>CM050323.1:40965583-40983315 GCA_027475135.1 Bactrocera correcta
GGCGCATTGAACAACGGCAGCGGCGTTTTGAACGACGGCAACGCTTTCAACGACAACAGCACTTTAAACGACAATGAGGCTTTGAACATCAACGGCGCTGTAGGTACAGTAACAAACCAACGCAATAAAGATAGCGCTACGATAAGGAATGTCGGTGCTATACCTTTGGAGATGTTAAAAGATCTGTTACCAGAATACGAAGGTGGGCCGAATTTTAATTTGGATTCAACAATTAAGAAGTGCTGGGAAAGTTTTTAATCTCGATCATGGCGCGCTGCGCGCTGTAATGATAAGCAAACTCAAAGGTAGTGCAAGAGTGTGGCTGCACGCGAGGCCTCTGTTTATCACAGAAAATATAGACAGCCTTGTTGCAGAAATGCAAGGCATCACGCAGATGCAGATAGAGCTTATAAATCAAAGGATTTTGATAAAGATCTGTCAAAAACTCACATAAATATTAAAACGTATACATTTGATTTGCAGCAAGTTTTACCAACTCCTTACCTCAAAACCTCAGTGCTACTTTAAGAAGCAATTAAATACTTATAATTTAACAATATACGATTGTAAAACGAATAAGGCCTTTTGCTATATAAGGCACGAAGCAGTTGGGCAGCGAGGTGCTAACGAAATATCATCATGTATGTAGGAAGAAATAATAGACAGAACATGTGGCAGTATTGTCACTGAACGAATAATATAGTTCAGATGGCAACACTGCAAATCAGCTGTTAATCGACGAAGCGTCCATCAGCAGCCATCATTGTTACGGTCAACCATTTTTGTAAAATAGACTAAGAGATCATTGTTCAAGCGTAAGTCGTTCAGTTCGGTTGTAAGAAACAAGAGTGAAGTAAATATTGTAAAATGCGGTCGCGCCACCGCCTGAAATTGAAGTGTAATAAAGTAAATGAAGTTTAAAATAAACGCAGTGTTCATTTGGTTTAAAACAAATCCCACATGTATTTTCCAGCATTTAAAGAAGGTGTCAACAGACGAACGTGTTGACTCAATCGTATTTTATAGCGATTCATGCGTTGGCCAAAATAAAAACTCCTTTGTGGGCTCAATGTTTATAGCTTTCTTAGAGAGTAACCCTAATATTAAAATGATTGAGCATAAGTTCCTTGAGCCAGGGCATACACATATGGAGTGTGATGTGGCTCACGCCTTCATCGAACGAAAAAAGAAGAAGACTACTATGAAAATCCATCATCCACGTGATTGGTATCAATTCGTTCCTTCAGTTGGTACTAACAAAACGTTTGAAGTAATTGAAATGGATAATAAACTTTACAAATTTAGTGCAATCGCTAAAAATAAATTGAATTGGAGGAAAGTGAAAGAAAATGGGGAAAAGTTTACGTGGTCTGATGTGAAGTGGCTCCGATACACTAAAAATCGCTTTGGTGGTGTAAAATACAAAACTTCGTTAGAGGATACGCAGCCTTTTAAGACACTCAATGTAATGAAGCGTGGTGTCAGCTCCTTAGCCATTCGGTACCAAGATAAAATCACGGCAACTCCTCTTATATCGGAAGAGAAAAAGGAAGACTTGTTGAGCATTTTAAACTTAATCGATCCCATGTTCCATAGTTTCTTAAACAACTTAAACTCAGGAAATATACGGAATATTGATCCGGACATTGGCGATACCTCTACCTCAACTGAAAACATTGAGAACGATACCTCTCAATAGGATATCCTGTCATCATAAAAATCACTGTTTTATGTTTTAAATTGCTGAAGTTCCAATGTTTTTTTCTTAGTTTTCACATTTCATTACAAGAGGCTAATTTGTTTAAATAAATGCACTAATTTGAGTTCAATAACACTTTTATTTAAGAATGTATAATATACATACAAATATGTTAATCAATGGAAATAAACTGCGGATTAATATACAACCAACTTTGACAAAAGAGCACAACTAATGTTATGCTAAACATATTTTGTTTAATATTATGGAATATCGGCATAACTTGAATTGTGTCGCCGGAGAGTAGAACCTTTAGTTTAGAATAATAAAACAAGTTTAGTTATGTCTTTCAATCGTGTCAAATTACTTTAGGGAAAAAAGGATTGAATCACATTTTTAAGCGTATTTTAAAAACTACGGGCACTTACCTAAGTTTTTTGGCAGTATAAGATGGATATGATATCACTTGAGATATTAAAAAAAAATCCGGGATTCCTTCAAAAACTTTTATCAAATTTTACTTTGAATCTTTAAAATGCTCTACTGAAAAATCAAAAAACACACTTGTGCTGTTATGGCTTGTGACCACAGATTTGTCAATTCTAAAATATTTTTCCATGACTCGCAAAAATTTTCGTCGATATGTAAGTTAATACAACACCTATCAACAATTCGACAACATAACTTGCGCAACAACTACATAACTTACTGACTTAAGCAAATCGCCGCAGCAGGTTCAGTAACAACGACTTGACTTCCGGCACGCGAGTTACGTCGACGTCGATGCCAACCACTATCGGCATGACCGATATGAATGCAACTGCAATTCATAAGAACTGCAACAAAGAAATAATGCCGACGTCAACGTTAACAACCTACCCCAAAACACTTAGAATTAATTGGTCTACTTAAATATTTTCCCTTTTTTGTTACCGCAACAATATTGCGACCACACGAAATATGCATATCATATTTCGAAACAAACCAGGGCACTTACATTGGATCACATTGCATTTCCGCTGCACATTTAATATGTTCAAACGAATATTGCGATAGCAATTAACGTCACAATAAATAGTGCAACATAAATATTTGAGGGAATGCAATTGATGTAATGTGAGAAGTAGGCCACTTGACAAATATTGTCGCAACTACAAGTGGTTGCGCCAAAATAATAATAAGAAAAGAAATAATGTATTTTGTATCAGAAAATAGAACTTAGCTTAAGAAAATATTGGAAATAAATGAACAGAAGAATTCTGACGGTTAATCCGACAAGTCGTGATTTTCTTTTAGCGATACACCAAACCGAAGTTTAGTGTTAATAAGAATATTTGAACTAAAGTTCAATATTCATCGTTATTGACCGAGCCTTAAAAACACGGTTCAATATCCACAACTGGCGCAGTCGACGGAACTTTGCCCTTAGACAAAGAAAAAGAGCCTGACACAACATGTCAACCGCTTAAACGTACTTATTAAAGTGAAAAAAAAAATATTTTAGAGTGAACTTCTGACATATTACGAAATCTAACTGCCAAAAGTCATAGAATCATTTATAAGAAACTTACTATTGCTTGCGGGTTCAAACAGTGTTACATCATTTTATAAATATAAAAGAACTAACTTCTCGAAAAAAAAAAAAAAAAAAAACACAATTATACACATTTAACTACCACAATGGCAATCATCAACAACGATCTAAACCGGATATCAGCGTCGGACCTCCTTAAGGAAGCTGCGAAAATCAAAGAGTTCAGAGGCGACGGGAGCTACGACATATCTTCATTCATTGGAGAGGTGGAACTGATCCTGCCCTTGTTCGACGAGAACCAAGCGGTCAAAAATTATGTATGGGAGAGACACATAAAGACCAAGATCCAAGGAGAGGCGCTCCAGACAATACGGACACTAAACAGAGACTCATCGTGGGACGAAGTGAAGACAGAACTGATACGGAACTTCGGAATAAGGGAAAGCTACCACCAACTCTTTCACCAGGCCATCACAACCAGGCAGTATAATGTAAGTCATTATTATTACAACTTAAAAAACATATTAGATAAGCTTAACTCAAAATATAATTTAGACGAAAATAAGCCGACAGAATTTTCTCCTAAGACTAACGAGTCATTAATATTAAAAACATTTTTAAATAATATTCCGCCTCATTTATCGGCAATAATTTACGGTAGGAACATTAACTCATTAAGGGAAGCATTTTACGTATTAGAAGAAACAGGACTTACTAATAGAAGCTATTATGGTCAAGTAGGAAATAAAATAAACAATCAAAGACCTGGGGACCATAACCAAACAAATAATAGGTTTTATAATTTTAACAATTCTAATAATAAATTCAACAACGAAAGAACAAGGACGAATCCTAGACAAGGAAATACAGAACAAACACGATTAAACAGTAATCGTTTCAATAATCAAAACCAAAGTAATAACACAGCAAGCTCATTCAGACGGACTTACCAAAACCATAACAATTATAACGGTGAAAGAAGTACCAACTATAGGAATGAAATTCCAATGGAAGTAGACCATATAAACCAAGAAGTAAATTTTCCCTTGGACCATACCAAAACTACCTTCCGTTAGTAGAATTAACAATAAAAAATGAAAAGATTACATGTCTAATCGACTCAGGCTCTACTACGTCCCTTATCGACAATAGAAAATTAATGAAGTATAACAGAATACTATTAAATAACTCAATAAAAATCCGGTCATTTAATAGTGAAGCACTAATCAAATGGGAAATAATAACAAGTTTACCCCTCGAATTTAATTTTGACGCAAATATGTCATGGAAATTAACTGATTTACATAATAAAGGATTCGATGCAATCCTCGGGCAAAACATACTAAAACCATTACAAGCAGTTATTGATATGAGAAACGATACCTTAACAATTAATAACGAAGTGATAAAATTTATGAATTCTTGCCCATATAATTTTAATGAAATTTATCAATTAGAAAGTACGGAAAATAGGGACTTACCAATTGAGCAATTTACAACAAATCTAAATAAAGAAGAGAAATTCTTAGTTAGTAAGTTAATAAAAAATTACAAGAACCTATTTTATAAAGAAGGAGATGACCTTACTAGTACATCAGCTATTGAACACGAGATAGTGACCACGACAGACACTCCAGTATATTCGAAAATTTACAGATACCCACAGATACACGAAGAAGAGATAACTAAACAAATTAAAGAAATGTTAAAACAAGGAATCATAAGAAATAGTAATTCCCCTTACAATAGTCCTTTATGGATAGTGCCAAAAAAATCAGATAACTCCCAAACAAAGAAATGGCGGATCGTGATAGACTACAGAAAACTAAATGATATCACAATCGATGACAAATTCCCAATCCCAAACATTGATAATATATTAGATAAATTAGGAAGAGCTGTATACTTTACGACACTCGATCTCGCAAAAGGATTCCACCAAATCTTAGTAAAAGAGGAAGATAGAAAGAAAACCGCGTTTTCCACCCCTTTTGGTCATTACGAATACGTTAGAATGCCATTCGGCCTCAAAAACGCTCCATCAACCTTCCAAAGGCTGATGAATTGTGTTCTTAGAGAATACATAAATAAAATATGCGTAGTATACATGGATGACATTCTCGTTTTCAGTACAACATTAGAAGAGCATATACAAAGCCTAACAAAAATTTTCAATGCACTAAAGAAGCATAACCTTAAGGTACAATTTGACAAGTGCAATTTTTGTGCCAAAGAAACACAATTTCTAGGCCACGTTTTAACACCTGAAGGAGTTAAACCGAATTTCGAGAAAATAAATAAAATACAAGATTTAAAATTACCAAAAACAACAAGACAAATAAAGTCTTTTCTAGGAGCTACGGGATACTATCGGAAATTTATAAAAGACTACGCGAAAGTAGCACAACCTATGACAAATTTTCTAAAGAAAAATGTCAAAATTAATATTAACGACTCTACATATATAAACTCATTTCAAAAATTAAAACAAATAATGACAGAAGCTCCAGTACTAAGTTATCCAGATTTCAAAAAGAAATTTACATTAACTACTGATGCAAGCAATTTCGCAATCGGTGCCGTATTACAACAAAATGAACATCCTGTATGTTATGCGAGTAGAACACTCAACGACCACGAACGTAGATATTCTACAACAGAAAAGGAGTTGTTAGCAATCGTTTGGGCCACAAACTACTTCCGGCCTTACTTATATGGCGTCCAATTTGATTTATTAACAGATCATCAACCATTAAAATGGCTATACACGAAGGCTCATTGTAAAGATATAAATCCTAGACTACAAAGATGGATAATAAAATTAGGAGAATACAACATGAACGTAAATTATATAAAAGGAAAGGAAAACAAAGTAGCAGATTTCCTTAGCAGAATCAATAATAACACCAATTTAATAAATTTTATGGAAACAGGTAGCAATCTATCTTTAGAAAATAATTTAGACGAAAACGATGTAAATACAATACACTCTCAGGAGGAGCAATTGAACAACCATATACCCATTTTGGACACCATAGTCAATCGGTTTAAAATTCAGATAATTTTAACAGATAGCAAACAATTGGAGTTCGAAATAAAACACAACAATAAAAAAATATACGTAACACCAGTAGATCTCGACAACAATATTTCTGATATCCTCAGAAGACATATCACTTCAGGCAAAATTGGCATATACAGCGAAGTTAACGACCATGAATATAATAAATTACAACAAAAAATCATCGAGTTATTTGATGGATTCGACAACATTAAATTTGTTAAATGTTCATATCACGCTAAAGATATAAATAGCGAAGAAGAAGCCTACAGACATATCCAAAATTATCACAAGTTTGAAACAGGACACACAGGAATATCGGAGAACTACGAAGGAGTTAAAAGACATATCTACTTCCCAAATTTGAAAAAACTGGTACACAAATTCGTAAACAACTGCGATACATGCAACAGAGTCAAATATGATAGGCGACCTATAAGAGCAAAATTTAATTTAACGGAAACACCGAAAGATTGCAAAGAAATAATTCACATGGACTGCTACACTAATTCAAAAGCGAATTTTCTAACTTTTATAGACAGGTTTTCTAAATTCGCCACAGCATTTTTTCTTGAAGATAGGACCAGCCAAACTATAATCGAAAAAATAAACCAATATAAGTCGCAAAGAGGACATTTTAAAAAAATTATTGCTGATAACGAATTTAAAAGCATTAATATTAAAGATTTCCTCAGAAACGAAAATATTGAACTACATCTCGTTAAACCAAATAACCATACCGGCAATTCTGATGTAGAACGCCTACACAATACACTAGGAGAAAAAATTAGAGTATTAGGTATAGAAAATAAAAACTCCAGTATAACAAATAAAATGAGCAAAGCTATAGAATCGTATAATAACAGCTACCACTCAGTTACAAAAGAAAAACCCATAAATATTGAGGAAGGTAAGTGTAACAAGAGCACAATTTATGACAGAATATTCAAAGAAAAATCTAAGCGAATAAATAAGAGTAACGAAAACAGAGAACACTATGTAGAAGAAAGAAATATAGGTTACGTAAAGAATTACAAAAGCGTTAGGCATAAGGAACAACCGAAGTTTATAAAAACAAATCTAAACGATATACATTTAAACAACGTTAAACGGAAATACAAATTTGCAGGGGCAATGGATCCTGAAACTTTTGATCCTGACAGCAATTTGGACCCTGGGGCTGGGACAAGTAACAATAGATAAAATAGAAAGCAACAAAGGATATATAGAAATACAAACAGGCGATGCAGATATAGTTAAGTCATATGTAACAATACTACACGTTATAAATCCACTAGAAATATCAAATTTACTTAATGAAATAGAATCTAATATAAAATCGGCAAATCTGCAAGTAGGACAAGCAATACTAAACATGCAAATTAAATTTATTAGAAGCAAGATAAATACTATCACACCCCACAGACAAAAAAGAGGCCTACTAAATGCTGTAGGAACTGTACAAAAATGGCTTTACGGTACCATGGACGACAATGATAGACAAGACCTTGAACAACACCTCAACATCATCGACACAAACAACCACAAGGCTATCGAAACAATAAACAAACAAATAGATATTAATACTAATTTCAATAAAACGTTTCTTGAATTAAAAAGACTTATGCATAACGATAGGGATATGATATCTGCAAAACTAAACTCCATAGGGAGCATAAGTAAAAGGACCCAAGACGAAATTTTATACCTCGACTTTTCTCTAAAACTGAAAATATTACAGGACAATGTAGAACACATACAAGACAATATAGCAGCAAGTGGTTTAGGAATTTTACATAGCAACATGATAACCGACCAAGAAATAACAAAATACAACTTAGACTCACAAAAATTGAAAAAAATAAAATTAGGATCCCTTACAGACAAAAACCATAACATTATTTTCGCTATCAAAATTCCAACAGAAATAATAACACTACACACATCTATAATATTGCCGTTAGGAGATATAAGCAACTTTGAGTTAATGTTTCAACAAGTATATGCACTAAGATATAACAATGAATTGTACGAATTTAATGATAATATAGATTTACAACGTCTTAAGCCAATTAATAATTGTTTGATAAAAAGAAACTGTATGAAAATTTTTAATAACGCCTCCGAAATTATAAACATTAACGAAGGAATTATATTTGTAAAAAATACTAAAAATACTAGTGTAGAAAGTGACTGCATTATAAACAACAGCTCTCCCTTAAGCGGAAACTATTTAATACATTTTTACAATTGTAGCATAACAATTAATAATAAAACATTTTCAACAAAAAGTAAAATAATTAAAAGTAGCATTGTATTAGCAAGCGATATAGACAACATTAAAGATATAAATAAGAAACTTATATTTGATGATATTATATTACAACAAATAGAAAATATAAACTTTATAGATGAAGTTAAATATCAAAAACGACAACAATACATACATATAAGCATATATACAATATCAATTGTAATTATAGTCAGTCTTTCGATAATCATTTATTGTAAAAACAAGAGAAAGAATTTCAAAATTACTAATGTGATCTCCCAGGAGAGAGCTCAATCAAGGGGGGGAGGAGTTACGTCGACGTCGATGCCAACCACTATCGGCATGACCGATATGAATGCAACTGCAATTCATAAGAACTGCAACAAAGAAATAATGCCGACGTCAACGTTAACAACCTACCCCAAAACACTTAGAATTAATTGGTCTACTTAAATATTTTCCCTTTTTTGTTACCGCAACAATATTGCGACCACACGAAATATGCATATCATATTTCGAAACAAACCAGGGCACTTACATTGGATCACATTGCATTTCCGCTGCACATTTAATATGTTCAAACGAATATTGCGATAGCAATTAACGTCACAATAAATAGTGCAACATAAATATTTGAGGGAATGCAATTGATGTAATGTGAGAAGTAGGCCACTTGACAAATATTGTCGCAACTACAAGTGGTTGCGCCAAAATAATAATAAGAAAAGAAATAATGTATTTTGTATCAGAAAATAGAACTTAGCTTAAGAAAATATTGGAAATAAATGAACAGAAGAATTCTGACGGTTAATCCGACAAGTCGTGATTTTCTTTTAGCGATACACCAAACCGAAGTTTAGTGTTAATAAGAATATTTGAACTAAAGTTCAATATTCATCGTTATTGACCGAGCCTTAAAAACACGGTTCAATAACCACAACCCGAAATGCTTATGCACCTTCACAAGCCAATTCCTGGAAGTGCATCACGCCACCACACTGCAGGTTAGAATTTTAGTTACATTTTATGTCATTTAATAAAGTAACGCGGTCGCGCTGCCATCCATGCAGCACCGTTGTTAAAAACGCGAAAACAATTTTGTTTTTTTTTAGCTTTCTCAACGAGAGAAAGCTTAACTTGTATGCAGACTCATACGTATACATGTTAACATGGCAAATGTTAACAGTTGCCAAATAAAAGTAATAATGCGTAATCAGCATTAATGAGTAAGGCATAGCGGAAATGCACCTTTAGTTGCACAATATTTTCCACAGCAAAAGCCAGACGCTTGCATTAACATAAAAGCTCATTTTTCGGGCGCAACCCAAATAAGTCAATTCGGAGAATTGACAACATCAAGTCAGCAGTTGGCCAGTGCAACTTAGCTTAGATTTTAAGTAAATTAATTTTTTAGCTTTAGTCTTAGTTCTGTACCCGAACCGTAAATTAATAAATAAAATTTTTTTTAAAAGAAATTTATATAAAATTTCTTAACTGGCGCCCAACGTGGGGCCTTCGCTAGTCGCTTAACTCGATAAATACATTTCGCGGGTGTATCCGGATAATACCTATCACCTAGACGGCGAAGGCTTGGGCTAAGACTCATCACAACAGAAGTGCGGGAAAAGAGGCCCCCTAGTCGCAAAACTGCAAACGGGAAACGCGAGTCGTTAGCCGCCTGCCCAGGACTATGTTCCTGTTACCAGCGTAAGAACTAATCTTAAGAATCTATATTAATATTTTTACATATGTAAAGGAAATTTTTTTTATAATATAAAAAGTGAAACTGTTTAATGCGAAATTTTTTTAATATAAAAAGTGAAACTCTTTAATGTAAACCAAACTATGTTTAAGAAATCTTTAATGCAAATGTGAACACAATCTAAGAATAGTGACATAATTTAAGAAAGAGAGCGTAATTCAGGAAAAATTAATTGAACTAGACGAGATAATATTATATCAAAAATAAATAAATAAATAAATATATCGAAAATAAGCTAACTAAAAGTGAAAAATTTAGAAAGGAAAGTTTTAACTAAAAACAAAATAAGCTAGGGATAAATTAAATTTTAAAATAAAAAAGTGAATAATAGAGATATATCAACCATGCCAGTTAATCCTGCCAACCTCGTTCGGCCACCAATACTTAACGCACCCCAAGGGCCACCAGCACCTTCTGGTCAGCCTCTTGCCTCTTCTAATTCATTCTCTATGGATGAGTTAACTACCGTAATCACAGGAATTGTGAACAATGTCTTAAGGACTGAAGGGCGAAACATGGTTCAAGCCGCCCTTAACCCAAATTCCAACTTTTCCAATTTCACGGACATTACCATAGACTCAAGACTACCCGGGAATGTCTCTGAATTAGACAAAATACCAGATGTGGTACGATGTCTTCGGGAGTTCTCCGGAAATCCGGGAGAATTTACATCTTGGAGAAAAAGCGTGGACAGGATCCTCCAGATATACGAGCCTCTAAGAGGTACCCCAAAATATTATGGCATCCTCAATGTCGTTAGAAACAAAATTGTGGGCAATGCCGACATTGTCTTGGAGTCCTATAACACTCCACTGGATTGGAGGGCGATCTCCAGTTGCCTAACATTGCATTACGCGGATAAACGCGACCTTGGTACCCTTGAGTACCAAATGACCTCTCTCGTACAGGATAGCAATACAATTCAAGAATTTTACCAAAAGGTATATTCTCATCTCTCACTAATTCTGAACAAACTGGGATGCATGGAAGTCGGCGCAGAAGCCATGCACCTTCTAACCCGTACGTATAGGGATAAAGCCTTAGACACGTTCGTTCGCGGACTCAAAGGTGATCTACCGAGACTCCTTGGAATGAGGGAACCAGCAGATCTCCCTTCGGCACTCCACTTGTGTCTCAAACTAGAAAATCAAACCTTCAGGTCACATTATGCCTTTGGGAGCAAAATAAAAAATATCAGCAGGAAACCACAAGAGTTTCGTCCACCACTACCTCCTAGAAGGATGAACAATGAGTTTTACCCCGAATTGGCATACATGCCCCAACCAAGGTTGTACGCAGCCACTCCACATAGACCACCGCAAATGAACTATCAAGTTCAACGCCAGCAACAGGCGCCCCAATATGCACAACAGCATTACAATCCACCACCACGTCCTTTGAATAAACCACAGCCACGTCCAGAACCAATGGACATTGACCCATCACTGCGAACTAGGAATATTAATTATATAAATAGGCCACGTAATAATGACCCTATTAACAAAAGACCTCCTCCTGGCAACCCTCCAGCTCCTGTCCCCCCTAATAAAATCCAAAGGAATTTCCATATAGTTTCCCGAACAACCCCAAACTTACTATCCTACCACGACAATTGACGAGCAGACGAACGACAACTCTAGCCATTACGATGACGAATGTTACAGCGACAGAAATGATAGAGATCAGGACGATAGCTACATAGACACGACTGACCTACATTTTTTAGAATGAGTCACTCTTCGCTGCCCTATGTTGAATGCAGGCTGAAGAGTGGAGATATTGTGAAAATTTTAGTAGATACGGGGATCTACGAAAAACTATATACGATCCTCTATTGTGCCCAATCCAATAAATAACGAAAGCATTTTTTTTGCGAAATCCATAGCAGGAGACATAGAAATCAAACAGCATACCTTTCTAAACCTATTTAACTCAGACAAAAAACTGAAATTCTACCCCCTCCCAACTCTGACATCTTTCCCATGGTATTATTGGGAATGATAGCCTTAAAGAGCTTGACGCAGTCATCCACGTAAAGAATAACTTCATGCAGTTAGAAGGCAATACCAAAATTAAAATCAAGCAGCTAGCTTCAAGATCTGTTAACAAAATTGATACTAAGGAAGATAACTTGTCACAAAAACATCAGAAGGAAATTAATAATTTAGTCGAAAATTTTTCTAATCTCTTTACGGAACCAAATGATAAACTTACCTATACCACTAAAGTCATAGGAGAAATCAGAACGCACAAGGACACTCCTGTTTATACAAGGTTTTACCCTTACCCAATGTCATTAAAAGGTGAAGTCGAAAAGCAAATCAACAAAATGTTAGACGATGACATCATTCGAATCGTTATTGACTACAGGAAGCTTAACTCGATTACTGTAGCAGACCGTTACCCAATACCCCAAATTAATGAGGTACTATCCCAGCTTGGAAAAAACAAATACTTTTCCGTTTTGGATTTAAAGAGTGGATTCCATCAAATCCCTCTCAAAGAATCCGATATTGAGAAAACAGCTTTCTCAATAAACAATGGCAAATACGAGTTCACAAGACTGCCATTCGGACTCAAGAATGCTCCTTCAATTTTCCAGCGAGCCTTAGATGACATTCTTCGTCATCACATTGGAAAAATTTGCTATGTCTATATCGATGATATAGTCGTTTTCAGCAACTCTGAAGAAGAGCACATTCTCCACTTAAACCAAATTTTCAAAACCCTTGAAGACGCAAACATGAAAATACAAATAGACAAATGCCATTTTTTCAGGGACTCAGTAGAGTTTCTAGGATTTATCATTTCCTCAAAAGGAATAACAAAGAATCCTTCAAGGGTAGAAGCAATAGCTAAAATACCTTCCCCCACAAATATTAAGCAACTTCGCTCATTTTTGGGCCCTTTCCGGCTACTATCGTCGCTTTATTAAAGATTACGCCATGCTGGCTAAACCTCTAACCATACTCTTAAGAGGGGAAGAAGGACGTATATCTAAAAACAAGCCCAGCAAAATCAATATCGAATTGGATGAAGACGCAAAGGACGCCTTCAACAAAATTAAAAATTCACTCATGTCTGACGACGTCATACTTTCCTATCCTGATTTCAATAAAGAATTCCATATAACGACCGATGCGTCAAATTTTGCAATTGGTGCAGTCCTTTCGCAAGACAAACACCCCATCGCCTTCATCTCCCGAACACTAACTTAAACAGAAGAAGCCTATGCTACGAACGAAAAAGAGTTTTTAGCAATCATCTGGGCTCTAAACAATTTCAGGAATTATCTATACGGTTCAGCCAAAGTAAAAATTTATACAAACCACCAACCCCTTACACAGGCCCTCAGCAATAAAAATAGCAATTCCAAAATGAAACGTTGGAAAGCCACACTGGAAGAATACAATCACAAACTACATTACAAACCAGTCACAACTAACGTGGTAGCCGACGCACTATCAAGAACGCCTCCCGAACCAATTAACACCTTGTCAGTAACCCAGCATAGTGACGAGAGCTCATCTGATAACTTAATTTGGCATGTAGAATGCCCAATTAACGTTTTCAAAAACCAAATCTTCTTAAATTCAGGCCCAATTTCCACCTATCAATTCAAGATAGTATTCCCCACATACCATAGACACGTCATTGAAGAACCGGAATATAACTCAGAAATATTAATAAATCCCCTAAAAAGGTACCTAAACCCCTCCATAAAAAATTGCATAAAAACCGACGAAAGAACTATGGGTAAAATTCAAGAAATATACCCGATCCACTTTAGTAACTATAAAACCAGGTTTTCTCAACTCCAAGTCCAGGATGTGACAAACGAACAGCAACAAGAAGAAGTAGTCATAAATACCCATAAAAGAGCACATAGGAATTCTCGTGAAAACGGTGTTATAGACAATGAAACGTCCTTGAATTCAGCTTCTATTCGATTTTTATTGGAAGATACCCTAAATATACAAATTTTTAGAACACCACCTTACCCCAAGTTCCGTAAATGGTCAAGTAGAGCGATTTCACTCGACCCTCACGGAAATAGTGCGCTGTTTAAAAGCAGAGCGAAGTTTCACCTCATTCGCCGAACTCCTCGATAACTCCGTCTACGAGTACAATTTTTCAGTCCACTCCTCCACAAAGAAAAAACCAATAGAGGTATTTTTCGGGAGAAGAATCTCCACAGACCCAAGCCAATTTGAAAGAGCTAGGGAAGAAATTATCTCGGAACTAAGAAATAGACAACTAAAAGATCTTTCCTACCATAATAAAGCCCGTCATCCAATTAAAACATATGACCCTGGAGAAACAATTTACGTTAGGATAAACACACGACTAGGAACCAAAATAACTCCAAAATTTAAAAAAGGGGGTAGTAAAGGAAGACAAAAATTCCACCGTCTTGACAGAATCAGGAAAAGTAGTTCATAAACGCAATATAAAAAATAAAAATTTAAAAATTTTTGTTTCCAGACTGCTCCTTATTTACCCAGTATTCGCATCAATAGACATTTATGACTACTCCGCGGCACAAATAGTTACGATAAATGACGGACTGGAGAAATAGACTGGAGACTGGAGACTTCAGGCTAATACACATAATCGACCTCAACAAGTACGAACAATTTCTGACGGACATGTACAGATTCACCTCTTCGGACATACCCAAGGACACAATCCTTTATCCCATCCTAAAAAACGAATTAACCCAATCTCTTCAAATTTTAGATACAATAAAACCTGTCGAAAGAAGACAGAAAAGATCCATAAATAGTTTAGGAACGGCTTGGAAATTCATAGTCGGAAGCCCCGATCACGAGGATCTGGATGTAATAACCAAAAATCTTAATGAAAAATTTAAAAATAACAATAATAAACAAGTACTAATTAACAATATTTTTAACGAAAAAATTAATAACATTAGCATGATAGTAAATAATCTTCTTAATAACATAAGGAAAGATACTTATATAGAAAACGAGACTATTATAAACTTACAAAATAGAATTAGATTAATAAAAAAAGAGTTGATTAATATTAAATACGCCATACAGTGGGCAAAGAAAGACATTTTAAACACATTATTGTTAAATAAAAATGAAATCGAAATGGCATTAGAAAATTTAGAAAATGACGAAATACCTTTCAAAAATGCTGAAGAAGCACTAGAAATATCAAATATAAATGTAATTAGTCAAAATATGACAATATTTTACATGGTAAAAATACCATTAACTATTAAGGAAATTTTTCAAAAAAAGATTACAAGACCAGTTGTAAAACAAAACAAAATTATAATTAATGTCGAATTTGATAAAATATTAAAGGGTACAAAAGATACCTATGGAATTAAAGAAGTATGTAATAATTATAAGAAAATTGAGATTTGTAAGCAAACTCAACTAGTAAATATAAGTAATAGTACTTGTATACCTAGAGTAGTAAATAGCCTAAATTCATCTTGCACTTTAACAAACGGCCAACATATCCAGCAAATCGAAGAAGTAAAACTCGGCACCATATTACTTAATGGCTTCCAAGGGGTAATAGATGCTGACGGAATGCAGAAAAATTTATCAGGGACACACCTTATTAATTTTCATAACTCAACGTTAAAAATTAATCATCAATTTTACATTAATTACGATTTGGTTCCACTGCCGGCAATCCCAGCAGTCCTGCAACCAGCACCGATCGAAAGAAATCGAATTGAATTACTTTCTCTCCAGGCCTTAAAGGAGTTTCATATTGATAACATACGAAGAATAAATCTTCTGAAGGCAGCAACGATATCCAATAGCTCCCTTTCACTTGGAGCCGTCGCAACTATCATTCTCGGTATAATATTTTTTTTGAAAATTCTGAAGAAAGCACCAAAACAGAATAATCATATCTTCAAGCCTGGACCTTAACCAGATGCCCCCAGCGAATATTGATCCTAAGGAGATCAAAAAACTTTCCAGTGATCAAAATACTTACATCAATTTTAACAACCTCCCCTATTTTTGATAGGCTCTCGGGACGATCGCTTTTAAGAGGGGGGAAATGTTAACATGGCACATGTTAACAATCGCTAAATAATAATAATGCGTAATCAGCAAAGCATAGCGGAAATGCATCTTTGGTTGCGCAATATTTCCCACAGTAAAGCGAAGCGGAAATCCAACACGCGCAACCCAAGTAAGTCAATTCGGAGAATTGACAACATCAAGTCAGCAGTTGGCCAGTGCAACGTAGCTTAGCTTTTAAGTAAATTAAATTTTAAGTTTAGTCTTAGTTCTGTACCCGAACCGTAAATTAATAAATAAAATTTTTTTTAAAAAAAATTTATATAAAATTTCTTAACTTATATGTACATATTTTTGTATATAAATACATACATACTTTTATGACCTGTCAAACCCATATAAAATGTATAAGTTAGCACCAGCTAAGTTGAAACCAAAGTTGACAACAACACTATTGCGCTAAGTCAACAATTACAAAGAACTGGGAAATAGCCCAGACGCGCGCTCAGCAAAATTGTCAATATCAGCAGCGCGATATCGACCTAAAAAAGGAATAAGCAAAAAAAAAACACTTGCAACATCTGGCATGCGCCGACCAACACCAATTGCTGATACAGGTAGAAATAGGGTATATTTAGGAGAGAATAAGTAGAATTAAGTTTTAGTATTAATATTTTGGTGATTCAATAAAGGTCTTGCGACCAAAGAAAAAATCTTTTTTTAGACTTGTACAGTACAAGTCGATAACTGGCGCCTAGTCAAATAAGCCACAAACTAAAGACTTTAAAAGAAATTTGCCATAATAAAGAGCCAAAAACAAATAAAGACTTTAAAAACAAAGTGCCACAACAAAAAAAAAAGCACCGAAGAAAGAAAGACTTTGAAAAAGTGTGCCACAATAAAAACGGCTCCACACAAAAAGTGAGATAATAACACTACAAAGAAATTGTTGAAAAAAAACATAAAATCAGCATAAAGTGGCGTGAAGAGGAACGTGGAACTTCCTTGACGCCAAACCGACAGCACGACACTAGCCGACCCGGAGTAAAACAGCAAGGAGTAAGCAAGTGTTCCCGAGGGACCGTAAAAAAAAAAAGGATATCAGCACACTTACCGGCATATCTATCAACAATGCAGCTGCTACTAATACTTCTCGTACATTTAGTGTATGCAGACTTTAAAATTATAGACTATACGAACTCACAACTAGCAACATTTGACACAGGACTGACGAAAATTCAAACTGGGACCTATAGGATAATACACAAAGTTGATCTAGATGCATGCCAAAATCCATTAAATGAAATAAACACCACTGTAAAATCAAAGATTACTAATGAAAACCCCCTTTTACCCATCCTAATTAATGAATTAAATCTAGCAC
>CM050323.1:40984315-41091583 GCA_027475135.1 Bactrocera correcta
TTAGCATTTACAACAGGAATATTGTTATAAACTAATGTAAAGTAATTACATTTGTGTTTGCGGCAAACATGGAAATTCTTACATTTGTTTAAAGATACGTTGGCTCCAGATGATTCGGACCATATACTTAAATCAGCTAATATATTAGTGAAATCTTGTTAAACAAGGTTTAGGTCATTTAATTTAGAGACCAATAATAAATCATCAGCATAGCATATATAAAAAATATTTTTATACTTATCAATTATGTGACAAACTTCATTGAATGCAGCAGTAAACAAAATGACAGATACGAGGAACCTTGGGGAATACCATTATGTAAAGAGAAATAATCCGAAAAGGTGTTATTTACTTTGGAAACAAATCTGCGATTAGTGAGATAAGACTGGATAATTTTAAGGATTTTTCCACCAAGGTTCCATTTTACTAACTGACGTAAAACTACATGAGCTCCCACGCGGTCAAAGGCTTTCTCGAAGTCTATACTTAGCACAGAAAGGTGGTTTCTATTGGAAAGAGCAGTAGAAGCATAGCTTTCGAAGAGGAGCAAGGCATCAATGGTGCCATGCCCCTCTTTAAAAGCCACTTGCTGCGGACTAATGGAGTTATTGTTTATGGCATACCACGAAATACGATGAGCTATAATTTTTTCGAAAAGTTTACCTAAACAGCTAAGCAGTGAAATGGGTCTGAAATCTGAAGCTTCTGTTGCAGGACTACTTGACTTAGGAATGGGGATAATAATAGCGTTTTTCCAGGTTTGGGGGTAAATACCTTTATTTAGAATGTTGTTGCATAACTTAATTAATCTAGCCATCAAACATGAAGGTAGATGTTGCAACATGGGGTACGATATTCTGTCGGCACCCGGTGTTTTGCCTGAGAAAGAGGATAGTGTAGACTGTAGTTCAATATGTTCTATATTGCAATCTGTGAAGTTAGACAACGTATAAGGGGAAGTACTGAGATATTTGTGTTTGTCTGATATGAGAGTGGCATGAAAGTTTGAGTCCTGCGAGTATTCTGATCAGTATGCTGCGAAGTAGTTAGATAGCTGTTTTGCGTTGACGATAGGCCCATTAGCATTACTTATGAAAATTAACTGGGATTGTGGGTATATTCCAGATAATTTTTTAATATCGGACCATGCTTTTTTCGGGTTTGTTTTATGGTTGATAGATTCCGAGAATTTATTTTTATTTATTTATAATAATTCATATAACAAAAACAGTTTTATTATATAAATACATAAACGCAGCACTGGCTACGAGGCCTTCAGCCGCCTTGTAATTATAACTAGGTAAAAATTCTATTTGCTAAGGGTTAGTAAAGATGTAAGTTGCTTAAATATATTTTAACAAATCGTTGGTTTTTAAGAATCTATATACAATCATAACGTTTTTTTCTGAAGGTTCGCTTAGTAGTTTTATGAGATCAATGTGGCCAGAGTTGTGGGCTGTTGAGTGAAGCATCGGACAGAGTGTGAGTAAGTGTTGGATAGAAGCGGTGTCCTCGCAAAGGGGGCAAATGGATGGGCTTTTACCCGATAGTAAGTGGGCGTGTGTTATGGTGGTGTGTCCAATCCTTAATCGAGTATATGTCTTCATTGCGCTAGTTGGAACTGTTGGCGAGTAGATTATTCGATTTCTGGCTGGGTTTATGACCGCGTAGTGATGTTTAAATGTTTTCCATTCGCTTGCGTTTTTTTGATGCCTTTTTTGCTTGATAAGGTTAGAAATGTCTTGCTTGGATGAGACATAGTATGTTAAGGCAGGAGTCCTGGCTACATTTTTTGCAGCGAGGTCTGCAAAGTGGTTGCCTGTAATACCAGCATGGCCAGGGATCCACATTACTTGGATTTTCTGAGGGGCACCAATGACCGCGTCCCTGATAACTTCTATTATGGGATTGCGATTGGAAGGAGACGTTATTGCAGACATACACGATTTGCTGTCTGTACAGATGAGGAACTTTCCTTTAGTCTTTTTTGCGTGATTAACTGCATGAAGGATAGCAGATCCTTCAGCGGTAAATACAGAGCTCGTTGAGGGGAGAAGCCAATTGCAAATAATTTCTCCTGTGGCAGTGACAACTGCTAACGATGTGGAATCGATGGACTTGGAGCCATCCGTAAACAATAACTTCCAGCCATTATTTGTATAATTAGATTCCAGTTCAGCAAAGGTTTGTTGAAAGACTTCGTTTGGTGTGTTTTGCTTGGACAAAAACATAAGCTTATTCTGTAGGATTTTGTCATTGATCAGCCAGGGAGGATGTCGTGTGGTGAATTTGCATGCTGCGTTACGTAAAATATTATTTTCTGCAGCGAAACTTAAGCATCTCGAAATAGCCGATTGTATTCTTGGAATTTTTCTTTTTTTCGTGGCATGGGTGATAGTTGTATTTAGTAATGGGTTGGTTTTCTCAGCCGTTTTCGCAAGAATTTGGAGCGAAGAATCTATAATTTTATTTTGAATAGTTGGTAAACCAGATTCAGCCATTATCGTTTTTATTGGCGAGGTTGGAAAGGCCCGAAGACTTCGTCGTATTGCGCAATGGTATGGTGCATTTAAAAGGTTGATACTGCTTTTGGAGCAATTGCCATAGATGGGGAGCCCATAATCTATTTTTGAAGTTAGCAAAGCTCTGACAACATTGACTAGTGTGTTCGGATGAATAAATGAATGCTTAGATGAGAGATATTTAACAATATTTAATCGTGTCATTAACGAGTTTCTGACATATTTACAATGAGCATTAAAGTTATACTTAGAGTCAAAAATTAATCCTAATATTTTCAGCTGTGTTTTACATTCGATGTTAGTTTGGTTGTTGGTAAGTGAAATACCGTTGCAATTTTACTTTCTACACACATGAAGGATATGTGTTTTGTCTAGAGAAAGTGAAGCACCAGACTCCAGTGACCAAATCTCAATTCTGGCGAGTATATTAGTAAATAAGGATTGAGCTAAATTAACGTTAGAGACTTTTGTGTAGATTAGAACATCGTCAGCATAGATCTGGTGCTCAACTCCTTTGTAATTTTTTATCATCCTACTAATATCATCGAATGCAATGATAAAAAGGAAGGCTGAAAGAGGTGAGCCTTGCGGCGTACCGTTAGAAAGCGGGAGTGTTGAAGAAAGGAAACCATTTACGTTGACTTTGAGTTTTCTGTTTGTGAGAAAGTTAGAAATAAAACGTATCATATTCTGGCCTATTTTCCATTTTCTAAGTTGTCGAATAATAATGTGGGCTCCAATTTTGTCGAAAGCTCTGTGAAAGTCCAGAGATAGTATAGACACGTGGTTTTTGCTAGACAAAGCGTTAGTAATGAAATAGTCTAGTTGGATTAAAGCATCTAACGTGCCTTGACCTTTTTTGTAGGCGACTTGATTCGGTGATATGAGCTTGTTTCGCTGAGCATACCACATCAAGCGGTTTGCCACGATCTTTTCCAAAATTTTGCCCATACATGGAAGGAGGGAAATCGGCCTATAGTTAGCAAGTTCATCGGAGGATTTGTGTGGTTTAAGTATTGGTATAACACAGGACGTTTTCCAAAATTGGGGGTAGACACCAGTATTGAAAATTTTGTTATAGAGCTTTACCAATCGGAGCTTGAGACTTTTCGGCATATGTCTGATAATTGGATAAGAAATTTTATCTTGCCCCGGGGACTTACCCTTAACGGTAGATGCAACGAATTCGAATTCAGACAGTGAAATGCTGGTTTCTATTTGTTTAGCAGAAAAAGAAAGAGGGGAGACAGAGTAGGAAGTATCGGACAGAGTAGTGGATTTAGAGGTTTGAAACTGTGTGCTGAATGAAGTATCTGAGCTTGTTTCAGAATAGTGGTTTGCAAATAACTCGGAAATTTCGGATGGATTGGTTACCAAACCTGTTGGCCCCTTTACGCATTGAATGGTTAGATTTCTAGGCACTCCAGAAAGTTTTTTTAAAGCGTTCCATATTAACTTAGGGCTAGACGAAGGATTTATTTTGCTTGTGAAATCCTGAAAACATTTACGCTTGGCCTGTTTCGCGGAACGACGGAAAAGAGCATTGGCTTTCCTAAAAGATATTAAGTTGACTAGTGAACGAGCCCGTTTATATTCATACCAAGCTGTCTGTTTTTTTTGCCCGCATTTCAGCGATTTCTTTATTCCACCAAGGAACACTCTTGGAACTTGCTATTGGCTTTGTATGAGGAATGCTAACATTCGCTGCTGAACGAATAATTTTTGTTAAAATCGCACTTTCTTGGTTGGGGTTGTCAGATATTGGGGTAGTATTGCCATTTATCTCGCAATGAGTCTGAAACTTCTCCCAATCAGCGTAATCAGTTTTGAATACCTTATTTATTTTGTGGTTTTTTGTTGTTGAACCTAGGTGCAATTTAAGTACAATGGGGAAGTGATCGCTTCCATGCAGGTGATCGAGTGTACTCCATTCGCACTCTGTGGCAAGTGTGTCGGTGCACATTGTAAGATCTACGTGGGAAAAAGTGGAGTGAGTGGAAAAGTGTGTCGCGGATCCGTTATTCAAACATATTAAGTTAGAGGAAAGTAAAGCGTCTTCAATGCATTTGCCCCTCTTGTTGGCTATTGGAGAACCCCATAGTGGACTCCATGCATTAAAATCACCAGCGAAAATTAAAGGAGTAGAAGCTTGGTTGATTAATTGCAGGACGTCTGTACTGGTAAATTGTTCGTCTGGTGCAATATAGGTTATATAGTCGTTAAGTAAAGTGAGGTTTTCTGAAAATATCACATCTTTTATGATAGCACCTCGATTGTTGCAAAGAGTTAATCCCCAAAGAGGACTCCAGGCGTTAAAGTCCCCAACTATAACGAATGAAGTAGAAACTGATCGCAAAATGTTTCTAAGTTCGCTGCAAGTGAAGTTTTGTAGAGGTGGTATATAGAGGGCCACGATAGTGAATTTGAAAGATAGTGAAACTTCTATTGCAATTGTGGCAATATTTGAAGTAATGGCTACTTGTCTATGGGGTATCGATTTTTTTATCAAAACTGCAATGCCTTGCTTGTTAGTTTTGTTTTGAGGCAAGTTGTAAAAATAGTTTTGGTACTGATGGGGCGAAGCTGCTGAATTATCAGCAGCAATATTAGTCTCTTGGAGACAGACAACGTTTGGCGAATGTTCTTTCAACAGAAGTTCTAGTTGCGTGTAATTGTTGAGGTAACCGTGCATATTCCACTGTAGGATCTTAAACATTGAGAGCGGGAGGGATTGTCACAAAATTAATATGCTATGATAACAAATATGTATGTATGTTAATAATTGCATTCGTCTATAGACATAAATTGCTCTTTCGAGTTGTTTTCATTATGTTGAGGTATAGTTTGGTTTAAAGAGAGATTGACAATTGAGGTGTCAGCTGTCTCTTTCATGGAAGCGTCTGCTTCTGTTTTGTTTTGGTAAGCGTTAGCTTGCGCAATGATGTTTGCGAGGGTAGATTCGAGATCGAAGGGAGTGTGTAATAGAGTCTGCGGAAGAGGTGTAAAAGAGGAAACTAAGGCATTGTTAGGTTGTTGATTGTTGTTGTTTTGTGGTGAGTGGTTAGGTAAAGAAGAATTTATTTGAGGTGGGTTAACAGAAGAAATTTCAGATGAAGTAGTAATCGGTGATTTGTTTAATGAGATGGGTGGTGAGATTAGAGATTTGGAGCTTTAAGTAGGGTCATTATTTGATTTTTGTGCTTCTTTAGCTGCCTCGGCGAAAGAGGAGTTAAGCATCGATGGTGTTTGTGCTTTGTAAAGCTTAAGTGCTTCGCGCATGAAACATTTGTTTTGATATTTTATTTTAAGTATTTCTTTCGTTTTCGGGCACGTGTTGGCAGATGACGGGTGGTTACCAGAGCAGTTTGCACAGAGCGTGCGAGAGCATGGGGGAGGATGGGGGGGAAGATTGCATGACATAAATACGGGCGCATTTTTGCAGTATTTGGCGGTATGACCAAGCCGTTGACAAGTTTTGCACCGCATTGGGTTAGGGTAGTAGAGTTTCACTTTAGCTCTACGCCAAGAAACGTCAACTTTATCTGGTAGCTCGAACAGATCAAAAGTAAGTAGCACAACTCCAGTGAATTGTGAAACTCCTTCCGCAGTTTTCGAAAATTTGTACACTCCGACTACGCCTTGGTTACTCATATTTTCAATTATTTCTTTTTCACTGACATTGTTTAGGCAGGGTGCATAGATTGTACCTTTTACGCTATTAAGATTGTCATGATATTTTACAACAATTTCGCACACACCATGTAGCTTTTTAGTTGAAATGAACCTTTGGGCAATTTGGTTCTTTTTCACAAGCAGTAGCAGATTGCCAGCTCGTAATTCAGAAATCGAAATAATTTCTTTACTAATAGCTTCTAATGCTTTATGTACGGCGAAACAAGAATAATTAGAGATAGGTTTCGTTGAATCGGAAGCACTAACAATAATAAATTTAGAGTTTTCTTTCCTAGACTGAGGCAAGTCGGGAAAATTAAGGGGCGTGTATGAGGGTTTCTTTCTTTTTGGATGGGATTTCGAGGCAAGCAAAGCAAACCTGTTATTACCGAGGTTGGGTGGCCCAGGGGCCATGATTATTATATCTACACACTCGATTCACTTGTTTAGAAAACACTTGTAGGAAAAACGATATGTGGTATAATAATAAAACAGAGATTTACTAAGCAAACACGTGCACGTAAGACGGATGTGTACTGTGCGAAATACGCAAAAGATAAGCCGAAACACGTCTACACAGAGCGAGCTTTAGTCGATGTTATTATTACGCTTTACTTTATAGTATTCACTTTTTAATGCCTTAAACTTCGTTCTTATTTGTACTGCATCCTTATTATGTCCCTTTGCCTTCAGTTCTCGAGCCACTTCTTCAAATACATTTTTGTTGCGTTTTACCTTACTATCAAGAAGTGTCAACACATGGTTATCTTTAATTACTGAAAGCATTTCAGTAATTTCTATATGCTTCCATAAATTTCGCTTTTTAATATTATTTTCCATTTCTGATAAAAATTTTTCACTTTTGTATAAATGAATGAGGACAAATCGAAAAGCTCAAATAAATATACGCTTAACTGAGAGAGCTGCCGGTTTTCAGTTATTTGCAAAAAAATAAGTTCTTAGCAAAGTTTTTCATTAAATAGTAATTGCACAAGTAGAAGTCCAAGTTAATTATTGCTTTATATTTAGATTTGATTAAGATAAATATGAAATAACACAATTTACTAGGTTTTCCAGTTTGTTCGTGATATAGAATTATGCATTTTCAATAAGAAAAATATCTGGCAGCCCTGTTCATTTGACTGTCATAAGGCAATCAGCTGATTTTGTCTTTGTTTCGATAACCTGAGGTGTTTATACGCACCTTCTAACCTAAGCGAGAAATGAAATACAATAAATTGAAAAATGAGTGCGAGTGAACACACATGATCATTTCAAAGCGTCTTTAAAATGAGTTTATACATACGTTTTGAAGTATAGTGTATTCGGTGAAACCGTATTATGCGTTCGTATAAACAAGGTATTTGTCTAGGTACACAACCCTGCGAGAAGCATACTGGTAAAATGACTAGTAAAACGACCTGGAGCCGTGACGGGGACTTTCCGTAAATCTTTCAGTCACACTCTTAAGAGCCATGGGCACTTTTTTGGCCGTTTTTTTTCATTACGTACCTAATTGTGTGATTGTATATACCGTTCTTACTCAAAGCTTAGTAGCATAACAAAATGAATAGCTGCACCGCTCATTCACGTTATATGTGCCCGGTGTTTTACCAGTAAATTAACTAGTAGCTTTTCCGCAGATTTACTAGTTTACTGACGGTCATTTTTTGAGAAAATGTGTGGTGAAATGAGAGTAAAACTTCTAGTGATTTGACAATTTTTTTGACCGTCATTTTGCAGTTAAATACAAAGTGAAATACTAAGGTTTTTTACTTGCCATAATGGAATACCGCAAAATATATTTAGAAATAAAAATCCATTTTTTTTTGTATGTTTTCTTTTATATTAGTACTAGCTGACCCGGCAAACTTCGTTCTGCCCAAAATAGATTTTTTTTTTTCATTTCAAAAATTGTACCGGTATTAGTTTTAATAGAATATGAACAATTTTTCCTTATTTCATTGTGTATACTTTAAATACAGCCTTTTTTGTCCTTGACAAATTCCCAATATAGAGTCGACCAATATGTGTAATATCCGCATCACCATTCATTGCATCTCTTAAGTGAATATACTCTTCAGATCGCAACTTCGACTGATTGTATCGCATGTAATTAAGTCGTTCTGTCTCAACTTTAACCGTCCATATCACAGTAAGTGGTTGTCATAGTTTTGGCGAATCATCATTCGATATGCGTAATACTTCATTGAACTGACTTTTTTATTTGTCTCGACACCTAAAAGCTTAAATTACCTATATGAAGTAGCAAACAATTTTTTTTTTTTACTAACCATTCACCGTATTTATCGTCTTATATCCTAAGTGATATCCGTCTTCTCCACGGCAGAACATGAGCGGATATTGCATTGCGTCGTAAGACCGATGTGTCTTACTTATCCGTTTTAGTGCGTTTTGATTTCTACGTTTGATAACAATATCACGCGACTGCAAATTTTCTGCAACAACAACAACTGACATTTCGCTAATTGTAGGTGCATTATATTGTCTTTCATGTGTCCCTGTTGGTTTTTTGTCCGCTTGTATGATTATACTATGACTATCTGTTGGCATACGTTCTAACGAAATCGTAAACAGTTTAATGAGGCCATTGTGTTCGTGTAACATTTGCTGCAATTGTTCGATTATTTCTCTTTTCGTTGTATTGAAGATAGCACAACGCCGATTTACTTCATCATGTGAATCTCCCAGAAAGTAAATTTGGAGATATTTGTGTTCTTGATCTGGATGCGGCAACAGCGATCCAGCCAGATGAAAAATTTGCCCATGAACCATGAATTGGAGGAAAGCTCTGTGGTTTCTGTCGAATATTGTTTGGAAAAAATACCTTAAACGTTGGATTGTAGTTTTGTTCATTTACAATTTCACCGCCAAACGACGTCTTTTGAAAACAATCGTTGTACATTTTAGTGTGCTTTAAGAAATGGCTCGAGTAAGGAGATTCACCGTAAAGCACCTGGAACAATGGCTGTGGTGGTGGAAGCAATTCTGGCAACTTAACCTTTCCCCCGGCGTAACATAACCTTGGCGGTTCATTTCTAAATTTGACTGCATTGCAATATTGACAAACTACTGACATCTGACCGATTTGAACACATGCGCTATATTGAATGTTTGGATCATATTGAAAACCTGCCCGTTCAACGTTCACAAAAGAAAGATGTTGCCGCTGTTGTCGTCGAATAATCGCATGTTGTGATCTTACTTCATCACTTTGGCGAGCACGAACTTCCTTTCTTTTCGATCGTTGTTGCTGATTGTGAACTTTCCTTCTTCTCAATCGTTCTTGCTGATTGTATGTTTGGTTGACATCTTCTAACTGATGCGTGCTATTCTCCAGCAGTCTATTTCGTGGTGATACCCTCTCAATAATACTTTCCCTTTGACGTGCTCTGCTATTTCGTGTTCTCCTTGCGGCCTGGGAACTCCGAGAAGTGTTACCATACGTACTGATTCTTGGCATCGTAACAAATATCTAATTGGAAATGATCATTCCTTTGCATAAAGTTCATATAAGTTTTTACGGGCCAATAACTTATCTTTGAAAACTCCAAAAATGAATGAATTAAACTAAGGAAGCAGATCAATTGAATGATAAATTCCAATGTACATAAATCGGTATTCGCCAACACGCTAAATCACTTTCACTAAATAACTCACTTTTAAAAACAAAATATATCAATATATCAGTAAAGCAAGGCGCATTTTTATTGCCGTCTAAATTTTGCGTGTTCGATTGCAAAGCAAAATTGACGTTTAATTTAATTTGTGTTATGAGAGAATGGTGTTGTTTCCTATAGCTCTATACCAATTTTCATGTTCCTACCTCAAACACTTTTGAAGATATTCACCTTGAAAAATTCAGTTTGTATGGAAGGTGCCACGCCCCCTTTTCCGATTACCCCTTCTTTTACGTGTAAGAAGGCTTTCGATACCATACAGGTCTATACCAATTTTCAGGTCCCTACCTTGAACCTTTTCACAGATATTCTGCTTAAAAAATTTAGTTTGTATGGGAGGTACCACGCCCCCTTATTCGATAGCCTCCGGTTTTATAGGTGAGAGTGGTGTTGTTATCCTGTAGCTCTGTACCAATTTTCATGTTCCTACCTTAAACACTTTTGAAGATATTCGACTTGAAAAATTCAATTTGTATGGGAGGTGCCACGCCCCCTTAATATTTTGTTCTGATTTTAAGACATGACCTGCGCGTGGTAATAACAAACAAATCCCCCAAAGGAAGTATTTCATTTGGTTCAGCCGTTTTCGTGTTTTAGCGTTACACCTATACACCATTTCATTTTTATATATATAGATTTTAAGAAAAATTTACAATTTTGTTATAAGTTTTTTTGTTCAGCAAATAGCGTTTTTGCTTTTGCCTGTTGTGGCTTTGCTCAACGCTCTTTCGGACTTCCTTTTCGAAGTCGATGCGTCCATGCAGTTTGAAAATTTCTGAAACAAATAAAACATAATAACAGAAAACTTGGTAAATAAAGTTAACAATAGTATGAATTACCAAATAGAGCCACGCTAAGCGTGAAAGCGATTTCTTCCCGCACCTCCCATCCCAATTGAACAAACTGAGGACTTCGTCGCCAAAAACTCGCTTCATAACTTCGCCAATATCCCAGAAGTGCCCTTTAAAGTGAAAAGATATGTTATCTGCAAAGACATTTGTGATTTTGTTAATTCATAAACATGTGTACTCTAAGAAAAAAAAACAAAAACAATACTCACAACTGCATCTTCATAATTTTTTTCTAATATCTTCTCCTCCAAATCAAAGACCGCATCCAAGGTCTGCATTGGCATAAGAACTGCCAGTTCGGTGTGAAAGTCTTCGCAACTTTCTCCCGAGATGCGGACTTTTTTCACCGAAGTGATTAACAACGAATAATTAAACAACTGGGTTGAAGTTTGAATCGATAATCAGCATTCCGTTTTATTTTGTGCTTTCTTAAATACTAATATTTTGCTTGCTTGCAATAACTTAAAAATAAATGCTTGCGTAAAAATTCTTAAGAAATGTTTCTTGTTTAACTGTTGCATTTTCGTTAGCGGAAATGCACTTGAATGAACAATAAATACAAATTATTAAAATTCTTCGGAATTAATGGTACATTTTGTTGACTGTTGCATTTTCGTTAGTGGAATTATTGGTACATTTTATTAACTGTTGCATTTTCGTTGGCGAAAATGCACTTGGACAAAGAATTATTTGGAAAACTCAATAAATTAATATTCTTTATAACAATGCGGCACACTGTCTGCTGCACCTTTTTACTAGGACTTTCGTCTCTCGCACGATTTTGTGGTGGGCCATGACATCAGTTTTATTTTTTTTTGGAAAACGTATTAATTCTTCACTTAACCCACTTGCTACTAAAATGCCAAGAGCAGAAAATGATTCAAGGGGTTCACTAAAGTAATTACTGATTTCTTTAAAATTGTAACCGACTACTACTTCTGCTCCCGATTCAATACTCGTATTTATGACTTTGAAAGGTCCCGTCTCTTGACTGAAGCAAAACGAATCTTTCTCTTTTTTAGGATTTATAAAAAACGTGTCAAACATTGAATTGTTTTCTTCTATTAAATTGTTTCTTTCTTCAATTCTTAAATATAGCTGTTGCAAAATATTCGTAGGGGATTTAATAAGTTTTTTTAAGCGCTGCATGTAATTTTTAAATTTGTAAGCAGAAAATGTGTCTAAGGGACCAAATTCTGTAGCACTTTCAGACAAATGAAGTAGGCCATGCAGGTTAAAACTTATCAAATGTTCCCCATAAATATTGCCAAACAAACTAACAAACTTCTCTAATAATTGTTGTACAATATTTGCTTCTCTTTTGTAAGACCTTTTGCAAGAGAGAATACGTATACTAGCATGTAGTAAAAGAAAATGGTAGTACAAATCTTCATCAACACAATTTTTTAAAATAAATATACCAGAGTATAATAAAAATTGTCGATATTCAGTAGATTTCCAACTTTTTAAATCATTGAGATTTCTGCAAACTCTTCCGAATTCAGAAGGAACCCAAGAAGAAACAAAATTGATCTTTTGATTCATTACGTTAACGTTTACTTTACTTACTATAAGGTGTAGCAGCTTTTTAGCTGCACCTAAATCGACGAGATGCATGGGATCTAAAGGGAATTGAGAAACCATTCCAAAAGCTGCTACTTCTAGCACGTTTTCTTGTTCCCGAAATTCTAAATTATGGTGTGCCGGATCATTTCTATTTTTGAATGAAAAATCTGTTCTTAATTCACTTAAATTTTTAGAGAAGCATACCCTTCTTTTATTAAATAAGCCTACTTGACAACATTTTGGGCAGCCGTGCTTTGAATTGTGATTTTGAACCCCAGTCACAAAAGCTCTCGCTGGCGAATCACAAGTAAACAAACGAATATTAAAACTTTTCAAAATTGGATTTATTAAACTGACTTTTAACCCGTTTTTTCTCAAGTACACTACCTCGTCACAAAATTCTTTCATAAATTCATTTGTGCAATTTGGTTTCTGTTTTCCTGAGAAGCAGGCAATAGTGAAAGGAGTGGTTTTCGGAAAGCCAACAATTGAACCAAGAATGGGCCATAGGGCTCTGTTCGAACTTTTAAATAGCCTTAAGCCGTCGATTCCAACATCTATTAACACTTCACTTTTTTCATTCAAAAATGGAAATGAATTTGATTCAAAATGCTTTTGAATGCCAATATACGTAAATTCTCCGCCGGAGATATTCCTTATAACTGATTTAATTTTTGTTGTTTCAAGCTCAGTTTTTGCAGACAAGGGCAAATCATGCACTCCTATTTTTCTTAAAACACTGAGCAAATCGCTCAATACGGCTTGAGACACATTATTTTTAATTGCCCATAACTTTAAATGCTTGCACTTTTCTGCACTTGAAACAACTTCATTTTCATTTTCCGACTCGCATTCTGAGCCGGAAAATGAGAAAGAATCTTCAGGAGTAGAATGTAGCGCAGCCGCGGCAGCTTCGCCATCTTCCCCATCAGCACGCGCAAATTCCGATAAACTTTCGTATCGCACTGAACTTCTTTCACACTCCTTTTAAACTTTGCACATTTCATTATAAAATGTTTTCCTCTTCATTTTTTTTATAAATAATATCACTTTACTCACCTGATGTAATTGTTTTGTTCTCGTTAATTCACTCGCGCGTCTTTTTGCGTCTTTCGCGTTCACTTGTAAATATGCAATTAATTGTGATACATATGTCGTGCTGCCACTGACATGAAAATAAATGCCACAACAGGTGGAATTGCTTTCTCTTCTTCTAATTTGCCCGAATTTTTAAAAAAGCTTTGCAAATTAATTGATTTTGTCGATTGGGCAACACCATTTTTTTCGTTTTGGTCTTTTTCGGTAAAATGAAACATTGCTCCATTCCTATGCACACAATATGCGCGAATGAATAAAGCATAATGTGAAAGTTTGATGTTGTTTCTTTTTGCCAATCATTACTACAAATTTTCAACATGCTTTTTTATGTATTGGTAAAAATGCTTGAATGTGTTTGAGAATCGGTTTGGAATTTTTGCAGGGTTCTTTCTTCTTTTTATTTTTCCAATTGGATTTTGATTTGTTTTTCAGTTTTAACTTGTGCTATATCGCTTAAATCTAATGCGAATACCTGCTCCCACTGCTGTTTTCCAATTAGTCGCTGTGCTGCGAATTCTAAATCGATTTCAAATTTCACTTTAACTTGTTGATTTCTGCTGCCTCTTTTCTTAGAGTTATTGCTATGTATATTGCTATGCGGCTCAAATATACTCCAACTTTAAATTCACTTGCTGGTTTTTGTTGTCTCTTTTCCTCCCAGTTCAATGTATTGCTATACTTCAAGATATTGCAAATATGTGATATTTTACTATGGATTTTTAATTTAAAAATACTTTCTACGTTTGCTTTATTTTCCTCTACTATTTCTTCGAATGTAATTTTCTTTGTGTAATTTCCCATATCCTTATATTTATTATTTACAATATTTTCTTTTATGTTTTCGATATAATTTGAAAAATAATAGTCACTAATTTTAATGGAACAATTATTGTATTGTATTAAATAGTTTCCATTTATAATTGGTTGTTCCTGGTTACATGTTTGATTAATTTGTAAATTTATGGCATTTTTAACTACAATAATTTCTATATCTAGTGCTAATATCTCAAGTTCGTTATATTTTATGAGTTTACAATTTTTTCTTAAAATACAGTGGTTACTTGGTTTTAATCCTTTCAATGATTTATTTTCTTCAAATGTAAACGCTTTATTTTCATAAGTAAATATTTCTTCAATTTTTGCTTCTATTTCATTTTGGTCTTTGTTTGGGATTGCAATAATTGTTCTTATTTTTATTTGTTCAAAATTTTTAGGTATTTTAATATTAAATAAGTATTATTTAAATTTGCTGTTCTTAATTGTATATATTTTTAAAATCAAGTCTATATTTTAAAATTTCTTCACTTGTTAATATATTAGGATGTAATATCCCATATTTAGCTGATGTATGTATGTATGTATATGATCTATTTTACTTCCCAATGAACATTTTTTTTGATTCTCAAATTGAGATGCGTTTGAGAATCAACCTTAATTTCAAATCTCAAACGTTTGTTCTCTAAGTCATTTCAATTTGAAAACAAAGCCATTCTTAAACAAAAAGGCACATTTTTAATATGAAATTTTCCTTTGTTCTCAATTTGAGAATGTCAAAATCTCAAACATTTTCTCAAATATGAAACGAGAGGAATGGAACGTATTCCAATTACATTAATTGAAGTTGCCACTGATTTAAAAATAAGAACTGGTTGAAATTAAGTTTTGAAATTAATTTTTATTTATATAAGAATTTATAGAGGTATATTGTACGCAGTACATACTCGTATACATATATACATAAATTTTATTAAACAATAAATAACATAGTAACGTAACAAAAATTCATTTTTTAATTTAAATTAACGAAAATAATGTACATTCTTAAGGTAAGGAAACAAACGAAAAAGTTAATTTCAGTGCAAAACAAATCCAATTACAACTTACAAAATTAAATATAAAATTGTCGCGCAATAATATAAGAACTAATTAATCTACGATTACCGATGGCATATTCTTTTTGTTTTCGTATTCAATTCTTTTTTTTATTCTGTTGCTGACGTGTTGGAAAAAATTCAATGTAGTCCGCTCGAATTCCATATCCGTGGCAGCGGTAGGAAATTTTTGATGGTATGCCTCTATAATAGAAAAAAATTACAAATAAGAATAAAGTAATAAAATAAATTTTACGCCTTAATGCTGTCGTCACACTAAGTGCTCTTGTCGGTTTTTTCGTCTTCGTTCCATTCCAGGAGTATATCTGGGCAACATCGTCCGTAAAAACTTTTCGCCAAGCCATTTTAACAAATTTGTTCGAATTGGATGCTATTATCATTTGCAATTCAGCCACCTATAAAAATTATTGATATAATAATATAAATGAGAATTTACCAAATCGTTAAATTTTGTTTCGGAAGATTGAATTTTGTCTTCAAAAGTAGCGAAATAATGCGCTTCTGCAAAAGGTTTTTGTGGCAAAATTTAATTTTTTTTTGTAGCATTATGTGAGGTCGATTTAACTTCTTCCAATACTCTCTTCAGAAGCTTTTGAGTTGTATGATGTTCTGAAATTATCGAAATTATCATACGCATATGTACAATAACGATATAAGTATATGTATGTACCTTTTAACAAATCTTCTACCTTCTTATCCAGACTATCCAGTTTGCTACTTAAGTCGTCAAAATCTACGATTTAATTAAAATGTTAGAACCACTTCAAAAAAAAAACGATTTCGTATTAACTACTTACTTGATTTAGTGGTTTGCTCACATCCAATCGATATAAACGAGCTATTGAAATCCATCTAATTGTGAATAAGAGGAATAAATACATATTGACTACATTCAAAATTACTAAGCAAGATCATTTTTTGTGATATTTCTTCCGCTAAATGCTGATAGACGCAACTTGAAAATTGTAAAGCAGAGCAGTATCTTATATTAAAGTTTGATGATTTTATTGGTGTAATGAAGAAGTCATTCAAATTGATAACTTCCACGGATGAAATTTTTGATACACCATTTTCCTGTGAAAAATTTATGACTTTAAAAATCTTATTTTTTATGTTGTAAAAATTATCTGGCATTTTTAAGGATAAATAAAATGATTTTGTATTTATTGATTTCATTGGCTGATTTTGCTTTACATTTGCAACCTCAAAATTATCATTACTGAACAAACTTTCCTCAACTAAACGATTATAAATTTGGGCAGCAATATGAGTTTTACTATTACTTTATTATTAAGCTTGGACAAAAAGTTCTCGAACTTAAATGCGCTAATAGATTCTAATCCTCCATAATTTCATGCATCAGAATGTAAATGAGTAAGACAGTGGAAGTTAAAAGTTAAGAATGAATCGTCATAAAGTCTAGAAATGTTTTTGACGAATTCACTTAAAAGAATTTTCGCACACTCATTATTTTCGATGCAAGAGGTTTCATTTAATAAAATTCGCATACCCAAACTAAATAGCAAAAAGTGATTGTACCTTTCAGCGTCTAAAATATCAGCTAGTAAAACAATTCCAGTATATAATAGAAACTGCCTTAGTTCTGTAGCCTTAAACCTCTCAATTTCTTGTAGGGTACGTGGATGTCGAGCAAATTCTTTGGGAACCTGATTACTTAAAAAGAGTATTTTAGAATTCAATGAATTAATTTGGGCTGGTTTTAAAGAATACAATCTATTTTTGTGCCTAATCCAGCCAAGAAGTAAGCTTTTCATGACACCTAAACACACCACATGCATATAGTCATATGGAAATGACTTCACAATGTCGATTGGTAACTTTTCAGTAGCTATTTGGTCCAATATTTTATAATGATTTACAGTACTTCGTGAGCGAAAATCTCCATCTGTTCTATTAGGATAGATTTCACTACGGAAAATTATCCGATGTCCAACAGATTCGCCTTTTTGAGTGCATTTTATGCAACAAAAAAAGCCAGAGTGTCCTTTAACACCCAATACATAGGATCTTGCTGGGGCATCACAAATAAAAGACCGGCAATAAATTGAAAAATGTTTACCATTTAAGTTTAAACCATGTTCTAATAAGTACAACAACTCATCCACAAATCGTTGCAAGAAAATGTTCGGGCAGAGTGCCTTACTATTTCCGCAATATGCTCCCACAACCATGACAACTGGTTCCCCATTTACATTTATTAAAATAGGCCAAGCTTGCAAATTAGAACTTTTTGCGAGTGGAAGGCCATCAATATTAATGTTGAGGTGAATTTCGGTGGAACCAAATGATTTCCTCAACAAAAAATCTGTCAGGGAGTCTTCTATGCCGTAGTGAATATACTCTCCTGTTCCCATTTTCTCTACGGGTGGAATCTTAGGAGTACACTTTAAAGTTCGTGCATCATTTGAAATACCTCTAATATATTTTTGTAGAATTCCTAACAGACTACTAGTTGCAACGGTGGAAATATTAAATTTGACCGCCCACTCCGCTAGCTCTTTCCTAACTGAAGTGTTTGTCACGTTTAGGTTGGATTGCTCATATACGGAATCTTCACTTTCTATTTCACTAAACTTATATTCCACCCTATTGGAAGTAGAAGGACTTTCCTCCATAGCCGCATCTACACCTGGGATCCCCAGGCTTTTATTTTTCCCTACTCCATCACTATCTGTGAGCAAGTCAAATATCTGCCTCACTTCACTTTTTATTTTTTTCGTAGTATGCATTTTTAGTTCGAAATATCACAATAATAACAAATATTTATAATATTATACTTCCTTTCACTTTTATTCCTCAAAATTGCTGCACAACACGATTACGTTTTTTTTAATTATGAATACTTTTTGACAGATGATTGATTGATTATTGAACGGAATGAAACGGGATGCCATATATTTGAGAAAATGATTTTTATCAAATTGTAAAACGATGGAAACAAATTTGAGAAATAGCCTTTGAGAAACATTTGAGAAAATGTTGTCTTTCAAATTGAATAAATGATGAATTTCAAATTGAAAATTAATATTTTCTCCAACGTTTGAGAATTTCAATTCCAGTGTTTGTTGGGTTTTTAATAATTGGATTTTTGTGTATTAGTCTAAGTATAGATTTTGTTTATCATCATCATACATTAACTTATTTATAGAATTAAGTTCTTTTTCAATTTTTATCTTATCACTTTTAATAATTTTCTTAAGACACTCCAGAGCTGAATTAAAATAGTCATTTACTTCAATTTAATGATTTATTATTTCATTAGTTTGTAAAAGGTGTGTTTGTATGTTTTGTCTATCGTCTTCGTCCATTGTACCAAAGAGCCATTTCGACATTGTGCCTATTGCGTAACTAAAACTCTTTTATTTCTGTTTTTGTTTGGCATGAGTGTCATTAGCTTATTCCTAACTTCTAGTAACTCCCTTTGTAATATTTCTTTATTTTCTACTTTCATTAAAATTACATTATCTGTCATGTCATTAATGATATTTTCTATTTGTTGAAGATCTATCATAAGTATAACTATGTCGCTGTCTTTAGGTATTTCTTGATTTCTAATTTCTAAATCTATGAATCCATTTTGGTCAGTTAGTTCTGTCATCCATATTTTTCCATTAGTCGCCTGTATCCATGTCGTTACTATTATAATTACGGATAGAATCGTGTTTGCTTTTATGTTACAAATTCGTCTGTACAGCTCATGCGATTCCACGTCTGGTTTATACCTCAATTTCAGAGTCCTTTTTATCTCTGTCCAGTTACCGGGGTTTGGTAGATTTAATACGACATCCTTTGCTTCTCCTTGGATTATCCTATAGTACACTGTTCTTGTTGCTTCGCCTTTGGATCCTTCGTCTCTTATATTGGACAATATATATTCTAGGCCGCTTATGAATGGGTTTATAGTGACATCATCTCTCCCAGTGAATGTGGGTAAATGCGTAATATTTTTTATTATACGCTGTAATGCTTGTCTTAACTGTTCTAGTTGTTGCTCTTTCCTGTTGAGTTCTTCCATCAACTCCACGTTGGGTATTTGGGTCTGCTCCAGCGTCATCCTTCTTCTTTGATCGAACGTCTGCTGTCTTGTAAGCGAAATTTTGTCAAATTATTACTTTGCTTCACTTCTTTGGTTATGTTGTGGTGATAATTCGCCTTTTTATATTTCACTAGGTCGAATTCTCTTCACTTTTATTTTTGTTATTTATATTATTTTATACAATTTTTTTTTTTTTTATTCCGAAGGTTTTCGTATCACTATCCTTTAAATATAAGGATTAAAAGGACAACCGACTGCGCCAATTTTGTTATTCACCGCCGAAAACGGGTTTTAAAAAAAAATTGAAAATACAAAGACTTATTTTGATTACAGCGAAGTGACGCTGAAGGAGTGCAGAAACAGACTGATTTTATTGAAAAGTATTTCTTAAAATGAAATTTTACAATTTACCATAAGAAATGCTTACTAAGTACTTTACATTATTTGCTTTTACAATTGTATCAATACCAAGAATTGGTATGGGAATTAATTTTATTTTGTTTACATTTCGTTAATAAGATTTACAAGTGACAGGAAATAGTATCAAATTACAATTTAGTGAAATACTTATTTCATTGTTTTATTTATTGTAGCAATTAATTCGTCTAGATCGTCAGCATTTTTATATGTTGACTTTGGAGTGGCTTTATAATTAACATTGTAAGAAAGTGTATTTGGGTTGGTAGTGTTTAAATATGTAACTCGCGTGCAACGATCGGAAATGGGCTAAACAAAATTTGGGACGTAAACAGGAAATGATAGTCAGCGAAAGTATTGCAAAAATATGCTTATACGTTTCGTAATAATTGTTAAGAAATGTAAATATGCTTGGTGAGAAATGTAAATATGTTTAGTGTTAACTTGTACATGTATGTAAATAAACGACCTATTGATTACAAAGTCGAAAAAAATATATTTTATGGTCGAAACGACCTTTATTGGTTGAAATCAAATTAACAACTAACTAATTTACAATTAAATATATTCTTAATATTGCTTAAATCTACTTGCGTCAGCACTTTTGGTTAACGTTCGCTTATGTGGCGCATGGCGGATGTTGTTCCCAATTGTTTGTTTTTGCTGACTAAACGTCTGGAATATTTCCTATTGGGAGATAGTTGACGTCGGCAGTTATTGGTTTATTGGCAACATTTCTGGTGTTAACTCCTCCACCCCCAAAAACAAACGTCTCTCGTCGCCGACAATCCACCTGTTATTAAAAATAAAAGAAATTGAAGAATATATTTAAACAAAAATTAATTTATATACATACTTATAATCGCATCATACAAGGAAGTATATTTTTTGAGGCAAATCTTGCCATAGACGCCGCCTACATTGACTTCGTTGCACATAGATCTGGAGATAATTTTCTCAAAGTGCTTTTCAGGATCCCCCTTTAATAAGTGTTTTATTGCGTTAATCTGAAATGTTCATTCAAAATTATTAGTGAAATTTGCAATAATTCAATTATTAAACTTACATATATTAATTGCTTTTGCCTGAACTTCCATAATTTTTTTAAGGTAATCTGGAAAATAATCATTTTTAAAATTATTTGCATCAAAATTTTATTTAAAAAAATACCTAGCATGTTGTCAAATTTGGTGTTCAAAGCCTCAATTTTAGCCTCCAAAGATTTGCACCTTTCACAAGTTTTGTTATTGCTATCGCTGTTGGGGAAGTTGGTATTATTATTGGTTTTGAGATAGTTGTTGTTATTGCTGCTGCCGCTATAGTTTATTTCGGAATGAATTTGCGAATCATCTATAGAATTATTTTAATAATTATTAATCCGTTATGAAAAGTTAGCAACAAAATATACTCACAAAATATTATTTCATTCTCTGAAGTCAAATTGTCTTATCTGATTTGGTTGTTGCTGAGTCATTTTCATATAAATATTTGGTTTTTTTATGTTATATTTTTTATATTATATTTTTTTTATATTCGTTTTTTTTGTTATCTATTAAAAAGTGCAGCTATTTAATAAAGGCAATAGTAGAAAATTTTGCGAAGAAGGAAGCAACATCAATTTATATGCTACATCATCTGCTTTAAATCCTTCAATTTCTTCAGATAATGAATCCGAAAGTGCTATTCCTAGAGCTAATGAAGTGAATGGAGCTGTAAAGAATATTATTTCTCCCGCATTTGACTTTTTAATTTTTTTAATTGAAATACGTATATCTGGCAAAATAACGCAGGCATTATCTGGTGTCTTTGAACTTAAATAAAAATTTTTCATCCTATAACTTGTAATTATTTTTTTATTGTAGTTATTTTTTTCTTTAATTTCTGATTTGCTTTCATTGAAAAAAAATTCTGAAATTTCATTTATATTTGCCAATTGTTGAAGAATTTGTGTCGGCTTCCTGACATTTTTTTTTAATTAATTGCAAATGATTTTCAAAATCATATGCTGAAAATGTTTAAAGACAACCCAATTCTTCAACACAGTCGCAAATATGGAGTAAACCATGAACGTTGTACGATACAGACTCCCGGCCAAATATAACTGCAAAATTGTCAACAAACAATTGTAACATACATTGCTTCGGCTGTACTCAAATTTCGTAAATAATTAGATGCACAATAAAGAAGTCTACACGCGCAATGAAGAAGCAGAAATTCATAATAAAAATCTTCGTGCACGTGGTCTTTTAACAATAAGATTCCAGTGTAAAGCAGAAATTGTCGAAACTCTGTTGCTTTCCAACGGTGGATTTCTTTGAAGCTCCTTGCCAATCTAACAAACTCTTTTGGAATATATTTCCTTATCAACTCAAATTGGGATGACATTTGTTCTTGGCTACTTTTGCTCATTTTGTACTTTGATTTTTTTTCAATAAGGCAATCAACATTTCATTGGATCCAATGGCACTTTACTGATCATATTTAAATTTATTTTTTCCAAAGGTGATTTTGAAGAAATAAATTTATTCAAATGACGATCTTTATATTTTCTTGCAGCAAAATCAGCATTTGTAATTAAATTCCCAAGTTGAGTGGAATACGCTAATTTTTGTTTTTTTTTTTTTTGTTTTTTTGGCTATTTGTGTACATTTGGAGCATCCATGAGCTGATGAATGATGAGCAATACCACAAACAAAAGATTTTGCTGGTGCATCACATATCACAACTCGTACATTCAGTGGAATAAATTTGCCATTGATGGCAACTCCATTATTTAATAAAATTTCCAATTCTGCAACAAAACTCTGCAAATATACACAAATATCATCAGGTTTAGTTTTTCCTTCGTAGATTGCAACAGGAAATACAATAGATTTATTACAGCTAACCACTTTCACTAAAATTGATCATAATTGTTTTTGTGAAGATTTGAATAGAGGTAATCCGTCAATATTTATGTCCACTATGATTTGAAGTAAACTCAAAATTCCTTCAATTTTTTGGATTTGGTTTTGTAAGCCAAAATATATTAAATCACAGAAGATACATCTTTTGTTGATATTTTTTCCAAGTTTACTTGCATCAAAGTAGACGGACTTAACGAAACATCTAATCCACTTTCATTTAAAATTTTCAAAAGTGCACGCAGATTTTTATAAGATATTCTTGCATCTAATTGCCATTTCCTAATTTTTTCAAGGAATGTTCTTGCTTTCGGAATTTCGTCATGAATTTCACAATTAAAACTGTCTTCAATTGTGTTTTCAAGAATGGCGTCATGACTCTCTTCTACCGCGTCATTTGGATTTTCGCTACCACTTAACAAAATATTCATCACGCATCCTCTTCACTAATCTTCTCATGTGCCTTTTAGAATAACTCATTTTTTATTGATTATTTTAATTTACTTATATAAATTATAGCAATTACACTTAAATTTTTATAAATTTTTTTCAAAACTCACAATTCAAAACGACACGTGTTCACTTGCAGCCTTTGTTCTTTTTTGTGCTCATTAACATAACATTATTTATTTGTTCACATTTAAAACACAATTATTATTTGGCTGCGAGCCGTGTGTTTATTGTTGAAAACCAAACTTAGAATTAATTACAAAAATCTTCTTATGCCTAATTTATGCTAGCAAGTCACGTTGCACATACAGTGTCGTTGAAGTCGTTGTTGTTGTTGAAAAGCAGCACTGACGTTCTCAAGTAGCGGCGGAGTTATGTTTAAAAGAAACACTTATTTAGTTTTGTGGTATTCAACTTATACTCTTTTTATTTTTATTTTATACAAGTGTTCGCCTTGCTAGTTCGCAACCAACTGCCGACTGCTGGCCAGCCGAAAAACTGTCCGCCTTGCTTCTTATTTTTTCTCTCGTGGCGTCAGCCAGTCGTCTACGTATAGCGGTTTCTATGTGCGGCACCAATGATCGCTGAGTTTTTTGCACAAGCACATAGACGAAAAATTAGTATTTACCTGTCGCTTCATTGTTCCAGGAATGTGCGACTTGTTGTACATCAGAAGGGTCGGGGAAGATATGATAACTGCGGCGCTGTATCATCATTTACTCTGGATGCGCGTGTGGTGTCGTTTAACCGTGGGATAGCGACCACTGTCCAAGTCGCATGCTTACGTAAGCTTTTAGTGGTTGGTTATTTGTAACTTATATGTGTATATTCTTGATGAATGTGGCTGGTTGGGTTGGTGAATATAATCCTGTTGATCCGAAATCCTGATGTGATCCAAATGATGTTGGGTGGGTTTATTTTATGAGGCACTCGATCCATCTCGAAGGACCAAAATGTCGGGGTGATCGACGTGTGTTTGCCGGTGTGCCCAAATAAAATAAAAACTATTAGAAATCGGGGTAACAATTCACGTTTGTGTATTTGAGTAAATATAATATATGTATGTATATGGGTTAATAATTACAATTGGGTGATTATGTGGATGTGTATAATTGTATGTTAGTGTACAAACCTAATAACGATTATACTTAATCTAATTATAAATTTATGTGTAACCTGATGTGGTTGATTTTTCCCGCGTTGCGATGATGATTCTGCTGCTGTGATGCTGCTGTGGTTGTTGTTGCTGCTGATATTGCTGCTGCTGCTTTGGTGCCGTATGTCCGTCCACTGTGATGATTTGTTTTATTGTGTTTTTTCGTTTCGTTGGGTACTTCGCTGTTATGTTGGCGCTGTTGGGTGTTTTTTGCATTGTCCTCTAATTCGTATTTAGACGAGTTAGGAGGACAATGCAGGGATTCATTTGGTATGAACAAAGTCTATTTAGATAAGTTTGTGCTAGATTTAATTCATTAATTAGGATGGGTAAAAGGGGGTTTTCATTAGTAATCTTTGATTTTACAGTGGTGCTTATTTCATTTAATGGATTTTGGCATGCATCTAGATCAACTTTGTGTATTATCCTATAGGTCCCAGTTTGAATTTTCGTCAGTCCTGTGTCAAATGTTGCTAGTTGTGAGTTCGTATAGTCTATAATTTTAAAGTCTGCATACACTAAATGTACGAGAAGTATTAGTAGCAGCTGCATTGTTGATAGATATGCCGGTAAGTGTGCTGATATCCTTTTTTCTTTACGGTACTCGGGAACACTTGCTTACTCCTTGCTGTTTTACTCCGGGTCGGCTGGTGTCGTGCTGTCGGTTTGGCGTCAAGGAAGTTCCACGTTCCTCTTCACGCCACTTTATGCTGATTTTATGTTGTTTTCAACAATTTCTTTGTAGTGTTATTATCTCACTTTTTGTGTGGAGCCGTTTTTATTGTGGCACACTTTTTCAAAGTCTTTCTTTCTTCGGTGCTTTTTTTTTTGTTGTGGCACTTTGTTTTTAAAGTCTTTATTTGTTTTTGGCTCTTTATTATGGCAAATTTCTTTTAAAGTCTTTAGTTTGTGGCTTATTTGACTCGGGCGCCAGTTATCGACTTGTACTGTACAAGTCTAAAAAAAGATTTTTTCATTGGTCGCAAGACCTTTATTGAATCACCAAAATATTAATACTAAAACTTAATTCTACTTATTCTCTCCTAAATATACCCTATTTCTACCTGTGTCAGCAATTGGTGTTGGTCGGCGCATGCCAGATGTTGCAAGTGTTTTATTTTGCTTATTCCTTTTTTAGGTCGATCCAGAATTTTGATCGGCGCATGCCGGATATCGCGCTGCTGATATTGACAATTTTGCTGAGCGCGCGTCTGGGCTATTTCCCAGTTCTTTGTAATTGTTGACTTAGCGCAATAGTGTTGTTGTCAACTTTGGTTTCAACTTAGCTGGTGCTAACTTATACATTTTATATGGGTTTGACAGGTCATAAAAGTATGTATGTATTTATATACAAAAATATGTACATATAAGTTAAGAAATTTTATATAAATTTCTTTTAAAAAAATTTTATTTATTAATTTACGGTTCGGGTACAGAACTAAGACTAAACTTAAAATTTAATTTACTTAAAAGCTAAGCTACGTTGCACTGGCCAACTGCTGACTTGATGTTGTCAATTCTCCGAATTGACTTACTTGGGTTGCGCGTGTTGGATTTCCGCTTCGCTTTACTGTGGGAAATATTGCGCAACTAAAGATGCATTTCCGCTATGCTTTGCTGATTACGCATTATTATTATTTAGCGATTGTTAACATGTGCCATGTTAACACTTCCCCTCTTAAAAGCGATCGTCCCGAGAGCCTATCAAAAATAGGGGAGGTTGTTAAAATTGATGTAAGTATTTTGATCACTGGAAAGATCTTTGATCTCCTTAGGATCAATATTCGCTGGGGGCATCTGGTTAAGGTCCAGGCTTGAAGATATGATTATTCTGTTTTGGTGCTTTCTCCAGAATTTCCGAAAAAATATTATACCGAGAATGATAGTTGCGACGGCTCCAAGTGAAAGGGAGCTATTGGATATCGTTGCTGCCTTCAGAAGATTTATTCTTCGTATGTTATCAATATGAAACTCCTTTAAGGCCTGGAGTAGAGGTGGGCGCGGGCCTGTATTTTGAGGCCCGGGCGCGCACGAAAACAAACTCTTTTTTGAGAGGCCCGGCCCGGCCGAACACGAAACTTTTTCACCATGGCCCGGGCCCGGCCCGGCCCGGCACGAAACTTACACATATAAGGAAATTTAAAAGACATGAAATTTATACATATGTATGTATATATATAAGTCCACATTTATTAAGGTATATTAAATATTGTTATGTATTAAAAAAAAAAACGAACTAAGTCATATTTTTATTTAAAAATAAAATTTTTTCTAAATTTGTGCTTTTTAGCCTAGTGCGTTTTTCATTTAAAACATGGCCCGATGTTGAAAAAAGCCTTTCGCTCGTAGACGAACTGGCTGGAATAGCCAGAATGGTCCGAGCTAATTTGGGAAGGTATTTTAAGTCCCTGGCATTTTTCCAGAATTCTAAAATATGTGTGCCATGAGCTACTGGAGTGGCCAAGTATTTATCAAGCTCTATGTCGATAGCGTTTTTCTCAACTTTTCGTTTTTTTACATAACTTAAGTCTGAAAATTCAGCAAACATTCCATTTTCGGAATTATTTGGGCTTATTTTATTAGTTATGTCATCAAAGCTACTATTTTCATGATCTCCTATAAATTCGGAGAGCATTGCTTTTACCGTAGCTAACACATTTTCTCTTTTTTCCTCTGAGAGGAAATTCATCTCTTTATAAGGAGGGTTCAAGAAAAGCCCAACCAAATGAGCGATTGCCGGAAGAAACCTGACTTCTAATGCGCTTAGGGTCATTGTTTTAAACTCAGTTATTATTTGGGAATCAAGTGTGCTAGTTCTGCAAAGTTTACATAATTTTTCAGACCACAATGCAAATATTTGCATTGTTGGTTCCTTGTCAGAGCTAAGTGCTTCAGAGCAGTCCTTAAAAGGTTTTAAGAAGCATAAAATGTTTTCAAGTAATGAAAAATCTAAATTACTAATTCGTTGTAGCTCATCCTTTTTAAGTAAAAGAGTTTTTATTTCCTCTTTTACATCAAATATACTCAAAAGCATAAAAAATGTAGAGTTCCAGCGTGTTTTAACTTGCTGTTTCAGCGTTTTTGAGAGCTTACTGTTAAGCTGAGAATGTTTAAAATATTTGACTAATGATTTGCAGCAATCTATTAAAGCCTTCACTTCCGCAAGAGGATTTTTCTCAATGACGTCATCCATGACAAGGTTCAGATTATGACAAGCACAAGATAGGCGCTTGAAACTTTTAAATGCCGCAACGACATTTGCACCATTGTCCGTAACGAACACAGCTCGATCCATAGTTTCAAGAGTGTTGAAATCCTGCAAAATGTCTTGAACATTTTTGAGAATATTTTCTCCAGTTTTCTTCTCGTCCAAGAACTCCCTGATGCCTGTAAAAGATACATAAGTAAGTTAAATGATTCATAAACATTAATAAATAAATATGTAAATATGTATGTATGAACATGTACATTATATGTAATCGTACACACAAATATATTATAAAAATTGATTTATATTAGTACCTAAAAGAGCGACGTTCAGTTGAAAGCTATCATCCACATAGTGAGCAGTCAGCGATATAAAATTTCGCTGCGTGTAGTCGTCACTCCACATGTCGGTCGTGTATGCCAGTTGTTGGTCTTTCAAACTTAAGATAAGTTGAGTCTTCAACGTTTCGTACTCTTTCTCCATGATGGTAGTGCTTAACACTTTACGGGATATAACCAAATCATCGAAAGACTGACTTCCAAATTCTGCTCCTATGTTGAGAAGCGCTTGGCTATATTCACGGAAGCCGCTACCTACCAATTCACAAAAAAAGAGTCAATCAATGAATGCAATGGGAATAGAACTTACCTTCGGTAATATTGAAAGGGTGCAAGTCTTTTACAACTAAGGCTAGCTGCTTTCGAGCAAACGAATCCCGAAATCGCGTCGAAACAACTTTTTTGGCAAACATGCCCAATTTGGGCTGTGACTTAAGCGCATCTTGTTGAGACATGCACTTATGGCGACTGAGGGTGCCCGTGCCTTGTTTTGAATTATACACCAGCACATGCTTACAGCTCCGGCAGCACACAAAATCGACATTATTGCCATTATAATTAACGCAATCGAACAGCTTCCACACGTCACTCCTGCCCTTTTCATTTTGTATTAGCTTTACACATTCACTTTTTTTATTCACAGCGTCCTGAATGGTTTGTCGCGACATATTTTATACATATTTCAAAGTTTATCAATTTCACAATAGGACGCCAATTTTGAATTAGTGGTGTGCAAACAAGTAAAATATTGTATAACCAAATCGATAGTAGTATCGATAACGGGGCATCTCGACAGGATAGAATTTATAGAATACTAGCTGACAAACGAATTGCTATTACCATTGCCAAATCTGTATGTGGGCATTCGTCGGTATATATACGTAAATGAGAGGTAGGTAGCTTAAATCTTTTATGTGGAAAATAAAAAAAGGATTAAGATCCTTTTTTTACAAATGTACTTCTGGGAAAAAGAAGAATTCATATTTTTGGACTATTATATAATAATTGCGGCATAAATTTTATATACCAATTGAAATAATGATTTATGCTTGTATAAGTTTATTACATAAATTTAAGACTTCGCTCATTCCCAACCCAATTTGCATAATTTTTCTGTAAATTAACAATATTAAACTAAATATTAATTTTTTGAAAAAATGTTATTTTGAACATGTACTTTATTTTTATAATATAACACAACCGTCTAAATACTCGCTCTTCTAAATTTCATATTGCCAAATTGAAAATGCCGTTGGCATATGTGCAAATGGGATATGTTGAAATGAAAACTGCGCAGTCAAACTGCTGAAGCTTACTATACATGGCAAACTAGATAGTATTCTATATCTAGTAAGCTATGAGCAATGTGGAGTCTCCACAGCTATGTGCCCGGCAATGCAGCTAGTATTCTATAAATTCTATCGTGTCGAGATGAACCTTAAGCAAATAAAATGCGATAAATGGCGGTTCTAATTCGAGAATAAAAAAAAATAACGCGATCAAATCAAAATTGTTTTCAGGGCTATTTCGGGCTTTTACGGGCCTATTTCGGGTTTTTACGGGCCGGGCCTTTTTGCTAAGGCCCGGGCCCGCACGAAGCCCGCACGAATTTTAATTTTAGGGCCCGGGCCCGCTCCGGGCCTGTGTAAGCCCGCGGACCACGAAAAAAAGCCCGGCCCGTACCCACCTCTAGCCTGGAGAGAAAGTAATTCAATTCGATTTCTTTCGATCGGTGCTGGTTGGACTGCTGGGATTGCCGGCAGTGGAACCAAATCGTAATTAATGTAAAATTGATGATTTATTTTTAACGTTGAGTTATGAAAATTAATAAGGTGTGTCCCTGATAAATTTTTCTGCATTCCGTCAGCATCTATTACCCCTTGGAAGCCATTAAGTAATATGGTGCCGGGTTTTACTTCTTCGATTTGCTGGATATGTTGGCCGTTTGTTAAAGTGCAAGATGAATTTAGGCTATTTACTATTCTAGGTATAAATTACAAGACCGGTTGTTTAATTTATGATTTTCTTTATTTCCCTTGCTTGGAGCAAGGGCAGCCGTAAAGGCTGAGCGAGTAAATACAACTGAACCGTCTTAAAGTTATTGTAGCGGCGACTACGCCTAAATACCTGTCTGAATAACACACGCTCTGCCACGTGACTTGCCAGCGCAGTAGCAGCGATAGGTGTTTGTTGTTGTCACGCGCAACTCGTTGAGCGCTTCGTCAGCAATATCGTTGGAAGCGTGTTGTTACTCTTGTTCTGTTTCACTCAATGTCTGGTTCACTTACCACTTGATCGCTTTCTTTCCTTTTAAAATAAAAAAACTCGGGATTCACACTTGGTTCGTAACAATGTATTAAATGTAACGCTTTACTTGTGGGTTTTCTTACAAGCGAATCAACCCTGGATTTGTGGGTTTCTCTTTTTTTTTTTTTTAACAAATATATGTGCACTTAATATAACACAATGTTAAGTTCTAATAAAACTTCACTAGCGGACTTTCGAAGTATGCAGGTGGATCGAGCTGGAGCGCTGCGTAGCGGTGGCGGAAAAACGACGTAGATTTCACGATGGTCGAATCTGTACTGCTTGCTGAATAGCCTGACCCTTTTTATGTGGAGTGGTGTGGTGTGTGTTTGAATGTGTGGATCCTCTTGCGTGTGGGTGGTGTTGATGTGGAGTGTGGTGATGTCGAGGCGAGTGTGGTGAGTGTGCGTGTTAGAGATGAGTGTAGGTGTGGTGTGGGGCGGCGACTAAGGCTCATTTAGCCATCCCGGCCCCCCTAGGCGAATATTTCAGCCTAGAATCCTCTGAAGCTGCTGCAGAGTGGCTACGACGCTGCTGAGGCCTGAGGTGTGGCGCGGACGCGGTCGTTGTTGCTGGCGTCGTGTGGACGCCCCATTATGTGGACGCCGGGCACGGGATGATGATGGCCCTATGGTTCGACGGGGGCCGTGCATCCCGGCTTAATGGCGGTCGTTGTACTGCGCCGCGGTTGCGGCCGGCAGGAGGTTGGCTGGTGCCATTTCGAGGTGTACGGTGCAACATAGTGTGATGCGGGCGCATACACATTTGGCACAGATTGCCCGACGTACACTCGTGAGTTTGGTGGACCGGCGTCAGGCAATTCAGACAATGGCCGTGCGCCTGCACGACCAACTGGCGTTGTTGAGGCGGTAACCCCTTAAAGATGACACATTGTGGCAGCCGGTGGGGTCGACGGCATAGGGGACATCTACGGCGTTGTGGGTCGACGACAAGCGCGGGTGTTGGCGGCAATGCTACCCTTCCATTCCGAGGCGCCGTTGGTGTGGTTGTTCGGGGCGCTGCAACTGGAGCAGCCGCAACTGGGGCAGCCGCCTGGCGTGGCACATTGACAGCCGAACGAGTGGTTGGTGTCGGGGCTGCTGGCATGTCTACATCCATATTGACCTGTTTGAAAGAGGGTTATTTCAATTAGGATTTGGTTGCATATAGGACATATGAGCATGGCTGCCACGTTATGCGGCATGAGTGAGTCGTTAGATTAATCGACTACATTTGTGTGGTATTTTAAATATATATATGTATACGTATTTATATAAATTTTTATTTTATTTGTTTTTCTATTCGGTTTATTTAAGCGGTTTATCGGTTTTTGTTTCGCGGTTATCGGCGATCGGTAAGAAGCATAGTTTGACGAGCGGTCTTGTTAGCTTTCCGGATTGCGTACGGAGATCGACTACGCGAATATGACCGTCGGAGCCTGGATAAAGCTTCTCTATGCGGCCCAGCCGCCATTCGGTAGGTGGCAGGCAATCGTCGTGAATCAGGACACAATCTCCAACTTTTGGCGCATTTTCTGTATTTTTCCACCGGTACCTCTTGTGGAGGTCCTTTATATAGTCCTCTTTCCATCGGCTACTGAAAGTATGATGGAGAATTTTAATTCTTTCCCATCTATTGAATAAGGAAAGCGACTCCACGCCTGGCTCAGGTGTGGCCAGAATGGGTGCTCCTTTTAAGAAATGCCCTGGAGTTAGGGCTGTGAAGTCGGAGGGATCTTGTGATAGTACTGTGAGCGGCCGTGAGTTGAGAACGGCTTCAATTTTAGCTAATAATGTCGTGAATTCTTCATAGTTAAATTTATAGCTGCCGGCTAGCTTCTTGAAATGAGATTTGAAGCTCTTTACAGCTGATTCCCATAAACCACCCATATGAGGAGCGCTTGGAGGTATAAATTGCCAATTGATACCTTGAGGGGCGTACTTTTGTACGATATCAGGGGACACTTGTGTTAAGAAATCCACAAACTGTTTTTCTGTGGCTCGTTGGGCTCCTATGAATGTTTTGCCATTATCGCTCATGATTTTGGAGGGGAAGCCACGTCGAGCGACGAAACGAGCAAATGCCGCGAGAAAAGCCTCCGTCGTCAGATTAGTACACAGCTCAAGGTGAACTGCCTTTGTCGTGAAACATACAAAGACAGCCACATAGCCTTTCATGAGAGTGGGAGATCTTAGCATGGACGCCTTTATTTGAAAAGGCCCAGCAAAATCGACACCTGTGGTCGTGAAAGGCGGAGCGAAATTGCAGCGTTCAGGTGGAAGTGCTGCCATAATCTGAGTTCGCATTTTTTGCTTATGCATAGTGCAGATTTTGCACATGAAAATGCATTTTTTGATCTGGGGCTTAAGACGGGGAATATAATACTCTTGGCGTACCATGTGTTGCATGAGGCGCTGTTCGGCGTGCAACATTAATATGTGGATGTAATTCAGGAGTAATGTGGCAAAAGGAGACTTCTCAGGTATTATGATGGGGTGGCGTTCGTTGTAAGTCAGGCTTGAATTAGCGAGCCGACCATTGGCACGAAGCAGACCTTTCGTGTCTAAAAATGGGTTTAGTACTAGGAGTGAGCTCTTTTTGTCAATTGGCTTCGATTCTCTTAGTAACGATATGTCGCGACTGAAGTAGCGCGTTTGGGTTGAGGCGATAAGCGCGACCTTTGCCTTTTGTAAGTCCTGGTGCGTCAATGTATCGCAATGAGTGTAAGTTACTCCTTTAACTTTAAGTTTAAGTTGCTCAATGAATTTGAGCATATATGCGACAACTCTGAGGGCTCGGGGGAACGATGAAAATCGTTCAAGGATTTCATTATCATCCACTATTGTATGATAGATGTCGATTTTTCGACTCTCTGGGGCGATTATGTTGCGCATTGTCGATTGTGGCCAAGAATCTGAGGATTCGGTTAACCATCGGGGGCCATTCCACCAGAGCGTGGTGGTGGCAAGATCCAGGGGTTTGCACCCTCTTGTACCTAGATCAGCAGGATTGTCGGCACTGGCTACGTGTCGCCATGTGGCTGCTCCTACTAGGTCAAGTATTTGAGAGGTTCGATTAGAAATATATGTTTTCCACGAGTGTGGTGGCTTTTCTAACCAGGCTAGAACGATTTCGGAATCGGACCATAGATATAATTTGCATTTGGTCATGTTCATGTGGGTCTGCACTATGGAAACCAGCTTGGCTAGTAGCAGAGCGCCACAGAGTTCAAGTCGTGGTAGACTTATCGTTTTTAGAGGTGCTACTTTTGCTTTTGCGGCTAGTAGGTGGCTTGTGGTTGCGGTGTCGCTTTGTGCGCGCACATAGATCGTGGCACAATATGCCTTTTCAGAGGCATCGCAGAAGCCGTGTAGTTCCACTTTGTATTCGGGGGAGTAATTTACCCACCGTGGAATTTGTATCTGCGAGATGTCTTTTAGATTATTAGCAAACCGGGACCACTTCTCTAAGCGAAGAGGTTTCACTTGTTCGTCCCAGTCTGTTCCGTCTAGCCATAATTCTTGAATCAGGATTTTCGCTTGTATCATAATTGGCGCAAGCCATCCTGCGGGGTCAAAAAGTTTTGCCATTGAGGATAAAATTTGCCTCTTTGTTATGGCGGATAATGCGGTTATGGACTCTGTCGTGTATGAGAACTGGTCCGATATCGCATTCCATTGGATGCCCAGTGTTTTTGTTATACTTTCCTTTTCAAATATAAGGAAATTAGAATCCAATTTGTTATCGTTTGGTATATTTTTTAAGATACTTGGGTGATTAGCTGTGATCTTTTTTAGAGGAAACCCTGCGGTGTTGAGGGCCTTTATCACTTGTGATAAGGACTCGTATGCTTGTGAGAGGCTGTGGCTCCCAGACAGGATATCGTCTACATACGTATGTGTTTTTAAGACTTGTGTTGCCAGAGGAAATTCTGACTTTGTGTCTTCTGCCAGTTCGTGGAGTGTACGAATGGCGAGGTATGGGGCACAGTTTACGCCAAAGGTAACTGTTTTTAATTTAAAGTCGCGTAATGGACTATTGGGAGATTTTCGGAAAATAATTCGTTGAAAATCCTGATCATCTTTGTGTACGACTATTTGTCGATACATTTTTTCAACATCCCCATTGAAAACGTATTTGTATATACGCCAATTTAGTATGAGGAGCATTAAATCTGGTTGGAGTGTGGGGCCCGTGAATAGAATATCGTTGAGCGAATTCCCCGAGCTAGTGCATCTGGAGGCATTAAAGACAACTCTAACTTTTGTTGTTTTTTTGTCAGGCTTAACTACTGCATGGTGTGGCAAGTAGAATGAGTGATATTTGCCTTTTATGATTTTTTCGCATGGGCTTACTTCCTCCATGTGATCTAAATGGAGGTATTCTTCTAAGACACCATCATAATGTTGTTTGAGCTCACCCTTTCTAAGTAGGTTTTTTTCCATACTTAGAAACTGCTGTATTGCAGAGGTGCGAGAGTGACCTATGGCGAGTGTATCTGGAAATTGTTGTTTAAATGGTAGTCGTACGACATACCGACCATTTCTTGATCCATAGTTGTGGCTTTGTAAAAGTCTTCACAATACTGATCTTCTGGCGTTGTAATGGTAATGGGGGGGAGTTCTTCTAATTCCCAAATTTCCTTAATTGTGAATTAAGGAATTCATTGGATATCTCTTCCACTTGAGTTGTCATGGCGGTAACTGGTTCTGTTACTAGTCCACTTAGTATCCAACCGAATATAGTATTTTGTGCTAGAAGGGTGTTTGAAATTTTCTCAACCCCTTCTAGAATAATTTGAGGAATAAGGTCGCTGCCTAATAGAAGATCTATTTGAGCGGGGGTGTTGCAGTTAGGATCTGCTAGCTTTAGGTGTGTAACCTTTTGCCAATGCTTGCTATTTATATGATAGCTTGGCAGCATGTTCGTAAGTTGCGGTAAGACTATAGCTTCTGCTTGAATGCGCTTATCCGCTTGGGGGGAAATTAGGGTAATGGGGCAGATTTTATTTGAGTTTTGTACTACTCTTCCACCCATTCCCGTAATTTCATAATTGGCATGTTTTGTTGGCAGTTTTAGCCTATTTTGTGCCCTAGACGCTATGAATGATCGTTGTGATCCTTGGTCTATTAGGGCTCTCAATTTGAAAAGTTCTCCTCGGTGTTCGATGGAGATAACTGCTGTGGGTAGTAGTACCCTACTTTGGTTCTCGCTGTGAAGCGTTTGTGTTTTTAAGGCCTTTGAGCAACATGGTGTCTCTTGGCAAATTTCGGGATTTTGTGTTTCGGGAGTTGCGGTTGCAACTAAACCCGTGGCTCTTTTGGAGAAAGCGCTACTTTGGGGTGTGCTAGGAAAGTTATTGAAATGCAACATTGAATGATGCCTCTTGTGGCAATATACGCAATTGAATTTGCTTTCGCAATTATTGAGATTATGTGAGTGGGACAAGCAGTTTGTACAGAGTCTTTTTGCTCTGACAAAGTTGTTCCTTTCATTGATATTAAGTTTTTTAAACTTTTCGCAAGCTTTTAGCTTGTGCCCTCCTTTACACAGTTCGCATGACGTTTGTTTGTATTGTTCGGATGTGAACGTTTGATTTTTAAAGAAGCTTCTATTTAAATTGTGGTTGTTACTAGCTTGGGGTCTAATAAAACTTCGATTTAGGTCTTGTTGAACGTTTTTAGTTCTGACCATTTTTTTATCTACCCTTTCCGCAATTTCATATTGAGCAGTTAAGAAATCTTTCATTTGTTGCCACGTTGGGCATTTTCTTCGTGATGAGAGCGATTGCTCCCACAGAAGCAAAGATTTTTCCGGTAGTGCCGCGGAGCATATATTTACTAGTATGGGGTCCCAATTGTGTGTGGGAATATTTTGTGTCGCTAGAACCGACAAGCAATTTGAAACAGTGGATTGAAGTTTTATAAATTCTTCACTTGTTTCTTTCTGAATCTTTGGTAAATTCATTAATATTGTGACTTGTTTGTCGACTAATATTCTTTCGTTTTCGTAACGAGCTTTTAGAGCTTCCCAAGCATAATTGAAATTTTCGTCATTAAGAGCGAACTGTTTGACTATTACGCCTGCTTGACCTTTTGTTTTATATCGGAGGTGATACAATTTTTGCGCTTGTGATAATTTAGGATGGTTTATGTACACGGCCGTAAACATGTCCCGGAAGGACGGCCATTGTTCATAACCTCCGTGAAATATTTCTGTATCACAAGCTGGCACTTTAAGGTGAATGCCGGAACTCGCCTCTTGGCTTTGAATTGGAGGCAGCTCTAGGCTGACTTCATAAACGCAGTTTGCAATGCAACATTGAAATGCCTAGTGTTCATAAACGTCATTAGCATATTTTTGGCATTGCCGTGTGTTCACTATCGCCTGGCAACCCTTTCTGATGCGCAACAGTTGTCAAATTTGTGCATCTGTTTTATTTTGGATGCTTTTTGGATTTTTGCGGTAATTGAAATGGCTGAGACATCGTAAGTAAAAACTTTTTCGCATTTTCTTTCTGTTATATGATTTCTTCGTTCTTATAGTGAAAAGAAGTGGAGCCATGAAAGGAAAAAGCTCCTTTTGGAAGTGCGTCTACGCCATGAACCGGATTTTTGTGCCAAAAAAAAGAAAAGGAGTGCTATTTGGGAGCAAATAATGCGGGAGATTAAGGAGGTCGAGGGCACATTTCCCTTTTCAAGAGATGAAGCAACCAGATGTTTTATAAATCTAATGGGCACATACAAAAGAATTAAGAAACGCAATAACACATCTGGCGAGAGTTCCACGAACTGGGAATTTTCGATGTCATGGATGAGGTGTTTGGCAGCCGTAGTAGCGTTCAGGTGCCCAGTGAAATGCTTGAATGTTCTCTAGAATCCTTGGTGGAAGATTTGACAAGCGATAGCCCGTTGACACCCACCGATTCCCACGCGCCAATGAACTTAGATGCTACACCTTCAGAAAACACTACTCAAAGGTTTGCTATAAAACGAAAACGATGCGAAGTTCTGGAGTTTTTAAGTAAAGAGTCTGAGGCAGATGCCAAAGTGATGAAAAAACTCTTGGACATCGAAGCAGAAAAAATTGCGGTGGAGAAGGAGAAAGTAGCTGAGCTGAAGGAAATCCGTGCCTTATTTCAGAGAATTGTAGACAGGTCTCAATAAGTTTTCCATTTCTTGTTCACCTTAACAGATTAAAATCTTTTTAGATAAATACAAACAAAATAGAATACAAACAAAATACATATGTATTTATTGTTGTAATTGATCTCATGAAAAAGCGATATAATAAAAAAGTATTATTTATAAAAAGTATTTTTAATTGAAAAAGCAAAAGCAAAGAGAGATGCATTAGGCTGATAACAAAGTTGCCAATGCATCTCTCTTTGCTTTTGCCTCTCTTTGTCCTGGTAAAGTGACTTCCTCGAGTGTTTCAGAAGTGATGGCATTTGTTTCTGCGATTAAATCATCGGCGTTGTTCCCTTCATTTATAATAATAATATTGTGAATAATCATACAAGCCATTGTTATTAATTTCGGCAAACTTGGATTTTGAACTTCGATATACTTTAGAATTCTAAATTTCTTCTTCAAAACGCCAAATGCCTGTTCTACAACAACCCGAGTTGAACTTAAAATTGCATTGTACTTCGATTGCATTGGTGTCAGGAATCCATTATCGCGATAAGGAACCATAACACACATCTCCAAAGGATAACCTCCATCGCCCAAAAAATGGTAGTTGGGATAAATATTTATTTCTTTGTTAATTATGGCCTTCTTGATAGGGCTCATTTGCCAAATTGAAGCATCATGGCATGCTCCCGGACACCCTATGAACACATCTATGAATTTCATACGGCTGTCGACAATAGCCTGGCAAAAAATGTTAACCAAAATTTAAAAATAATAATTTTTTCATAAAACAAAAGAAATATTTACTTGAGCAATGATTGAGTACGTCCCCTTTCGATTCCGGTAACTGATTTCATCTCTGATTGGCTGCGAAATGGGAATATGTGTACCATCGACGCACCCGAGTACAAAAGGAAAAGGATTGAAACGTAGAGTTGAAAATGCTTCGCTGGTTTGCTTTTGTTCAGCTTCACTTCTTGGAAATTTGATGACGTCTTTCTTTAAACGGCAGATCATCTTTATTATTTTTACAAAGACTTTATATGCGAGACCAACAGCTACTCCAAAACGATCGCTGACATCTCTAAAAGAACAATTATTGCTCAGCTTCCAAATTGCAATTTGCAAAGCCTTTTCCAAAGAAATTCCAATTCGTCCAGTTGTGCGCGAAGGCCACCACGGCATTAACATGGTCTGCAAATTCTTTAAACCATATATGTTAATTATTTTATATTAAACATAAATTAAAAAATAAATACCTTGAATGTGCTCTTTTTCATACGAAAATGAGCATAAAAAACGTCATCCTGCATACATTTTATCGTTTTGCAGAAGTTGGACGTTTTTGGAATTTTCCTTTTTGGGCCACCACCGGTTAAAAAAACACGCCGGCGCTTTCGCTTATTTAATATTTTTTTAATGAACACCACGTTACTTGAATTTCTTTTTTCGCCCAATTCTAGGGCGTTTTCAAAAACAAAAGTGCACAATTGCTCAAGATTCATTTTTACCACACAAAGAAACACGACAAAGCAATATTGCGTTCACAAACGTTAATAAATGTCATTGCATTATTTGACAAATCAGTGTTACCATGCAGTGTTGCTTTGCATCGGTATCGCATCTGTTTGCAGTGTTGCATTGCAAACTGCGTTTATGAAGTCAGCCCTACTCTCGGTTGTGGAGTAGGTGCAATTGCTTTTATTAATCTCAATTGATCGGAGATCATAGCTCTCGTTTCCTCGTACTGGTCTAAGCAGTTTTCGTATTTGGAGCAAGCCGAGGATTTAAAATTTTCCGGAAGATCTGATTCGTCAGATTCTAGAATTGCGTCATACGCAGCTTGGAGACGTGTCCAGAAATTGCCTAGATTTTTTTTTTTGATTTCTAGTACCGATTCAGAATTGTCCTGAATCGGTGAAGATGAAAATCGAGTGCAGTATCGAATTAAACTGTCACTCTCAGCAATAAACTTAGTATATGAAATGTCTTTAATTTTTTTTTGCTTTGTAGCACCTTGCTTTGAGCGTGTAGCTTCAGCAGGTGTACATGGGCTCTTTTCTTCAGAAATCATTTTTTGTACTTTTAGATATTGAATCGATTTAGATTCCTTAGAATCTCCGTTCATTTAGATAATAGATAAAAATTGAAAATATGAGACAGAAAAAACTTCTCTCAGTGTATTATGGTAGCAATAGATACGTTTGAATCTTTAAGATACGCGGTTTGTATGTTTGTTGTATACACCAGTATCTAATAACGAACGCGTATTTTGTTTTCTTTATTATGATCTTATATTTTTGTTGTATACGCAAGGTAAGAACCAACGAACGAGTGTTTCGTTTTTCTTATTATAATATTGTATTATTGTTGTATCCGTATGTTAGGAACCAACGAACGAGTGTTTCGTTTTCCTTATTATAATATTGTATTATTGTTGTATCCGTATACGCAATGGCCGAACTAACGAGCAAGTGTTTCGTTTTCGTTATCCCTAATAGTTGTGCTATTAGTTTGTTTTGTTTCTTTCTATTTTATTTATTTCTTCGTATTTCTAATAGTTGTGCTATTAGTTTGTTCTTGTTTTTTCGATCTTATTTATTGCTTCGCACTCGTTCTTTTATAATTGCGTATACGGGCGATAATAAAGAAAGAGAAAAGGGTTAATGACCTTTGTATATAAAAGATTTCTTCCGTTTGCAATCCTGCTTGCTTGTGCTTTAGCAAGAACAAGAGGTATTGCTTAAAATACGCCGATTTGGCCTTTGGATATATGTCTAATATAAAATGAAATGTTAATATGCCGTATATATTGTAAAAAGATTTTACGGTTGCATTTACCGCACCGATTTTTTTTTTTTTTTCGAAATATTTAAATTGTAAGTTAAAATTTAATTTATTTATGTACACTATGTACGTTATATGTATGTATATAGCGGCATAGGCAAATTGTATGCCGTGTGTATGTATATATATTATTTGCCGTACGAATAGCGCGGAGAAGAAAATCGGTTAGATGCAGGTATGCACTCTAAGTACACATGAGAACATATGTAATCTTGCAGAACTTTATAATTGTTATTTATACATACATGTGTGTGTATGTTGTTTTCCAACTTTGGTTGGTACTTATATGTCAATATATGTATAAATAAATATAAAATATGAATATAAGTATTTGCATATATGTATGTTGTATTTTATGACTTTTATTTTTTCTTTTACGGATCGAAATTGTCCAAGCTTACTATTTAAGCAATCCTGCTTATACTTTTGGAGTATAAGGGGTATTGCCGGAAAACGGGGTCAAGTGTATACTTGAAAAATTTTTTTTTTTTTTTAAATTTGTGTGTTTGGATACACAAGGGTAAGCGTAAATAGGACCTTTTGTATTAGATATGTATATGCCAGTATATATATAATTATATTATAGTATATACTGTTCATACATATATGTGGATGTATAAATATATATAGTGTACCAAACTGTTCTTCGGTTTCCCGGACATTAACCGTAAGTTGAAACAGTTTGGCAGCAACCGTTCTTTTAAAATGTTAACCGACTTGAATACAGTTGTTATGTATATAAACTGTATCTGTTAACCAACATACAAATATGAAATATATAATTTTTAAATAAAAAGTGGAGTCGATACAACTCACTTTGAGCCGCTTCAAGGGGCTAGGGATGTTTCTGCAGATAAAGGTGCCGATGCCTGTGATCCGGTTCCTTCCGTTTTTTATGTTTTTTGGCTTCCAAACTTTTGTTGTGTTGCTGCCGATGATGGTTTCCTTTCCTCTTTTTTGCTATTCCGGTTGTTGTTTGGTTCGTACTTATGTACAGATGTCTTTAGTAGATATACTTTATTTTCACAATTATCAATTTTATTATTTATTTATTTAAAATTTTTTTTGAAAATTATTGCACTTTGAAGTCACTGTTTTCCTTTCTTGTTTGTTTTTAAGCTTCGCGCCCGTTTTAAAGTTAAATTAATTTTCGCGCCCGGTTTTTTTTTTTTTTTTATATTTTTTGTCTAGTTGTTCAGCACAGTATTGTATTTTTGTATTTATATGTATATTTATATATTTATATGTCACACTGTTATATATTTATATGTTTTCCTTTTTGATTTTTGATAAAAATTATTATTTTTGTTTTTTTTTTGATTTTGATATAACGGTCGGGAACCGTTTCGTGTTTTCCGTTTTTCCACTTTGTTTTTTTTTTTTTTTTTTTTTGTATGTATGTAAGTATTTGCCACTTCACTTTAATTTAACTTGCATTAAATTTTTTGGTATATATGTATGTATGTATGTGTAGCCTCACTTACATTTTTTAATACCAAGTTTTGTAGGCTAATCTCACCGCACTTTTTTTTTTTTTCAATAGTGCCGCTCTTTGCGGCTCGAAGGACCAATGTTTCACTCAATGTCTGGTTCACTTACCACTTGATCGCTTTCTTTCCTTTTAAAATAAAAAAACTCGGGATTCACACTTGGTTCGTAACAATGTATTAAATGTAACGCTTTACTTGTGGGTTTTCTTACAAGCGAATCAACCCTGGATTTGTGGGTTTCTCCTTTTTTTTTTTTTTTAACAAATATATGTGCACTTAATATAACACAATGTTAAGTTCTAATAAAACTTCACTAGCGGACTTTCGAAGTATGCAGGTGGATCGAGCTGGAGCGCTGCGTAGCGGTGGCGGAAAAACGACGTAGATTTCACGATGGTCGAATCTGTACTGCTTGCTGAATAGCCTGACCCTTTTTATGTGGAGTGGTGTGGTGTGTGTTTGAATGTGTGGATCCTCTTGCGTGTGGGTGGTGTTGATGTGGAGTGTGGTGATGTCGAGGCGAGTGTGGTGAGTGTGCGTGTTAGAGATGAGTGTAGGTGTGGTGTGGGGCGGCGACTAAGGCTCATTTAGCCATGTTCCTTTGTTGTTGGCTACTATGGTGTGTTAACTTATACAAGTACTATTACTTATATTTACTAGTTGAGTTTGCTTACAAATCTCAATTTTCTTATAATTATTACATACTTCTTTAATTCCATAGGTATCTTTTGTACCCTTTAATATTTTATCAAATTCGACATTAATTATAATTTTGTTTTGTTTTACAACTGGTCTTATAATCATTTTTTGAAAATTTTCCTTAATAGTTAATGGTATTTTTACCATGTAAAATATTGTCATATTTTGACTAATTACATTTATATTTGATATTTCTAGTGCTTCTTCAGCATTTTTGAAAGGTATTTCGTCATTTTCTAAATTTTCTAATGCCATTTCGATTTCATTTTTATTTAACAATAATGTGTTTAAAATGTCTTTCTTTGCCCACTGTATGGCGTATTTAATATTAATGAACTCTTCTTTTATTAATCTAATTCTATTTTGTAAGTTTATAATAGTCTCGTTTTCTATATAAGTATCTTTCCGAAAAATTGTTATCGAGGAGTTCGGCGAATGAGGTGAAACTTCGCTCTGCTTTTAAACAGCGCATTATTTCCGTGAGGGTCGAGTGAAATCGCTCTACTTGACCATTTACGGAACTTGTGTAAGGTGGTGTTCTAAAAATTTGTATATTTAGGGTATCTTCCAATAAAAATCGAATAGAAGCTGAATTCAAGGACGTTTCATTGTCTATAAATACCGTTTCTGGTACGCCAAATTGAAACAATAGTTCGCGGAGAGTTTCCTTAACGTGTTCAACGGCTCTGGAGCGGAGGATTTTGGTTTGGGCATACTTTGAGAATTTGTCTATGGCTGTAAGGACGAAATTTCGTTCAGTTATGTAAATATCAATATGCAAGATTTGTCCTGGAAATTGTGGAATAGGGGTTTCTCCTAATTTTGGTTTGGTAGGGTGCCGGTCGTACTTATTTTCCTTGCAAACCGAGCATTGCTGGATAATTCTTTTTATTGTTTTGGTCATGGCGGGAAAATAGTAATTTTCTAGAATTTGAAGTTTGTTTTCACGAGAATTCCCATGTGCTCTTTTATGGGTATTTATGACTATTTCTTCTTGTTGCTGTTCGTCTGTCACATCCTGGACTTGGAGTTGAGAAAACCTGGTTTTATAGTTACTAAAGTGGATCGGGTATATTTGAATTTTACCCATAGTTCTTTCGTCGGTTTTGATGCAATTTATTATGGAGGGGTTTAGGTACCTTTTTAGGAGATTTATTAATATTTCTGAGTTATATTCCGGTTCTTCAATGACGTGTCTATGGTATGTGGGGAATACTATCTTGAATTGATAGGTGGAAATTGGGCCTGAATTTAAGAAGATTTGGTTTTTGAAAACGTTAATTGGGCATTCTACATGCCAAATTAAGTTATCAGATGAGCTCTCGTCACTATGCTGGGTTACTGACAAGGTGTTAATTGGTTCGGGAGGCGTTCTTGATAGTGCGTCGGCTACCACGTTAGTTGTGCCTGGTTTGTAATGTAGTTCGTGATTGTATTCTTCCAGTGTGGCTTTCCAACGTTTCATTTTGGAATTGCTATTTTTATTGCTGAGGGCCTGTGTAAGGGGTTGGTGGTCTGTATAAATTTTTACTTTGGCTGAACCGTATAGATAATTCCTGAAATTGTTTAGAGCCCAGATGATTGCTAAAAACTCTTTTTCGTTCGTAGCATAGGCTTCTTCTGTTTTGGTTAGTGTTCGGGAGATGAAGGCGATGGGGTGTTTGTCTTGCGAAAGGACTGCACCAATTGCAAAATTTGACGCATCGGTCGTTAGATGGAATTCTTTATTGAAATCAGGATAGGAAAGTATGACGTCGTCAGACATGAGTGAATTTTTAATTTTGTTGAAGGCGTCCTTTGCGTCTTCATCCAATTCGATATTGATTTTGCTGGACTTGTTTTTAGATATACGTCCTTCTTCCCCTCTTTAGAGTATGGTTAGAGGTTTAGCCAGCATGGCGTAATCTTTAATAAACCGACGATAGTAGCCTGAAAGGCCTAAAAATGAGCGAAGTTGCTTAATATTTGTGGGGTAAGGTATTTTAGCTATTGCTTCTACCTTTGAGGGATTCTTTGTTATTCCTTTTGAGGAAATGATAAATCCTAGAAACTCTACTGAGTCCCTGAAAAAATGGCATTTGCCTATTTGTATTTTCATGTTTGCGTCTTCAAGGGTTTTGAAAATTTGGTTTAAGTGGAGAATGTGCTCTTCTTCAGAGTTGCTGAAAACGACTATATCATCGATATAGACATAGCAAATTTTTCCAATGTGATGACGAAGAATGTCATCTAAGGCTCGCTGGAAAATTGAAGGAGCATTCTTGAGTCCGAATGGCAGTCTTGTGAACTCGTATTTGCCATTGTTTATTGAGAAAGCTGTTTTCTCAATATCGGATTCTTTGAGAGGGATTTGATGGAATCCACTCTTTAAATCCAAAACGGAAAAGTATTTGTTTTTTCCAAGCTGGGATAGTACCTCATTAATTTGGGGTATTGGGTAACGGTCTGCTACAGTAATCGAGTTAAGCTTCCTGTAGTCAATAACGATTCGGTATTGCTTATTGCCTTGGGGATCGGGCTTTTTAGCTACAACCCAAACGGGTGAATTATAAGGGGATCTTGATGGTCGAATGATGCCATCGTCTAACATTTTGTTGATTTGTTTTTCGACTTCACCTTTTAATGACATTGGGTAAGGGTAATACCTTGTATAAACGGGAGTGTCCTTGTGCGTTCTGATTTCTCCTATGACTTTAGTGGTATAGGTAAGTTTATCATTTGGTTCCGTAAAGAGATTAGAAAAATTTTCGACTAAATTATTAATTTCCTTCTGATGTTTTTGTGACAAGTTATCTTCCTTAGTATCAATTTTGTTAACAGATCTTGAAGCTAGCTGCTTGATTTTAATTTTGGTATTGCCTTCTAACTGCATGAAGTTATTCTTTACGTGGATGACTGCGTCAAGCTCTTTAAGGCTATCATTCCCAATAATACCATGGAATGATGTCAGAGTTGGGAGGAGGTAGAATTTCAGTTTTTTGTCTGAGTTAAATAGGTTTAGAAAGGTATGCTGTTTGATTTCTATGTCTCCTGCTATGGATTTCGCAAAAAAAATGCTTTCGTTATTTATTGGATTGGGCACAATAGAGGATCGTATATAGTTTTTCGTAGATCCTGTATCTACTAAAATTTTCGCAATATCTCCACTCTTCAGCCTGCATTCAACATAGGGCAGCGAAGAGTGACTCATTCTAAAAAATGTAGGTCAGTCGTGTCTATGTAGCTATCGTCCTGATCTCTATCATTTCTGTCGCTGTAACATTCGTCATCGTAATGGCTAAAGTTGTTGTTCGTCTGCTCGTCAATTGTCGTGGTAGGATAGTAAGTTTGGGGTTGTTCGGAATCTATATGGAAATTCCTTTGGATTTTCCTCCAGGAGCTGGAGGGTTGCCAGGAGGAGGTCTTTTGTTAATAGGGTCATTATTACGTGGCCTATTCATATAATTAATATTCCTAGTTCGCAGTGATGGGTCAATGTCCATTGGTTCTGGACGTGGCTGTGGTTTATTCAAAGGACGTGGTGGTGGATTGTAATGCTGTTGTGCATATTGGGGCGCCTGTTGCTGGCGTTGAACTTGATAGTTCATTTGCGGTGGTCTATGTGGAGTGGCTGCGTACAACCTTGGTTGGGGCATGTATGCCAATTCGGGGTAAAACTCATTGTTCATCCTTCTAGGAGGTAGTGGTGGACGAAACTCTTGTGGTTTCCTGCTGATATTGTTATTATTGCTCAAGGCATAATGTGACCTGAAGGTTTGATTTTCTAGTTTGAGACACAAGTGGAGTGCCTGTGGGAGTTCTGCTGGTTCCCTCATTCCAAGGAGTCTCGGTAGATCACCTTTGAGTCCGCGAACGAACGTGTCTAAGGCTTTATCCCTATACATACGGGTTAGAAGGTGCATGGCTTCTGCGCCGACTTCCATGCATCCCAGTTTGTTCAGAATTAGTGAGAGATGAGAATATACCTTTTGGTAAAATTCTTGAATTGTATTGCTACCCTGTACGAGAGAGGTCATTTGGTACTCAAGGGTACCAAGGTCGCGTTTATCCGCGTAATGCAATGTTAGGCAACTGGAGATCGCCCTCCAATCCAGTGGAGTGTTATAGGACTCCAAGGCAATGTCGGCATTGCCCACAATTTTGTTTCTAACGACATTGAGGATGCCATAATATTTTGGGGTACCTCTTAGAGGCTCGTATATCTGCAGGATCCTGTCCACGCTTTTTCTCCAAGATGTAAATTCTCCCGGATTTCCGGAGAACTCCCGAAGACATCGTACCACATCTGGTATTTTGTCTAATTCAGAGACATTCCCGGGTAGTCTTGAGTCTATGGTAATGTCCGTGAAATTTGAAATGTTGGAATTTGGGTTAAGGGCGGCTTGAACCATGTTTCGCCCTTCAGTCCTTAAGACATTGTTCACAATTCCTGTGATTACGGTAGTTAACTCATCCATAGAGAATGAATTAGAAGAGGCAAGAGGCTGACCAGAAGGTGCTGGTGGCCCTTGGGGTGCGTTAAGTATTGGTGGCCGAACGAGGTTGGCAGGATTAACTGGCATGGTTGATATATCTCTATTATTCACTTTTTTATTTTAAAAATTTAATTTATCCCTAGCTTATTTTGTTTTGAGTTAAAACTTTCCTTTCTAAATTTTTCACTTTTAGTTAGCTTATTTTCGATATATTTATTTATTTATTTATTTTTGATATAATATTATCTCGTCTAGATCAATTAATTTTTCCTGAATTACGCTCTCTTTCTTAAATTATGTCACTATTCTTAGATTGTGTTCACATTTGCATTAAAGATTTCTTAAACATAGTTTGGTTTACATTAAAGAGTTTCACTTTTTATATTAAAAAAATTTCGCATTAAACAGTTTCACTTTTTATATTATAAAAAAAATTTCCTTTACATATGTAAAAATATTAATATAGATTCTTAAGATTAGTTCTTACGCTGGTAACGGGAACATAGTCCTGGGCAAGCGGCTAACGACTCGCGTTTCCCGTTTGCAGTTTTGCGACTAGGGGGCCTCTTTTCCCGCACTTCTGTTGTGATGAGTCTTAGCCCAAGCCTTCGCCGTCTAGGTGATAGGTATTATCCGGATACACCCGCGAAATGTATTTATCGATTTAAGCGACTAGCGAAGGCCCCACGTTGGGCGCCAGTTAAGAAATTTTATATAAATTTCTTTTAAAAAAAATTTTATTTATTAATTTACGGTTCGGGTACAGAACTAAGACTAAACTTAAAATTTAATTTACTTAAAAGCTAAGCTACGTTGCACTGGCCAACTGCTGACTTGATGTTGTCAATTTTCCGAATTGACTTACTTGGGTTGCGCGTGTTGGATTTCCGCTTCGCTTTACTGTGGGAAATATTGCGCAACCAAAGATGCATTTCCGCTATGCTTTGCTGATTACGCATTGTTATTATTTAGCGATTGTTAACATGTGCCATGTTAACATATATGTATATTTGCTTTAATTATTAAACGTTTCGATATCATGTTAAAAGACCAAGACAATAATTGTGTGTGCATGTAAACAAATATGATAGACCATAGGGATGTTTTTTTTATTTTTTATTTTATAAAAGCTTACATAATAATACAATTATTATACAAACTTAAGAAAATACGCAGCACTAGCATCATGGGCTATCGGCCGACAGGTTATGTTATATGCGTCGAAGAAGGTCGCTGTCTTTCAAAAAGTTGTAGATTTTCGAAATGTTGTTGCTTGAGGGATCCATCAATAAAATTATTGGATCAGTATTGTTGAAGTTTGACATTCTATGAGTTTGAAGTGCTGGACAATGTTGCAGAAGATGCAGTAGATTTAAATCTGAATCACAAAATGGGCATTGGTTGATCTGAGTGCCATTTAGTATGTGAGCGTGTGTGATAATGGAGTGGCCAATGCGAAGTCTGATATATGGAATGATATAATTAGATGAAAGCGATGACGGAAAGGATGGTTTGATACGATTTGAATTTATTCTAGAGTAGTGGTGTCTGTAATTCATCCCATCAAGCGCCAATTTAGTGGATCTTTGTTGAATAATAAGCCGTTTTATATCACTCTTAACAAACAAGGCAGATGTAGTTGTTGGAGTGATGCACACCTCCTTAGCCACCGAGTCCGCAAAAGTATTTCCAATGATTCCAGAGTGACCGGGTATCCACATTATTTTTAGTCTATGTGCTAACGAAAACAACAGCGATCTAATGCCAATAATGACGTCATTGTAGTTACTGCGGTTTTTTAAAGCTTGAAAACACGATAGACTATCTGTACAGATGATGAATTTACCAAGGTTTTGTTGGGCATACTGGACAGCTTTGAGAATACCCGTAGCTTCAGCGGTAAAAATTGAACAAAATGGAAATAATAAACCATACGATATTCTTTGTTGGTTATCATCAACTACAGCAAAAGATGTATGCGACGATTTGGAGCCATCAGTATATATAAACTGCCAATCAAAAGATTTGAAGTGCGCAGATAATTCCAAAAATCGAGATTTATACACAGTGCTTGGAGTGATGAATTTGCGAAAAAAAGTAAGATCACTAATGAAAGAAGATTCATTTACTTTCCACGGTGGAATATATTTACTGCAAGGCAGCAATATTTTAAGCGGCAACTCATTGGTTTTAGCAAACAAAGCACTTTTAAAAATAGAAGACGGTATTTTAGGAGACCTCTTTCTGCAAAGTGATGATTGAAAGTCCTTTTTTATAGTAAAGTTCGTGCTGAGTATGAGTTTTGAATAAAGCTTATTTAAGCTATCTTCCACTGCATCTTTTAGAGAAGGTAGGCCAGCTTCCGTCAGTATGTTTTTAATTGGCGATGTTGGAAACACTCGAAGAGAACAACGAACTGAAGAATGATAGGGCGCAGCAAGCATTTTTAGATGATTCTTAGAATGATGTCCATAAATTTCCAAGCCATAATTAATTACAGATGAGATGAGGGCTTTAGTGACGTTGACCAGTAAAGCCGAGCCGATGAGTGAGCGCTTACATGAGAGGTATTTAATAATATTTAAATTAACAAAAAGTCTTTTTCTTATATACTGACAATGTTTCTTAAATGTATACTTAGAGTCTAATACAATACCAAGGAACTTAATACTATCTGTACACAAAATGTTTGTATTATCAAATGTGAGCGTTGGGATAGTACATTGATGTTTTTTACAAATATGAAAAAGTTTCGATTTAGGAAAAGATATTGATGTGCCTGAAGTAGAGGACCAACGAGCAAGACGCAATAAAATTTCAGAGAAAGTAATTGTTACTGAAGTCAAATTTGAAGTTTTTGAGAATAAAATTAAATCATCAGCATAAATCTGATGCCGGATAGTAACAAAATCTGATAGAATGGTACTGATTTCATCAAATGCAATAGTAAATAGGATCACCGAGAGCGGTGACCCTTGTGGGGTACCATTATCTAATGGTAGAACAGAGGATGAAACATTGGATATGATAACACTTAATTTACGGTTGGATAGGAAAGATTTGACAAAGTTAAAAATACGAGAACCCACTCTCCACCTACTAAGCTGTCTTAACACTACATGAATCCCAATCCTGTCAAATGCTTTTAGGAAATCTAAAGAAAGAATAGAAACATGATTTTTGTGGGAGAGAGTATCAGAGATAAAGTGATCAAGGTGCAGGAGAGCATCCAACGTACCCTGCCCCCTCTTGAACGCAACTTGGTTGTGCGAAATGAGATTATTAGATTGAGCATACCAGGCGAGTCTAGTAGCAATAATCTTTTCAATCAATTTACCAAGGCAAGGAAGAAGGGAAATGGGACGATAACTGCTGACCACACCAGGAGGTTTACCAGGTTTTAAAATAGGAATAATCGCGCTAGTCTTCCAGAGGACAGGGTAGTTGCCACTGAGAAAAATACTATTGTAAAGTTTGACTAGACGGGATATAAGGAATGGAGGAAGGTGCTTGATGATAAGGTAAGAGATTTTATCAATGCCAGGAGTTTTGCCCTTGACTGACGAGAGGGCTAAATTAAAATCAAGTTCAGATATATCGGCATCTAAATATTCAGCTGATTGAGATAAGGTGGAAGGAGGAAGGTAAGGAGAGCAAAGAGAAGAAAGTTTACTAGAGGAAAAATCAGAAGAGAAATTGGAGTCCAAAGAAATATTGGAAAAGTGGGTGGCAAACTCTAAGGCTATATCTTTGGGATATAGTAGAGTGCCCCGAGGAGTATTTAAATAAGTGATAGGAGAAGAAGGTGATAAACCAGCCAGTCTTTTCATATCAGTCCAGATTTTTCTAGAATCCGAAGAAGAAGTGATATTATTCGTAAATTCTTGGAAACAATGAACCTTAGCAGCCTTAGCTTTATGGCGAAAAAAAGCATTGGATTTTTTGTAAGCTATTAAGTTTGCACTAGAACGTAAACGTTTAAATTGATGCCATGCGATCTGTTTCAGATTTCTTAGTGCAGAAAGCTCATTATTCCACCAAAGAGGAGCAAGCTTGACTGGTTTAGAAGAAGAAAGGGGAAAAGAATAGTTAGAAGCAGAACGTATAATTTTTTGGATTCTAGAAGCCTCTTGATTAATATTGGAAGAAAAGGGGAAATAACGTGAATGCGATAAACAGGCTTCTTCAAACCTATCCCAATCAGCCGAATCAGTTTTAAACCGAATCCTGGGCTTAAAAAATGAATGAGGGCGAGAAGTAGATATTTTGGAAAGGATGGGAAAATGATCACTGCCATGGAGATCATCAATACAACACCAGGATATTTTTGAGGAGAGGGAGGCAGAACATATGGAAAGATCAATATTAGTGAAGGTAGAGTGAGTGGAAAAATGGGTGGGGGAACCATCATTTAAAACAATGCAGTTGGATCTTAGTAAGGCATCCTCAATGCTACGTCCCTTGGAGTTAGCCGAAGCAGAGCCCCAAAGGGGACTCCAAGCATTGAAGTCACCACACAAGATAAAAGGATTTGAACCGGAAGGAATAAGATTTAAAAATTCAGTAGTAGAAAATGATTGATCAGGAGGGGAATAAGCAGAGATGATTGAAATTTTATAGGGGGCGAGGATCTCAATAGCTACAGAAGAAAAAATTGAAAGGGGTATGGGAAGTAATACGTGAGGTAGATTTCTTTTAACTAGGATGGAAACTCCCTGCTTGTTGGTGGTGTTATGTGGGAGATTAATAAAATATCCCACATAAGCCCTAGGGGTAAAAGCTGAGGCATTATAAGATAGGTGAGTTTCATTCAACAGGATAATAGATGGATTGTACGATCCCATAAGTAACTCTAAGTTAATATAATTATTAACATAACCGTTAATGTTCCATTGAAGAAGTGTAATCATATCATATGTAAACTTATAAAAGAAAAAAGTTAAGCTACGAATATTTTATTTAAACTAAATGTCTTCATTGTAAGAAGGAAAATTGGGTAATGCAAGAGGATCTTGCGAGCAGGAGAGGGTGGGGGAGGGTGTGATAGAACAGGAGGAAAGGATATTGAGAGGAGAGTCAGAGATGGATAAAGGGGAAAAGAGAGGGGAAGGAGAAGTGACAGAAGAGGAGGTAGGATGGGTTGGAAGGGATTGTTTAGATGAATTGATGTCTGTAGTTGTTGTTAGATTAGTTTTGGTAGGATTGTTGGATTTGTTATTAGGTGTTGTTTCATTATTGATTTGATTAGTATTGTTAGAAATTTTAGCTATAGAGGCAAAAGAGTTTGCATTAGAAGTTGTATGAGAAAATTGAATTTTATACTTGGTAACAGCTTCACGCATACTACATTTATAAATAGTTTTAATTTTTAATATTTCTTTGGATTGTTGATATTTAGGGCAAGTATTAGATGATGCCGGGTGGTCGCCCGAGCAATTTGCACACATTATTCTCTTACATTCAGTAGGTGGGGTATGATCGGAAGGGAGGTTACATGAGACACAAGAAGGTGAATTACGGCAGTATTTTGCTGTGTGGCCAATTAATTGACATTGCTTACAACGCATAGGATTAGGGTAATACGGACGGACAGTGAGGTTCCTGCAGGCAACATCAATTCTTTCAGGAAGTTTGTATTTATCAAAAGTTAATAAAACTACACCCGTAGGATTACGGGAGCCGTCAGCAATTCGTGAAAACTTATGTACAGCAGAAACACCCTGCTCCTTGAGACCATCAACAATATCTTCTTCTGATAAGTTATTCAGGAATGGGGCGTATATGGTGCCTTTAACCGTATTCAAAGTATTATGAAGCTTGACGTTGATATGACCTCCGCCAGGTAAAATTTTTGCAGAAAGAAATTTGCTAGCTGTTTTGTTGTTATTTACAAAGAGCAGAAGGCTACCATTACGTAACTCAGTAACTTTACTTACTTCCTTACTGATTGCTTGAATACCTTTATACGTAGCGAAGCATGATAACGAATTAAGTGGCTTGTTGTCGTCCAGCGATGACATGACCAAAAATTTTGGATCATCCGTGTTTGAGACTGGTAATTCTGGAAATTGGTCTAACGGGATCGGATTTGGTTTTTTTCTTTTCTTTTTCATTATTGGAGATAATAGGGAAAACCTATTATCCCCTAATTTGGTGGCCCCAGGGGCCATAGTAAACGCGAATTTTAGTTTAACAAATTAAGAAATTAAGTGATTGAAAAGATATAAAACGATAAAAAATTAATTCACAAACAAAGCACGAGCGTAATAAAAACGCAGAACAAACCGTTATACCGTTTTAACAAACTCAATAAGCACAGAGCGAAAAGCAACCGGTTACGATGACAGTTCGACGGTGTATGACCATAGGGATAATGTTTGTAAATTTGTCTAGATGCAGTACATATGTATGTAAATATGTACACTCAATGCTTCATGCGAAATCTCCGTTGACACTGACAACCAATGGCGAAGTTCGCGTTTTTTGCTTTCATGCCAACGAGTCAATCTGCCGACACAGCATTGTGTTGGTAGAAAATCCGAGCTGTACCGAAAAATAAGCAAACGATCGTCTATTGTCATCGCTTCCCTTGCCGCTCTAACAAACTTGCATACAAACTTGCGTAAATATGTATGAATATACATATGTATACGTATAAGTCTGCATACATATCGACGAAGATTTTTGCGAGTCATGGAAAAATATTTTAGAATTGACAAATCTGTGGTCACAAGCCATAACAGCACAAGTGTGTTTTTTGATTTTTCAGTAGAGCATTTTAAAGATTCAAAGTAAAATTTGAAAAAAGTTTTTTAAGGAATCCCGGAATTTTTTTTTAAATATCTCAAGTGATATCATATCCATCTTATACTGCCAAAAAACTTAGGTAAGTGCCCGTAGTTTTTAAAATACTCTTAAAAATGTGATTCAATCCTTTTTTCCCTAAAGTAATTTGACACGATTGAAAGACATAACTAAACTTGTGTTATTATTCTGAACTAAAGGTTCTACTCTCCGGCGACACAATTCAAGTTATGCCGATATTCCATAATATTAAACAAAATATGTTTAGCATAACATTAGTTGTGCTCTTTTGTCAAAGTTGGTTGTATATTAATCCGCAGTTTATTTCCATTGATTAACATATACATATGTAGGATTTACTTTAAAAAAAAGAAACACTGCGTTTTAGTTTTAAGCTTTGTTTTATTTCTTTCACACTTCAAAATTCAGGCGGTGGCGCGAGTTAATATCGTTTACACGATATGAGTTCAAGAATTTAAACAATTTTATTTATACGCCGAAATGCGTGCCTTTATTGATATTCTTAAGAACTAATTTTTAATATAAGATCTTACAGCTATTTATACTAATGAAATGCGGCTGCTGTTATCTGCATGCGACTTCTTTGTCGTAATTCGATATCTGCTATCTTGTTATTACTTGAGATGCGGAGTTGGTTATCGCAGTGGATTATTCCATTGCCAGATGTTTGTTGTTTACATGTTGAGAATGCCTTTCTAGATAATGCATGTTCATTTCTATTGTTCGACTGATAGTGCATGTCAAAGCGAGTTCTATCGGTTTACATACATAGTTCGCCTTTGTTCGGAATGTATATTAGGAGATAAGATGTATGTGAGTGTGTGTGACCCGGAGCGAGGCTATGTCGTTAACTCCCCTCCTTCTTAAAACGGAGCGTCCTCGCTATGCTGCTACAGATTGTTAATGAAATCGCTATCCGACATAGGGTACGGATATTGCTTGGTCCAAATAGGATCTTCGGATTTCGTTCTAATGGTAGCTTGTACCGTGGTAGTATATGGTAGCACTTCATTTGTGTCTTCATTTCTTTGCATAATTTCTTCGATTTCTGCTCTATATTTTTCACTATTAACCGTATAATTTATTTTTTGCATAGATTCACTTTCTTTCTTGGCCCTATATTTATAACTGAGCGTGTACTCGAAAAGGTTGATTTCTGCTTTAATTTTCCTAAGACCCTGTTCACCCAGAAGCATATCGAATTCTTTTAATGCATCAGTTTCAAAAAATGTGAGATTATGTTCTAACAATGTAATTATTTTTTTTGATTTGGTTATTGAGTAACCATGAAGAGTTTTCACTTTTACAGGTTTAATTTGAATAGACTTACCTAAGTTACATTTTGTACTTATATAGTTGTTTGTTGCTCCAGTATCAATCAGGATGTTAATAAGTTTGCCTGTATCCCTGCAGTGGCGTTGCAGACACGGCAAATCGTTCATGCGCCTAAAAAAGCGCTGCCTGTTTCGTAATCATCGTTCTCGTATTCTGGTGTAAGCGATTGTAGTTCTTCGTCGCGTGTCTGGTTTACACGTTGACATTTCTGTTGTACGTGGGAATTATGAGATGAAGGATTTCGTTCTCTTTTTTGAGGGTTACCGCGAAATTGATTATTTGGAGGTAGCCCTTGTAATTGACGGTTATAGCTGTTTTGTTGTGGTTTGGAATGATCCCTATTGGGATTTGCGGATCTCGTGTATTGTTGTGATGAATCTACGTCCATTGGTTGATGCTGTTGCCGGGGTGCTGTCTGATTGTATTGCACCTGTACGTTAGGTTTGTACCTTTGTGGCTCCTCGTAATGTCTTCTGCTTGAGTTTTGGTACTGTGATGTATTATATTGTCTCTGCTGATTGTATTGCGGAACGTCGAATTGTGAGTTTATATTATCGTGGTATATCGTACTCGCGATAGCGTAAGCGGTTTCTAAGTCCTTCGGATTGTGACTGTAGAGGGTGCCGCTGGTATATTTGCTGTTTAGACCGAGAATGAATGTCCTCACAGCTTCCTGGTTTGCATATTCAATCATAACTGATGGATTTCCTGGTCCATGATTATCCATCTCAACTTTAGTGAGTGCAAGATTAAGTGACTTGCTGACTTCGGAATGGAACTCTGCCAGAGTCCTTTTTCCTTGCTTTATTCTTTTCATTCCTTCGAGCAAAACATACAGAGGTCTCTGGTCCGCATAAGTATAATCGAGACGGTTTATTATGGAATAAAAGTTGAATTTGGTGTTGTGGTTTATTAAAATATCGGCCGCCTCTCCTTGAATTTTGGAATGTACAATCGAGAGTGCCGTGTAGTACATGGGTGTAGTAGCGTAATTCTTGATGTTTTCCATGTGCGTCCAGGCACGTTTTCTCCATGACCTATAATGGTTCATATCGCCTGTGAAGACTGGTAAGGTTTTGAATATTTCTAAGTTTATTTGTGATTCATCTGTGATGTTTGGTGTACAGTCCTGGTATTGGTTTGTGACTGTGACGTTAGGTGTTGCGTGGACGTGCGTATTTTCAAAATGAAAATACAGTACACCTTTTTGAACCCTCATTTTATAAAAAAACAAAAACAGATACATTAGTTTATGTTCATTTATTTTGAGAAATACATGTACATATGTTTTTTTCATTTACATTATACATAAATGTAGTTTTAGTTTTTCACTGATTTATTAAATTCATTAATTTTACACATTTTAACACATTTCGACTTATTATGTAGTTTTAGTTATTGTTTGATTTATTAAATTCATTAATTTTACACATTTCGACTTATTCTAGAATTTTACTTTTAATTCACTTTACATTTAAACATTTTAATATAAATTAACGTATGTATATACATGCTTATAGTTTTAGTTATTGTTTGATTTATTAAATTCATTAATTTTACACATTTTAACACATTTCGACTTATTCTAGAATATTACTTTTAATTCACTTTACATTTAAACTTTTTAATATAAATTAACTTATCTACATACATATGTATTTCAATTTAATTTACTTGTCAGGCAACGGCTGGTCTGCCCTTCTTGCCATCTTCAACTCTACTGTGCAACTCAACTCTTCTCGACTATGCTTGACTATACAGTTCGAATATTGTTCGAATTTAGCATATGTTCGAGCAGTTTGGTCAGAGGTGCATTTAAAAGGCACGTCCGCTACGTGTGGACCTTTGACCCACAGGTTCCACTCCCACATAAATAAAAAACATAAAAAAGTCTTCAAACATAACAGAAGTCTTCGTGACTAGATAGTAAATAATAATTTACACAGTTTATACATACTTTTCAGCGGAATGGATTTTTTTAATTAAATCAAAATTATTTTTTAAATACTCTTTGAATTCTAGGCAGCTTAACTCGTAGTTGACTTTGGTAATTAAAATCGATTTTATTGTTTCGGTTTTAATTTTGGTTTTTTCACTTGTCCACATATTGTTAAGAATTGAAAACAGCCTTTCCGTAGGGGCATTAGACCCGGGCAAGCACAAACAAAACTGAACAACTTTTATAATATTAGAAAAAGAAATTTTATTTTCTTCAAAATGTTTGAAAATTTCCAACCACCTGTTTTGAACATTGGTTTCATTTTCGTTCCATTCATTAAACTTGCTAGGTGTTGCATAACTTTTAACGCAAGAAAATTCATCAAATAATTCGTTATCTTTTATATTGATACCATTTCTTTTTTCTAAAATATATGAAAAACTGGCCTCCACTTCATTCCATGACGGTACTCTCTGGAGTAGTATCCATTTTAAAACCTGAACTTCTATGAATGCACTGTCCCATAGGCTTAGGTAGTCAACACAATTGATATAAAAGTTTTTTGTGCATGTTTGGAATTGATTTACATCAATTAAACCTTTCTGTTGTAAGACTGTAATAGAGTTTTTAACTTCTAATGGTACAAAGTTTTCTTCTTTACGTGCAATAACTTTGTTTTTTAGTTCATTTATGAGGAAAGCTGTTTCTATCATTGAAATTGTTTGCGACTCAATTTTTAAAATATAGCTGTGAAAGAGACATGCTTGGTAATGCCCGAATAAAAGCCAAACTTCAGCGCAAGGATTTTCAAAAAATTGTTTTAAGACAGTTGGACACTTTGGTTGTAACAAAAAATATTTTTTGAGAGGATCGAAAAGTTTCAGAATCCTCTCTATTGATGGCTTCAAAGTGAGCCACCTAGTTTTACTAAATCCCATTAGTTTACAATATTCGAAGTTTAAGTTTTCACAAATATCTTTAAATTCTGCCACACGGACTGTGTAAATATAAAAGAAAGAGTAGATCTTTACAACAATGACTTCGATGTCAATTGGGAGACATTCCACAGAACATTGTATGCAATTATTTAAAATGTGGGCAGCACAATTAATTCCAATTAATGTTTTACCAGTGGCCTGTTGAAGTTTTGTGAAAAGGTTGTTTTTACCCCGCCTGGATGCACCACCAAAATTTGCGTTCGTATTGTCTGCACATAAAGCTAGCAATTTTCTTTCCAATTTAAATTTGTTTAACAGCTTTAGAATATATTCACTCAATATGTCAGACGTTTCGCCAGGAATCTCATCAACTTCCAGAATTTTTACTTGAATTCCTTTGTATTGAGTGAAGTATCGAACAAGAATTGGACATATTTTTGTACTTCCATGGTTTGAGCAGTCAGAATATATTGAAATGAAATGTACCCCTTCTAAATCCTTCTGCAATTCCTTAATGGCGTTGGGTGCAAGCACATTGCATATAATGGCTTCGCACTTGGTGCGTGCGCATGAATATTTTTCATCAAAACAGCTTTTGATAAGTTTATTTGTGCAATCATTTGAGCGAAAAGAATAGTTGTGTTGAATCGTATGGTACGCCCATGTTCCTTCTGTGATGCATGTCACTTTTCGACAACCATCAAGCGATTTAGATAAGTAAAATGCAGAAATGGTTTTACTACTGGCTGCAGAAATATCAGCGCGTTTGTGTTTATTAGTCTTTAAATGTTGCAGGATATCCAGTTTGCCGCTATTTGCAATGGAAAAAACTGCCATACATTTAACGCACTTTGCTTCACTGGCTCTTGTTGCTTCTGTTAAGAAGTTGAATTCTTTTCGAAGTTCTGTATTAAAAACACACTTTCTCCTGGGCGCCATTAAGCTAATAAACAAGTACATAAATTTGATAAGTCCACAGTTACAAAGGCACTTTTATATCAACAAATTTACCTCAAATGGAAGTCCAGCTACATAAAATTTGTGCAGATTGCATGTGCTTGAAGCCAGCTTTAAATTAAGCATTGCCAATTTCTTTTTAGTTGTGGGATTTCCATGATAAGTTTTCAACAAACAGCTGCTTTTGTTTACGTTTTGCATGCATCGCATTGCCAACCATAGTCACCACAACAACGTAGTGCATTCAAATTTTGGCCTTGCCATAATTTCGAAATACTGAATATATTTTTACAAGCGAGATGAGAAAACGAAAATACTTAAATGGCACTTCAAAGTGAGGAGTAATTTATCCGACAAGTTCGTACAGGCAATTTACTTGCTTAGAAAATGACCTTAAGAGTGTTAGCAGGTTTAAATGCGCAAGAAAATTTACAAACTACATACAGTACAAAAACAGTACATTTTTCAAAAAAGAGTACTTTTTCGCATTTTATCGTACAAAATAATTTACACAGATCAAAGCTTCCAAAAACAGTACTGTCCTGTATAATACAGTACTTATGGTCACCGTATATATAACGCTCTATTTGCTCCACCCAAATCGCTTACAATAGCAACAACACGGTATCCGCATTTCTTCACGTTTGACAAAATTTCGAACAATATCTCTTTTGTCATTTTGCAGTCGTATTCGTAGAATACAGGCTGTTTCCATTTACTTATCAAACCTAAAAAAAAAAAAAAACAAAATATTGTAGAAATAAATTTATTTCATGTAAATTAACGAGTGGAGTTACCTCTTATCATTGCCACCTGAACGTAGTTAACAGGAGGCAATGTGGAGTCTGTTGATCTGTCGTAGCAATAAGTCCTTCGTATTTTCATCTCATCAAAACTGAGTACACAAACTTTTTTCGCCTGTGTTAGCTCAGTTGCTGCCGTCAACAATTTCATTACTGGCTCTATCACACCTGGAGCAACATAAATTTTTTTGGACCACCATTGGAGAGTGCGCACACCTGGTAGAGGAAAGTTGTTTCTTCTCATGAGTTTATACGCTTTCGGACTCGTTGAGTACAGTGTGATAGACTTAGCAATGTCTTCTTCTTTCCAGTTTCGCCTTTTGTTTCCATCTCTTAATTTTTCAATCTACATGTAAGGATCTTTAGTATATCTTGTAACATACATCTTAGAATGGAGGCACTTACCTGGCCGATGGTGAAAATGCAACTAAGTTTTTGCTCCAAATTACTCCGGTGAAATTCCGCACTCTTAATTGAAATCTTAAGGCGTTTAATTTCTGCCAACTGCTCATTGATGCACTTATTCAAAGTGCTAACTACATTATTCAGACGACCTCTGCGTTTTGAGGTGCCTCTCCAACCTCGTCGGCTTGAACTATGTCAGCAGCGGCAGCATCTTTCAAGAGTGTATTCAACAACTCTTTTCTGGAACGAGACTCCATCCTTTTCTGCCGTTCATTATACTCTGCAGGAGCTGTGGTTAATGTGGGAAAAGCGCTAGGTAGCAACTTGGTTGGATTCCGCGAACATAAACCTACAAGTGTTTGGTTTATAAAAGTAAATTTTAATCAAAATGCTATTATTACCCATTTCAAACTGCGAATTCCTTTCGAAGTCTTCTGGCACGAAGTGCACTTCACATATGCACGCATTTTTAATGTTGATTTCGTCCGTTCGACGACAAAAATGAACCCATTTTTTTAATAAAGTTTTATCCTTAGGGAAATGGAAAAATCTCCACTTCGTAGCACTATTTTTACTATTGTTATTGTCACAACCGAACACAGCGCAACGCATTTTTAAAAATTCACAATGTCACAATCAAATTCAAAACCTGAATTGAAAACACAATTTAAAAGCGCGGGCGAAAAACGACAAGTCAATCGTGACGTCAGCAAAAACAGCTGACAGAAAGCAAACATGCGCATTGCGTAATCTCTTTCTCTATCATCCTTGATACAAAAATGGATGATCCATATGGACCGTTACAATGATGGCTGCTGATGGACGCTTCGTCAATTATTAGCTGATTTGCAGTGTTGCCATCTGAACTACATTATTCATTCAGAGACAATACTGCCACATGTTCTGTATATTATTTCTTCCTACATACATATATGTATGTATATTATACATTCTTAAATAAAAGTGTTATTGAACTCAAATTAGTGCATTTATTTAAACAAATTAGCCTCTTGTAATGAAATGTGAAAACTAAGAAAAAAACATTGGAACTTCAGCAATTTAAAACATAAAACAGTGATTTTTATGATGACAGGATATCCTATTGAGAGGTATCGTTCTCAATGTTTTCAGTTGAGGTAGAGGTATCGCCAATGTCTGGATCAATATTCCGTATATTTCCTGAGTTTAAGTTGTTGTAGAAACTATGGAACATGGGATCGATTAAGTTTAAAATGCTCAACAAGTCTTCCTATTTCTCTTTCGATATAAGAGGAGTTGCCGTGATTTTATATTGGTCCCGAATGGTTAAGAAGCTGACACCACGCTTCATTACATTGAGTGTCTTAAAAGGCTGCGTATCCTCTAACGAAGTTTTGTATTTTACACCACCAAAGCGATTTTTAGTGTATCGGAGCCACTTCACATCAGACCACGTAAACTTTTCCCCATTTTCTTTCACTTTCCTCCAATTCAATTTATTTTTAGCGATTGTACTAAATTTGTAAAATTTATTATCCATTTCAATTACTTCAAACGTTTTGTTAGTACCAACTGAAGGAACGAATTGATACCAATCACGTGGATGATGGATTTTCATAGTAGTCTTCTTCTTTTTTCGTTCGATGAGGGCGTGAGCCACATCACACTCCATATGTGTATGCCCTGGCTCAAGGAACTTATGCTCAATCATTTTAATATTAGGGTTACTCTCTAAGAAAGCTATAAACATTGAGCCCACAAAGGAGTTTTTATTTTGGCCAACGCATAAATCGCTATAAAATACGATTGAGTCAACACGTTCGTCTGTTGACACCTTCTTTAAATGCTGGAAAATACATGTGGGATTTGTTTTAAACCAAATGAACACTGCGTTTATTTTAAACTTCATTTACTTTATTACACTTCAATTTTAGGCGGTGGCGCGACCGCATTTTACAATATTTACTTCACTCTTGTTTCTTACAACCGAACTGAACGACTTAAGCTCTAGTTATGCATGCTTGACTCAACTCAGCTTCGAAAAAGGTGACTTGTGAAACATAACTGCAATTATACTAAACACAGCGCGTAGAAATCAGCTGTTTTTGAATGTTGAGAGAGAGCACACAAATGTGACGTTTTACTTGATATGTGAAGCTTGTGAAAATTTAATCAATATTAAAACAAATTGTTTTGCTGAATATATTAACTTTAATAATGGATAGTGATTTATTCCATGAACTATTATATTTAAATATTCTTCGCCTTCAAAGAAGAAAAGTATTAAGAAGACGTAAGCGCCGCTGGTCCGTTCATCCAGCAAATCGGGATAGAAACCCAAATGGTTTCTTCTGGAAGAACTTTTTAAAATTAAAAGAAGACGACCAAAAACTATTTGCTTTAACACGGATGAATCGGCCAGTATACAACCTTCTTTTAAATATTATTAGTCCGTTTTTAAAAAAACCAAAACAACAAATTGGCGTCGAGGAGCGAGTGGTTATAACTTTAATGTAAGTAAAACAATCCTTGAAGTACATATATTCATTTAATTGTATTCTCATTTATTTTTTAGGTACCTCGCTTATGGAACACCTTTTGAGATCATAGCCTCAATGCATAAATTAGGGAAAACAACAGTGCGGAATATCGTACAGGAAACGTGTGAAATAATTTGGTTACACCTGTCCCCGATATACCTTAGCGAGCCAACTACCGCACAATATAAAGACATTGCTGCAGATTTTTTAAAACTGTGGAATATACCCAACTGTGTCGGAGCAATTGACGGGAAGCATATAGCTATTATTCGTCCACAAAATTCAGGCTCGTTATTTTATAACTATAAAAAGTTTTATAGTATAGTTTTAATGGCATCCTGCGACGCTAGGTATACGTTCACCTCTGCCAGCATTGGTAGCTATGGCGGGCAAAGTGACGGAGGTATTTTAAAAGATTTGCAATATTTCAATATTTACTTATTTTTATTTTATTTCAAGGTGTCTTTCAGCAAACTAAATTTGGTCAAGCACTCTTGGAAAACAAATTGCCACTACCACCAAGAGCTCCATTATGGAATGAATCCTCAACAGATTTTCCACATTTTTTTGTGGCCGACGCAGCGTTCCCATTGAAGGAAAACTTAATGCGACCTTTCCCCGGTGCACAGCTTCCACGAAACAAAGCAATTTTCAATTACCGGTTATCCCGAGCTCGTAGAGTAATCGAAAATAGCTTTGGTATTTTAACTGCTCGATGGCGTGTTCTACGAAAGGTAATAGACTTTAGCCCAAAAATGTTGAATGACCATGATCGTTGGTATTGTCCAGATACATTTGTAGACACAGACACCACAGACCGTGGAATATTGGAGGGAGAATGGCGTGAAGATTTAGAGAGTGTTGGAGGTGCATTACATTCAATAAGTACAGCTCGACGCAATGCATCTAGTTTCGCATTCCGTGTAAGGGATTTTTTGGCAGATTATTTTATAAATCAGGGAGCGGTTTCATTTCAAGAAGATCGTATTTAGTGTATAGCAATGTTTGTGTATTTTATGCATTTGAAATATATACATATTTTTATGTATAAAATTGTAATCTAAGTACCTTTATACTATACTTTTTGTTACGTTAACTTTTTTGTGATATTTTATTAAACCATGGATATATCTATAAATATTGTTTTATTTACTGAAAAAGATGGTAATTATCTGTATTAGGAAGATTACAAAGGCATATGGCAAATGAATTCTGTAAAGTAATGCTTCTAACGAAAACATATATTTTTTATTTACCGACAATAAATCATGATTATGACGGTATGTAATTAGTAAATAAGGCATTGGCCGTATAATCACAAGTACATACTTTAGGCAAAATAGGATAAGTTTTCCCTATCAAAACGCTATCATTCTTTAAAAATATTTGGTGAATGTTTTTTGCAACTACACAATGACAACAATCTTCCAATGATTAATCACTACCAACATAACCACATAGCACACAATAAATAAAAGACATACAAAATTAAAGAGTTATAAAAACAAATTATTTTATTTTTTCAAAAACATTCTTAAAACCCTTTTGAACATTCTTAAAACTATTTTAAAAAAAATTAATGTTTTAAAAATTTTAAAACTATTTTCGAAAAATGAGATGCATTGTTGTTTCTTATGTCTAGGTAACAAGCGTTTTAAACATTTTAAAACTATTTTTGAAAAATGAGATGCATTGTTGTTTCTTATGTCTAGGTAACAAGCGTTTTAAACATTTTAAAACTATTTTTGAAAAATGAGATGCATTGTTGTTTCTTATGTCTAGGTAACAAGCGTTTTAAACATTTTAAAACTATTTTTGAAAAATGAGGTACATTGTTGTTTCTTATGTCTAGGTAACAAGCGTTTTAAACATTTTTACATATTAATTCAATATATGTATAAAACAGTAAACAAATTATTTAAAAATAAAAAAAAATTATTCGGGTTCCGATTTAATAGCAAATAACGAGTTTGTTAAAACTTGTATTGCTTTCATTTGCTTTACCTCGCTCATACCGTTCATGATAGAGGTTAACATAACACCAAACGACCTCACCGCCTCGCTGCAATTGCTCCTCTCTGCACACATGCTTTTGTATAGCTCGCACGCTTCTTTGAAACAGCTGTCGTCATCGCTGTTTGTTTTCTTGACTCTTTTCCGGATCGGAGTTGAAGACGACAACTCCGAAGGCGACGATAAAATAGTCGGAGAACTTTCAAAACTAAATGGATCCAACAGCTCCTGCGAATACATGTCTTGTAAAATGTTTGTGGTGCAGCGATTTCTGTAAAAGGGAAATAAATATTTAATACGTATAAAATATTTAAGAAAAGATTAACATACGGTCTGGGCTGTATATATAGTTTTAAAAAGCTCATATTATCGAACAATGGCCAGGTTTCGGTGTTACTCGCCCCACTTCCTGATGGTGACTCCATTTTCCTTACTTCCCTACTGAATCTCTCCCTTAGAGTCAGCCACCTCCTCGAACATTGCTCATCTGTAAAATAAACCCAACATAAACTATTAAATTCTACCTATATATATACATATATACAAAATATATTAAAATCTAATAAATAATAATAACAATTACTTACCAGTAGCACCTAGCTCCTTTGCCACGCTTACCCACGCAGCCTTCTTCTTGCTCGGCACCCGGTAGCCTACGCAGGCCTTGTTATATAAAATTTCACGCGCACGCACTTCTTCTATTAATCTTTCATCATTCATTGTGATTATTTATTTCTGGAAAATTAAATTTAGAAAATTAAAAACGTCGATTAAAATGAAATGATGAATGTAAAAAAGCGAGGGAAAGAACCGAGCTGACACTCTCTGAAATGTCAAAATAAAGGGAGAGAGCAAAGATGCCACTCTCTGAAATGTCAACGTAACTTGAAATTCTAAATTCAACAGACTTTCAAGTCAAGTCAAGCGTTCGGTAATCAAATACATGCAAGGCTCATTAAACAGATCTTTTATGTGACAGTTCTCAAGTCTGGCTAGGTTAAGTCAAGCATGCATAACTGGAGCTTTACGCTTGAACAATGATCTCTTAGTCTATTTTACAAAAATGGTTGACCGTAACAATGATGGCTGCTGATGGACGCTTCGTCGATTAACGGCTGATTTGCAGTGTTGCCATCTGAACTATATTATTCGTTCAGTGACAATACTGCCACATGTTCTGTCTATTATTTCTTCCTACATACATGATGATATTTCGTTAGCACCTCGCTGCCCAACTGCTTCGTGCCTTATATAGCAAAAGGCCTTATTCGTTTTACAATCGTATATTGTTAAATTATAAGTATTTAATTGCTTCTTATAGTAGCACTGAGGTTTTGAGGTAAGGGGTTGGTAAAACTTGCTGCAAATCAAATGTATACGTTTTAATATTTATGTGAGTTTTTGACAGATCTTTATTAAAATCCTTTGACTTATAAGCTCTATCTGCACCTGCGTGATGCCTTGCATTTCTGCAACAAGGCTGTCTATATTTTCTGTGATAAACAGAGGCCTCGCGTGCAGCCACACTCTTGCACTACCTTTGAGTTTGCTTACAGCGCGCAGCGCGCCATGATCGAGATTAAAAACTTTCCCAGCACTTCTTAATTGTTGAATCCAAATTAAAATTCGGCCCACCTTCGTATTCTGGTAACAGATCTTTTAACATCTCCAAAGGTATAGCACCGACATTCCTTATCGTAGCGCTATCTTTATTGCGTTGGTTTGTTACTGTACCTACAGCGCCGTTGCTGTTCAAAGCGTCATTGTCGTTTAAAGTGCTGTTGTCGTTGAAAGCGTTGCCGTCGTTCAAAGCGCCGCTGCCGTTGTTCAATGCGCCGCCGTCGTTCGAAGCGCCGCCGCTATTATTTGTTGTATGTGTATGTTTGTTGTATGTCGCGCTGACATTCGTTGCGTCGTTATTTAAAGTACTCGAAGCTCTGCTATTCGATGAATCGTCTTTTTCTGTCACATCAGTGGCGCCGCCTACTACATTGCTTGATTTAAGTTGCACGATCATTAGCTTTAACTGCTCGACTTCTGTAGTCAGGAGCTCATTCTGCGTCTTTAAATCACGTTCCGCTGCCTCCTCCAAAGGTGATTCATCAATGCCCACCGACTCAACCTCCTCGCCAGCGAAACTAGGACAATCGCCACGCTCAATTGCAGGTATGTACATCGCCCAACCTTATTGCAAGGGCACTTTTGTTGCCATGAGTCGGGAGTCCCAATCGCTTCAACCACTCACGCAACTGGGCCGTCGTATACTTATATGTTTGTATCGACGCACTCCATTTTTATAAAAAAATTTTGCATTAAATTTTGTTAAAACTGTACTTTGCTACTGTGCCCAAATCCCACTTCTGAGATTTTGTAGGAAGATCGATTCCTTTCGTGGTTGCGTCCGAACTGTCTCTTCTTTATTTTTTTACTTTCATGTCACCAGTTCCAAGTTTAAAAATTACATCAGGGTTGATTATTCAAGTAACATCAAAATAAGGTAACGATACAAATTCAAAAGTACTACCGTTTGCTTATACAAGTAATATTAAAATAAAGCATAATACAAATTCAAAAGTACAACAGGATTGCTTATTCAAGTAACATCAAAATAAGGTAACGATACAACATAATACAGTAATCACATTTACATTGCTACATTAGGTGCCTCATTTTTGTGCGCATAACATCCCATTTGATGCTGTATTTTGTAATATACTCATAGAATTTTTGAGCAGTTAGTTTCTACAATACATATGTAAGTTAAATAAGTTAGACAATTCTTATTATTTCAATTATTTATTTTATAATAATTTGGTGGACTACTGTTGCACCTTATGAGCTACAACTTATAACTAAAACTTAAATCTAAAGAAAAGTATATCTAGAGCCTATGTTTACTATTAGCTACGTGGCTTTGCATTGTTTCACTATTAATAGCATCAGGCGACCATTGCAGTGGCTGACGTCAGATAACGAATTTCCTTATCTTCTCAATATCTTCTGTTGTACTATTAATAGTATCGAGCGACCAACGCAGTGGCTAGCGTGGGATAAGAATTTTGTTGTGGTTATTGAACCCGTGTTTTAATACTAGATCAACTTATTGACCGATGAATACTGAACTTTAGTTCAAATATTCTTATCAACATTAAACTTCAGTTTAGTGAATCGCTAAGAGAAAACCACGACTTGTCGGATTAACCGTCAGAATTCTTCTGTTCATTTATTTTCAATATTTTCTTAAGCTAAGTTCTATTTTCTGATACAAAATACATTATTTCTTTTCTTATTATTATTTTGGCGCAACCACTTGTAGTTGCGACAATATTTGTCAAGTGGCCTACTTCTCACATTACATCAATTGCATTCCCTCAAATATTTATGTTGCACTATTTATTATGACGTTAATTGCTATCGCAATATTCGTTTGAACATATTAAATGTGCAGCGGAAATGCAATGTGATCCAATGTAAGTGCCCTGGTTTGTTTCGAAATATGATATGCATATTTCGTGTGGTCGCAATATTGTTGCGGTAACAAAAAAGGGAAAATATTTAAGTAGACCAGTTAATTCTAAGTGTTTTGGGGTAGGTTGTTAACGTTGACGTCGGCATTATTTCTTTGTTGCAGTTCTTATGAATTGCAGTTGCATTCATATCGGTCATGCCGATAGTGGTTGGCATCGACGTCGACGTAACTCGCGTGAGTTCTCCGTCTGTGGATGAGCTATTCGAGTTAACTTGTAAGTTCACTAAATGTTAAATACCCTCTTATTGGAAATAGCAAACATACATATTACCTTGAACTGTTCCGGATTAGCTTTTACATTTTCCACGATAATGTTAAGTAAATCTTTAGGTTGTCGTTCTGTCCAACGAAAATTTTCAGTTATCCGCGAACGTTTTTTCTATAAATACATGTACACATGTGTCACAGACAATTGTAAGTTAGAGAAAAATAATAGTACATAAAAGTTAAATATACTTATGTACTTCTTCCATTTTATAAGAACTTTGTTTGAACTGTTTTAATGATCAGCTGATATTGATATGCCACAAATTGCCATGGATGCCATTTAGAATTGGCTCGCATAGTTGTCATTGTGTTGCAAACGAAATTGCATACAAAAATGAACAGATGAGTTGCGACTTTGCCATTTTGCGACGTTAGCAACAAATGCAATATATGTATTTGCTAAAATAAATGAGTACCATTACTATAAATCGACAACAGTATGTTGCCACTTTTGTCACTTCTTTCTGTGTTTTGCGAGTTTGCGGGGTTGACACTTTTACCTTCTAGCAAAATATTAGAAATTGTTCAATTTATGATTTTTAGCTTTTGCCATCGTCGCGAAAAGACGCTTATAGGCAAAGGCATGCTCGGGGAGATGACACCATTTGTTTTTATGAATGAAGCGAGTTTGCCGGTTGAAAGTGCGCTTGCGTTCATAAATGAAAAAGTTGTTGTTGTTGTGTATTTTTCTACAAATTTAGCCATCGATTATTTGGCTGCCATGCCTATTGGCTTGTGACGCTGCTGATGCTACTTGAAACGATTGTTGTTTTTGTGGAACAATATTTGTAATTTTTGCGGGTGACACACATATCTACATGTGAACGCATATAAGTATGTATGTATGTATGTTGTGTATGGATTATTTGTGTTGGAAGGTCATACGCACATATTTACATGTGTAAGTTTTCTCCCTACGCACTGGGAGGATTTAAAAAAAAAAAAAACAATTTTTGTTTTTATTGGAGACGAGCTCCGTTCTTTATTCGATGCAACGATATACACAAAAAGCTTCTTATAATAATATGTTACTTCTATTTATACAATATTTTATAACTTAGTTCTATATTACATGTTGTTGTAGTTTTGTCACCTGAGCTGCGTTGTCACTTCTTGCTGATAAGCAAAAGGTCGTCAGCGGAAATGCATTTCCGCAAGTGCAAGTGGAGTTGGCGATTTCGTAATAAAAGTTATGTTTTTGTTTAGTGAGCTTGGGAACGGAATTAATTAAATTTTAGAGTTTAGGGTGTTAACTTGTACGCATATAAGTATGTACGATGCTATTTCAAAGGATTGTTGTTCTTGTAAAGCAATATTTGTAGTTTTTACGGGTGACATATCTACAGTGTTGGAAAAAAAATAGGGACACAGCCATTATCAAGTTTTTAACTTTACGTTAACTTTAGACGAAATAATATACATTTTGCAAAAGGTAATTAAAAAATAAGGAAATTCAATAAATATTGAGTGGTTTGTATTTGATAACTTTGATTTAAAAAATGGAAATTAATACATTTTGTAATTTAGCCAGGAAAAAATAATAGAGACGAACTTTAAAAAAAAATAATAATAATAATTCAATTAAAATATGATATCTTCCGTTGGTCTCATTTAATATTTAGTTGAAGCTCCTTTGTTTTTCATGACTTCCTGACATCTTCGCGGCATGGAGTTGACCAATTGAGCACAAGTTTTGACCGGTATTGAGTACCAAGCTTCCTGTATTTTTTCCCACAGCTCTTGCTTATTCTTCCATTTTTGTCCCCCGATCGACTTTTTTAGCACTCTTTAGCACACCAACTCTTTATAGTCATCTCGAGGTTGATATATTTGGAGTTGGTTGTGGGTTGGCTTGTGCAAAAGAAATCCTGTCTTCAGTAATATTTTCTATGATCTTGAAGGACGTGGTATCATGAATTACTGTTTAATAATCATTTTGGTCAATTTTTTCCCAATTTTTTTTAAACCTTTTAAACAATAGAATATCAGGCCCACTAGATGGACCTAGAGCTTGAGCAAAGGCAGCTTGTAACATAATTTCCCCTACATGGTGGCGACAGGCCAGCCAAAGCATATCTTTCTTCATTTTCTGTTCCAGAAGAACACAAGCTCCATTTATCAGACGGGTGTTTACAGCTGTAGTGTCAAAACATAAACATTTTATTTTATCGCTTAAACCCATGAAGTTATTGATGCACAAGCTTTCCCTGTTCCACAATTCAATTTTGGAACCGCTAAAAGCTGATCTAATCCAAGTCCCGACACTAAAATTGGTAGACGATCTACAGTTTCGTGACCACTTATGTCTTCAATTAACTTGCCATCCCAATGAATCGTTAATGGCACATCAGGTTGAAACTCGTTTTTAAGAGATTGTGCAATTGCTTTTCGATTTTTTAAACGATTTCGACGTATTGAAGATCTATTAACATTAAACTCTGACGGGTGACATCCAGCACTTTTCAATGTAGATGCTATAACCACAGCAGCTTTTCTGTCACTTAATTTTGTGATATCAAGGCTAGCAGCTAAGTGGCTATTTATTACTTCTTTTCGAGCTCGTTTTTTTTGGCGGTTGCACTTTTGAAGGTCCTAATGAAACTTCGAAATCAGATGCACTATTTTTCTTCGCTGGTAGTTGAGGAAGAAAGTACACATTTTTCTGTCAAAGCTGAAGTACATCTGTTTTCTCTCTCACTTAACTTTTTGAGGCGTTCTTCTTTCTTTTTCAGTTCCTCACTTTTTCTCAAACTTTTTTTGTCTATTGAACCTATTAAACCAGGGCGATCTTTCTGTCGTTGTGCTGATAAAAACTGCTTACCCTCTTCTACAGTCAAAATATTTAAAGCTTCAGAATGAGCAATATCAAACAAATCTTCTAGTTTTTGTTGCCAATCCCGCTCTTTTTTCTCTATTGCTTTCGAACGTTGTTTCTTGTTCTCCTTATTTTTTTTTAGATTCTTCCACTCTATGAAGTATTCTTCTATTTTACTGATAACATGTTTTTTCAATCTTGTTGGTATACTAGCTTTTTCCCATAAATTCATGACTTCACCAGCAGCCACAGTAGCAGAATCTCGATCGGTTCTTTTTTCTTCATTTTTGTAGTAAAAAAATATACGTAACACCGCACCAATAGAAGGTAATTTCGATTGATTTAGATTTGGTATTGACTGACCGATTAACCAAACGTTGGTTTTATTTCTAGTTAATAAACTACCGCCACTACTTGTTGACACCATAACAAGTTGAAACAGAACGTATGGTTTGGAAAAGGAAAAGCACGTGTGTTCTGTATATTTACTAAATTCGAACTGAGAGTACTGAAAAAAAAAGGGTTTAAAAAGGGTTTTTGAAAGTTTCAAATGAAATGCAATGTACAACCATGTAAAAATAATGGCGAAAAATTTAAAATGCGTTAAAAAAAAATCTGAAACTAATTATATAACTTCATAGTTATAATGTCTATAAAACTGCTTTTTTCAAAGTTCGACTTATTTAAAAAAATAAATTTTAAAAATTCTTATTTCTTATTTGAGGGTAGAGAATCATATTACGGGGTGCCCGGTTAAGTTTTAAAAAGTCGAAAAATAAGGACCACCCTAATAAACACATTTGGTCATGATACATGTGCATATAAGTTTTGAATGATAAAATGTCCGATTAATGTACATTTATCACTATTGTAATATATTTAATTTTTTAATAATATGGTTTGTTTTATACATACATACATATGTACATATGTTATGAAGTATACATATAAGTATAATTTGAACATACGTCTGTTAGAGCAATATATAGTTTTGAGCATAATTTTTATTTCACGCTCAGCTCTGTTCAAGCGAAAATGTTAAAATTTCTCCTGCCGAGCTGGCAGTGATGAAACTGGACCATTTCGACCAGGTGAGATATTCTCTACTGATCGGATGTGCTGATTGTTTATTATAGTGCATTCCGCTGGTTCGCTTCGAAGTAGTCGAGGGACGCAAGTAGTGTTACTAATATCTATTAAATTCCTACGGCTACAAATTCTTATATTATTATGTTCCTTGCATTTATTCTTAACGCCAAAAACTTTGTTATTATTACAAGTAGCTATATCCTCATTATTAATATTTTTCTTCATTTTTATTGGTTTTATGAAAATTTGTTAAGGGTTTTCCCGACTATATAAAGTAACATTGTATTGTTTGAGGCGACTTTTATATTTGCTAGTTCTAGTGAGTGTTCCATATTATTTAATGTAAAATTATTATTTTAGAATTACTAGGTCGTCGTGGTCGGGATTTCCAGCGATCCATTTCCAGACTGTCCCTAATGCATCTATTGATTTTTTAAATCTCCTTGGTTTAAAAAAGTCTGTGTCAAGTTTAGTTCGTTAATGAGAATAGGAAGGAGGGGATTTTCTTCAGTGATCTTTATCTTAATGATGCTGCTTATTTCATTCAATGTTTTCTGGCATGCATCCAGGTCGACTTTATGTATTATTCTGTACGTTCCTGTTTGAATTTTGGTTAGTCCTGTATTAAATGTTGCTAACTGCGAGTTGGTGTAGTCTATTATTTGGAAGTCTGCGTACACCAGATTTACGAAAAATATTATGATCAGCTTCATGGCGGCTGGCAATGATGATTTGGTCCTTTTTTCCCTCTGGATACTACTGATCACCGTCTTGCTCCAAGTTTAAATTCAGCTGCTTTCTCTTTAGCACTACTTATGGTGCCTTTTTGAGGTTTTAATTATTCGTTGGGATTGCTCCTTGTACAAAAACTCACCTTATCGGCCACTCACACTTTTAATTAAAAGGAAACGCACCAATTTCTAGATCGTTATAAAATTTATTTTCTGCGAATTTCACTTCACAATTATGATTATGAAATTAGTTTGAAAACAATAGTTCAAAACTTTAAATGTATATATTAAATCAAGAAGCTCCAAGTTAATGATGAGTAGAAAACAGCCGGTTTAAAAAAACCGAAATATATATATATCTTATATATATATATCCAGTAATGAACGTTGTTATAAAATTAGCTTAATATAAGGTGAAAACTTTAAATATTTAAATGCGGGTAGCGGACGGAACCGAGATGCTGAGAGGCTGCGAAAAGCGATGTTGCTTGGACGACGTCGTATCAACGAAAGGGGCGCGACCTGCTTTCTCTATTCCTTTTGTTCTAATTAGATTGCAGTAAGTCATCGCGTTTGGGTGCATGTGCGTGTATGTGTGTTAACGTGTGGTTTTCTCTCGCGTGATGAGGTGAATAAATTGATGTAGATGTGATGCGACGTCGCTACTCATTTAGCCACTCCTTATTTAGCATTACTTATGGTACCTTTTTACCGAAAGTTCCCGTACCGGATAACTATTTCGAGTTGCTTCCCGTTTAGCACTGCATATGGTGTTTTTACCGAAACTTCTCGTGCCGTATATTTCCAGCTCGGACGCTAATTAACGACCTATTGATTACAAAGTCGAAAAAAAAAATACATTTTATGGTCAAAACGACCTTTATTGATTGAAATCAAATTAACAACTAACTAAGTTACAATTAAACATATTCTTAATATTGCTTAAATCTACTTGCGTCAGCATTTTTGGGTTTAAAACGTTCGCTTATGCGCCACATGGCGGATGTTGTTCCCAATTGTTTGTTTCTGCTGACTAAACGTCGGGGAATATTTCCTATTGGGAGATAGTTGACGTCGGCAGTTATTAGTTTATTGGCAACATTTCTGGTGTTAACTTATATATGTAATATGTATAATGGAAATTCCATCAAGTACATACATACAAGAAATGTATGAGTTAATTTCCCCTACGCGGGAAATAATAAAAAAAAATTTATTTTTATTTTGGTCAGAGCACGAGCTCTGGCCGTCTTTATTCGAGTCTAAAAACGGACTGAAATAATTACAATTATCAAACTTAAATGTAAGCTTAAACTAGCCTTAACTAATCCGGTCACCTGTCTTGCCTGGTGATCGGATTCCTAGAACTCCCTTCTGATCGCTGCCAGAACTCGCGTGTGCTGCATCAGCGAAAGTTTGGGGGCGGAAGTGAGGTGCCTTTGGCACTGTTAACGTATTTGGCGTTAACTCATACAAGAAATGTATGTATATATGTATGTATGTACGAACTCGATGGAATTTCCATTGTTTTTTGCCACACATGATTCAAATGATTCCAGCAGAAAATTGTTGTTGTTTGCTATACTTATAGATTTACCCAAAGATTTACTCGTAGATTTACTTATAGTTTACCCAATGTTTCACACCAATTGAAGCAATGGTCGCAACGCTATGAACTGGCATGATACGATTGAAACCGAAGCCAGCCATACGTTTACACGATTGGGATGGCCGAAGAACAGATTGTTCGTGTTGCATCAGGTCAGTTGACCCTGGCAAATACACGAATTGATTAACAATGTTGTCTATGCTGAACTGAATTGATGGCTGACTTCGTAAATGCATATTGCAAAGCGTAATGTTCATTTACAACACTGCTTTATATTCTGACAATGCAGTGTGTTCATTTACTAATGGCAACTCTTTTTCATGCGCAAATTAACTTCCCTGTGTGGGAAGTATTAAAAAAATATATTCCGTTCCGCTACGCGCGATAGAAATTAAACACAAGTGTTGATTTGAGTGTGATAATATGTGGTGCGCTTTGATCATCAAGATGATCACTCAATACGCTTGACGATTATACACTGACTTTTATTAGTAAAAGCACTTATATTTATATTCTTATAATTCTATGCTTATTACTAAAGATGCTTTGGCATTACATTAAGTGATGAAATGCCAGAGCATTGGATTTCCAATTATTCTCATTATCAAAACAAATGATGGAATATTGGATTCTGCTTACTTATCACAACAAGTGATGTATTGATTTCTTATTAATTAAAGTATTCTGCTGACCAAGCAGTAATACCGTAGTGACACAAATACACATGCTTGTATAAACGAACTTTTATTTTAAATTTATTTTAAAAGAACAATTAATAAAGGAATACAAAAATAACTTCGTATAATTTTACAGCATCGACCCGACTTCGATGGTTGTTGCTCTTCGACTTCATTTGAATCACTCACGCCGAGTCGTATCTTCTGTCACATCAACTCAGAGACGTATTTTGTGGCAAATACGCTCAGAGGCGCATTTTTGTGGCGTGACAGTAGGAAGATACAATTTGTTTATATTTATCATTAAGTATCTGTGTGGCTGCTGCCGTTAACTCGCATTAGTTGTCAATTTTACGCATGACAAATTTTATTCATGCATTTATGTTGGAAATGGCGGCATTATCACCAAAGCAAGTAAAATTAAATAAAAACCCAGAATTTTCTACAAAATTTTCTAATATCAGCGAAATAAAATGGACACACGAGCGGAAAATGCTCCTCATTACAACTAGGTTGCGGCATGAAGGAGATTTCATATCAAATAAAAGAAAGAAAAATTCCATTTGGGAGTAGGTTCTCAAAGAAATCAAAGACGTAGAGGCAACGTTTCCTTTTACTAAAGAAGAAATAATCCGCTGTTTTATGAATATAATGATTACGTTTAAACGAATCAAAAAATGAAATCATACCTCAGGAGAAAGTGCCACAAACTGGGAGTATTTTGAGGCGTTGGATGAGGTTTTTGCCAGTCGGAGTTGCGTTCAACTGCCAGAAGACATGACGGAATCTTCAATTGAAAACTTACTGAATACGCTTACAGGTGAAAGCGCCACCTCTTCGGTTACTGAGACGCCATCCAGAAATTCAACTCCGACCATTGGTATAAAGCGAAATAAAAATGATGTGATTGATTTTTTAACAAAAGAATCCGAAAAAGTTAAAGCGACCATTCAAAAACTTTAAAAAACGGAAGAAGATAAAGTATCTATAGAAAGGGAGAAGCTGGAAGAGCTAAAGCAGATTCGCCTCTTATTCGAAAGAATGGCAGAAAAATGAAATGTTTATCTAGGGTTCTGAATAATTTAAATGTATGAGTATTATAAGTATTGAATTTATAGCATAAAACTTATTTTAGTTTTTTATTATTTTTGTTATACTATTGGGAAAAAAATGTATGCGAGATTTTAAAAAGCATTGACTGTTTTTCTTTTGTTTATTTAATATTTGCTAATTCTTTATAAGTCTAGCTAATTATGTAAAAAATATAGATTCAAACTTAAAACGGTTTAGAAAGAGTAGAAAAATTCAACTAGAATTTCTAGAAATCTTTTTGGTATTCAGTTTTAAAGACTTTCAAGTTTAGGCGTGAATATTACTAAGGCATTTGTTTTATAAATTTACGCAGAAAAAAGTGTGGCAAGAGCATCTCTTTTAGATTCAGCTTCTCTTCTCTGTCCTGATTGATGTATAGTTTCTTGTGTATTATTATTTTCGTTTTCGTCCTGTAGTTCTTCATCGATTTCGCTGTCTGTTCCTTCGTTCATAATAATTATGTTATGAAGTATAATGCATGCCATTGCAATAATTTTCGGAAGGTGCGAGCGCTGCACTTCAATAAATTTTAAAATTCTGAACTTGTTTTTTAAAATACCAAAAGCTTGCTCAACGAAAACGCGAGTTGAACTCAAAACTGCATTAAACTTCGATTGTTGTGTGGCTAAAAAGTCATTGTTTCGATAGGACACTATTAAATTCATCTCGAGTGGATACGCACCATCTCCAAGCAGATGATAATTGTGAAGTATTACAATAACTCTATTTGCTATTGATCTTTTAAAGGGGCTGTTTTGCCATACTGATGCATCATGGCATCTGCCAGGGCAACCTAAGAATATATCAGTAAATTTAATTTCACTGTCAGCAATAGCCTGTAATATATTAATTATAACTTTATTATATTTATATTCAAAAATTAAGCAGTTAATGTAATTACTTGTATAATGATGGAATAGGTTCCTTTACGATTATAGAAACTAACTGCATCTCTAAGAGGTTGGGATATCTGGACGTGGGTACCATCAATGCAACCCAGAACAAATGGGAACGGATTGCGGCGACTTGCTAAAAATTTCTCGCTTGTTTTCCTTTGCTCGCCAGGCGTATTTGGAAACTTAATTACCTCGCTTTTCAATCGACAAATAAGATTAATTATCAATATGAACACTTTATATGCAGTACCAATAGCCACCCCAAATCGATCGCTGATCTCACGGAATGATGTGTTGTTGCTGACTTTCCAAATAGTTACATATAAGGCCTTATAGAGTGGAATGCTTACGCGACCTTTGGTGCGCAATTTCCCAATTGATTATGGTGGCCAATTTCTGAAAAAACCTAAATAATTGCAATTCCTTGTAAATAAATTACCTTAAATAGTTGCATACCTTAAAAGTATCCCGCCTCAGTCGAAAATGGGAGTATAAAACATCATCCTCCATGATCAAAATAGATTGGCAAAAGTTTTTTGTCTTTATGATGTTTCTCCTATAATTAATATGTTGAATGCATAACACACGCACCCTTTTTTTCTTTCAGCATTTTTTTTATGCTACTAATATTGCTAGATGTTGGTTCAGCCAATTCTATTGCGTTTATTAACAAATTTTTTTAAGATTGCGCTCATTATTAAAACTTTGACAGTTCTCAAACTGATGCTTTGCATAGCTGCATTCATAAACATCTGTAATATTTATTACATAGGTTTGTAAAACAGTAATGCCATACATTTAGGTTTTGTATTAGTTACGCATTAATTCGTGGTTAATGCTTTGCAATATGCATTTACGAAGTCAGCCGATTTGATTGTGTTTTGGGCACGACTGTTTGTTCTGATTTTATCGTTGCAGCTCTCTGGTGCATATGCTTCATAGCTTCTGCTGTATTGTTGTATGTTTGTAGCTTTCTCCTTTTTTGCAATTGGGGAAATTCCGTGTCAAGGACAGCGTTGTTGTTAAATAGCCCGAAGCGGTTTCCTAGTATATTTTTATATTTTGTTTGTGCATTTTTTTAATTGCGTAGGTCTTGATCCTTGCTGGGCAGTCTTTGTTTGTAGCTTGATGGTTCCCTTTGCAAATTGCGCAGATCGAGTTTAGCTGCTTGCAATGCTGTGCGAAATGGTTGTACCTGAAGCAACGGTAACATTGCGCAAATGCCACAAATGGTTTCACCTTTATCTTGGTGTAACCGAGCGTTACTTCCTTCGGTACTTCCAGACCGTCAAACACTATTTTGACTCTCCGTGTGGGAAACTTCATCCCCTCCTGTGTCCTGTTCACTCTCATTGTTTTCAAGATTTTTATTGGTGATACAATGTTTTCCTTTAGCTCCTCTTCCGTAATATCAGCTGGTATGTCGAATATTATGCCCATTTTAGATACGAAGTGGGCGAAAATCTTCGCTTCGTACTGTTCGCATGTTTTACACAGAATTTGTTTGCTGCTTTCCCGTTTTTAAATGTGATTTCACATCTTCCAAATCCTATTTTTGTGATTTCCAGAATGTCCTCCATTTTGTTACTCTGTAGCTATTTGTTTACCGAGATCGCGTTAATTGGAGCTCTTTCTTTATCGTTTTTGCTTTTTTTTTGTCTAGGTACACAATATAGAGTCCTTTAAGGGTAACGTTGCACTTATAGTGTTCGTCTTTTATGCCTGCGCGTATGGTGTATTGCCTGCGGATTGTTGTTGCTCTTGTTTGGCTATTGCTTCGGCTCCTTATGTTGTTATTGGCTGAGAAGCTGTCTGGCTCCTCGCCTTCGAGGTTAATTTTTTTATTCTTGTCTTTATTTTATCTCTTTTAATTTGTGTCTGTACGTAAAAGATGTATGCTGTAATCACTATATGATGTGTAATGAGCCGGTCGTCGGACGCAGCAATAATTACACTAGTTGTATGTTTTGCAAATACACTTTGTTGGCCAGGCCCCATGTGCTCCGGCTTATGCTCAACTTAAATCTAAATCTAGCCCAAAACCTAACTTAACCATTAAGCCCTAAGAACGAATTAAATAAATGATACAACGCGTGCTTTTCGCTCAGTGGTCAATTTTATTCTCTTAGATAATAGGTATGCTTACATTAAGTACAGCTTCATGTCCCGTTGTCCTGGCGTGGAATTGTTGACTTCTTTTTCCTTCCCGATTGTTTTTGGCGTGGGATTGTTGACCTATTTTTTTCCCGATGCACGATTTTTCGACTTCACTTGATTTTTTTTTTCTTTTTTTTTTTGGGTGTTCTTCTGCTGCTCTATTATCCTGAAATAAGGATTTTGGGAACAGACTTACAAAAACTTTTTTTTGTTTTTGTTTTAGGGTGTTCTTCTGCTGTTCTATTATCCTGACATAAGGATTTTGGGAACAGACTTACAAAAACTCGTTGGGCGCCAATTAAATAAATGATACAACGCGTGCTTTTCGCTCAGTGGTCAATTTTATTCTATTTATTTTTTTAAAACTACTTCTATTTATACTTATGCTAGTACCGACGCGCAGGTCAGTTGTTTTTCAAATCTTATGTGTACTTCTAACAAAGGAATGGAAATATTTATGGTTATTTGTATTTACATTCTTATTGTTCTAATTTTTACTGATAATCAAAAGTATTTGTACACATGTGTGACTATCTACAAGTAGTACTTATAACTATACATAAATATTTATGTTTTCTCAGCTGCACTGCAAACAACCCTGCGAGAAGCATACTGGTAAAATGACTAGTAAAACGACCTGGAGCCGTGACGTAGGGCTTTCCGTAAATCTTTCAGTCACACTCTTAAGAGCCATGGGCACTTTTTTGACCGTTTCTTTTCATTACGTACCTAATTGTGTGATTGTATATACCGTTCTTACTCAAAGCTTAGTAGCATAAAAAAATATATAGCTGCACCGCTCATTCACGTTATATGTGCCCGGTGTTTTACCAGTAAATTAACTAGTAGCTTTTCCGCAGATTTACTAGTTTACTGACGGTCATTTTTTTAGAAAATGTGTGGTGAAATGAGAGTAAAACTTCTAGTGATTTGACAATTTTTTTGACCGTCATTTTGCAGTTAAATACAAAGTGAAATACTAAGGTTTTTTACTTGCCATAATGGAATACCGCAAAATATATTTAGAAATAAAAATCCATTTTTTTTTTTATGTTTTCTTTTATATTAGTATTTTAAGAAAAATTTACAATTTTGTTATAAGTTTTTTTTGTTCAACAAATAGCGTTTTTGCTTTTGCCTGTTGTGGCTTTGCTCAACGCTCTTTCGGACTTCCTTTTCGAAGTCGACGCGTCCATGCAGTTTGAAAATTTCTGAAACAAATAAAACATAATAACAGAAAACTTGGTAAATAAAGTTAACAATAGTATGAATTGCCAAATAGAGCCACGCTAACTATTTTTAATTCTGAAAGCGATTTCTTCCCGCACCTCCCATCCCAATTGAACAAACTGAGGACTTCGTCGCCAAAAGCTCGCTTCATAACTTCGCCAATATCCCCAGAAGTGCCCTTTTTAAAATGAAAAGATATGTTATCTGCAAAGACATTTGTGATTTTGTTAATTCATAAACATGTGTACTCTAAGAAAAAAAAAAAAAAAACAATACTCACAACTGCATCTTCATAATTTTTTTTTAATATCTTCTCCTCCAAATCAAAGACCGCATCCAAGGTCTGCATTGGCATAAGAACTGCCAGTTCGGTGTGAAAGTCTTCGCAACTTTCTCCCGAGATGCGGCACACTGTCTGCTGCACCTTTTTTACTAGGACTTTCGTCTCTCGCACGATTTTGTGGTGGGCCATGACATCAGTTTTATTTTTTTTTTTGGGAAAAAGTATTAATTCTTCACTTAACCCACTTGCTACTAAAATGCCAAGAGCAGAAAATGATTCAAGGGGTTCACTAAAGTAATTACTGATTTCTTTAAAATTGTAACCGACTACTACTTCTGCTCCCGATTCAATACTCGTATTTATGACTTTGAAAGGTCCCGTCTCTTGACTGAAGCAAAACGAATCTTTCTCTTTTTTAGGATTTATAAAAAACGTGTCAAACATTGAATTGTTTTCTTCTATTAAATTGTTTCTTTCTTCAATTCTTAAATATAGCTGTTGCAAAATATTCGTAGGGGATTTAATAAGTTTTTTTTTAAACGCTGCATGTAATTTTTAAATTTGTAAGCAGAAAATGTGTCTAAGGGACCAAATTCTGTAGCACTTTCAGACAAATGAAGCAGGCCATGCAGGTTAAAACTTATCAAATGTTCCCCATAAAAATTGCCAAGCAAACTAACAAACTCCTCTAATAATTGTTGTACAATATTTGCTTCTCTTTTGTAAGACCTTTCGCAAGAGAGAATACGTATACTAGCATGTAGTAAAAGAAAATGGTAGTACAAATCTTCATCAACACAATTTTTTAAAATAAATATACCAGAGTATAATAAAAATTGTCGATATTCAGTAGATTTCCAACTTTTTAAATCATTGAGATTTCTGCAAACTCTTCCGAATTCAGAAGGAACCCAAGAAGAAACAAAATTGATCTTTTGATTCATTACGTTAACGTTTACTTTACTTACTATAAGGTGTAGTAGCTTTTTAGCTACACCCAAATCGACGAGTTGCATGGGATCTAAAGGGAATTGAGAAACCATTCCAAAAGCTGCTACTTCTAGCACGTTTTCTTGTTCCCGAAATTCTAAATTATGGTGTGCCGGATCATTTCTATTTTTTAAAAGAAAAAAACTGTTCTTAATTCACTTAAATTTTTTTTTAAATGTGCCTACTTGACAACATTATGGGCAGCCGTGCTTTGAATTGTGATTTTGAACCCCAGTCACAAAAGCTCTCGTTGGCGAATCACAAGTAAACAAACGAATATTAAAACTTTTCAAAATTGGATTTATTAAACCGACTTTTAACCCGTTTTTTCTCAAGTACACTACCTCGTCACAAAATTCTTTCATAAATTCATTTGTGCAATTTTTGGGTTTTTGTTTTCCTGAGAAGCAGGCAATAGTGAAAGGAGTGGTTTTCGGAAAGCCAAGAATGGGCCATAGGGCTCTGTTCGAACTTTTAAATAGCCTTAAGCCGTCGATTCCAACATCTATTAACACTTCACTTTTTTCATTCAAAAATGGAAATGAATTTGATTCAAAATGCTTTTGAATGCCAATATACGTAAATTCTCCGCCGGAGATATTCCTTATAACTGATTTAATTTTTGTTGTTTCAAGCTCAGTTTTTGCAGACAAGGGCAAATCATGCACTCCTATTTTTCTTAAAACACTGAGCAAATCGCTCAATACGGCTTGAGACACATTATTTTTAATTGCCCCTAACTTTAAATGCTTGCACTTTTCTGCACTTGAAACGACTTCATTTTCATTTTCCGACTGGCATTCTGGTGTAGAATGTAGCGCAGCCGCGGCAGCTTCGCCATCTTCCCCATCAGCACGCGCAAATTCCGATAAACTTTCGTATCGCACTGAACTTCTTTCACACTCCTTTTTAACTTTGCACATTTCATTATAAAATGTTTTCCTCTTCATTTTTTGTATAAATAATATCACTTTACTCACCTGATGTAATTGTTTTGTTCTCGTTAATTCACTCGCGCGTCCCTTTTTTCGGCTTTCGCGTTCACTTGTAAATATGCAATTAATTGTGATACATATGTCGTGCTGCCACTGACATGAAAATAAATGCCACAACAGGTGGAATTGCTTTCTCTTCTTCTAATTTGCCCCAATTTTTAAAAAAGCTTTGCAAATTAATTGATTTTGTCGATTGGGCAACACCATTTTCTTCGTTTTGGTCTTTTTCGGTAAAATGAAACATTGCTCCATTCCTATGCACACAATATGCGCGAATGAATAAAGCATAATGTGAAAGTTTGATGTTGTTTCTTTTTGCCAATCATTACTACAAATTTTCAAAATGCTTTTTTATGTATTGGTAAAAATGCTTGAATGTGTTTGAGAATCGGTTATGGAATTTTTGCAGGGAATGTATCTGTATACTTGTATGTACATAGAACCAAATACATGTGTAACTATAACTAACGCATATTCAGTAGTAGACGCTGCCGGCTTTAACGTCGCCGTCGTGCTGACTCTGCTTCATATAATTGTTTATCCAATTGGTGATAGTGCAAGCAACGATCGCTGGTCAACTGTTTACGCAATCGGCTATTGACATTGTTTATGTAATGGCCTTGTTACACGTAACGAGTACAGTGGCGAGACAGTATTCTGGCCGAGTATGATACTCGGTCGAGAGAGTTGCGTTGGCGAGTAGAGGTTTACACGTATTTTGTTCATCTAGTTAGACAGTGAAGCTTTCCAAAGTTTTATTTACAATGTTTGGTAGAAAAAGACATTTTAAAAGAGTTTTTAATGAAGTTCTCATTAAAGAGTTGTGGGATTTATTGGAAGCAGAAAATAAGAGTGTGGACAAGACCGTGGATATTGAGGCGATCCGCTATTGGTGCAACAAATACCCTCTTTAGAGAATTGGAATCAGAAGATCCTCAAGAATTCAGGGCGCTTTTGCGCATGAATATAGAAACCTTCGAAACTCTGTTGGAAAATATCACTCCAAATATACAAAGAACAGATACTGTCATGCGAGAGGCTATTCCTGGGAATGAGCTATCGCTATTTTCAGGCAATGTACCGTATTTCCCGCTCAGCAATATCTGCAATAATACCAGAAGTTATGGAAGCTATTTCATTTTATTTACAAGAATCCTTAAAGGTAATTTGTAATTGAAAAATAAAATTTGCCTTCAGTAGCCTTTATTTAATGCAAAAAATAATTATAAGAAAAAGTTAGTCAATTGCAACATATTCAATATTATCTGTATTATCTGGAATTATATCACTTGTAACCACCACTTCCGATGGTGTAGTATCAGTGCCTTCCACTATAAATGAATAAGGGTCATGACCTTCATCAAAATTAGGTTGGTTTGATGGAGGATTCGATAATGAATCATAGCTGTAATTGGAAAACGATGTTGTACTTCTGGTCTTCTCTCTATAATCTTTTATTCCGATTTCACTTAAAATGCATTGTATTTTCTGTTGTGCTATTAATGCATTTTCAAAAGAAAGATTTTTCAGTTGTACTGCCTTTTTGCCAAACACATCAAACGAGCATTCTTCTTCTTGTTGGTTTATTGATTCATTCAATGTGCTTAAAGAATTAATGGTTTATACGATGTGTCGGCACCTTTTTTTCCACGCATAGAAGTAGGAACCGCCTTATTTGTTGATGCGACATTAGAGCTACTTTGTTGTGTTGAAGCTGGGCATTGCTCAGAAGAATAGTCGAAAATGCGTTTGGAATTCTAGCGAACAGATTCAGAATTTTTCATACACCTATTCCAACGGATGTCAAAACAACTGACAAAATAGTTCGTGCTGCATGTGCTCTGCATAATTGGCTCAGAACTGAAAGCTCAACTACATATTTCCCAAGTGGTTGTGTTGATGAAGAGGATATCAACTCTGGTGTAATAGTTCCAGGAGCTTGGCGTAGAGAACTTCTTCAAGGGCTGCCCAGTATTACCGATCACAACACCAACTACGCTGGAAAGACAGCTAGGGATTTGCGTAAAATATACGAAATATTTCTCCAATGAGGGTGCAGTGCCATGGCAAAACAGGATGATTAGTTAAGATTAATAAAGAAATATTTAATAAACTTACATTTTCAGCACTATGGCAAGAAGTGCAGCCTCACGTTTGTGTTTATTTTTATAATCTCCAGATGAAAAATTCCACAAGCAGAGGTGTAATTTATAATTTTGAATAAATTTTAGATTTGTATCGTAATTCCACTTATTTGCCATTTCGATATTCTTTCACAATGCAAAATACACTACATAAAATCGACCGAGTGGCGAGTGAAGACCGAACGCGTGTTCACATGCAGTGAGCGAGTCAGTGATTAGCTCAGAAGGGGCAAAAGAATGAAGAAAAAAGAAGCACTCGGCCTAGTAAACAAAAAGTGATTCTAGTGACTCTCTCGCCACTATACTCGCCCACTGACTCGGTTCATTACTCGCCTTACTGTTTAAAGCGGCTCACTCACGACAAATTTGTTTGACAAATCTGTTTTAGTTTGAGGTGGTTTTTGTCGTGAGTGGGCATGTTGTCAAACGGATTGAAGGTTTGCGACAAATTTCAAAAACTTACAACCGATTTGTGGATTCGTTTGTCGTGAGTGGCGTGGTTTGCAAACATTTGGTCAGTTGGTTGAAATTTTTGCAGAGTAAACATCAGCGGATAAAAAAATGGCACGCTTGAGCAAAAATTTTTTGGAAGAGTTTATTGAATTAACTAAAAAGGAACCGGCCTTATGGCAATCCAAAAGTGAAAATTATGAGAATAAATGCCAAAAGGATAAGTCGTGGAAAAATTTACTTTCGAAATATAAAGAAACTGATAAGGATGGAAAATTGATGTAGTGAAAAAAAAAAATAATTGTTTACGCACTGCATTACGCACTCCATTTGGCTTTTTCGCTTCATGCACCGGTGTATTACTAGCAGCGCAATTACATCATCCGCGTTATAATCACACATGTTCACTCCGCGAAGCACACAATGAAAATAAAGTTTGTCAAATCGGTTTGTCGTGAGTGCTCAACCGTCTTCAAACAGATTTGTCAAACAAATTGTCGTGAGTGGGCCGCTTAAACGAAACGATCACTCGGCCGAGTCACTGTCTCGCCGCTCTACTCGTTACGTGTGATCAAGGCATAAGAACGCTCACTTGCGTGTGGCTTGCTGTCCGTCCGCCTCGCCGCCTTGGTGGTTGTTATTGTTTAATCTGCAGAACGGCGAATGATATGTCGTTGCTTTAGTGGCGGTCATTGCGCACACAATCTGCTGATGAGGCAAGATGTTGTATTGGCCTCACCACATTCGTACCCAACTGAAATTGGGCATTATGTGTTAACTTGTATATTTGTAGCATGCCCTTTTTTTATTTATTTTGTTTGTTGATATATTTTATATTTTTTTCTTTTTATCGGGTTTAGTGTTGTTGCTCTCGAAACTGATAACTTTCATTGTTCACTCGCGAATGTGAATTCATTTTTCTGTAAGTTTGTAATTGTTTATATATTAAGCTTGTTAAATTATCTCCTTGTGTTGAAGTGTTTTTTATTAGATCGATGTCTCCACTACGTATAAAAAAAAGTCTCACAGCTTTATGTTCACTTGTATGAAGTTTTTTACTTTTCTATGGCGGGAAAGAGTATTATTTCTTTTCTCCTCTTTCGTATATGTTGAGTGAAGTTGGGGCGGTTGATATTTCTCTGCATCACGCCTCGATCACTTTATGTAATTTGTGAGAGTAATGCAGACGAGTATTTGTTTGGATTAAACATCCCGGCCACCTTGCCGAATGTGCGAAATAATTATATATTCTCGACCAAACTACCACACGCACAAAATTATACAAATGTTAGTTAAGAAGAACAAGAAGCGAAGCAAGTACCCAGTAAACAATCGCGTTTGTAAATAAACTTAAAATAAACTTACACTGGCAAACCTTTTCGTTACAAAAAGTTTACGTTTTTCATTACGAAACAATTACAAAAGACTTGTAAAGAACCAAAACGTTACATTACTTTGGGCTTTTTCACATATTTGTAAAATCGCTTATTTTTAAACTTAAAAGTAAGCATTTATTAAATTAATATCCAACCGCTTATAAGTTTATTTTCAAATGTATTTGTAAACGTGTTGTAATGATTTTGTGTAATCGTAGTAAAATAAATCGCATGATATATTTTTAAAGATATATAATTATTTTCTTTATTAGTTTTAATTCATTTAATATTATTTATTATATATACATATGTACTTATACTAAAAATTAAAATTTAAAAAACATTCTCTAAAAATGAAATGATAGAAAAATAGTTAGGTAAAATAATTAATTTGCTGCATTTTGGTGCTTCCGTTTTTGTCTATTTTTGGCAAACTGAAAAATCGTCTTGGTGCCCTTCACTTCGTGTAAGAAGACATCTGAAATTTAAATTAAAAATATATATAAGTACACATGTAAATATAAAGTTTAATAATTTTTATTATTAAGTACCTCGGATAGCCATAGATACTTTTAAGACGCGGACAGATTTTTTGTCTGACGTTCCACTCCAAGCAAAATGTTGAGCACATTCATCGGATACCAATGAGCGCCAAGCTGTTCTGACGAATTTCGCTCCTGTGTATTTAATATTTTACATATGTAAGTTCCGATTTCCGATAGTTTTGTTGGGATGATGAATAGTCTAGTATTTGTACGTTTCCGTATGCCATGCAGGCAAAAAGTATTAATAATATTTTGAGTCGCATATTAATTAAGGCTTCTGCTTTCCGGGCTGGCTGTCCTATGACGTCCTGTTCGGATTCGTTTATTATCCTACTGAGGGGCCTTTATTTCCCGTGATGCTGCCTTGTTGTGTTCCTCGGGTGGAGTGTTGTATTCTGGATAGCACTTTCTGCTTTACCCGTGGTACTATAGCACTGTAGTATGTGGCACTGAAGAACTGTAGTTTATAGCACTGTTGAACTGTAGCACCGTTGAACTGTAGTATGTAGCACTGTTGAACTTTATGTAATATTGTTCAATTCAGGTAGCACTTCCTGCTTTACCTGTTGCACTATATGCTTTATTGTTCAATTTAGGTAGCACTTTCTGCTTTACCTGTTGTACTATATGCGTTATTGTTCAATTTAGGTAACACTTTATGCTTTACCTGTTGCACCAAGTTACTATATCCACGCGAAGGAAACACTTTCTTTTAGCTCGAGCGCCAATTATTCATCCTTCCACTTAAACGTGAAAAAAAAACACATTTTTTTTTTAAGTTTGATTATGTTTTATTGAACTCTACTTTTCGACTACTTAATACTAACAATTATATCTTATTTTATACCTATCAATAATTTATGGTCACATTGCACTTCAATGTGACCGTATAAAACTCGGCTGCGCTGTCGTTGTAACTCTGCTGTGGTGTTGTTGTTAATTTTCGCAATTTGTTATTTTGCGTTTCCTGTTGTTGAATTAATGCAGACATGTCGTCAGCAATATTGGTTTATTAATTTTATTTCAACTTTGTGTTTTTATTCGCTTGTGTCTCCGTGCTTGTATTATTGCTGTGTTAGCTAGATTTTGGTGTTAACTTGCCTTACCCGTCAGCGTGAGAATGTGGATTCGTTGACTCAGGCCACGCGCAGACTTTATTGTTGACAAAGGGCAGCTTATGTTAACTTATATTGCAGCCTTCTGATCTGCTAAGTCTACGCCCCCCATTATACGATTGTAGTCTGCAATAGCTAGTGGACAATCAACTTCTAATTTAGAACCATCTTTTTGTTTTGTTTTTATAGTAGGCACATGACAGTTAGAAGCAAGCAGCCATTATACCATAGCAATTTATTTGGAATTGACTTTCTGATCGTTGTAGACGTCCACTAAATACAGGATTCTCTGTACGCGTTCGTATATATGTACCAATCGCAGGGAATGGTATGGTCTTTAGCAAATTCATTGAGGTGAAAAACCTATCAAACGCTAAAACACCATTTTGCTCACGAATTCCGCTGTCAAGTTTTCTACAATCCGTTCTCCCAGAGTTCCATTCAGGTTAGAGGATGTGTCTTTTCCAGTATATACATTCAAGTTATAAGTGTAGCCTGTTTTGGCATTACAGCGCAACCATAATTTTATCCCTCTCTTTATTGGCTTCAAAGTCATATACTGTTTCAAACTTGAGCGACCCTTGAATTTTGCCATACACTCGTCTATGGATTGCGCACTACTTTCACTTCGCGCTGCTGGGAATGTTTTTTTATGCATGATTCAACTTCCTATATATAATAATCCTTAGCTGCATTATCGGGCTTATTACAATCATTAAATTACATCTTGGCCATCCGTAAAGTGAAACGATCGCGAGAAATACTCTTTTTTATCATATAGTTTCCCATAGATTCATTTTTACTCCAATAATCAGCAATTGATGGTAAGTGGTTGTAGTGCATTACCAAAGTGACCTTAACCTCTACATAATAAAATTAATCAACACATACTTATTAAAGAACTATTTAGTAAATATAGTGCATCTCACTTGGCAATTCAAGTGCGTCCGCGATTTCACCCCAAGCTATTTGCTTAAGCTTATTATTTTTGTACTCTTTTTGGCTGAGATCATACAAGAAGGTGTACTTTTCCTTTTGCACTTCTGAAAAAAGCTTTTTGTGAAACGCAAAATCTGAAAACGATTGACATTAATTAAATGCTTAATAAATTATAATAAATCTTAATTACTTTGTACAGCCGGCGAAGACATTGCGAACTTTTGATGAAAGATGACAACAGCTGACAATGGTTTACATGGTTGCCTACATGTAAATTTGTAGTTTTTATTCCAAATCGTACATCCAATTTGGCTGAAAATTACAAAAACATGAGTAATGGCAGTCCTGATCATCAAGTTGTCTGGACAGAAAATCAAAATCAAATTAATTCGAACAAAGAGAGTTCAGCACATTTTGGTTACGCTCTCACTGAGACAAAGTGGGAACAGAACGTGTAAAATTTCCTACAAAAGTTGTCCGGACAAGAACGATGAATCCGGCTTTATTGTCCGTTTACACAGTCCTACATATACATATGTGTATTTATTACTGCAAAATAAACATATTTACAATTATATTATTTTATTATTTAAAAAGATACTTCTTCTTACATTACGTAACTCGCGAGAGTTATGTTAGTTACGTTGCTCAAACTTTCTTTCGTTCAATAAAACACCTTATTCCTTCGAAGGTTACACCAATAATGAATTTTATTCTTAAACCAATTTTACATCAAGTCAAACAAGTAAAATAAATTTGATGAGTCAGTAAAAATAAAAGTTGATAACAGGAAGTAAGCATTAATTACAATTTTTGCAAGTAAGTATTAATTACAATTTTTGCAATGTTTTAAATAATAAAATAAATTTAATGATACATATGTTCTTATTATTTTATTGGTGTCTTTGAAGTCAAGCAAATAAATTTGATGAGTCAGTAACAAAAAACAATAGTGAGTGCACAAAAGTTGATAACAGGAAGTAAGTATTATTTACAGTTGTTGTATTGTTTTAAATAACTGCATGCCGCCAGTTGAGGTAATCTGAGAAGTAACTCCCCCAGAGCCACTCTGAGAAGTCTTCAGACTTCTTTTGTTTTTAATTTCCACACTTATTTTTTGAATTTTTTAGTTTACATAAGCCAATAATAACAATAATTATACTTATTAGTATTGTTATAATTACTGAGGCACTTATGCCATAAGGTACATTTTTGCGATACTTTAGCTCTACATTTCTTTGATATTCTTAAAATGATTTAGTACAATATCGTCAAAGTTTATTTTTGACTCATATGTTTGGTTTAACATGATGTATAGGATTTGTTATTACTAAATGTTTATTTCACACTTCGCAAAATTTATTATATAATAATTTTGTAGCATAAAGTTTCTTTCATCACAATTTTGAATAAGCCTCAAATTATTTGTATTCTTTATGGTTAAAGTGTCTGTTAAGTAAAAGTTATTGCAGCGCTGCGTGCTTTCATTTTGTTTGAAATACCTCTGGGAAAAATTTGAATTTTTGTTTCGGTTAAACGCTGTGTGGTGGGTTTAGGCAAAGGCTACGATGTTGAATAAGTGACGTCGTGGTCTGAAGGTAAGCTTTCATAACTTACTAGTTCTCTTCGTTGTCGTTGCTGATTTATTGGTTTGGTGACGGTGCTACTTTGAGCGGGCGATTCTTGTATTAATGTGTATAGAGCAGAGTTTTTATGGGTGACAGCTGAGTAAGATGGTCCGCTATGTTGGTTTCGCTCTTTGTATGTGGATATTGCTTTCCTTCTGTCAACCTTTTCCAATGTTATGATCGCTTGAATCTCTCACGTACGAATATAGGGCATTTTTTGTCGTATGAGTGTTGGTTGTAGGTTTGGATGTCATTTTCTTTGCAGTTCATGCAGCTCTTTATGTTTACACCTTCTTCGTTGTCTTCGCTGGTATGAAATTCATTAGCACAGTTAGGACATATTTTTGCATTTTTGCATATTTTTTCTATGTGTCCATATCGTTGACATTTTTTACACCTTAGTGGAAGTGGAATGTAAGGTCGGATTTTTATTTTTTCATACCCTATTGACATTGCAGTTGGCAGAGATATTGAAGAGAAAGTGAGTATAATTAGACCAGTCTCCTTCAGTGAGTCCTTGTTTTCCTTTTTAAGTATTCTCTTCATTTCTGTTACGTTTTGGTTTCTCAATTCATCGAAGATTTCTTCTTCTTTTATACCGCGCAAATCGTTGGAGTATATGACACCTTTAGTTGAGTTAAGTGAAGTGTGCTCGGAGATTTCAATGTGTATAGTAAGCGAGAGTGACACTAATTTCACTAACTTTTCTTCTTGATTGTAGTTTTTAGTTTTAATTAATATGTTACCATTTCCGAGTTTTTTACAAGTTTCCACCTCACTACCGGCGGTATAATCGATTACCTTTTTAATTACTTAATTTTCTGCACATAACCATTGTAGGGCCACATGTTTTTTATTGAATTATTTTTGTGTGGTCAAAACTAATTAATGGTTGGGCATTATTTTTCCCGGCCGGCGGTAAAATTGGTTGGTCGAGCATTGTTGTTGTTGGGGGGTAAACCCCTGCTAAATATCTGGAGGCACTCGGAGGCCTGTCTTTTTGTGGCACTATAAGTTTATCTGAAAAAATAGTGTTTTATTGTGTGCACAGTGCACAGTAGTAATTAAGGCACTTCGGTTTTGCAAAACAAAAGACGAACACTTGTAAGCGAAAAAGATATCTGCCCAGCGCGAGAGATGGTCAGAGACTGTTCTTAAATGTTTTATTTGTTTTGAAAACACAATCTCTCCTTTCGTTGTAGTCACCCACTTGATCACATTTAGAACAACTACTTTTTCCAGTGTGCGACTGCACACCTGTAACAAAAGCTCGAGCGGAACATCGCAGCAAAACAAACGAATATCAAATTTCTTCTTTGCAGGATAAGTTCCAACCTGAAGACCATTTTTTTTTTGTAATAATTTACTTCTTCACAAAATTCTTTTAAAAAATAATTGATGCTCCAAGGTTTTTCTGTTCCTGGAAAGCACGCAATTAAACGGCAATTCGTTTGGAAAATTAACTATCGATGCTAGAATAGGCCACAACACTTTATTCGAATTCTTGAATAATTTGAGGCCATCTATTCCCACATCAAGCACAATATTTTTTTTATTTTCAAGTTGAGGAAATGGGTTTTTCTCAAAATGATTTTGAATTCCTCTATATAAAAAAGATCCACTTGGAATCGTTTGAATATTTACTTTTGTTCGGCTAATACCTAGGAGACTTTTAGCCGTTAGAGGTAAATCTGTGCAACCTATTTTTCGTAACGTTTGCAGAAGATCGGTTACTGTATTATGGTATTATTTCTTAAAGCTCAAGCTTTTAATTCTAAACTAAATGAATTATTCTCTATCACTTTTAAAATTTCACTGTCACTATTATTCCTACAGTGACAGCTAAAAACTTTGTTTGTCTTCTTTTGTTTTATTTTTGCTTAACATCTGTTGAGTGAAAAGCTTATAATATAAAACAAACAAAAGACACAATAGATTGACTGCTCCCAATGAACATTTTTGTTGATTCTCAAATTGAGATGCGTTTGAGAATCAACCTTAATATCAAATCTCAAACGTTTGTTCTCTAAGTCATTTCAATTTGAAAGCAAAGCCATTCTCAAACAAAAAGAGACATTTTTAATATGAAATTTTCCTTTGTTCTCAATTTGAGAATGTCAAAATCTCAAATATTTTCTCAAATATGAAACGAGAGGAATGGAACGAATTCCAATTACATTAATTGAAGTTGCCACTGATTTAAAAATAAGAACTGGTTGAAATTAAGTTTTGAAATTAATTTTTATTTATATAAGAATTTATAGGGGTACATTGTACGCAGCACATATACATATATATGTACATAAATTTTATTAAACAATAAATAATATGGTAACGTAATAAAAATTCATTTTTTAATTTAAATTAACGAAAATAATGTACATTCTTAAGATAAGGAAACAAACGAAAAAGCTAATTTCAGTGCAAAACTTAAGAATAATCCAATTACAACTTACAAAATTAAACTTAAAATTGTCGAATAATATAAGAACTAATTAATCTACGATTACCGATTACATATTCTTTTTGTTTTCGTATTCAATTCTTTTTTTTATTCTGTTGCTGGCTTGTTGGAAAAAATTCAATGTAGTCCGCTCGAATTCCATATCCGTGGCAGCGGTAGGGAATTTTTGATGGTATGCCTCTATAATGGAAAAAAATTACAAATAAGAATAAAGCAATTATTGTTTTATATAAATAGATTATATAATTGCAGCAAACTCATAGACAATTAAATAAAATACTCCTTGGAATATAAAATTCAAAATTCAAATAGATATGAATTTATTTTCACTTTACGTCTGCACACGCTTGCCCACTAAAAAAACTAACAAGGAAGACAGATGCCGATCGCGGCATACCAGGCAATTACACACACATATGCATATGTACACATATATTTGTATTCTCTCCAGTTAATTTCATCATTGGAGACTTTTGCCTATTCCTTCTTACATTAGATTTACAGTGGTCATGTTCAACAGCAATAAAATAAATATTACGCCTTAATGCTGTCGTCACACTAAGTGCTCTTGCCGGCTTTTTTGTCTTCGTTCCTTTCCAGGAGTATATCTGGGCAACATCGTCCGTAAAAATTTTTCGCCAAGCCATTTTAACAAATTTGTTCGAATTGGATGCTATTATCATTTGAAATTCAGCCACCTATGAAAATATAGAGACACAAGTTAGGGCAGCGGTAGCGTCGGGAGCACCGATTCGGGCAGTAATATTTGTATTTGCGGCTTTGTTGCCCATACTTGATCTCATTTTCTTTAATTATTTCTTTGGATGGATGTGGATACAACCACACACCTGAGATTTAATAAGAACACGTTTGGTTTTTCTGACTTGCGAAAAATGAATGTCGGATGTTTCATTGACAAAATGGTTACCGGCTCTTTTTTGACAGGTCACCGGGTACTTCATATACATACAATTCATAACTTATAATTAACTTAATGTTTACATTTATTGTTTACTGTATTATTAACTCTTTTTTCTTCAAAAATTTCAGAATTTGTAGTAAATTGTTTATTATTATTTATTATTAGTTTATTTTATACATCATTTATTTTTATGAAATCGTCATGGTCTATAATTCCCGCTATCTACAGTGAAATTCCTCATAACCAGACACTCACGGTCGCAGTGTTTTTGTCCAGTTATGGGAGATGTCCGCTTATAGGGGATGAGGTCAAAAAATATATACTATACATATAAAATTCATTGTAGTTTATTTAAGAAATTTTTCGAAGTAAAGAATATTTAAATACTTTAGTATTATCAAATACATAGTCATTTTTTGCAAATTGTTTCAAGCGCGCAACAAGTTTTAAGGCCTCATCATATGATGTTATGGGGTCACTTATTTCTTCTGAAGGTTCATCTTCTGAATCACTTAAGTCCATAGTATCATCTGGTGTGTCAAATTGAATTTCCATATTGTTGTCCTCAGTGAAAACATTTTGATCCATTTGGAGAAAACCTTCGAAATCATTTGCCAAATCTAGTCCTTCCTGAAGCCTAGCATAGACTGCCAGTGGAATGTCATCTTCGGGATCAAAATCTGAAGGATGCTCTAAGGTTTCCAAAAATCCTGCTTTACGGAAGCAGTTTCGGATTGTTGTGGCTTCCACTTTATCCCAAGATGCTTTGATAAAATACACAGCTTCCAGTACATTAATCGATTTTGAGAGCTCTGAGGCAGAACTTGTATCGCCAATTTTAGTTATCAAGTGTTTTAAAACTAAGCTTCTAAACAAAGTTTTAAAATTTTGGATTATACCTTGATCAAGGGGTTGGCTAACTGCAATGTATTAGGTGGCAAGAAACAAATTTTTATGTTGGTCAAGTCTAATTCCTTTGGATGAGAAGCCGCGTTATCTAGAAACAAGATAATTTTTCGATTCTGGGCTTTCATTCTTCGATTGAACTGCTGCAGCCATTCGCTCATCACTTCTCGAGTCATCCATGCTTTTTTATTAGACTTCCAATACACTGAAAGTTTTGCAATTGGAACATGTTTAAAGGATCGAGGACGGGCTGCTTTCCCTATAACCAAAAGCGGCTCCTTATCTCCATTTAGAACGAATTTTTTCTTTATTTTTATTAATTTCAGCATCTTGCGTTTTGCCAATATTGAACCTTTTAAAGCAAAGGAAACGTGTACCTACAAGTTAAATTTTGGACTCACCATACTTTACCTTTTTGCAGTTCCAAGTACTGATAACTTTTCTTTTTCGAAAACATTAATAATTTGCATTTTCTCTTTAATAGAAAGTAGCCACAAATCCCAGAGACTTTCTCTATCATTCTTGGAAAGTAGCTTCTTTTTCGGTGCCATTATATTACGAACTTTGAACGCAACCACTCGCATGCAACTTACTTGACAAACTGAATAGAAAACCACCTTTTACTTGACACGCACGGCTTGAATGTGTGCATACATGTTAAAAGGGGAATCCCCTATTTCATTTTTATAATGAACAACAAAGCTTGCTTGCGATGTTTTTGAATTTTGCCCGTTTATGAGAAATTTTTTCATGGAAATGGCTTGAAATACAGTGTCCGCGACGGTTATTAGAGCGTCCGTTTATTAGAATGATATTTGTATGACAAAATGATTGAAAAACCTGTGCACACAAAATTTGTCCGGTTATTGGAACTGTCCGGTTATAAGGACTGTACGTCTTGGGGAATTTCACTGTATTTGCAAAGGGGGGTCCCTAATTCATTCATTCCTCGTTCTTGTCTAAAATATTTTTTTGTTTTAACTGTCCTAAATTCCAGTTCGTATATATATATGAACAGGTTGCCCCCGTATCTATTAAAATTCGAATGATTTGCCCGGTTTTCGTATCTGTTTTTATAATAACTATAGGGAAACTCATGTTAATTCTCTGAATTTTTGATTAAAGCTGTGTGCCTAATTGTGCTCATTCATTTTGCCTCTTGGGTAAGTCAAAAAAAACTTTTATATAGTTTTTTATAAAAAAATATTTTTTGGAAGCTATGCTCCTTTATTGAATTCTGCTTAAGAAATAAAATTTACAATGAATTACACTTAACTCTAAACCTACGTTTGCCGCTGCAACTTCCCGCTGCAACTTTCCGCAGCTTTTCACTATACGTGTCGCACTCTCAGCGGTTTAGTTGGTGTCGTATTCTATTGCTTTGTATCACATGATATTAATGCATCATATGATCCTTTTTAAATGTGTGGGGTACTAACTGGTATATTTGTTGGTTAATAATTGGTTTACCAATTGTATCTGTTACTCCTAGTTGGTTTGTTTGTATAGGCCTGGGGTTATTTATTATTTGAATTGATTGATTCACGTCCACTAATTCTAGAGGATTGAGTAATTTTTGCTTTGAATTAGTATTCCTTTGTGGATACCTCAAATTATTTTGAAAGTTTCGATTGAATGAATGTTGTTTTCGAGAAAAATTTTTTTGATTCTTTTTAGAGAAATGTAAAGCGAATTGTGATCTCACTTGATTTGACAGAAGTGTTTACGCTTTACCAAGAGCATTAGGCAAATCGATAGACGTTAATGTAAAAAGTATTTGCTTTAGAGGATAATTTAAAACAGTTATGAATGTTCTAAGCGGGAGTTATATTATTACGTTCCTTCGTTAATTGCACCAAATAAAACCATTTATCTTCTTGAAGGTTACACTAATAATGATCTCTATTTTTAAATTAATTTAACATGAAGGTAAATATGTAAAAGAAATTTGATGAGTCAAGAAAAATACAGTGAAAATTAAAACAATAATAATTGTATAAAAGTTGGTAAACAGGAAGTAAGAATTAATTAGTACACAATTGTTGCAATGTTTTGTTCTGATGACTTTAATATTTTAAAATTAAAGGGAAAAATTATTATTAGTAATTTATGAATATGAATACAATTTAGTTTGTAAAAAAATAATGTTTTACATTGCTGACTTAAACTATTTAAAATTCAAATGAAAATTTTATTAAGTGTGTCAATAAAAAATAATAAAGTACAATAAGAAAATAAATTTAATGATTTGTTGTTGTTGTTTTATTGGTATAAAGTAAATGATTTATTGTTGTTGTTTTATTGGTTTTTGGTGGGGGTTGATGTGACGATATAACTCCTCCCCCTTCAGAGTAGAGCGATGGCCACAAAGAAGTTGGTGGGGACAGAGCGGCTTCAGTGGGCTTAGGATAATGCCGAATTCTGGGGTTTTCCATAACAGAGTTAGACTGGTGATAGTTAAGGTGATGAGTATTGATGTTGTTATCGTTATGTTTCTTCTTTGAATTGCATTCTTTCTCAATTTCATTATATTATTTTTGATGATGAAACTGTAAATTTTGATTTTCTCTAGGCTTAAAGGCTCTGTTACTGTAGTTATTTGCACTTTCTCTAGATTTGGTGGTGCTACGAAGATTGTGTCCAAATGGACTGAAGGGTTGTTTTTATATGTTGTTCCCGCTATCGTGACGCAACAATTCGTGTAGTGGAGAAGGGAGGTTCCTTCAATTGTGAAGTTTTGCCCACAATCAGAGGTTATCGGTAGTCCCTTTACGTTGATAATCATTATATAATTATCTTCCGGTTGGAATATATTCGATGTGGGCCCCACATCGTTCACAGGACATATTGGTGTTTTATTATTCAAGATTCTACCGATACAAGTTGAATTATTGGTGCTTTCGAAGTCATTTGACCTCTTACAGTAATACACCTTCTCAATTTTTGGGCAAATCTCTGTTAAGTGCTGGAGCTCTTGGTTATTGTAACTTACGTATGGTTTTGTTTTAATTACTTTCGTATTATTCATAGGAAGAGGAATGAGATGGAAAAGCGAATTCGTACTTTTAGCCAAATTTGGTAGTTTTATATTAAAAATTAGGTTGCTATTATTATAATATGCTTGGAGTTCCAGAAGTTCGTAAAGGTGTCTGTCTGAAGCTAAGTCAATATTCTGGGACTTAAAATGGTGTCATATTTCATCCAATTCATCTGGATGAAAAATAAACTTTGATACTATGTCAGAGGTATGGTTCAGTAATAAATCTATATTATAATCAAGCTGATTCATGTATTGAATTTCTAATATGATTAGTTGTTTTTGCTGAGAGTTTTTTAAAAAATTAGTAATGCTTTCCTGATTGTTATTTATATGCTCTGTCAAATTTTTAAATCTCTGTATCATTTGTAAATTCAAACTTTTTTGATTTTCCTCCATTATTTTTGAATTTAATGTTGTGTCCTGGAGTTCTTGTATTTGTTTATTTATAGTCATAGCTTCATTTGCGTCCATGTTCCCAGTTACATATTTTATTACAGAGCCTAGGCCGTTGAATAGTCTTCGGTTTGTACGTTTATATGGATTTAATGTCTGTAGTTTGTTTTCGAGTCCCTTAACACGTTCGCGGACGCAAAAAATTTTAGGGAGCTGCAAAAATATACAGACAATTATTTTTGAAACTAGTTGTAATATCCGAAATCTAATTAAACATATATTATAAGAGTAGTCAGAACATCGTATTTTAACCGTTATATAGTGATTGCTATAGCATCCACGACGATATAGATAATATTTTTCAACCAGAATGACGTAAATGCTATAGCATTCATCCATAGAATACATGAGAAAAACAGGTTTATTATAGTTTCATTACACTTTTTATTTAACAATAGATCTTTATTTGTCTACAAATACTTATAAAAATGAATAAATTAAATCCATAATTTCATAGTATGTATATCTGAAAACAAAACTAAATATTTCTGTCCATTATTATGATTTAATGTTTTTAGGATTCCATATCCGAATTGGAGGTATTGTGATCTTCAGGAGGTAAGTGCCATTGTCGGAAGCACTCTCCAGGACACAGTGGAGGTTTATTTACACAGTTCTGACATCAGTATGATGTGAATTTAATTATTTGTAACAATATTTACACTTCAGGAAATATGTTCCGTTTGTAATTTAAAGGTGCCGGAATTTTTTCCTGATAGTGTGCATCTTGAAAATGTGTTGGCGGAGTATATCTAACAAGGGTTTGTGAGTTGTCATTATCAAGCAAAAAGTCACGACCATTTGAATTCTGTGGTATTTTAAAAGCGTATTTATTAGGTTGTCTCTAAAATCAAGGAAATTAATATTTGAATCACTTATCTTTTTATAAATATAATAACTATTCCATACAGAAATATCTAAAAGATGGAATAGAACCTTCTTGTACAAACGAATAGATTTTTTAGGTGTGGAATAATATGATATCATTCGATCACTTCTGTCTATGCCAGACATATTTGCGTTATAATTAGCAATCTCTATTGGCTTTTTTTTCGAGATACCATATTTATTCTGCACGTCAATTATTTTGGGATGGTTTTCCGTTGTGATACAGAGCACATCCCGCTTGTCTTTCCACTTACTTATATAGACGTTATTCTGTCTTCTCCATATATGTTCTCCTTTTTTCAGTTTTTCTTGTACTACAACTTTTGGATTCATTTTACGATTGCTACGTCAGGTTCCAGTGATATGAGTTTTAAAACTTAGTAATCGATTGCTCAGTCCGACACTATTATAGTAGTTGTCCATAAATAATGAATGGCCCTTCGATAAATATGGTTCCATTAGTTTCATAACCACAGAATCCACTACAGATGAGGATGACACCTTATGTGTTACTTTGCCTTTATATATACATATCTAGATTGAGAGCATAGCCATCATGTGTACAAAGCTTATAGAATTTAATTCCGTACTTATTTTTCTATGATTTTATAAATTGCCGAAAACTTAGTCTCCCTCGATGCAGCATCATAGATTCAAACAACGATAAATGTTTTCCAGGTTTATATGCCGTTTGAAATGAACTATTTACACGCTTAAGAAGTTCGGAAATCTTAGATAGTCGATCATTAGTTGATACGGATTCACAATTTAAGCAATGCAATAGCAGTTCAAACCTGCGCCCGGTCATAGATGCCCCGAAAATTGGATGATAATACAACGGATTGTTGGACCAGTTTGAACGAATTTTAGGTGTCTTTACTTGAGACTGCAGCATACAAAGGCCAAAGAATTTCTCCATTTCCTGCAAGTTTGTTTCTTTGAAACTCTGTATCCGGCAATTTTTCGTACGTATATGTACGTGATAGTGATAGCAAATTTTTCGCATATTCATTTATGCTAACAATTAAATGCATTATTTCCGTAGACCAAATTTTATCGAAAATCTCTTTCGGAGTTTTACAGTTTTTTACATCATCAGCTACGCCCATTGAAGACCATTCAAAATGAAAGTCTTGTATTTCTGCAGTATCTTCATTCCACAAGGTAGTTGTCTCATCTATCCCATTTGAAATATTTATGTTGTTAGAATCTTCTGAATCAGAAGATGATGATGTTGATAAGCCCATATTGTTTGACAAAAATATATTAGGGGTACACTCTCTAGAGTTTTCGCTGAATTGCCCATAGCCTATCACAAAGGTCTCTATAAAATTTACTGATTTCATTTCCAATTATTTCCGTAATACACTTACCTATATCTTGATCTGAATCAGAATCATCAAATAATCTCAAAATTCGCGTACGTTTCTTATTTGAATTCACATTTCTTCAATAAAGTTATACGATAATTAAAAAAAATGATGTTTTCGCTTTAATTTCAAATGTCTAACTGAAGCAGATAATGAAATGTCTAATCACTTATAATGCACATTGTTGAAAGTAACGGGAATTTTCAAAAGAAAATGTACACTGAGAGAATCAGGTCTCTCTGAGAATTCTATGAAATATAGATGCTATAACATTAGTTCTCTCAATGTAGCCGGCTTAAGGAATGGGAAAATCATATTCAAATTTTTTTAGGTTGTATTGTATTAGCTACAGGAATGAACGCCAACTTAATTTTTGTCAGTAATTGCGCATTTTTTAAAAAAAAATAAGGATATTTAAACACGATACTTTCGCGAGCTATGTTTTTGTGGGCTTAGCCGCAAGAAGTATGACATACGATAATTGCAAAAAAATATTTATTGTACGAAATAAGCTAACAAAGGTAGTGCAATCATTTTATTATTACAGTATATAGTTTATTATTACAAAATAATGAAACTAAGTTTAATCTTCTTCATCCGTTTCCTCCAAACAGTCCTTTATTAAATTTGAATGTTAAAGGTTTGAGTATTCCTTATGATACTTTTGTGGTATACTATTTTTATTACATAAATTACTTAAGTCTACGAATTTTTTGTTGATATATTTAATTTACAACTATATAAAGATTCAATGTTTTGGTTAACGTTGAACAAATTAGTAAGTTTTTTGTTTGAGTTTTCTAATAATAGCGATATGTAATTTACTTAAGTTTAAAGTTTTATTTTTAAATAGGGAGTTCGCAAAAAGTTTCCAATTCTTAAAGTCAGTGTGATGTAATTCTATGCATTCGTACCCTGACGGATTTGTTCTTGAATTTCTAATCAGTGTCGGCCATTCACTGGGTGCCCAAACATTACGGTTTCTGATAAAAGATTCTATAGTGCTGTGTACTGAGTCTACCGGCATCATAGTGTGTCCGGGAAGTAAATAGGTAATCTTTATTGTTTTCAGGAAAATAGAAGAATTTAAAAAATATGATATCATTGCTAGCACAGCCTTGTTCTTATTTTGGCCTGCGCAACTATCGCAATAAAGGCTCAGATCATCGGTCTATCTAGAATAAGAAGATACCTCAAGAGAGCTGAGCATATTTCATTACTGCCTCTCTTGCCATCGATTTCGCCCCACAAAAAACAGTATCCATTTCGGGTCCCACTTTCATACACACTTAGATTGTAGTAAGCGTATTTGCGTGAATAAAAAAGGGTAACATTTTTGGAAAAAGGAGTATGCAAAACCTTTTGCATATCGAAACTAGCGCAAAGAAATTTTTGTCCCATTTTACTTTCTGCTTGTTCTTTGAGAAAAGTAGCTGTACTTTGCTTTTTAATATTTAGGGTAGAAGGGGGAGGTTTCGACACGTTAAGAGAAAATCCGTTTTTTTAGAGAAACCAAAGTAAGAGCAGATACTTTCTCTCATAATTATTGTTGATATACAACTTATAACCAAGTTACTATGAGAACCCATATGTGGCGAAACCTCCCACAGTAGGGAGGCTTCGACAACTGTTTGGGGGCCTTCGACACTGAAAGGAGGTTCCGACATTTATCGAACATATCAGTTAAATTTTTAACAAAAAAGATGTTTTTGGAAAATTATACCGCATAGGTATCTTTAATTCATTTATATTTTTACTTCAATAAAAAGAACAGAAAAAAACTTATAACTTAACTTAATAAAAATGAAATATTACATTAGCTTTAACGCACATCTAAATATGAAAAATCAACGTTAAAAATAAAATAGCTTTGTGTTCGGCAAGTTCCTGGTGGATGTTCAGGCGTAGGCAACGTACGCACTATGTCCTGCTTAGAAACCAAGCTTTTGTCTTCGATATTAGGTTCATAAAATATTTGCGTTTTGAGCTGAGGTCTTAGAAATTTTACGATGCACGTAGAACTATTCACTTCTACGACTACACCAATGAAATATAATTCGGATTTGTTCGTGAATTAAACCAGCACAAATATATTCTCTTTAATATTCATTTCGTCCTCCAAAGATTTATGTCCATTCATGGGATTTTCGCTTTCAACGGGAATTCCATCAGTGATCGTCACCAAAATCAAAGGATTTGTCAGAATCAGTCAAGCTGTAGGAACCGTCTTCACTGAATGATGAACTTATCTTTCGCTGGATTGCGCAATGTTTTTGTTTTTTTTACAAAGCTTTAGCTTTGGAAACTTGGATTTATTAACGCTTTGCTCTCTGAATTTCTCTAATCGTGATTTTTCTGGAGAATCTGTATATATTCTTGACTTGCCTTGGTTTTTAATTAAGATTTTCTTCTTCTTCAGTACGGGAAGCGGGCGGATAACCTCTGGAGAAAAACAATTCGGTTCAGATGGTGGCCTCCGGATAGCATCAGTTGGCAAGCAATTCTCAAAACGTTCGGCTTGATTAGTTTCGATGGTAACATCAGAGCTTATTTCGATTTCAGAGTGGGAAAAGTCACACTCAGAAAAAATTAATGAATTATATAGAAATATTCCAGTGGCTGAAAATCCTTTGATAGTATTGTCGGGAGAAAAAGCTCGCAAAAATGGAGTCCTTGTTAGATTTGATATATAAGAAATTTCGATTTTCTTACGAGGATTGTTGATCATAAAATTATTAAATGATTCCTTACAATATTTCTTGAAAGGTCCGAATACCGATACATCAAGCGGTTGAAATTTGTGTGAGGTATGGGGTGGGAAAGATAGTAAACATATTCCGTTTCCTCGACTGTAAATGACGCTGTTTAGACTACAATGGGAAGCATGTTTGTCCATCAGAAGTAGAACAGGATCGTCTATGGTGCAACGCGCCAATTATGGAAACAATTTTACACGACCGGCTCTTTAGAGTGTCAGAAAAATGTGTGTCTTTATTTCAAAGATTTTCTTGCTTTTATAGTTTTACAAAAATGCTTATCTTCTAATTTACAAAAATTCTTATCTGTGGGAGAATTCCACAGTGCTGCTTATCCTTTATTTGCATTCAATATTTATTTAGGATCAGTGTTTCTTCTCATATCTTAATTTTACATATCTTCTGGTTTTCTTAAATAAATGTATTTTCTTATCTACCAGACTATCTTCACACCATCTGTGTTTGCTGTTGTTCTTGGGTTAGCATGGGATGTAACTCGCATGACCTTTAATGTGGATAATGTTGGAATAAATATATTGGATTTTTTTGTGAAATGCGCACTTGAGATTAGTTACAAATTTGAGTGGGAAAATAATTGACCTGCCAGTCATAGTTCTAATTTGATAATGTCATTTTAAAAGGAAAAGCTTATAATAATATACATAACTGTAAACTGCGAAAGTAGGTGTAAGTGAACAATGCGATAAATAAGAATACAAACTAAACATCGCAGTGTTGCCAGACTTATGCAAAATCTTATACATACATATTAAGCTTATTCTTATACAATTTCAACAAAATAGTTATTTGTACACATTCAATAGCTACCGCGATGCTGGCTAAATCAAGACTGGCAAATAGTAGCAATATAAAGACAATGAATACAAAACGAATTGAATTAATTGTAAAATGTTACAGTTAGTCGACGCTTATCGCATATTTACGTTACGTGAGGAAGAGAAGCAACGACAATGAATACAAAAGCAATTGAATTACTGCGAAAATATTACAGTTAGTCGTCGCATATCGTAAAGTTTTGTTGTGTGGTTTTGCGTTCTTTTACGTATTTGATAATATTCGGTGATGCTTTTTTTTTCTATTTATGGGTGTATTATTTTTTTCACAAAATGTAGAAATATTTCCTCTATTTGTGCGTTTTCTTATCGGAATATTGCTCCCAATTAAGAAATCATACCTATTCAAAAAAAAAAAAAAACGTTTTTTATGTTAATGATGCCGAAACACAGATTTTATAGTGTTTTATATCGTATTAAAATTTTATATCAATATCATGCATGGTTTCTGAGGTATCCACAAAATAGTGCAAATTTTTACATTGAGGCTTATGGGATTTGAAAACTTTAAACGCGTTTTTTGAATTTTTTTTTTTTTTTATCAAAATAAAAAAAAATTCAATTGCGTTGGTGCGGGAACTTTTTGAAAGAAAACAAAAAAGTAAAAACGCAGTTAATATTTTTTCACCATTGCTCATCATGTATGGCCATGTAAATTTTTATTTTTGAAAAAATTGTTAGAAGTTATACCCCTAGTGTTCACTGCAAAAAATTCACAAAAATTTGTTTTGTTTTTTGTATGTCTGGTGGATTAACGTCTTTAATTTTTCGAGGTCGTTTTCACTTCTGAACTTTTCTTTTATATTTTAAGAATATATTTCACCAGGACTCCTCCTGTGTTTCTTTACTGAATATTTAATATTATACAATATTATTACCGGCTATGCTTATAGATATATTCAAAATGCGAACAAGTACTGCATGCGCTCTGCTCTTTAATAGTTATGCCAGAGTAGCGTGTCGTACTTTGGTTAGTCGATAAAATAGTGTAACTTAAGTGGCGTGTCGTATTCTGATTGGTTAAGTCTAGTTTGATCATGCATTGCTTGCGTGATCGAGTGATGTTATGCTTATCGCTGCTATGCGGAAGTATATAGCCGTTATCAGTTGGGTTCAGTGTAGGTTATGTATTAACTCCCCCCTTCTTTATTGAAAAGATCTCCTGATCTTTTTATACGCTGGTGATTGCATCTTTCTTTATGAGATGTTCCAATCACTGATCCTTCTCATAAATTATTTGTCCTGGTTTAAAATCTTTTTGGCTTCTTTGTTTATTGTGGTATTCTAATATACGTCCTTGATTTTTCCTATATTATTTTTCACTTTTTCGTTAATTTCCTTTTGATTAAAATAAGTCCACTGGATTTTCCTTTATCATCGAATGAATAGTCCTATTATATTCCTTGACTGCTGAGAATATTTCTTTTTCCGTAGTTGTAGTTCTGTCGTTAGCTAAAGTCCTCGCGATTTCTAATATCGTTGAATGTAACCTTTCCACTTGCGCGTTGGAGGTTGAATGATTATTTGCTGTCTTTTCATGTTTAATTTGTAGTTTATTTAATAGTGCGGTCGTGCCTATGCCGACGAATATGCTTTCGTTATCGGTCTTGAGTTCGGTACAGTTCGGAAAAATTTGTGATAACACTTCTATTATTTCATGAAAATGTAGTTTACTTCCTAATTTACGAAAATATGGGTATTTAGTAAATCTATCTATACAAGAGAGATAACTTTTGCCATTTATATAAAATATGTCCATTTGTACTGATGTGCCTGGAGTATTTGGTACTGGGCTTTTTCCTAATAATTGTTTAATTGGTTTCCTCTCATATTTATTCTCCGTGCAGTTTACACAATTTTTTACTACTGTCTCTGCATGCATTGTAGGTACTGCATGTTTGCCATTCTTGGAACATATTCCAACTGATAATAGTCGTGCTGCATTGAGCGAGCTATCCCATATGCTTCCATTAGGTGCTCGAGTAAAGTGCATTTTTTGCAATCCTGCTAAGAACGTTCGTACTGCTTTTAATTGAACTTCCTTTGAAAGTGCTTCGATCACGTTCTCGTTCTTGTGGGTCATCTCTATTTTTGAGAGTACCACGTTTAAAGCTTGATTCAGATGATCAAAGTATATATGTATGTGAAAAGGTAAATTTTATGATAATCGGACACTTTCTCATTGTTCACAAGATGGTCGTTTTATTTATATATAAAATGAATAATTAAATTGTAGTTCACAAAGTTTATTAAAAATAAGAGATAATATAGCACGGGAGGCTGCGTTCACTTTGGCGGTTGAAAATCAAGTGTAGCTTTTGATGTGCCGGTGATGCCACTCAGATAGGAAGTAATATTTCGCATAGGATTACCTTACATATGTAACGGCTTCTCCACTTGTCTAATCCTCATCATGTTCTCCTTTAGAACGTAGAGTGGTCGTTGATCAGCATACGAGTCGTCAAGTCTATCTATGATTTCTTCAAAATTCAGCTTCGTGTTGTTGTTTATCAAAATTTGCGCAGCTTTTCCTGTTACT
>CM050323.1:41092583-41117583 GCA_027475135.1 Bactrocera correcta
AGAATGTGGATTCGTTGACTCAGGCCACGCGCAGACTTTATTGTTGACAAAGGGCAGCTTATGTTAACTTATATTGCAGCCTTCTGATCTGCTAAGTCTACGCCCCCCATTATACGATTGTAGTCTGCAATAGCTAGTGGACAATCAACTTCTAATTTAGAACCATCTTTTTGTTTTGTTTTTATAGTAGGCATATGACAGTTAGAAGCAAGCAGCCATTATACCATAGCAATTTATTTGGAATTGACTTTCTGATCGTTGTAGACGTACACTAAATACAGGAGTCTCTTGACGCGTTCGTATATATGTACCAATCGCAGGGAATGGTATGGTCTTTAGCAAATTCATTGAGGTGAAAAACCTATCAAACGCTAAAACAACATTTTGCTCACGAATTCCGCTGTCAAGTTTTCTACAATCCGTTCTCCAGAGTTCCATTCGGGTTAGAGGATGTGTCTTTTCCAGTATATACATTCAAGTTATAAGTGTAGCCTGTTTTGGCATTACAGCGCAGCCATAATTTTATCCCTCTCTTTATTGGCTTCAAAGTCATATACTGTTTCAAACTTGAGCGACCCTTGAATTTTGCCATACACTCGTCTATGGATTGCGCACTACTTTCACTTCGCGCTGCTGGGAATGTTTTTTTATGCATGATACAACTTCCGATATATAATAATCCTTAGCTGCATAATCGGGCTTATTACAATCATTAAATTACATCTTGGCCATCCGTAAAGTGAAACGATCGCGAGAAATACTCTTTTTTATCATATAGTTTCCCATAGATTCATTTTTACTCCAATAATCAGCAATTGATGGTAAGTGGTTGTAGTGCATTACCAAAGTGACCTCTACCTCTACATAATAAAATTAATCAACACATACTTATTAAAAAACTACATATTTAGTAAATATAGTGCATCTCACTTGGCAATTCAAGTGCGTCCGCGATTTCACCCCAAGCTATTTGCTTAAGCTTATTATTTTTGTACTCTTTTTGGCTGAGATCATACAAGAAGGTGTACTTTTCCTTTTGCACTTCTGAAAAAAGCTTTTTGAGCAACGCAAAATCTGAAAACGATTGACTTTAATTAAATGCTTAATAAATTATAATAAATTTTAATTACTTTGTCCAGCCGGCGAAGACATTGCGAACTTTTGATGAAAGATGACAACAGCTGACAATGGTTTACATGGTTGCCTACATGTAAATTTGTAGTTTTTATTCCAAATCGTGCATCCAATTTGGCTGAAAATTACAAAAACATGAGTAATGGCAGTCCTGATCATCAAATTGTCTGGACAGAAAATCAAAATCAAATTAATTCGAACAAAGAGAGTTCAGCACATTTTGGTTACGATCTCACTGAGACAAAGTGGGAAAAGAACGTGTAAAATTTCCAACAAAAGTTGTCCGGACAAGAACGATGAATCCGGCTTTATTGTCCGTTTACACAGTCCTACATATACATATGTGTATTTATTACTGCAAAATAAACATATTTACAATTATATTATTTTATTATTTAAAAAAATACTTCTTACATTACGCTGGGACAGCTTGGGAGTGGTGGAGTCATTTGATGACGCAACTCGCGAGTTATAACTTATGTGCTATTGCAAGAATCAGACTGACTCTGCCATCAAATCAGCAACTCAAGTCTGCCCCAATGTGTGGGTGTACCGCACATTCCAGCAGACTCAAAATATTCCGAGTTTGATGTATTGGTCACGTACTGGCGGATCATGCGATGTGGTGCCCAACTGCATGCCGCCAGTTGAGGTAGTCTGAGATGTAACTCCCCCCGAGCCACTCTGAGAAGTCTTCAGACTTCTTTTGTTTATAATTTCCACACTTATTTTTTGAATTTTTTAGTTTGCATAACAATAATTATACTTATTAGTATCGTTATAATTACTGAGGCACTTATGCCATAAGGTACATTTTTGCGATACTTTAGCTCTACATTTCTTTGATATTCTTAAAATGATTTAGTACAATATCGTCAAAGTTTATTTTTGACTCATATTTTATTTAATAATTTACTTCTTCACATAATTTTTTTTAAAAAATCATTGATGCTCCAAGGTTTTTCTGTTCCTGAAAACCACGCAATTAAACGGGAATTCGTTTGGATAATTAACTATCGATGCTAGAATAGGCCTCAATTCTTTATTCGAATTCTTGAATAATTTGAGGCCATCTATTCCCACATCAAGCACAATATTGTTTTTTTATTTTCAAGTTAAGGAAATTAATTTTTCTCAAAATGATTTTGAATTCCTCTATATGAAAAAGATCCACTTGGAATCGTTTGAATATTTACTTTTGTTCGGCTGGTACCTAGGAGACTTTTAGCCGTTAGAGGTAAATCTGTGCAACCTATTTTTCGTAACGTTTGCAGAAGATCGGTTACTGTATTATGGTATTATTTCTTAAAGCCCAAGCTTGTAATTCTAAACTAAATGAATTATTTTCTATCACTTTTAAAATTTCACTATCACTATTATTCCTATAGTGACAGCTAAAAAATTTCTTTGTCTTTTTTTGTTTTATTTTTGCTTAACATCTGTTGAGTGAAGAGCTTATAATATAAAACAAAAGACACAATAGATTGACTGCTCCCAGTGAACATTTTTGTTGATTCTCAAATTGAGATGCGTTTGAGAATCAACCTTAATTTCAAATCTCAAACGTTTGTTCTCTAAGTAATTTCAATTTGAAAACAAATCCATTCTTAAACAAAAAGGCACATTTTTAATATGAAATTTTCCTTTGTTCTCAATTTGAGAATGTCAAAATCTCAAATATGAAACGAGAGGAATTGAACGAATTCCAATTACATTAACTGAAGTTGCCACTGATTTAAAAATAAGAACTGGTTGAAATTATATTTTGAAATTAATTTTTATTTATACATATAAGAATTTATAGAGGTATATTGTACGCAGTACATATACATATATACATAAATTTTATTAAACAATAAATAATATGGTAACGTAATAAAAATTCATTTTTTAATTTAAATTAACGAAAATAACGTACATTCTTAAGATAAGGAAACAAACGAAAAAGTTAATTTCAGTGCAAAACTTAAGAATAAGCCAATTACAACTTACAAAATTAAATTTAAAATTGTCGCGCAATAATATAAGAACTAATTAATCTACGATCACCGATTACATATTCTTTTTGTTTTCGTATTCAATTCTTTTTTTTATTCTGTTGCTGGCTTGTTGGAAAAAATTCAATGTAGTCCGCTCGAATTCCATATCCGTGGCAGCGGTAGGGAATTTTTAATGGTATGCCTCTATAATAGAAAAAAATTACAAATAAGAATAAAGCAATTATTATTTTATATAAATAGATTACATAATTGCAGCAAACCCATAGACAACTAAATAAAATACTCCTTGGAATATTAAATTCAAAATTCAAATAGATATTAATTTATTTTCACTTTACGTCTGCACACGCTCGACCACTAAAAAAACTAACAAGGAAGACAGATGCCGATCGCGGCATACCAGGCAATTACACATACATATGCATATGTACAAGTTATGTTTTCTAGTGCGAAAACATATAAAAAAAAAAATTATTTATTATTTATTTTTTTTTTCTTATTTTTATTTTATTTTATTTGGACAGTATGTCCATCTTTATTCCGAGCCAATTCACTCTGACTTACATCTTAATAGCTAGTTCTTTTATCTGCTAAATTTATGCTAACGCACCTGAAAGTTTGCTGGCTAAATTCTGAGAAGAGGTTATTGAATTTACGTACTGATCGGAAATCGCTCAAACAGCTGTGTCAACATTATTGCATTAGTGAATTACGTGCGATCTGTATTATAACAATTGCACCAGCGAATTACATAGAATCTGAATTGGCACAATTAAATAAAAAGTTTAATATTTTTGATTCTAAGCAAATTAACATTGAGGTGAAGGCTCGTGCCGGATGTTGGCTAAGGGTTATTAACATTGGTGAAATAAAGTGCGCGTGTTTGCAACATTTGTAACACCGCTTGTGTTAACTTACACATATATTTGTATTCTCTCCAGTTAATTTCATCATTGGAGACTTTTGCCTATTCCTTCTTACATTAGATTTACAGTGGTCAGGTTCAACAGCAATAAAATAAATATTACGCCTTAATGCTGTCGTCACACTAAGTGCTCTTGCCGGCTTTTTTCGTCTTCGTTCCTTTCCAGGAGTATATCTGGGCAACATCGTCCGTAAAAATTTTTCGCCAAGCCATTTTAACAAATTTGTTCGAATTGGATGCTATTATCATTTGAAATTCAGCCACCTATAAAAATATAGAGACAAAAGTTAGGGCAGCGGTAGCGTCGGGAGCACCGATTCGGGCAGTAATATTTGTATTTGCGGCTTTGTTGCCCATACTTGATCTCATTTTCTTTAATTATTTCTTTGGATGGATGTGGATACAACCACACACCTGAGATTTAATAAGAACACGTTTGGTTTTTCTGACTTGCGACAAATGAATGTCGGATGTTTCATTGACAAAATGGTTACCGGCTCTTTTTTGACAGGTCACCGGGTACTTCATATACATACAATTCATAACTTATAATTTACTTAATGTTTACATTTATTGTTTACTGTATCATTAACTCTTTTATCTTCAAAAATTTCAGAATTTGTAGTAAATATACATATAAAATTCATTGTAGTTTATTTAAGAAAATTTTCGAAGTAAAGAATATTTAAATACTTTAGTATTACATATACATACATACATAAATATATCAATTAAACACATTGTACAAGTCTTTACATTTCAATATCGACTAGTTTGATAAAAAAAATTGTGTGATGCTTGTTTGTTTTAACATTGATTCCTTTGATTTGAAATTTTCATTTTCAAAGTGACTCTCGATATTTTTAACCTGCTGAAAAACTACATAGTCATTTTTTGCAAATTGTTTCAAGCGCGAATTATGAAAACAATTTTACACGACCGGCTCTTTAGAGTGTCAGAAAAATGTGTGTCTTTATTTCAAAGATTTTCTTGCTTTTATAGTTTTACAAAAATGCTTATCTTCTAATTTACAAAAATTCTTATCTGTGGGAGAATTCCACAGTGCTGCTTATCCTTTATTTGCATTCAATATTTATTTAGGATCAGTGTTTCTTTTCATATCTTAATTCTACATATCTTCCTCTTCACTAATCTTCTCATGTGCCTTTTAGAATAACTCATTTTTTATTGATTATTTTAATTTAATTATATAAATTATAGCAATTACACTTAAATTTTTATAAATTTTTGTTCAACACTCACAATTTAAAACGACACGTGTTCACTTGCATCCTTTGTTCTTTTTTGTGCTCATTAACATAACAAGTGAATTCCTCATAACCGGACACAACCGCAACAAGTTTTAAAGCCTCATCATATGATGTTATGGGGTCACTTATTTCTTCTGAAGATTCATCTTCTGAATCACTTAAGTCCATAGTATCATCTGGTGTGTCAAATTGAATTTCTATATTGTTGTCCTCAGTGAAAACATTTTCATCTATTTGGAGAAAACCTTCGAAATCATTTGCCAAATCTAGTCCTTCCTGAAGCCTAGCATAGACTGTCAGTGGAATGTCATCTTCGGGATCAAAATCTGAAGGATGCTCTAAGGTTTCCAAAAATCCTGCTTTACGGAAGCAGTTTCGGATTGTTGTGGCTTCCACTTTATCCCAAGATGCTTTGATAAAATACACAGCTTCCAGTACATTAATCGATTTTGAGAGCTCTAAGGCAGAACTTGTATCGCCAATTTTAGTTATCAAGTGTTTTAAAACTAAGCTTCTAAACAAAGTTTTAAAATTTTAGATTATATCTTGATCAAGGGGTTGGCTAACTGCCGTTGTATTTGGTGGCAAGAAACAAATTTTTATGTTGGTCAAGTCTAATTCCTTTGGATGAGAAGCCGCGTTATCTAGAAACAAGATAATTTTTCGATTCTGGGCTTTCATTCTTCGATTGAACTGCTGCAGCCATTCGCTCATCACTTCTCGAGTTATCCATGCTTTTTTATTAGACTTCCAATCCACTGGAAGTTTTGCAATTGGAACATGTTTAAATGATCGAGGACGGGCTGCTTTCCCTATAACCAAAAGCGGCTCCTTATCTCCATTTAGAACGAATTTTTTCTTTATTTTTATTAATTTCAGCATCTTGCGTTTTGCCAATATTGAACCTTTTAAAGCAAAGGAAGCGTGTACCTACAAGTTAAATTTTGGACTCACCATACTTTACCTTTTTGCAATTCCAAGTACTGATAATTTTTCTTTTTCGAAAACATTAATAATTTGCATTTTCTCTTTAATAGAAAGTAGCTTTCTTTTTCAAAGCTTGCTTGCGATGTTTTTGAATTTTGTCCATTTATGAGAAATTTTTTTCATGGAATTGGCTTGAAATACAGTGTCCGCGTCCGGTTATTAGAGCGTCCGTTTATTAGAATGATATTTGTATGACAAAATGATTGAAAAACCTGTGTACACAAAATTTGTCCGGCTATTGGAGCTGTCCGGTTATAAGGACTGTCCGTCTTGGGGAATTTCACTGTATTTTCAAAGGGTCCCTAATTCATTCATTCCTCGCTCTTGTCTAAAATATGTTTTTGTTTTAACTGTCCTAAATTCCATTTTCGTATATACATATGAACAGGTTGCCCCCGTATCTATTAAAATTCGAATGATTTGCCCGGTTTTCGTATCTGTTTTTGTAATAACTATGGGGGAAACTCATGTTAATTCTCTAAATTTTTTGATTAAAGCTGTGTGCCTAGTTGTGCTCATTCATTTTGCCTCTTGGGTAAGTAAAAAAAAAACTTTTATATAGTTTTTTATAAAATTTTTATTTATTGAATTCTGCTTAAGAAATAAAATTTACAATGAATTACACTTAACTCTAAACCTACGTTTGCCGCTGCAACTTTCCGCAGCTTTCCACTATAGGTATCGCACTCTCAGCGGTTTAGTTGGTGTCGTATTCTATTGCTTTGTATCACATGATATTAATGCATCATATGACCCTTTTTTAAATGTGTGGGCTACTAACTGGTATATTTGTTGGTTAATAATTGGTTTACCAATTGTATCTCTTACTACTAGTTGGTTTGTTTGTATAGGCCTGGGGTTAATTCTGGAGGATTGAGTAATTTTTGCTTTGAATTTGTATTCCTTTGTGGATACCTCGAATTTTTTTTGAAAGTTTCGATTGAATGAATGTTTTTTTCGAAAAAAATTTTGTTTGATTCTTTTTAGAGAAATGTAAAGCGAATTGTGATCTCATTTGATTTGACAGAAGTGTTTACGCTTTACCAAGAGCATTAGGTAAATCGATAGACGTTAATGTAAAAAGTATTTGCTTTAGAGGATAATTTAAAACATTTATGAATGTTCTAAGCGGGAGTTATATTATTACGTTCCTTCGTTAATTGCACCAAATAAAACACTTTATCTTCTTGAAGGTTGCACCAATAATGATCTTTTTTTTTTGAATTAATTTAACATGAAGGTAAATATGTAAAAGAAATTTGATGAGTCAAGAAAAATACAGTGAAAATTAAAACAATAATAATTGTATAAAAGTTGGTAAACAGGAAGTAAGAATTAATTAGTACACAATTGTTGCAATGTTTTGTTCTGATGACTTTAATATTTTAAAATTAAAGGGAAAAATTATTATTAGTAATTTATGAATATGAATAAAATTTAGTTTGTAAAAAAATAATGTTTTACATTGCTGACTTAAACTATTTAAAATTCAAATGAAAATTTTATTAAGTGTATCAAAAAAAAATAATAAAGTACAATAAGAAAATAAATACAATGATTTGTTGTTGTTGTTTTATTGGTATAAAGTAAATGATTTATTGTTGTTGTTTTATTGGTGTCTTCGGGGGTTTTGGTGGGGGTTGATGTGACGATATAACTCCTCCCCACTTAGAGTAGCGCGATGGCCACAACGAAGTTGGTGGGGACAGAGCGGCTTCAGTGGGCTTAGGAAAATTTGCCGAATTCTCGGGTTTTTCCATAACAGAGTTAAACTAGTGATAGTTAAGGTGATGAGTATTAATGTTGTTATCGATATGTTTCTTCTTTGAATTGCATTCTTTCTCAATTTCATTATATTATTTTTCATGATGAAACTGTAAATTTTGATTTTCTCTAGGCTTAAAGGCTCTGTTACTGCTGTTATTTGCACTTTCTCTAGATTTGGTGGTGCTACGAAGATTGTGTCTCAATGGACTGAAGGGTTGTTTTTATATGTTGTTCCCGTTATCGTGACGGAACAATTCGTGTAGTGGAGAAGGGAGGTTCCTTCAATTGTGAAGTTTTGCCCACAATCAGAGGTTATCGGTAGTCCCTTTACGTTGAAAATCATTATATAATTATCTTCCGGTTGGAATATATTCGATGTGGGCCCCACATCGTTCACAGGACATATTGGTGTTTTATTATTCAAGATTCTACCGATACAAGTTGAATTATTGGTGCTTTCGAATTTATTTGACCTCTTACAGTAATAGACGTTCTCAATTTTTGGGCAAATCTCTGTTAAGTACTGGAGCTCGTGGTTATTGTAACTTACGCATGGTTTTGTTTTAATTACTTTCGTATTATTCATAGGAAGAGGAATGAGATGGAAAAGCGAATTCGTACTTTTACCCAAAATTTTGGGGTAGTTTTATATTAAAAATTAGGTTGCTATTATTATAATATGCTTGGAGTTCCAGAAGTTCGTAAAGGTGTCTGTCTGAAGCTAAGTCAATATTCGGGGACTTAAAATGGTGTCTTATTTCATCCAATTCATCTGGATGAAAAATAAGCTTTGATACTATGTCAGAGATATGGTTCAGTAATAAATCTATATTAAAAATCAAGCTGATTCATGTATTGAATTTCTAATATGATTAGTTGTTTTTGCTGAGGGGTTTTTTAAAAAATTAGTAATGCTTTCCTGATTGTTATTTATATGCTCTGTCAAATTTTTAAATCTCTGTATCATTTGTATATTCAAACTTTTTTGATTTTCCTCCATTTTTTTTGAATTTAATGTTGTGTCCTGGAGTTCTTGTATTTGTTTATTTATAGTCATAGCTTCATTTGCGTCCATGTTCCCAGTTACATATTTTATTACAGAGCCTAGGCCGTTGAATAGTCCCTTAACACGTTCACGGACACAAAAACTTTTAGGGAGCTGCAAAAATATACAGGCAATTATTTTTGAAACTAGTTGTAATATCCGAAATCTAATTAATCATATATTATAAGAGTAGTCAGAACATCGTATTTTAACCGTTATATAATGATTGCTATAGCATCCACGACGATATAGATAATATTTTTCCAGAATGACGTAAATGCTATAGCATTCATCCTTTAGAATACATGAGAAAAACAGGTTTATTATAGTTTCATTACACTTTTTATTTAATAATATATCTTTATTTGTCTACAAATATAAAAATGAATAAATTAAATCCATAATTTCATAGTATGTATATCTGAAAACAAAACTAAATATTTCTGTCCATTATTATGATTTAATGTTTTTAGGATTCCATATCCGAATTGGAGGTATTGTGATCTTCGGGGAGGTAAGTGCCATTGTCGGAAGCACTCTCCAGGACACAGTGGAGGTTTATTTACACAGTTCTGAATCGGTATGATGTGAATTTAATTATTTTTTGCCTGTTACAATATTTGCACTTCAGGAAATATGTTCTACGTTTGTAATTTAAAGGTGCCGGAATTTTTTCCTGATAGTGTGCATCTTGAAAATGTGTTGGGGGGAGTATATCTAACAAGGGTTTGTGAGTTGCCATTATCAAGCAAAAAGTCACGACCATTTGAATTCTGTGGTTTTTTAAAAGCGTATTTATTAGGTTGTCTCTAAAATCAAGAAAACTAATATTTGAATCACTTATCTTTTTATAAAAAATAATAACTATTCCATACAGAAATATCTAAAAGATGGAATAGAACCTTCTTGTACAAACGAATAGATTTTTTAGGTGTGGAATAATATGATATCATTTGATCACATCTGTCTATGCCAGACATATTTGCGTTATAATTAGCAATCTCTATTGGCTTTTTTTTCGAGATACCATATTTATTCTGCACGTCAATTTTTTTGGGGGATGGTTTTCCGTTGTGATACAGAGCACACCCCGTTTGGGTCTTTCCACTTATTTATATAGACGTTATTCTGTCTTCTCCATATATGTTCTCCTTTTTTCATTTTTTCTTGTACTACAACTTTTGGATTCATTTTACGATTGCTACATCAGGTTCCAGTGATATGAGTTTTAAAACTTAGTAATCGATTGCTCAGTCCGGGGACTATTATAGTAGTTGTCCATAAATAATGAATGGCCCTTCGATAAATATGGTTCCTTTTATTTTTCATAAACACAGAATCCACTACAGATGAGGAAGACACCTTATGTGTTACTTTGCCTTTATATATAAAATATCTAGATTGAGAGCATAGCCATCATGTGTACAAAGCTTATAGAATTCAATTCCGTACTTATTTTTCTATGATTTTATAAATTGCCGAAAACTTAGTCTCCCTCGATGCAGCATCATAGATTCATCTAACCATAAATATTTTCCAGGTTTATATGCCGTTTGAAATGAACTATTTACACGCAAAGAAGTTCAGAAATCTTAGATAGTCTATCATTAGTTGATGCGGATTCACAATTTAAGCAACGCAATAGCATTTTAAAACCCTGCGCCCGGTCATAGATCCCCCGAAAATTGGATGATAATACAACGGATTGTTAGACCTCCAAGTTTGTTTCTTTGAAACTCTGTATCCGGCAATTTCTCGTACGTATATGTACGTGATAGTGACAGCAAATTTTTCGCATATTCATTTATGCAACTAACAATTAAATGCATTATTTCCGTACACCAAATTTTATCGAATATCTCTTTCGGAGTTTTACAGTTTTTCACATCATCAGCTACACCCATTGAAGACCATTCAAAATGAAAGTCTTGTATTTCTGCAGTATCTTCATTCCACAAGGTAGTTGTCTCATCTACCCCATTTGAAATATTTATGTTGTGATGGCCGGAATCAATTAATTTAAATTTTTATTTCGTACGTGGGGCAGCACGTCTCGCTTCGTTGACAGTCAGTTTAAAAAAAGAACGATAAAACTCATTCGCCCAGCAAAGCACACAAGACATTCCCAATTCACAATTGACACTTCTTACAGCAGTCGTTCATTCTTTTTACATTAAATCGCATTCTCTTACATTCTATTACATTCTATTGCACTCTTACAGTTCGGCCGTCCTGACATTAAACCGACCTCGGTTTACTGATAATATATATTTACTTAATATTTGTTATTCTTGTTTTTTGTTTTTTTTTTTTTTTATATATATAAATATCTTAACAAATTATTAATATCGGAAGTGTTGTCTTTTCTCACCTCTGGCACACATTTAGAGTCTGGATTAATCCATAATTTCAATTTACTTGCTTCTAACACTCCATCGTACGGCAGTTGTGTAATTTGACACCCCTCTATATCCCGTATCACATACCGATCATTCGGAAGTTTTTTATATATTACGTAAGGACCGCGAAATCGCTGAATCATTTTTTTTGTTATTACCCGCCGTGGTATCCACATTTTTAATAACCAAAAAATTTCCCCCACTAAAAATTCGGGTGCCCCCCTGTGGTGTTTACCGAAGTACTTAAGGTTATACTCTTGAGATTTTTCTATGTTATTCAGCGCCTTTTTTCTCATATCGTATAAGTCTGTTAACTGTTCATTCGACTTCTCTTCCAAATATTCCGTCAGTTCGTCTACTATTTTACCTCGTTGTCCTATCCCAAACAGAAGTGCTGAAGGTGTATATTTTGTGGTGGAATGTTTCTGAATTGTTAATGGCATATTCTATCTCAATTAATTTTTTTGCCCAATCCGCATGTTTAAGAGGTTCTGATAATTTTGCTAACATCGGGGTCACTACTTCATTCACTCCCCTCCACTTGTCCATTTGCTTTCGGGGATGCGGTTGCATTTCGCACTTGAACTATGTTGTGCTTTTGCAAAAAATCTTCAAATTCTGCTGAAGTGAAGCACGTTCCTCTATCATCTATTATTCTACGTGGCCTACTGTAATTCATAAAATAACTTTCTAATGCACTGCAGACTTCTCTTGTACTCGTTGCTGTTGCCGGGTATAATTTCACATATTTTGTAAAGGCATCGATGACCACTAAAATGTACTTCTTTTTTGATATTATCGACGGAAGGGGGCCTAAGTGGTCCACATGAATCGTATCGAAAGGTATCGGTATTTTGGGAATACTGTGTAGAGTTGCTGCATTATTATTTGAAGATGCTGAATAGTAAATACACTTTAGGCAATTTCGAATAAAATTATGTACGTAAGTTTTCATCTGCGGGGAAACCCAAAAATATTTTTTAATTGCTGTACAGCACTTTTCTGTAGCTAAGTGGCCCATTTTCTCATGCGTCGTTCTAATTATATTATTTATCATTTCATCAGGGACATATAGCTGTGAGTGACCTGCAGGTGATTTATGGTACACCAACCCATCTTTCAACTCAAAAATTTTCACTTCAGATTGTTCTAAGTTTTGTCGCAGTTCTACAATGCGGGGGTCTCTATTTTGCGTAACTTGCAAGTGAAAATCTAATTCCGCAGTGTCAATGTATGCAATTGTTTGATTAGTTCTACTTAAGGCATCCACGTGAGCCATGGATGTACCAGGTCTATGCTGGATTGAATAATTATAATTTTCTAAGAACAATGCCCATCTAGCAATTTTTGCTGAACTGCTTCTATTATTTAACGTCATAGCCAACGAATCACAGTCAGTAACAATTTTGAACGGAATGCCCATTAAGTAAGTATGGAAGCGCTTAAGTGCATAAATAATTGCTAAAGTTTCTAATTCGTAACTGTGTAATCTAGATTCAGGGGCGGAAGTAGTTTTTGAAAAGTAAGAAATCGGATGAAATTTTTTGTCATCTTGTTTCTGAAGTAACATTGCCCCAAAACCCGAGGCACTGGCATCGCAATGTAATTCTGTTTCAGCTTCAGGGTTGTAAATCGATAAAATAGGGGCCTCTAAAAAATTTTGTACGCAAGGTAGTGAAGGCTTGTTTGCACTCTTCAGTGAACTGAAATTGTTCATTTTTCTTCAATAATTTAGTCATTGGACGGGCAATCTTGGAGAACGAGGGTACAAAGCGGCGGAAGTATGAAAAAAGACCATGGCAACGTTCCATTTCCTTTCTATTCTTAGGTTCTGGATATTCCTGAATTTCTTGCAAGTGTGACCGTTTGGGTGAAATGCCAGCAGAGTTGGCTAAGTATCCTAAGTATTCTAATTCGTCGTAAGCAAAACGGCATTTTTTGGGGTGAATTCGAAGACCGTTTCGAGCCAAAATTTCAAAAAATCTCTTAAGGGTTTCCAAATGAGATTTAAAATCTTTCGAAGCTATTAAAATGTCATCCATAAATACTACCACTAACCCCTCTTTGATGAGGTCACCTAAAATCAATTTTACGAAGCGCATAAATTCAGCAGGAGCGTTGCATAAACCGAAGGGCATATATAAATATTCGTATTGACCATCAGGAGTCACGAAGGAAGTGTATTTTTTTGAATCAGGATGCATCTTCACGTGATGATATCCACTTTTTAAATCAATAACCGAAAAATAACTTTTCCCCCCCAAGTGTTCAATGCAATCGTCGACTAATGGCATAGGAAAATTATCGCGTATAGTTATTTTGTTCAGTGGTTTATAATCTACACATTTCCGGAGGGGGGCCATCTTTTTTCGGTACAGGTACTATTGCAAAGGCATAAGGTGATCGACTTGGTCTAATTATTCCTTCTTTTTTAAAAAATCATCTACTATTGCTTTTATTTCATTTCTCTCTTTATGGCATAATCGTCTTGGTCTACAGTATATAGGAGTTTCATGCGTAAGGTTAATTTTTATAAGATATTCTAAAGGCTTAACTTTTTCTGAAGGAAATTCGAAATAAACTTCTGTTATTGTTTGTCGCAACTCTGATGACAACCTTGACGGAAGATGTGGATTAATGTCTAAGGAATTCAAATCGGAAGGCACAATAGCACATAAATTTGCAAATTCTAACTCCATCGGGCTGATATTTGACTTTTCTTCAGTGTGTTTCACTATTATTTTCTCTTTCTCCCCCTTTTAACACCCCCTTGATTAAGCGATTCAATTGTACTCCTTGTGTGACAGAAGTGAGTGGCCAATAAATCAAATGAACACAGAACATCAGTAAGTTTTGACTCTAACTTCGTACAAATGGCAGCTTTTTTTAATTCTTTCAATCTTTTCGTATCATAAATGTATTTTATTTGACACATTGTAATATTTGCTTTTTTCATAAAATCACGGCCTACAAGCATCGGTATTGACATAAGATTATTCGGCAAGGTTAATAATTTCTGATTGATTGATTGATTTCGGAAGTTTATTTTGCAATTGATATTCCCATACGTCTTGAGTCTATCATTTCCTAGGCCATTGTACTGAGTCTCTTTCAATTGATTTGGTAATTCGAATGGAACTTCACTCCGTTTGATTAAACTGCGGGGGGGTGCCCGAATCAAATAAAAAAAAAATATTTTTATTTAATTTAAAGTTTTTACTGTGTTCACTGTGTTCACGGTTAGGCTTATCAAAGACAACACTTACCATTTGCATTTCACTAATTGGTTCCACTCTAGCATCATTCATTCCGTTGGCATTAAGGACGGCAGCAACAGTGGTACGGTGTGGGCATTCACGATACACATGTTCGGTGGATGAGCACTTAAAACAGGAGTTCGCTGGTCGTTTCGGGGAGTGGACATTGGCTTTGATAATGCCCGAATTTGGAGCAATTGTAGCATCGGATTGTTTCCATGGTTGGAGCTGCGGTAGGGCGAACTGACGTGGCGTTGGCCGCATTTGATCGATGAGTTGTTGGCTGAAGTGCACTGGCCGCATTACGATTAATTATTGCTATTTGTTTTGATCCTAATGGTGGTTGGAAGCGTAGACGTTCATATCGTTCCGCAAATTCCTTCAGTTCATTAATAGAGCGTGCTGGAAAAAAAATGACCGATTCTTGATGAAGTGTCACCTGTTCCACTAATAATCATTTCGATCAATTCGTCTTCCGTAATTTTTTAATACATCGCTATCTCTTGCATATCCAAAATGTAACGATGGGTGGTTTCATCAGGGCGTAAGCGTCGATTTTTCAGCAGTTGATACACTTCATTCATTGTGCGCATGCGGCCAAATTCACTAATAAGTTTAGCTTTGAGCTCTTCATAATCGGATACCGTAATCGTGCGTGCAAAAACCTGGGCTGTTCCACTCAACATACGACGACATGCAATGAATTTCATACGCTCATCGAATTGCAGCATTGCAAAAGCATCATCCAAGTCACTAATCCACTTATTCACATCGTAATGGTCATCGGCTGTAAATTTAGACATCATTGATTCAATGACACTTACGTCAGTCCAACGGGTTTTTGCAGCAGGTGCTTGCTGTTGTAGCGTAAGTTGATTAATCTCTGCTTGAAGCATCAACAGTTCGCGTTTTTTACGCAATTGGATCAGCAAACGTTCGGGCTCATCTTCGTCCAAATTGTTTGAAATTGTAGCACTTGGAACAACGGTATTCATTTGCACGGTTGTTACAGCAGTGGGGCAATTGGGCACTTGTTGTAGCAGTAGCCGATGGACCACTTGAAACAACAACACTCATAGCGGGGGTAGTTACCAATGCACGTGTATCAGCAGTTGACAATTTAGCACTGACATAAGCGGCAGTTGTTGTTACATCTGTAAGCACATTTGAATTTTGAACACTCGTAGTGGCGATGAACGTAGGTACACTCGTAACAACAGGTTGAATTTATTGCACAATCGTAGCGGGAATTGAAGTTTGAGTATTTTTTTCGGCGGCGGCATCTGGATCTTCAAGGGCATTCGCGTTTTCCTCTTTTTCACTTGCTTTCGTTACCTCGGAAATGTATTCATCATATAGCGGTCGCAACTGGTTCATCGTGGCATCAGGATCGAATTGAATACCCGTTTGCAGTAGCACTTTCATGACTTGGGCACGTGATAACAAATTCGACATCGTGGCAGCAACAACAACAATCAGGAAAAAAAAAAAAAAGTGGTAAATGCACTGTCTACAGAAAACGTGAAATGAAAAACGAAGAATTCTGGTTTCGGCAGTGTTTTTTTTTTTGTTTAATTATGCGGCAGTCGATTTAAAATTTAAATCGATCCCACTTCTGAGATGTGGGTGGCCGGAATCAATTAATTTTAAAATTTTTTTTTCGTACGTGCGCAGCACGTCTCGCTTCGTTGACAGTCAGTTTAAAAAAAAAAACGATAAAACTCATTCGCCCAGCAAAGCACACAAGACATTCCCAATTCACAATTGACACTTCTTACAGCAGTCGTTCATTCTATTACATTCATCGCATTCTCTTACATTCTATTACATTCTATTGCACTCTTACAATGTTGTTAGAATCTTCTGAATCAGAAGATGATGATGTTGATAAGCCCATATTGTTTGACAAAAATATATTAGGGGTACACTCTCTAGAGTTTTCGCTGAATTGCCCATAGCCTATCACAAAGGTCTCTATCAAATTTATTGATTTTATTTCCAATTATTTCCGTAATACACTTACCTATATCTTGATCTGAATTAGAATCATCAAATAATCTCAAAAATTTGCCTACGCATCTTATTTGAATTCATATTTCTTCAATAAAGTTATACGATAATTAAACAAAATGATGTTTTCGCTTTAATTTCAAATGTCTGAGGTTAAAAATGAAATGTCTAATCACTTATAATGCACATTGTTGAAAGTAACGGGAATTTTCAAAAAAAAAAAGTACAATGAGAGAGTCAGGTCTCTCTGAGAATTCTATGAAATATACATGCTATAGCATTCACGTCATGCATTACGCTTCTAGTTTACTCAATGTAGCCGGCTTAAGGAAATTTGTAAATACACGGAGAAAAGATAAAATAATATGAAAGTATCTAATGAACCAATTGGTCATTATTTTGAAATGTGTATTAATTACAAAAAATTAAGATTGTATAAAATTAAATGAATAAAAATTGGCTTTAAAATTTGAATGCTATAGCATTCACGTCATTTTGCATTAGTATGAAAATGAATGCTATAGCATTCACGTCCGCGAACGTGTTAATTTCTAACAAATGCCAAAAAAGCGACCGTAAAAATGTTTATAACGAAAGTTCACCGATTGTTCAAAGTTCAATTCAAGTGTCAAATTTTGTAAGTTTTGAAAGAACGATGAATATAGGCACCGAAATGGTTACGAATGTCAAAATAGTGAATTGATTTTGAAATGCGCGATGAGAATCATTATCTTAAATAATAATTTCGTAACTTTTGATTTCAAACTTTACTACCGATACCTACCGACGACGTAAATGATTAATTTTATGGGTAGATTAAAAATTAAAATAATTGTAATAGTATAAATTATTTTAAATATTAGAATAAAATTCTTACCAAGTAGACAATTAACTAATTAAATATATCCTCACTTGCAATAAACAACCAATTCTTACAACAATAAACTGCTAATTGCTTGGTGAGTTCTTGCGTAATACAATAGTGGAGTTTTTTATATCGACGCATTTCCGCGAAAGTATCGTATGTAAATAAACGAAATTTTAAAGGAAGAGTTTTTTTTTAAATTACTCAGCTTAGAATGGGAAAATCATATTCAAATTTTTTTAGGTTGTATTGTATTAGCTACAGGAACGAACGCCAACTTAATTTTTGTCAGTAATGGCGCATTTTTCTAAAAAAAATAAGGATATTTAAACATACGATACTTTCGCGAGCTATGTTTTTGTGGGCTTAGTCGCAAGAAGTATGACGATAATTGCAAAAAAAAATATTTATTGTACGAAATAAGCTAACAAAGGTAGTGCAATCATTTTATTATTACAGTATATACTTTATTATTACAAAATAATTAAACTAAGTTTAATCTTCTTCATCCGTTTTCTCCAAACAGTCCTTTATTGAATTTGAATGTCGAAGGTTTAAGTATTCCTTATGATACTTTTGTGGTATACTATTTTGATTACATAAATTACTTAAGTCTACGAATTTTTCGTTGATATATTTAATTTACAACTATATAAAGATTCAATGTTTTGGTTAACGTTGAACAAATTAATAAGTTTTTTGTTTGAGTTTTCGAAATACTCGTAGCTTAAATCTATTGACAATTGTTCTTTTCTAATAATAGCGATACGTAATTTACTTAAGTTTAAAGTTTTATTTTTAAATAGGGAGTTCGCAAAAAGTTTCCAATTCTTAAAGTCAATGTGATGTAATTCTATGCATTCGTACCCTGACGGATTTGTTCTTGAATTTCTAATCAGTGTCGGCCATTCACTGGGTGCCCAAACATTACGGTTTCTGATAAAGATTCTATAGTGCTGTGTACTGAGTCTACCGGCATCATAGTGTGTCCGGGAAGTAAATAGGTAATCTTTATTGTTTTCAGGAAAATAGAAGAATTTTAAAAATATGATATCATTGCTAGCACAGCCTTGTTCTTATTTTGGCCTGCGCAACTATCGTAATAAAGGCTCAGATCATCGGTTTTTTCCGACTATCTAGAATAAAAAGATACCTCAAGAGAGCTGAGCATATTTCATTACTGCCTCTCTTGCCATCGATTTCGCCCCACAAAAAACAGTATCCATTTCGGGTCCCACTTTCATACACACTTAGGTTGTAGTAAGCGTATTTGCGTGAATAAAAAAGGGTAACATTTTTTGAAAAAGGAGTATGCAAACCCTTTTGCATATCGAAACTAGCGCAAACAAATTTTTGTCCCTTTTTACTTTCCGCTTGTTCTTTGAGAAAAGTAACTGTACTTTGCTTTTTAATATTTATATGAATTTGAAATTCTTTTGAATTCTGAACTTTTTTTCTATCATCTTTGTTAATATACTTTATATTTTCGCAAATCGTGCATTTGTCCTTTTTTGGCAAATGGAAGCCAATTGAAAACTCAGTATTAAAAACATTTCGAAATATTCGGCAAGATACTGTGAACTCATTTAAGTCTTGATCTTCCAAATAATTAAGATACAATTTATGTAAATTGGATACATTTCAGAATTCCCTTGGTAAATAGACTTTTTGATTATTTTTACGGCAATTGTGTGATGGTACTGCTGGCAACTTTTTTATGTAATCTTTGATAAATTCTATTTTACGATGGTCTGTTTTATTATGTGGTGTTTTTTTCGGCTTTCAAAACTAATAGTTTGCATTTCTCAAAACCATTTGAGAAATATTTAAAGTTTTCAAAAAAAAAAATTCTGGCAAACTTTAAATATTTTTCCATCCCACAATAGGGAATATTCAAACGTCCAGTTTCGCCTTTGCACACGCTTTGCTTCCTGCCCAGCTCGCCTTATTTTAATTTGCTTTCGTTTGATATTTGCATGAAGCCATGTTAGCCGTCTTGTGTTTGACATACCCCAGTAATGTTCGTTAATATTTTGCCGGGAAATGTCTGGCGCACTTCGACAATCCTTCTCACATGTGGTATTTATACACGGGTTAGGAAGTACTCTATTGTCATTTTTCTTCTTTTCCTTTCTCACTGGTTTGCGCTTAAGTCCACGTTTTCCAATCGCTATCACTACATATATGAGACTAGCGGTTTCACAAGCTATTGTCAGGAGACCTCTTTTTAGTTTCAGTACCGTTTTATTTATTATTATTATTTATGCGACTAATAATATATAAACACATGTATTTATTTTTCTTACTATAATTTGTATATTTTCACAAGGAAGTTGTATATATTCGCTAATGAATTCAATAAATTATATATGTTGAAAAATGATTCGAATAGGTTTACAAACGGATGATATTATAATTTGTATATTTCCACAAGGAGATCGTATATATTCACCAATAAATTCAATATGTCTAAAATTGATTCGAATAGGTTTACAAACGTATGATATTAATGAGATATGGTTACAAAATGAATTATATGTTTCCTTTTAGGTTATAGCACTGGATACTATGCCAATTTCTTTCGCATGTAGCGATACTCAAAAATTAAACGTTACCGCCAAAGTTAATGTATATACAACAGGTAGAAGCCAAATACCAAACGAATGCTCTCTATATAAAATGACCGGAGGGTGCCAACAATGCAAAGTTAAAAAAAAAAAAAATGGTTTTAAATAGACGGTGCGGGCGCGTGTGTAGCGGCGAACGTGACTTCTAGAACTGTGCAGAACAAAAAACGGCACAGCGTCACCTTCTCGTTGGTATAAGATGAAAAATGGAACAACAACAGTTTGGTGTGGAGATGATCAATGATGCCCTGTTTTTCTAATTAACGTGTTGATGTGGAGAGTGTTGTATTCACTGGTCAGTGATGCCCTGTTTTTTTCCTAATTAACATGTTGATGTGGAGAATGTTGTATCCACTGATCAGTGATGCCCTTTAGTTAAATTAGTTCGGGCGACTGGCGAGTACTAGCCTAGTAGACGCTGTAGTGCCTGTAACGTAGCTACAACGCTGCTCAGGCCGGTGGTTGTGGCCTTATTTGGCTGCGCGTGGAGGTCGTATTGAGGGGGCGCCAGGACCATCCCGCTTCTGGTTGCCGTGCCACACGGTTAGGCTGCGATCGTCGGGTGGCCGTACGGCGGCGGAGGACAGTTGGTGAGCCAGGATGTCCGGCGTTCCGGTGGAGTAACGTATGATGCGGTCTTTCACACAACCGGCACAAGGTATCAGATTCGCATTCAAGCGTGGCGTGTGACTGGGCCAAGCAGTTTAAACAATGGCCATGTGCCTGTGCCACCTTCTGGCATTGTACGGGTAACATTCCCTTGAAAATAGAGCAATGCTGCAGCCTATGAGAACGGCAACAGAGCGGACATCTGGTGCGTTGCGGTTTCGGAGGCGCCGGCGTCGGGGATGCGCGTGTTGAGCTTCGTGCCACGGTTGGCGCCCTTGCTGCCGTGATGGTTCGAAGCGCTGCTACTGGAACAGTTCCGGAGCGAGGCACAGTAACAGCCGAACGGAGAGTTGGCGTGGGGGTTACCGGTGTATCCATATCGATTTGTATTGATGTTCTGGGGGACGTAGGGGTCTCCATACAGGTTTTGCCTTTTTCAGATATGCTCAGCTCCTCGTGTCTCCGCAGGTTGGGTTAGGTGAATATGTTGGTTTATTAAAAAAGTTTTTATTTTATTTTTGTAATGTTATTGTTGATTTATTGTCACTGCATTTTTTCGAAAAAATTGTAATTTTGCTTGCCACTGTATATACATACATATATACATGGATGCTTCTGTGTTATTGGCCGTAACTGTTTATATCTATGTATATGTATGTATATCCATGTATTCACATTTTTCTTTTACCACACGCCAAGAATTTCCACTATTCACTTTTGAACCGTTTTGATTTTAATTTGTTTTACCGCACGCCAAGAATTTCCACTATTCACTTTTTAAACGTTTTTATTTTAATTTTCCGCCATAGTGCCGTTCTTTTTTTTTCTCGAAGAACCATGAACAAGTGTCTCTCCAATATACTGTGGAACACACACTACTGATTTAATGAAAATAAAAAACTCTTTATACGCGTTAGGATTTTACAAATTTTATTTATAAAATAAATTTATATTTTATAAAGTTATACGTATAAATATCGACGGGGGGGAGAGACCTCAGTTCTAAAGCGAATGTCCGGAGCTGGTGATCGAGGTCGAATTGAATAATCGTAGAATAGAGTATAAACTAAACTTTTGTAGACGAATGTTGATAGCGAATGTCTGTATGGTGAATGTTGATGTGTCGATGGGCGAACTGCAGGTGACGAATGGTGTTGAACGGTGTCGACTCGGCGCAGTGTAGAAGCGAATTGCCTCAGCGATGAGTGCTCGACGAAATGTGGCGAACGAATTGTGTCTGCTTTCTCCTTGTCCATCCTTTTTGATGAGTGGGTGTATAAGTATGGTGAGTTGTGTTGGTGTCTTCAGCTGTGGTGAATTAAGCTATCTTATTAGGGGGCGCCAGTTTTCCCGGGTAGAGTGGGTGGATGCTTAAGTCATTTAAACAATTATTATCGTGTTTGTCACATATGTTTCAATACTACAAAAATTATTAATTATAATAATGTTAAAAAATACCTGTTGCTTGTGTTAATATTGTGTGTATCCGACCGACGCCACTCGACGACTGACTTCTCGTATCGATGCCACCTCTTGGCTATTGCTGTTTTTTACCCAGGTTGCCAGATTGTTGACACTATGGTGTTTAAAATTTTGTTAGTTTAACTTAATTTTATAGACTGCAATTGATACATTTACTTACACTTCACATCTATCTAAAAACACTTCATGAGCTAGCTAAACGAAACAATTATAGGCATACATACAAATACACACAGAATCCACATAACTTTTGAATAACTCGACAATAATAAAGTGAAACAAAAGTAACTACTTACTTTTCCATGGGTAAATTCCATAACAAATAAATCCTTGATCACAACTGTTCACTATTGATGTGTTTGAAACTAAAAGAAGACTAATTTGGGCTTTCACAGCTTCACTTATCACCAGATAGATCAATGAATATCAAAACGTACACCAAGAATTAACGGCGTAAAGAGGAATTAACGGCAAAATCGAAAGAGCACATAATGAAGATATGAAAATGTTGTTATCTCTCTATATTTTTGTGCGTTTGCAGTAATTCGTTCCACATGCAAAAAAAATTTGTACAGACATACAATAATTTTGCGCGAACAGAAAAATTCACAGTTACATACGATAAAATTTAAACTTAGTGTTTTATTGGAACTATACCGTTTTCAGTTATATTATTTTGCAGGATAGTGAGACATAAGTTTTCTAACAATTTGACATTAAAATTTAAATTTCGATAAAAAGTAACGTACGATACTTTCGCGGAAATGCGACGATCGAATCGGGGATTCCCCAAGCATCAGCAAGTATTACCAACATAAATTTTAAGCAGTGTTGCCGTTTGAGAAAGAAAAAAATACACCAAACTCATTTCAAAATTGCGCTAAATTTTAGCTGTGAATTTTTAATGGCAATAAGAAAAGATGTGTTTTTATGTGAATTTATTTAACCATTATTACATTTATCAAAATCAACTAAATTAAATATCTTTCTGGTCATCATTACGTTCGGGTGCGGTTGGTGTGCATTCACCAGATGCCGTTTCTTTTTTTTTTTTTACAGTTTTAGTCATTTTCTTCAAACCGTGTTCAGGCAACATAAAAGTGTGGCAATTTTTCTTAAGAACTTTCAACTGATGACGTATCATTATAATTGAACTCTGTTAGTAAAATCAGAGACAGTCATAAGATAACACTTTAATGTAAAAAAGACACAAAATATTAAACGCATCAATAACATTGTGGTCGGGGAATACTAAATCCTTTGGGGAATTCCCAGCTCGTTATTTTCCTAACGTTTTACGGCTCTGGCAATTAACTTATTGGCTTAAATTTACGATCGTCAATAATTTTTACAATTTCTACTAGATTCCGAAAAATATTTTTTAGCGCATTGTATTGAGAAAAAAAGCGCTGAAGAGTCTAGAATTGCGCTATCTTGCGCGAAATGCGCTAAAACGGCAACACTGATTTTAATGCCGGCAGTATACCTAGTCTCAGCAAGACATCCTGAGACATGCCCAGTGAAATTATTACGAGTAATTGGATTTTGACCATTCTTTCTAAAACTGGGTTAAATTTTTTTTTACTAATGCATTGAAAGTTTAATACCTAGGTATATTTTGTTTAGTTGTGTATGCAACTAAGAAGGTAACAAATAAATTAAAGACAAAACTTCTTTTTTACTTAAGTAATGTGTATGTGTAATAATTAGGGTGACCCATTTTAAGCTCTAAAGAATCGATTTTAAGCGCTTTAAAAAGCTCCAAAAAAGTTAAAAATATGCTCTTAAAAAAGTAAAATATGACGATAAAAAATTTATTGTATTACAATTCTTTTTGTGAATTGTATTGATAAATATTCAAACTTTACTACTTTAATTAAGAAAAATAATAAAAGTATATTTTCCTTTGTCCTATTTATTGCAATGTACTACCATGTGCATTTTTAGGCTTTCGAACTTAAAATTACGTCTGTATTCAGATAATATATTTCCATAAATTGAAAAAGATCTTTCCACGTCACAAGATGTGGTTGGACAATATTTAAATTTAGTTATTTCGTTTGGAGAGAACTTAGCAATCAAACTTGTTACTTGTTTATTTGCAAAAAGAACATTATTTATGTTCACAAGTACTTTGTAATCTGGGTTACGCAGCATTTATCATTTGAGATCGTTTTCAATCTCAAAAAAATGTGTTAAGTATGTATGTATTAAGGTATCACCTTTTCAAGGGGAATTCCTTTTTCTTCGAGCTATTTTATTCCTTCGTTTATAAAAACAAAATTCATTTTAATAAAAGCTAAGTCGCTGCTCAATTGCTGATCTTCAAAAAGGTTTTTTGCAATTTTAATGGCCTCTGAGTCTTCTGGGTCGAAGGTGTCAAGCACAGTTTTAATTTCATTAAAATTTTTGCAGTAGTACTCCGCAGCTTTCAACCAGGTCCCCCATCTGGTTATAACTGGACTCGGAGGCAATGGTAAATCTGGGAACATTTCCAAAAGTTTTTTTTACGCTAGGATGCCTGAAAAATTTGTTAAATAAATGTTTGCCTTGTGAATACAGTAAAACCTTACCTTAAAAAAAACAGATTTGTTGCTTGCAATAAGCGTATTTACTTTGTTA
>CM050323.1:41118583-41193583 GCA_027475135.1 Bactrocera correcta
GGAATTTCAAAAAAAAGCGTAAAAAATTATTATTATTGTCAGGCAGTCGTCATTTTTCAAAAAAAAAAAAATTCGTATTCCCGGACCATCCTTAATGATTAAGAATTTCTTTCGATTTTTTTTTTCAGACCACCAGGAGAGTCAGGATTACTGTCACCAGGATGAGCTATTTTTATACACCTGTCTCTCCCCCTCTAATTATTTAAATTTTTAATATTTTTTTTTGTAAATTTTTTTTCTTTATTCTTAAGATATCAATAAAAATACCATAAAAAAATGTATAGTAAAAATATTTTTTTTTTTTTTAACTAAAATTCAAAAAACTGTCCAAAATTTGATTTCTATAGTAGAATACCCCCTTAAGTTCATAGCAATCTAGTGCTTAGGTTAGTGAAAGATTTTATACCCCATCAGTATATATACAAGCTAGTCGCTCAGTGTTTGAGGTATAAATTTGAAATATTGCAAACGTCAAAAACAAGTTGCTCATTAGTCGAAACCGCCAATATCGGAGCACTATATCATATAGCCGCCATACAAACTGAATGAGCGCAATCAAGTCGTTGTATGCGAAACTCTTTCATTTGCCTAGATATCATCACGAACTTCAGCACACTTTATTAATCAAGGTAATGTAATAATATTGGAAAAAATTATTCAGATCGGACCAAAACAACATATAGCTGCTATACAAACCGAGCGAAAAAAATCAATTTCTTCTAAAGAAATTCTTTTCTTTGTAACGGGTTTGCTAGCTGCGGTGTAACCACAGTTAATGTTTTTCTTGGTTTCACTAGAAAAAATAAAAAAAAAAAAAAACGATAACAATAAAAAATACAACAAAAACGACGCTATAAGTTTGACGCGCCGCGCTTGACTGCCATCATATCTAATGGCATTTTGCTGCTGGCGGCTTTTATTGAACACACATCCATTTTGCCGCAAGTACTTTCGGGTTTTATATACATAAATATACACATACACAGCCTAACGTGTATTTGTATTACTGTGGATATTATTAATTATATATAATTGTATGAATGTTCCCCAAATGCTAGTTGTGTCGCATTTATTTTATTTCCTTTCTGTCCGTTACATACATCTGCACTTTACGTGTGACAGCTGTTAGGTTGTTCTTGTTGCTACACAGAAATCTTGTGATTTTTTCAAATGTTTGCGGTTTTGCGAATGATTTGCTTCGATTTAGTCTTACATGCCAGACCTGCCTTTCTTTTCTTTTGTCGTGGATAAATGATAAATGCTCAACATTACCAGCAATCATTTCAAATACCCATACAGTGAGATTGGTATACTCAGTAGTCTAGTGAAGTATTTAGAAAGTAGTAGGAAACGCAACCCAACTGGTAATTCGACTGACTTTTGTTGATACAAGACTTATGGCAATAAGTGACATCACTATTTCCAACAAAAAAAAAACTAAAAAAAAAAATCTAAATAGAGAAGGTACCATCTTCTATAAGAGTGTACAGCTGCTGGCGTACGCCGCTGATATTAATATCACTGGCCTCAACAACCGCGCCCCGTTAGTTCTGCTTTCTCCAAACTCAGAAACGCAGCCAATGGGGCCGGTTGTGAACGAGGGCAAGACGAAGTATTTCCTTTCAACAAACACACAGTGTTAGATTTCGCGACTGGTCCCCCACGTCATTGTTGGCAGTGATGATATGTAGCTTCGAAGTAGTAGTAATTTCGTCTATCTTGGAATCTAACACCAACAGCACCGTCAGCCTTGAAATCCAACGCAGAATAACTCTTGCCAAAAGGTTCTATTTTGAACTAAGTAGCCAATTTAGAAGTAAAGTCCTCTCTCGACGAACAAAAACCAAACTATATAAGTCACTCATTATTGCCGTCCTGCTTTATGGTGCAAAGGCATGGACGATGACAGTATGTGATGACTCGGCCTTACGAGTTTCTGAGAGAAATGTTCTGCGGAAGATTTATGGTCCTTTATGTGTTGGCCACGGCGAATATCGCATTCGATGGAACGATAAACTGTATGAGATATACGATGACATTGACTTAGTTCGGCGAATTAAGAGACAGCGGCTAAGTCATGTTGTCCGAATGGATGAAAATACTTCAGCTCTTAGTGTACACATTGCTTAAGGCCCAACTGATTCGCTCAGTCGTCCGTTTGTTTTGAAAATAGCAGGCGAAAACTACAGAAAGGCGAATCAAATCAGAAAAAAAGTTTTTTTTTTTTTGTTGAAATAAAATAAAAGTAAGAACTCATCAAACTGTCGAAAATATAATTCCTGCTGTCGATTTTTCAAACTTAAGTGGCTGGAGGGTGAAACGGTAATCACGGCTATTACAAACAAAGTGGCAGCATTGGTTTTGTTGCAATGAATTTAAAAGAAATTTTATTTCCACTTCAAAAAATTCAAATTCACTCGTTTTGTGCTTCTTTTTATTATTTGTTACTGTTACTATTTGTTGTAACTATAGTTATGTAATCTTTGTTGCACCGGAAGCGCTGCCGTCTCCTTCGTTGAGGGCCATCGACCCAGCAGCGGAAGCTCGCTGATATTGAAATATTTCTTTTTGCTAATTTACATTTTTTTGTTTTATTGCGATTTTATATTAAACCAGATATATATATTAGGGTGAGTAAACAAACCGAATCTTTTTTCCTCTTGGTACCCTAAAATATTGGTTGATAGCAAGTATCTCCATATATAAGCTCTTAATTTTCTCTTCCAGTTAATCAAATATTAACCGTTAATATCTTTTGAACAAACACATTCACGAAAAAATCGTAGCAGACATTTTTTGAAGAGGATTTATTTTCCTTTAAAATCCGCGAAACAAAATACTTTTTCAAGTAGTTAGAAGAGCGATACAAATATTTCTTTGTGGTAGTGAAAGAAAAAAAGAAAATCGTTAAGCGATGGCGCCTGCCGTTACAAATAAGAGCTCATACTTGGAAAGGCCCACCTTAAGTGGTATTTCAATCAATTCTTCAGAGTACGAAGCGAAAAAAATATTCGCTTCTGTTGACCCACCTTTACATGTATATTTATATATAATATATAGTAAGTGTATGTGTACAAGTATATACGCCTACAATTTATGGAAATTTTTTATGTCAATGTTCGTTTAACTTCTGCCCATTCAGCATCAGCCTTTAACTTTGTAGTATTAACATTTTGCCCCAACGTTTATACATACATATATACATAAATAACTTTACAAGCTTTCTTACCTTCATCACTGCCGACCGTCGACCGCCAACAGGAACTCAGTTGGCATCCGAGACATTGTCATTGCCGCAAATTATGCAAATTTATATTGACCAAGTGGTTATTCAAATTTAATAACACTCACTTTTTCGGAGTCTTAGGCCTATGTTATTTTGATTTGTTATACCCTGAACAAGGTATATTAACTTTGCCACGATGTTTGTAACACCCAGAAGGAAGCGTCGGAGACCCTATAAAGTAACGGGTGATTTTTTTGAGGTTAGGATTTTCATGCATTAGTATTTGACAGATCACGTGGGATTTCAGACATGGTGTCAAAGAGAAAGATGCTCAGTATGCTGTGACATTTCATCATGAATAGACTTGCTAACGAGCAACGCTTGCAAATCATTGAATTTTATTACTAAAATCAGTGTTCGGTTCGAAATGTGTTTCGCGCTTTACGTCCGATGAGCGATGAGGCTCATTTCTGGTTGAATGGCTACGTAAATAAGCAAAATTGCCGCATTTGGGGTGAAGAGCAACCAGAAGCCGTTCAAGAACTGCCCATGCATCCCGAAAAATGCACTGTTTGGTGTGGTTTGTACGCTGGTGGAATCATTGGACCGTATTTTTTCAAAGATGCTGTTGGACGCAACGTTACGGTGAATGGCGATCGCTATCGTTCGATGCTAACAAACTTTTTGTTGCCAAAAATGGAAGAACTGAACTTGGTTGACATGTGGTTTCAACAAGATGGCGCTACATGCCACACAGCTCGCGATTCTATGGCCATTTTGAGGGAAAACTTCGGACAACAATTCATCTCAAGAAATGGACCCGTAAGTTGGCCACCAAGATCATGCGATTTAACGCCTTTAGACTATTTTTTGTGGGGCTACGTCAAGTCTAAAGTCTACAGAAATAAGCCAGCAACTATTCCAGCTTTGGAAGACAACATTTCCGAAGAAATTCGGGCTATTCCGGCCGAAATGCTCGAAAAAGTTGCCCAAAATTGGACTTTCCGAATGGACCACCTAAGACGCAGCCGCGGTCAACATTTAAATGAAATTATCTTCAAAAAGTAAATGTCATGAACCAATCTAACGTTTCAAATAAAGAACCGATGAGATTTTGCAAATTTTATGCGTTTTTTTTAAAAAAAAAGTTATCAAGCTCTTAAAAAATCACCCTTATATATATAAATGATCAGGATGTTGAGCTGAGTCGATTTAGCCATGTCCGTCTGTCTGTCCGTCTGTCCGTCTGTCTGTCCGTCTGTCTGTATATATACGAACTAGTCCCTCAGTTTTTAAGATATCCTTTTGAAATTTTGCAAACGTCATTTTCTCTTCAAGAAGCTGCTCATTTGTCGGAACGGCCGATATCGGACCACTATAGCATATAGCTGCCATATAAACTGAACGATCGAAATCAAGTTCTTGTATGGAAAACTTTCACATTTGACACGATATATTCACGAAATTTGGTATATATTATTTTATAAGGCAACAATGTAATCTCCGAAGAAATTGTTCAGAACGGGTTACTATAGCATATAGCTTCTATACAAACTGGACACATAGTTACTAACAGAAATGCACCTGTGGAGGGTATTTAGCTTCGGTGCAACCGAAGTTAACGTTTTTTCTTGTTTTTTTTTTTTTTGTGGCTTCTCATCATAACCTCAACCTCTTAGAAATTTAATAAGTTGTAAAAGTTTGAAAAAAATGTTTGGTTGTTCTCGAGCATATTTTTAATACCAATTACCACACAAGCAAAGAGCTTTTTTGAGAGCTTCCTCGCATTCGGCATTAACTTTTATTATTGTTCTACTAAAAACGGTTAATAAAAGTTTTATGAAATTCTATAGCAACTGGTGAAACTGATCGTTTGAAATTTTTCTTGTTACAAACATATATAATATATGAATGGAACTTGCTTCTGGAAAAATTCTGTATTTGGTTTCTCTTCTCCGAGAGGGAACAACTCTTCAAACCAAAAAAATGTTTATCAAACGATTTCCTTTCCAAACACTAATCTGACCGACAGCTATTCGACCACCCAGGCGTTCTTCGTCTTCCAAGCCAGAATCACCACTTCAAACCGTACGAACCTATTTTGGGACGCTTGCTCAGTCAGAGTTTCTTCCTATTAAGCTACAACATACAAGCACTTAATTCACATCATTCAGAAGGTACAGGGCTTGTACGGAAAGTAATAGGACTGTGTGGATAGCCTTAGGAGCGGAGATGCATGCTGCTTCAATTTGGATTTGCTCATTCTTCCCTTTTTTGAGCGAGGCGACGCCGGCGAATGCCACCCGCGAGATTGCCTCTTTTCCTCAGGATCAAAGGTCCATGACTCATCAGCTGTGACTAGGTTATACAAAAATTGGGGCGCATGTTCAAGTGAACCATAATATTTTGATAAATTTATCATCTGGGCAATTAAACGAATACTTAGTCGACGGTCTGAGTTAAGAGCTTTGGGCAATATAATCGGCCTGCCTAAGTGGAATCGCGGATTTTGAAAAGTTTTGAGAATATCCCACTTTTTCGAGCAAATTTCAGCGATGTGGCCCATTTCTGGCTGAATCAGATTTAGTTCAAACGGCAAACTTTATTATATCCCCCTCGCAGAAACCCCCTTCTTATTTGCGAAGAACTCGGACAACCACTTTTCACAAGCCTCTTTTGAGTTCAACTTGGATGCGATAAAACCTCCCTTCCGAGCTCCCGTAGTTTCTAACGAGTCATCAACGAATTGTGTGGTCTGGCATTGGAACACTACACCCTTCTTGCTAGCCAAGTCTGGAAGTTTCTGGTCTATTACCAGTTTCCAACAGTCCTGTTGTTTGCAGTAGATAATAGAATTAAGCGTCTGGCCACATGGGAGCTGCTCATAGTGGATGATTCCCTTCCGATCCCACCAAACACACAGCAAAACCTTCCTGGCCGTCAATTCCGGCTTGGCCGCTGTTTGAGACGATTTACCGTCCTTCGACCACGATCGTTTTTACTTGATATTATCGTATGTGATCCGTTTATCGTCGCCAATCACCATACGCTTCAAAAATGGATCGAGTTCGTTCAGTTTCAGCCGCATATCGCAGGCATTGATTCGGTCCAGGAGGTTTTTTGCGTCAAATCATGCGGCACCCAAACATCAAGCTTGTTTGTGTATCCAGCCTTCTGCAGATGGTTAAGAATGGCTTGGTGACTAACTTCCATCTCCTGGGCGATGTCACGAGGTGCCACATTCCGGTCTAACACGATGTTTCCCATAATTTCATCGGTATTCGTCGTCACAGGTCTTCCGCCTGGTGGCTTATCCATGGTCTCATTTCCACCCGTTCTGAATGGTCGAAACCATTCCTCCGCAGTTCGAAGTGAAAGCGTACCATCCCCCAAAACAACATTAATCTCACGGAACATTTCTCTAGCGGATTTTCCTTTAACGAAGGAAAACTTTAAAATAGCGCGAATTTCGGCTTTAGTGAACTCGATGTTTACACGTCTATAACTGTTGAACGCAATACCCGAACTAATTATGCATAGCGTCGTTTTTTAGGTTATGTCAAGACCTTTCAAAGATGTATAGTATTGCCAGATACGAGCTCTGTAGCGCTTTCTTCATAGCCGCGAAACTTAAAAGACAAAAAGACGGAAGGGGGATATTTGACAACCTAATATCTAGATCTAAGTAAAATTTAGAGTAATGCTTGGCAATTGTATTACGCCATAAACAGTTTGTGAGCCCATACCTGCAGCCAAGTTTCTTTTTACCTAAAATTCAGTACAGTACTATAGATATAAATTGGAATTTTTTCTACAATCTGCGTTTCTACGTGGCTTCTGCAATTTACAAATACAATAGGACACATAACATCTGCTGCGTGTATGTGGGTAAGAAAGTCAACCACATTCCCCCAACAGCGTTCACCACAACCTCAAAGCAGACATAGAAAAAAGCACAACTTTATAAATGCGGAGGGACGACTTTGGCGAGAAAACACACGAAGGTCATAATATTTGGTAGCATATAACAACTGCCGCTGACAGGACAAGCGCGACATACAAGTACAGGACACGCAGCCAGACGCAGCAATTGGCAATGTTGTTTATCATGCGCCCAGTGGTGCGCGTAGCAATGCTCGTCTGCATCGGCTTATCGTAACGGCAACGCTTTGTTGAAGACGCCACACTACCCGAAATTCATTCATAAAGTTTAGTATTTATGTGTGGTTGTGTGTGGATGTGTGGGTGGGTGTATGTGCGCCATTCGAATTCTATCTACGCATCTGTTTTTTCCTTTTGTCATATTTATTTATGCCTTTTTCATTGTAATTTTCGCATTTTACAATGCCATTTGCACAATTTATCTGTCATCTGTCATCGTTCCACCTGTAGGCCATTTCGTGGCTTTAACTTATGTATTACATTTCGACTGTGGGTCATTTGAGTGTGTGCTTTTTGTGATTCCATCTGTCCAATTGCTGTCAACAACAGCGCTGAGCTAATCACAGACATTGCCAACAACACCAACAACACCAAACAATAAAAATTGCTTGCATAATCAACTTTTGTATGAAATGAATTTCTTTCATGCTTGAGCTAAGCGCACTGATTATGCTCACTTAGAGCGCAATGGCAAAGTGAGCGGAATGATTTATGACATAACGGCACAAGGTCGACAGCAACGGCTTTTGAAGTGAGCTTTTTAAAGACTTACTTCATTTGCTAACTGACAACTGACATATTTTCACAGTTATTTAATGGATTTCTGCTTATAATCTTAATACATTATAATTAAAACGTTGAAATAACGGGTGATTTTTTTGAGGTTAGGATTTTCATGCAGTAGTATTTGACAGATCACGTGGGATGTCAGACATGGTGTCAAAGAGAAAGATGCTCAGTATGCTTTGACATTTCATCATGAATAGACTTACTAACGAGCAACGCTTGCAAATCATTGAATTTTATTACCAAAATCAGTGTTCGGTTCGAAATGTGTTTCGCGTCCGTGTCCGATGAGCGATGAGGCTCATTTCTGGTTGAATGGCTACGTAAATAAGCAAAATTGCCGCATTTGGGGTGAAGAGCAACCAGAAGCCGTTCAAGAACTGCCCATGCATCCCGAAAAATGCACTGTTTGGTGTGGTTTGTACGCTGGTGGAATCATTGGACCGTATTTTTTCAAAGATGCTGTTGGACGCAACGTTACGGTGAATGGCGATCGCTATCGTTCGATGCTAACAAACTTTTTGTTGCCAAAAATGGAAGAACTGAACTTGGTTGACATGTGGTTTCAACAAGATGGCGCTACATGCCACACAGCTCGCGATTCTATGGCCATTTTGAGGGAAAACTTCGGACAACAATTCATCTCAAGAAATGGACCCGTAAGTTGGCCACCAAGATCATGCGATTTAACGCCTTTAGACTATTTTTTGTGGGGCTACGTCAAGTCTAAAGTCTACAGAAATAAGCCAGCAACTATTCCAGCTTTGGAAGACAACATTTCCGAAGAAATTCGGGCTATTCCGGCCGAAATGCTCGAAAAAGTTGCCCAAAATTGGACTTTCCGAATGGACCACCTAAGACGCAGCCGCGGTCAACATTTAAATGAAATTATCTTCAAAAAGTAAATGTCATGAACCAATCTAACGTTTCAAATAAAGAACCGATGAGATTTTGCAAATTTTATGCGTTTTTTTTTTTAAAAAAGTTATCAAGCTCTTAAAAAATCACCCGTTATAAGACAGCGCATGCTTTCTTTATGTCTGTGTGAAGAAATGTTATCTAAATTCAGTCACAAAGCTAAGAATAATGAGCTAATTTAGTGGCCACTCAGCCGTGCGTATAGTTCAGTCTTGTTTGATAGCTTTAGAATAGAAGTTCTTATTTATGCCCGATGGTCATTTCTCTTAAGTGGTCAGTAGGGTTATCTGACCTGTTTTTTGACATTTTTTTTTTTCATAGAAATTTTTAGTCTATAATAGAACTTTTTTCACATATTATGAGGTATATCGTGGAGTGTATAAACAAATTTTTTCGGAATTTTTTGATGACATCTGTCGGAGAAATGGCTGGGTGAATTAGATGCGTTTTTTTACTTGCATTGCCAATAAATGATGAAAATTATGAATCTAGTCGGGATGACAGCCAGGTGTTTTGTGAACATTTAAAAAAAAAAATAAGCAAATCGGTTGAGTAGTTTGACTGGAATCATGTCCGCCAATTTAAAAAAAGTGTTTTTTGAGAAAAACTCGTTTAAAGTTTAAGGTACTGAAAAAGCATACAAAAATGGATATAAACGTTGAAAACTTGACATATCCCTAATCGGCTACGGCTGCTTTTTCGAAACCTTCCAATGGTAAAGTGGGTTTCTAAATTAATTTTAAGGGCATAAAGGAACAGTAAATGCAAAAAAATAAATTAAAAATCTTTTAAAAAGAATTACACTACTGATCGCTTAAGATTTTCGCATATTTTAATACTTCAGTATACTAATTTGGTCGAAAAAAATGAAATAAAAGATTAACTTTGGCTGCACTGAAGCTATAACACACTTCCAATATAAACATATTTTCCCTACAAAGACTGTCCAACATCGGCGGCTCACACAAATGAACAGCTCCTTAGAGAGAAAAGGAGGACTGCAAAATTTAAGTGTGATATCTGAGAAACTGTTGTACAAGTATATACAGACAGGTAAATGGACATGGCTAAATCGACTCATCTCGACAAACTGATTTTTTAACGGGTGATCAAAGAAGAGCTACTTTTTCTTGATTGATTTTTTTGATTGATCACACGTGAGTCGTGTAGAGCTGTAATGAAAGAAAAATGTTTTAAAATTAATTTCTTAATCTTTTTGCAGTTCAAAGTGGCCAAAACAGCATAATGTAGCTATAAATATATAAATAAGGGTAACTTCAACAAGCAACCATATTTTGTAAACAACTACTGATATCGTTCAAAATACTAGTTTTTCGTAATTAAAATTGCATGTAAATGACTTCTATTTAATTTAAGAAGAATTCATGCTTTCAGCATACATTGTAGTGCTGGCTAAAGAAATAAGTTTCATTGAAAGCGCCACATCAACAATTGGCGCTTTTAAACTTTATGAAGAAGACACACAATAATTAGTGCATACCTTAAGGCGCTTGATGGGTGTCGAGAGCTAGAATTTTAATTTAGTTAAGAAAATAATTATTTCAATGAAAATAGGCAACTAGCTTCATAAAGGTAAATATGTTATTGCACATTTATAGGTACCTACTGTGCCCAAAAAATAAGGTGACATTGTATTTATTTTGAAAATTCTTTATTTACTCTTCCAAATCGATTTCATCCCCTTCAAAGTAATCCCCTCCCGATGCAATGCACTTATGCCAACGGATTTTCCAATTTTCGAAACACTGGTTGTAGTCACTTTCCGGGATGGCCTTCAGTTCCGTCTTCGCTGCGGCTTGAATCTCCTCTATCGTATAAAAACGGTGTTCCCGGAGCGGTCTTTTGAGCTTGGTGAACAGCCAGAAGTCCCACGGCGCCAGATCAGGTGAATACGGTGGTTACGGAACGTTATAGGTTGAGTTTTTGGCGAAATGATTATGAATTACGAGGGCAGTATGGGATGGTGCATTATCGTGGTGTAAAAACCAAGAATTGTCTTTCCAAAATTTCGGCCTTTTTAGGCTTGATAGCGTTACGCAAACGACGCATAACGTTCAAATAATATTCCTTGTTGTAATGCACAACACCACGATAATCGAAGAAACCAGGCAACATGGCCTTGATTTTTGAGCGACTTTGGTCTCGGCTCTCTTTCGCCACGATATTCGCTCGATTGATCGGTTGTTTCGGGGTCGTAAGCATAGATCCAAGTCTCATCGCTAGTTAAAATGCCTTTCATGACACCCTGGTAATAGGAAAGCATCGTTTCACACACATCAACGCGACGCCTTTTTCTAACAAATTCAATGTTTTCGGTACCAGTCGAGATTTGACGCGCTTGAGGCCCAAAACATCCTTTAAAATGGTATTGGCTGAGCCTTTCGATATGCCAACTTCATCAGCAAGGTCTCTAATTGTTAATGGACGGTTTTTCAACACCAAATCTTTGATTTTTTGAACGTGAGCTTCGTCGGTTGAGGTTGATGGTCGCCCTGGACGCTCTTCGTCTTCGACACGTTCACGGCCGGCTTGGAACTCACTATACCACTTGTAAACATTTTTTTAGACATAGCTTCAACACCAAAAGCTTTCTGCGCCATCCTCAACATATCCGCAGCAGAAAATTGATTCCGTAAAGAAAATTTAATGCAACAAATTTCGACACCGCAAAAATCGAAAAACTAACTTTTAGCAGCTCACAAAACGACACGTATCTCAAACACCAACGAATATTTTGACATGAAATTCGACATAAATGTGACTGACAGTACTACCTACTTAAAAAATAAATAATGCTTCAAATCCTTCGAGACGCGCAATTTAAATTCAAATGTCACCTTATCACTTTTTTGGGCACAGTGGTATATGCATTTTAAGCGTTTTTTCTTTGCATTTTACTTCTTCTTTACTTTTCTCTGCTCATAAAAGCTGGTAAAAGTCACAGAAGCATTGAAGTGCGCTCGCAAAGTTGCAAAGGGCATCCTGCTGCTATGTGCTGAAAATTACGAAAACATCAACATTATAATTTTTAATTAGAATGTCATTACAGGCGACAATTCTCCACCCCACATCCGGTCGCTTCCACACCTCCGCTCGATTGCCGCCACAAAAAGCGCACTATTCAAATGAGTGCAAGAAAGATGAAAATGTCTTAGCAGAAGCATATCTGCATATGAGAGTGTGTGTATGTATGTGTGGTTTGGTGTATGTATGTGCATCCAAGCAAATATTTTTACGCAGAATTATAAGCCGAAGAGTTTGCAGACAGCCAACAGCTTCTAGTATGCATGGCAGTGAGAGTAGAAAATGAATGCCATACACCCACACCCACACTCAGCAACATATAGTAGATCATGCGGCATAAGATCAAAGTATAAGCGGAAGTAAACCGTGTCATTCCCACAAATGAAGTTATTTATCAACGTCAGCACTACCTGTACACACTTATATATATGTATATATGCGTATTTTCAACGCTGAGCTGCCGCCCTAATTGTGCGTCGAAGTCCCCACAACGTCGCCTGATGACGTCCACTGCATGGGAGAGTGTATGTACACTGATGACGTTGCTCATTTGCATTTCGTTCAGAGAGAGCGCAGTCAGCGACAGATGCTTGCTACGCACATCGAGACGACTGCCACCTGCAATGGTAATTCGGTTGCTTGAAGACATTTTATCACCGACGTTGGGTTGGTTTCCAAGTCAAAGGCAATCCCCCACACTTGTATGCCACATAATTGTACAACACACATACATATGTATATACTAGGGTGATTTAAAAAAAACAAAAATTTCGTTTGGTACACGGAAAAATAGGTTCCTAGACACCTCTAAGAAAGCCACTCCAAAAACCTATATATATATAAAAACCTATGAGCTTCATCATTCATAATGATTTTTTTAATTGAGTTATAAAATTCATAAGAAATAAAAAAAATTTCTCAAAAATAATCTAACTTCAACCGTTAATAAATTTTAAAAGGTTGGGTTTACGAAAAAATCGTGGAGACCTTTTTTGTAGACCATTCAATTTCCTAGAAAATCTAAAGAATAAGATATCTTTTCAAGTAGTTGGAAGCGAGATATAAATTTTTCTATCTGATAATAAGAAAAAATAGAAAAATGACTGTATGTAGGAGGACTTTTTTTAAAAAGGATTTCTTAGAGATGCCTAAGAACCTATTTTTTCGAGTACTAAACGAAAAAAATAAAAAATTTTTGAATCACCCTAATATATACATATGTGCTATCTATGGATTTAATGAAACTGAAGATAAGACGCAACTAAATGCAAATAACTTATGCAATCATAAGAAAAGTTTCTGTGAAATCTTAATGGTTCTCGTAGATGAGAAATTTCACTCACATGTGCACGATTATTGCGCTGTGTGCACCTTGAAAGGTATGAATGTGTGTTTGTTAGTTTAACTTTGCAGAACTGTTACATATTATACAGGGTGTTTCAATTGAAAGCTGCCGAAGCTATCTATTTGTAAGGTTTTGGGCCTTCCTTTGTTTTTCTTATTTTGTCGAGAATGACCTCTCAATACGATTGGTTGGTTTAAAAGAAAAAAATTAAGCAACCGACTTAGTAAAATATAATTTCTTTTATAGAAACTGTCGGGAGGTAGAAGAGAAGGAGGCTAAAAAACATCTTCTATGCCAATGAAGGGTCCGAGGTTTCTTGACGACATCTCGATCGGAAATGGTTTTTCGAAGACTCTAAGTGGGCAGATATGTAGAATTCAGAAAAGTGATTACATTGACTAGTCGCAGGTGGAGAGGCGGCGTATGAAGCAGATAGTCTGTGTGTCAGAAATAATTCCACACTAAAGCACACAACCAACGGAGGACGAAGAATTTTCCAGCTCACTGATGTTGAGAACTAAAACACGGGAAAACAGCGGAATTATAGAAATTATTCGCACACTCTTTAGCCGGAAGAGTAGGGACCGTGATGAGTTCCTTTGTACCTAGTTCTTATTTTTGAGAAAAATCCCGTAATTTTTTTTTTTTTTTTTGCTCGGTTTTCTAAGCAACCAGTGTGGCCAAGTGCCGCCAACAGGTGTGTGGCGACATGGCCAAACAGCTTCGTATGCATGAGGGACAGTTCATATGTATTAAATAGTTGTGTGGAGCTTGGACACGTTGACAGGGCTACAATGTGGCAGATCGAACACAGAAATGCTCTCCGCTATTAATGCATCTCTGCGAGTCCATATTTGCCAGTGTGTTAGTGTGCTTATGTGCTAGTTTTTGCTGTCACACATAATTCGAGCTGCTGGAAGGCAATACTCGAGTTTATTTATGGAATTTGCTTAAACGCAACGATGCAATGCCATGACTTTGGCATTTTGCGCGCTAAATCGTTGGTAAGGAGAGTGCGGCTGTACAACGGTAGTTTCACAAACTATTAACCACTTAATCTATGAGAAGTGGCAGCTATCTGACAACTTTACGTGTCATAATTTCCACATAATTACGTCTTCATCTTCTTTTGCTTCCGCGGCGTGTACTGAGTCGAATACTCTCAGAGCTAGAGTGTTTTCATCCATTCAGACGTCATGACTTAGCCAGCGTAGAACCTGTCCTTAATTCGCTGAACCACGTCAATGTCGACGTATGTACATCTCCCACGGCTCATCGTTCCATCTACTGTGGTCTTTTCTTTTCATTGGCGGTGTTTTTTTTTACGTCGCGAGTCCTAAACCAACGCACAAACCTTTGTAACGAATGTTTCGCTTTCTGGCTTTAGCTCGCCTTCAAACGGATGGTTTTGTATACCCAGAGGGTACTTGGTCTAAGACCGGAAGTTGTGGCAGTCAGAGAACTTTCCTCACTTGCGTGAACTTCTGCACTTTATTCCATCTTCTAAGCTTAAGCATGGCACTCTACAGAGTGCTTTTATATAGCGCAAAACTTGGATTCATATTATTCTAAGATAAACATTTTTCTTACTTGATTTTTATTTAGCATTGGACTACATAATGAATCAAAATAACATATTTTGTTTAAAAAAATTCTTAGTATTTTGTAGAACACCCCCTCCTCCTAATAACCTCGGCTATTTGGTTAGGCATGTGTTGAGGTCACTGCCCGCGTCATTTACCACATGTGCGCTTTAGGTGTTTGAAAAAAAAAAACTCTCGGGATGCACCACTTGTTGGTACGAGTATATTTGATTTAAACAATATAAATGGCACACTCGATTAGTGGGGGTTTCTTTTTCTTTAACAATATACTTAAATTCACTTAGTATACGGAACTTCAATTTTAGAATAAACTTTAATATTTCACCATGGAACGCTGCGTGTCGGAGGCGGGAAACCGAAGCTGATGCAAAGGCGATCGAATCTGTACTGACTTCTGTGTAGCCTGACCCTTTTTATATTGAGTAGTGTGGTGTATGTTTGAGTTTGTGGATCCTGGGCTCTCGCGTGTGGGTGGTGTTGATGCGGAGTGTGGTGATGTCGAGGTGAGTGTGGTGAGTGTGCGTGTTAGAGATAGGTGTAGGTGTGGTGTGGGGCAGGCGACTAAGGCTCATTTAGCCAGCATGGATTCAAAAAAGCGTTATAGATAATTTTTATTAATTTCTTCATTCCGCATAGCTTCAACAATGTTTTCTATTTCTTTTCGACTTTTTGGACGCTTTTCTCTTATCATTTTTCCCACCATTTTGCCCAAATAATGCCAGCAGTTCTCAATCGGATTGAGATCTGATATGTTTCCAGGCCTCGTAAGAAATCCTATTCCATAAAAATCTTTTTGTTTTGAATCCTGTAAGTGTTTGTAATAAGTTATTGAAAGATCTTTTCAATATTTTTGTGCTTTGGTTACCGCTTTGGCTCTATGACAAGGTGTTGAAATAATTTGAAAATAAACTTTTTGGGCGTGTTCGGACAGCTGTTCAATAGTTGGCAAAACGCCTTCTCTCAAAATTCCAATTTATATTTCGGTATTCACAGAACTTTTTAGAGTAATTAGTGGCCCAACACCAAACGTGGTTACAGCTCATATACCATCAAATAAGGCGGATGCTTTACAGTGGGCCAAAAACAGTTTTCCAAAAAGTGCTCCCCTTTCCTACGGCGCACTGTGGCATTTCCGTTGGGTTTCAACAAATTAAACTTCGATTCATTGGATAAAATAACATTTTCCAAATCTGATGTAGTCCAAGTTTTGTGTAATTTTACCCACTCTAGTCGGTATTTCTTCATTCGTATAATGAGAAGTGGCTTTTTAGCTGCACGTAGCGCTCGGAATCCAAGATTATTCAGCACATTTTGTATAGAACTTGTAGTTATTTTTACCCCAGTGGTTTCGTAAAATGTTGCATAGAATGTTCCAGCATGTTGAAAGCGATCATTAATGCACATCCGTTTAATTTGTCGTTTTTGACGAGGTTTTACTGTTTTCCACGTCCATTGAATTTTTTTTCGAGCTATTCAGTAAAAACACGAATAATTTTTAATTATAATAAGCAAGTTCCTTTTTGACCTTTGGCTAATTTACTTTATAAAAAGCTACGATTTCTGCTTTCGTTTTTGTTGACCACCATGTTCAACTTTACTAGTTTTCACAACTGATCCAAAAGAAAAAACCGCAAATTCTGTAATTTACACGTGCGGACGCTAATAGTCTTAAAAACAATGATAAAATAATGTAGTCACATGACAAAACAGCTTAAAAAGACAAATAGTGCATTTTGAGCAAATAGTGAGAGTTCAAAATAGGAATGTTAGAACATTTTCGACTGCGTGGGTTTTTTTTCGCCGAGTGTATATTATGATCTACATCAACTAGCTGGAGTAATCCAAAAGGTTCCAGTATACTAAATTGAAAAAAAAATAATTCCTTTGGAGACCTCTGTACTTTTTAAGTGTGTTCAAAACTTAATGGAATCGCTGATCCAATGCTGAAAAATAAATATTTTTGTTATTGACGTTTCGCATAGATTCACATGAGTTTAACTTAAGAGCTCCTCAGAGCTCCTCAGTCTCTTAAGCTGAACTCATGTGAATCTATGCGAAACGTAAGAAGGCAAGTAAATCCACTACGTTGGGTAATATGATAATCAATCATCACTTTATAACTGTATTGTGCGCTTACTTACGGTATACGCTTATGCGTGGCACATGGCGCTGAGCGTTCGCACCTGACATTCAAAATAGTTTTTTCTATTTGCACTTCCTAACCACTACTTCACTTGAACCTGATGAAGATGGTGCCACATTTCAAGTTATCAAACGTTTATTGCATTGTCAAAGAACCTTTAAGATTTTATTTTTGTCCCGGTTATTGTGTGGCGATGTGGTGATGCTTGTGGTGTTTTGCGGTATGCTTTAAGCAATTGAATTTCTTTACTAAACTCATATGCTTTTGAGAAGTCTTTCAAGCTGCAACAACACAACTCTCCATCATTTTCTATATACTCTTTTTTAATATGTAATGGGACGGTAAGTCAAATCGGAAGGATCTTTCGTGTGCCAGTGGCTTGTCTTGCAGATTGTCGCATGATTCAAATTAATTTGACAATTAGAAACTGTTCCTTTTTATAATTTTACCAAATTTCATTGGTGCAGCAAAGTAAGTAAGAAAGAGATGACTTTGTTCTGAGCCATATATTATTTACTAGGTGATTTACATAGCACGAGCCTTAGTTTCTTGCTTCAGACTATTAATCATATCAGAATTATAATAACCTCTTGTACTGATTCTGAAATATTCCTCTACTGAATTTTTCTAAATGGTGTTAAGTACCCTAATACGTTGAATGGAGACTGACATTCCAACGAGGACATCAACTAGCTGGACATCAGCAGCTTCCCAATTTAGGCACCGGACATTACACCTAAAACTAAGCGAAATAGATATAGGTTTATGTATATATAAATGAGCAGGATAAAGAGACGAGTTGACATCAGATCCATGCCCTTAAATTACAATCCTTTTTTCTTCATAGGCTGTTGTTTCTTTTTCGTTGAGATTAGTTTCTTCTCCAAAAAAAAATTGTTTTCCCTTATTTTAACGGTAAAAGCTGATATTTAACACGCACAAATTAAATCCAAAAATCATGTGAACAAGTGTAATTTATGTACTTTCATATATACTATATATATTACACTATATAAGCACAGAGTTGTATGGTAATAAGTCGCCATAGAGTTTAACCATTTCCTGGAAGTCATGCGAATTTCTCCTGCAACATTTTATAACATACAAATATATATGAGATTTCCCAAAATACCGAGCAATATGCTCACACACACATGTAAGTTGCCACATTCACATGTGCCGCAGGTGTTTCTGAGTTACAAATTTACGTGCAGAAATCAGTTTTTGCATGCTTTTATGTGCTTGTGCGTTTGTGTATGTGTGTACCGCCTATTTTTGAACTTTCTCGCACTTATTATATATTTTCCATTTCAATACCTTTTGTCATTGCATAATTTTATGTAAATTTTTATATTGAAAATGTCCCATAATTTGTTATACTCTTGCCACATGTTGCTACAGAGTACAACAATTTTGTTCACCTAAAGGTTGTATGTATCACCTGAAACTAAGCGAAATAAATATAGGTTTATGTATATATAAATGAGCAGGATAAAGAGACGAGTTGACATCCAGGTGACTGTGGGTAAAAATTTAGATATCTTACTGAAACTTGGTAAACATGTTCCTTGGCAAAAAGAAAGATACGGGTTGGAAGATGGTTGTAATCGTTCCACAGCCAGGTTATTAACCGAAAGCGTACATTGTACCATAACTAAGCACTAAATTAAGATATACAACACTAATTTGACACAGGCGATCGCGTTACAAGGAGCACCAGTGGGCAAACAATTTTTAAAAGTGGGCATGGCCTCGCCCTCTAATAAGTTCAAGGTATATAACTCTCAAACCTTTCAAACCGAAATAACTAAATTCGTTCTAGAATAATCTAGTGTGAAAATGAATGAAATCGGATCACAGCCCCGTTCACCGCCCGCGTAACGGTACTGTTAAAAACTATTAAAAGCGCGATAAATCAATAAAAAAAAAACACTCCAGAGACATTACATTTTACTACCGAGAGTATATTGAACAACTTTATAAGAGCCGATGTCATTATTGCACAATATTTCGAGACCTGCTCTACCGATTTCAAACAAATTCGTTTAATGATATTTTGCTAATAGTTTTTTTTTTCACAATGTAAAAATAGCCGAAACCACACTACAGCCACGCCTACTTCCCATATAACACACTTTTAAATTCATTTTGAAATTTTGACTTTTCCGTACACGAATCAACAATGAATAATAATTAATACATAACATTCATATCAGGCAGGATAAACCTTGTAACTAAAACCTGCGTAAAACGAACGAAACTTTTTCAAGCGCCGAGGTAATGAATATGTGGGCCTGATGCTTATAGCTGTTTGTCTACCGAAAATATCGGGCAATATTTGGGATATATATTTGAACATTAGAGAGAATCTTTTCCCTGATTGCGGTATGTCTTTGTGCTACAAATGCGTTAAATCTTGTCCATACAAGTGGCAAGATTATGAAATGTTCGGTTATACCCTTACTTAGCGCTGCCTTATTTGTTTAATATGCATCGTTTGTATGCAACCGGTGTGGCAATTAATGCAATCTGTTTACTCAATTAGGTTGAAATCTTAATTGTATGTTAAAAATAATGTTTTCATCAATATCACACAACCACTCTTCCCTTTTACACTCACTCTGCTGTGCTGCCTAAAAGTCTTTGTGGCGATCCCTGCAGACACAATTAGTTTTCACAATTATGGATATATGCGTGCATGTGTGCCGTTCGCTTACAATCAGTCTACTTATTATTATGTGGTAATATTGTAAATCATGCAAAGTCAAACGCAAACTACACGAAGTTTTCACGAGTTCCGTTAAAAGAAATTGGATTAAAGATTTTTTGTTGCACTTAATTATTGTTAATTTAATAATTTGAAAAACTTGCTGTTTAGCATACTCAGCTGTTTATCGAATTAGTTGGCTTTTCAAGCACACAATTAGATTTCGGATTATGCATTATACTATATACGAGTCTTTGAGAAGAAACTCTTTCAAACTTTCCTTATTTGACATTAGCAACCGTTAAAGGTGGCTTTTGGGGTGATTACAAGAAAGCGCAGAAGACAAAATTATAATTAGAAATTGAAGGTCATGGTTCATGGAATGATATCGTAAAAGAAGTGTTTGTGCTCTTGACTCCTCACATTTGCTTATAGTACCATTATAAATTCGGAAATAACCAAAAGGATTGAACTCTAATGCATTTTTCTAAGGAAATTTTATTAGCAAAATACGTAAGTTCCAATCGAAGCTTAAGACTACGCTAGTTTTGTGAAAAGTCTTGCTTAATTTCTGGAACTGATTAGAAGTGATTTTTAAAAAGTACTGGAAGTAAAATTATATTTAAAGGAGCATTCTCAAAACCTAAGGTTATTGGAAAAGAGAATACGATTACTTATAGTTTCGACGATTGATTAACCGGGAAACTCCTGTTTAAGCTAGAGCAAAATAAAACTAAAAAAGTCAATGTGAGTTGGAAATCGTAACCCAGTTTTTGGTGCTACGAGTAACTTATAGCGAAAACTTTCAAGGCATTTTACCCATGTGGCCACGCAAACTTTTCCACTATACTTTTTTCAATTTTTTTTTCGAACTTTTTCGTTCGTTCGAGATTTTTTCCAATTTTTTTATTATTTTTGGCAAGCATTTTTCTTGGAGCGCGGATCACTGTCATTAAGGTTTCCTTAAAGCATTATTTATATATTACTTTTGCCTTAAGAACATAGTTATATATGTCTATGTTAATTTTGATTGAATATCAACTGTTTCCTTCACATCTATGAAATGGAAGTTTTGCGTGAGCTTCAAGTACTTCAATATTTCGTAGGTAATTATGTTACTCATACGCCATGGTGACAGCATTATAAAGTACATTTGTGGAAGAATACGCATAATCTCTGAATGAATTGCGATTATAGCTATCAAGCACAATTTTTTTCTTATTCTTGTACTGTTAACTTTAATTTTAAAAATAATCGATAAGCATTTTCTTGATAGATTGGAAAAACGTCGTTCTACGATCGGGTTGGAACGTGCGGCAGCTAATTGCTTACCAAGTAAAAGTTTTAAAAAATAATTAGTTACTTCCGAAATCTTGTATTTGCAATGTTTACTAAAAACATAGCTCTGTTTTGGAGAGCCTACTTTCAAGATTGAGTAGTAAATTCCGTAATGGCACCGCAAATGTTAAAGAAATTATGCTGAAAAGAGCGGAGTGTCGGCTTCACTTGTCACACATAAAAAATACAATTGAAAAATACTGAGTTTTTTTTGATGCAAATAATGGCTACACCTAGTTCTAGGCCTCGACAAATAAGAAGTTTGCGTATGAAACTAATAAGAGACTACTAAGCTCAAATGTTACTCATACGCCATGGTACCTCTTAAATGAGATCTAACCGCGACCGTTCACATATGTAAATTAGATGGTATTGCTTACTATTTGACAAATTTTAATGAACTGTGCACTACATTATGGCCAGCCAAGTGGAACAGCATGGTAGATGAACTCAGATAAACTGTTCTTTCTAGCCAATTCACCAAACATTTTCAATAATATGCACAACGCACCAAAAAGTCACGAAGACAGTTCATCGGGATCTCTATTTTTTTTTTAATATTTGTCCGTCTTTTTCCTGTTTAGTATATATGTATAGTATTTATCGACACGCGATTAAATCATTTACATCAACTTAACCTTTGCTACTCAGTTAGTTAGGCTCTTGAAAGTGCATTTTACTATAGATTATTGCTTTGCCAGACATGGCTATTTTCGTATACGGCTAACAAATGCGTTTATATTTAGAACTCTATAGCTATATTGCAACTCAGAGCACAAACCACCCACACAACTCTCATGCAATACCGCGGCCTTGCACTACATGCAAAGTGTTGGTTCGTTGCATTCCAAATTCGTCGCCAGACGTGCTTTGGCGAATTGCTTTTCGACATTTTGCATAGCGCTTAGCACTTTTCATGGCATGGCGCCGTCTGTGCCAGACCCATTTACACTTTATGCGACATGGTCTAGTTTCTACAACTCAAAGACAGTTGAGTGAACTTTAATGCATTTAAACTGGTGTGCAAAATAAAAAATTATTTATACATATATCGTCGCATTTCCGCGAAAGTATCGTATGTTACTTTTTATCGAAATTGAGATTTTAATGCCAAATTGTTAGAAAACTTATGTCTCACTATCCTGCAAAATAATATAACTGAAAACGCTATAGTTCCTATAAAAACTAAGTTTCAATTTTAGCGTATGTAACTGTGAATTTTTCTGTTCGCGCAAAATTATCGTATGTCCATACAAATTTTTTTTGCATGTGGAACGAATTACTGCAAACGCACAAAAATATAGAGAGATAACAACATTTTCATATCTTCATTATGTGCTCTTTCGATTTTGCCGTTAATTCCTCTTTACGCCGTTAATTCTTGGTGTACGTTTTGATATTCATTGATCTATCTGGTGATAAGTGAAGCTGTGAAAGCCCAAATTAGTCTGCATTTAGTTTCAAACACATCAATAGTGAACAAAATATAAACAGTTGTGATCAACAAATGATTTATTTGTTATGGAATTTACCCATGGAAAAGTAAGTAGTAGTTACTTATATTTCACTTAATTATTGTCGAGTTATTCAAAAGTGATGTGGATTCTGTGTGTATTTGTATGTTTGCCTATAATTGTTTCGTTTAGCTAGCTCATGAAGTGTTTTTAGGTAGATGTGAAGTGTAAGTAAATGTAACAGTATAAATGTATCAATTGCAGTCTATAAAATTAATTTAAACTAACATAATTTTAAACACCATAGCTTGTGAAATCGCTAGTCCCATATAGTGATAGCGATAACGATGATGAAGAGTGCTGCGTTGGAAAACGTGGACTTAAGCGCAAACCAGTGAGAAAGGAAAAGAAGAAGAATGACAAGAGAGTACTTCCTAACCCGTGTATAAATACCAAATGTAAGAAGGATTGTCGAAGTGTGCCAGACATTTCCCGGCAAAATATTAACGAACATTACTGGGGTATGTCAAACACAAGACGGCTAACATGGCTTCATGCAAATATCAAACGAAAGCAAATTAAAAAAAGGCGAGCTGGGCAGGAAGCAAAGTGTGTGCAAAGGCGAAACTGGACGTTTGAATATTCCCTATTGTGGGATGGAAAAATATTTAAAGTTTGCCAGAATTTTTTTTTGAAAACTTTAAATATTTCTCAAATGGTTTTGAGACATGCATTAAAGAAAACTATTAGTTTTGAAAGCCGAAAAAAAACACCACATAATAAAACAGACTATCGTAAAATAGAATTTATCAAAGATTACATAAAAAAGTTGCCAGCAGTACCATCACACTATTGCCGTAAAAATAATCAAAAAGTCTATTTACCAAGGGAATTCAGAAATGTATCCAATTTATATAAATTGTATCTTAATTATTTGGAAGATCAAGACTTAAATGAGTTCACAGTATCTTGCCGAATATTTCGAAATGTTTTTAATACAGAGTTTGCAATTGGCTTCCATTTGCCAAAAAAGGACAAATGTACGATTTGCGAAAATATAAAGTATATTAACAAAGATGATAGAGAAAAAGTTCAGAATTCAAAAGAATTTCAAATTCATATAAATATTAAAAAGCAAAGTACAGCTACTTTTCTCAAAGAACAAGCGGAAAGTAAAATGGGACAAAAATTTCTTTGCGCTAGTTTCGATATGCAAAAGGTTTTACATACTCCTTTTTCCAAAAATGTTACCCTTTTTTATTCACGCAAATACGCTTACTACAACCTAAGTGTGTATGAAAGTGGGACCCGAAATGGGTACTGTTTTTTGTGGGGCGAAATCGATGGCAAGAGAGGCAGTAATGAAATATGCTCAGCTCTTTTGAGGTATCTTCTTATTTTAGATAGTCGGAAAAAAACCGATGATCTGAGCCTTTATTGCGATAGTTGCGCAGGCCAAAATAAGAACAAGGCTGTGCTAGCAATGATAGCATATTTTTTAAATTCTTCTATTTTCCTGAAAACTATAAAGATTACTTATTTACTTCCCGGACACACTATGATGCCGGTAGATTCAGTACACAGCACTATAGAATCTTTTATCAGAAACCGTAATGTTTGGGCACCCAGTGAATGGCCGACACTGATTAGAAATTCAAGAACAAATCCGTCGGGGTACGAATGCATAGAATTACATCACACTGACTTTAAGAATTGGAAACTTTTTGCAAACTCACTATTTAAAAATAAAACTTTAAACTTAAGTAAATTGCGTATCGCTATTATTAGAAAAGAACAATTGTCAATAGATTTAAGCTACGAGTATTTCGAAAACTCAAACAAAAAACTTATTAATTTGTTCAACGTTAACCAAAACATTGAATCTTTATATAGTTGTAAATTAAATATATCAACAAAAAAATTTCGTAAAAACTTAAAAAGATTATGTAATAAAAATAGCCTTTACCTCAAAAGATCTAAGGACCTTACTTTAAATTAGTTATGACTTTTTAAAAATTTTTAATGACTGGACTACTTTGGAGCCAAAACAGCATGAAAAAAGTTTAAACTTTTTTTTAAATTACCTTTTAATAATAAAGTATAACGTAATAATAAAAGACTGCACGGACCTTTTTTTTTTTAAATTTTTCCTCTTTTTTTTTAATTATGTATGTATTTATCGCACGCTTAAATCATTACAAAAACATTTGCTCTAAAAGTTCTTTATGTTTAAATATTTCCTTAAAATTTTTTTGCCAGACATGGCCTATTTCTACCCCAAAAGGTTTAAGTTAGACTCTTCGTTTTCCTGAGCAAAAACCCAATACAACCTCATGAAAACCCCTTGCACAAATAAAATTTTTCCCAAAAATTCTAAGGTTTTTGGGAATTTTTTAATTTTGCATAGCGCTAAATTTTCTTCCCTTTAAAAATTTTCGTTTTTTTACAAAAAACGGATAACTTTAAGCATTAAATGGTGTCGAAAAAAAATTTTTTGTACGATATATACCTGCTCATATAGGCTATATATTAGCTATATACATATATACATATATGTATATTTGATCGTATTATTCAAAGTATGGTGGGAGATCTCACTTTTCTATTATAGCTCATCTATAGCAAATTAAAACAACCGATGTATTATGTATTCTCTCCTCGATATTTGGTCTCCATTATGGCTCTCTGTAATTATTCTGGTCTAGGATATTGAAAAAATCGATATTTTTTTTGCATATTTTGATAGTTTAGACTTTCAAAAATAGGACATTGGAAGGATTTTTCAAAATTCGACTTATTTTCGGAGATACAGCCGATTTTGTGACGTGGCGTCCGTGTTCACTAGAATTGTCTCCTAAACTTTAAACGCGTTTTTCTCAAAACTGACTTTTTCGGAACGATACCCACGATTTATCAGGTTCTACTAGACCGATTTATTTTAAATTTGTATAGAATCTTCTTTATAGGCTTGTCTATGGTTGGAACTAGCCCCATCCCCAAATTTTTATTTTTACTATTAAAAAAAAAAATCGAAATAGTCAGAGAAAGTGATCTAAAAAAACATTTTTTTTCAGGCAGTCACTATTTTGTGAAAGTTTCTTTCCTCACTTTTCCGTAGTTCCGGCCATTGCGACAATATTCTAGATTAATAATCTTTTCTTTTTTGGTTTCTGATGACTAGGAGGGTTAAAATCATGGGTATGGTCACGTGAAAATTTTGAGAGACCCCCCAATTCGTCAGCTAATTTTTGAAATTTGTTTACTTTTTTAGTTTTTAATTTTTTCTCTACTCTTCTAAAATTAGCAAACAACTAATAAAAAAATGGATAGCAAAAAATTTTAATTGCCTTTTTTACGACACTTTAAAAAATTACCTGAAATTCATGCTTCTAAACCAGAATACCCCCTGAATAATAAGCCCTAGGTATTTCACCTTATCAAAAGGTGAAGACGTGAACCTCCGAATGAGAGGAAAAATACATTTGGATTTTATACTTCCTGGTATTAAAAACCAAATCAGTTGTAATTAGGTTGACGGCTACCGCTTCCATATTATTTTCCCATTACCATAAGAGAAACGTGGTCAATGTAGGTTAAGACCAGAGAGCCATGTTCTTTGAGCTCTCTTAGTAATTTATTAACCACCAGGATCAAAACTTTAACCTTTAGAGATAACTTTACAATGTCCCACTCGGTTACGACTCATTCCGGCCTTCGGTACAAATGCCACCTTAACTTCAACAATCACCAATCGTATGGAGCAAAGTCAACTGAATGTTCGAAAATCCTGGTAATGGTTAAAAAGGGGTTAGTTCAAGTTATCACCCAATTGTATATATTTTAGGCGCAAACATATACTGTTAGGAATAAAACATGTTCTGCAATTTTCATTGAGATAACTGAAATGTTTGCCAATATATCCTGATAAAGTCACCTGGAAATTCGAAAATCTTCATGTTAAGATAATGAGAGATCACAGAAGTATTGACCCAAGCTATTTTTGATACACAGAATTACTATTGTCAGGAAAGAATTTTAATTATTTATCTCAGACATTGATCGATATTTTCGGTCTAAAGTCAATTGAAGATACTGGGTCCACATATTCGGTAGCTAGATGCTTGAACAGTTTTGGCTGGATTTGAGTAATTTTTGGTCATAAGATGCCACCATTATACTTTAAATGAATTATTGTTGCAAAATTTTATCACGTATTGGAAAGCGAAAGAATTAAATGGAATTTAATATTGTGTTATATGGGAAGTACTATATAAATGGTTGTGGTTGAATTTCGCCCATTTCAACTCTGTGACATAGAAATATGAAAGAAACGCCAGGTACTTAGCTTACTCCAAATCGATCGGTCGGGTCCCGATATATTTGATCACTACACAAAACGAATTTGTATGCTTCTCTGCTCATGCCACCAGCCACCCTCAGCACAGTGAATTCCCAACTAGCAAACAACTAAAACAAATACTTAGCTCAACGAGTGACTTTGTCCTGGATTGCTATTTGTGAGTGCAACTAGCTGACTGCATTGCGAGGCGTGTACGTTGGATTGACTGAATCACTGACAGAGTGATAGATTGACTACCTTTGTGGCTGCCTAAAAGCCTTAGACTCTGCCTGCCAAACCGACTGAGCGAGGCTTATTGTCTCGAGCGAGTGTTTGTCAATGTCAATATGTGCAAGCGTGCAGCCTTTTCAAATGTTTACACGCCTAAATGTGTGCAACATATCCAGTGATTATTGCTGCCTTTGTCGAGCTATGTGTTTTATCATGCTTGTAAGTCTATATAGTAATGTCAAGCATAGACTAACCTGTCAAATGCACGCACACACACACTAACATAGAGATATCGCCTTGCAATTGAAATGAAATTAAATACTTCAGTTAAGTTAAAAAATTATGGTGTGTGTACGGAGGATTTGCATACGTGTAAATATGTAAAAAAGTGTAAGTTATAGTACATACGTACATACCCAACATAGACATGTATATTTCTATGTTCGCGTTTGCCACGTGCTGTGCGGCGCCGCTTTGTGGCAACACTTGAACTTTGTATTGAGGTTAATCGCATTTACACATGCCAATGTTTCAATGTTTGTTGTTGCACAGTATATACTACTCTTGGTTTGTATGCGTGCATGAGAATATGCCTTGTAATGTATGAGTTATGACTCTGCTTGCAAGCATTATTGAGATTCTTGCAATTTAGACATATCACATTTAATGTTGAACGTTTAGCTGTGCAGATATTAAAATCATAAGACTATTGTTGTTGTTGCTGTATGAAGGCAAACACTATTTTCCACTTAATTCTCCCATTACGAGTATTTGTAAGGCACACTCATTATTCGAATTGAGTAGTGTGTTAATGTTTTATCAGCGTGGAATGTGGGAAAATAGAAGGCAGTAAAAATAATAAGGATTTAAAAGTTCAAACGCTATTCACATAGTATTGTTACAAGTTCATTGTATAATCGTAGTCTGGAAAAAATATTGCGTTCCTTTCCAGCATCTGTAGCGAATACCATCTAATTTGACCTCTGTTATTGACTATATCAGAGTAAAACTTAAGGTCGTGTCGACATCAATGAAATAACAGAGTATCTCCAAGTCACTGATGAATCGACTCAAAACACACTGATTAATGTTTCGCGTACGAAACAAGTGTCAATATTAGACTCCAATCGACGTAGACTAGACGTTGCTGTTCTTTAAACTCGCTCAAGTTGGAGAGTGGCTGGACCGATTTGACTAATTGTGGTATTGAATTATTTTCCAGAGAAGAACAATTACTGAGCAAGATCGTGATATATGTGAAATATAAGGTATATGCGTATAATCCCGCTTCGATTCAGGTTTTGGAGCAAAACATCACACATTGGACTGTGTGCCAAATTGTGTGTTTTAAAACAAAACCTCCGATTTCAATTTCACAACTCAGATAAAAACGCTTTTATTGTACAGTAGAAATTCACCTTCTAATGGCCGTATAGAGGGTGTTCCGGACACGTTAGTTTCACAATTGTGTTCATAAAAAAATTATTAAAATTATTATATTCACAAAATTATATTCGTAAATTATGGAGATCGGTGTAAATGGCGATAACTAGCCTTGCGTAGCAAAAAAGCGACGTGCATTCAACAATGGACGAATCAATACTGACTTCTGTGTAGCTTGACCCTTTTTATGTTGATTACAGTGATGTGTGTTTGAGTGTGTGGATCCTGGGCTCTCGCGTGTGGGTGGTGGTGATGTGGAGTGTGGTGATGTTGAGGGAGTGTGGTGAGTATGCGTGTTAGAGATGGGTGTAGGTATGGTGTGGGGCAGGCGACTAAGGCTCATTTAGCCAGACTGAACGAATGTACCATCTTAGACGTAGCCGCTGCCAGCATTTGAGAGATAGTCTTTAAAAAAATAAATGCCAATAAATGTTCATTTGAATGCTACAAAGCATTTCCCATTAAATTTTAAATTTCTGTGTTTTTTCTTTTAGTCAAAGTCTTCCGTGTCAGTTAGTAATAATTATATTGGAAACTAATAGCGGGATATTATAAGGTGTGGGACAGTCAGTCTGTTACATCTTAACCATCGTAGATTTGGCTGTTTCAGCCGCCTCAAGTTTTGTCATACAACTTAGATGATATGTTGATCTTTTTGCTGCTATACACACAAAGACTTTCTTCACTTTCAACAATCGACAACTCACTATTAAACGCCATAGGACTTATAGGAAAAATATGCTTTAAGAACATTCCATAAAGCAATGGCACATAGACTAGTTTTATTATCTTGGAAACACATCTTGAAATCGCAAGCATATTTGTAAACCGCTTCTTTTCAATTATTTTTCAAAGACATGCACTATTTCTGAATATTTCAAGGAAGTTATAGTACTTGTCAAATTAACTCCAATCCTCTAAGATGATGTGCTTTCTCAACCATTTTTATCAGAGATGTCTTTAGATATCAAAAGCAACTTCTTAATTCGATTTTTGAAATTTTATTGTCGAGAAGTCTAAAGAAACTGTTCATGAATCGTTGCCTTACTCGATACCTTAGTAACTCAGCTATTCTTTATCAACTGTGAAGTATCATCGGACCCGCTTCTTGTGAGCAATCTTCATATACAGGTTTAAAAAGTGAGATATATGGGTATTTAAGACGAATTTCTGAAAAACTTAAATTATAAGTGTCAGAAAGTTTAAATTCCTGTTGTATGTTCTCAAAATATTGAACTTTTCGAATAAGAAATTTATATTCACTGCCATGAACCACTACAATTCACATTTTTGGACTAAATAACGAAGTCGGATAAAACAATAAATAAATAATTCTGTTCAATGGTTCACGTAATGAATAATTTTCATCGATAAATAAGTTCAGATCTGTAGTCCAATTTCTTATTATCCAAAGTCCCAAAACCCTATTTAAATGATTAGAAGACGAAGATCATAGAAACAATTTTATGCGATTGTTAATCTTTGTACAGGAAAAGAATCATAACTACCAGTTAACATTTTCTTCACGACATTTCTACATTTACACAGATAGAACTTTTGTACAGCTAAACGTCATGAGAGTCATGTGGTTTAGTAAGGTGACAAAATTGCCTCCTAAAGACCTTGATGTGTCGGCTTGCAATCATTCTGCTTACCCATCTAAATACTTAGGGTCATGTTTGAGAATAGAGGAAAATAACACTTTATTTTGAAAATTACATTTTCTTCTTATATATCTGTTCGCTAAAAAGACGAGTAACAGGAAGATCATTAAATTTTTCCAAAGGAAATACCCGTTGAAAAGTTGTATTAGAAAGATAATGATGGCAACACTTTCAACAACATTTCTCGCAAATTCTTTATAGATTTTCAACTCAGACATTGTAGAAGTGTTTAAAAGAAATGCAGCCTGTTCTAACCGCAGAGCAAAAGGAGCCCTTTATACGGACAGAGAACACAATTTTTCACCTTCATATGCAGCAGTTTCAGTACTAGCAGCAGGCATGGAAATTTCTGCGTTGAAGGTGTTTTATTATTTTTTTTTTGTATTTTCACTGCGTTCCCATCAACTCCGTACAAAAAAAAAAAAAAAACAAAACAAAAACTTTTTGTGGCCTCTTCAGCCGCAACGCTTACGTCAAGGTGTCCGTCCAGCTCTCACGAAATGACACCGGTTTTGAGTGCAACGCAGCATACGCAACATCCTAACGGCAAGTGCTTTGTTAATTTTCGCACACAAAAGTGTGACTGAAAGACACTACGTTGCTGGAAAATGTTCCAAAATATAGTCTAAAGTTATGGCGACGCTAACAGCTGCAGCCAAAAAGGTTGTTAGTTACTTGATTGCGTTAAAAGTTGGATGCACTACGGTGGTTGTGCTCATAGATAGAGAAGTCAAAGAATGGAGTGAATACAGTTATATTAGTTGGAATTTGGCCTTAGATCTGGCATATAGACTAATTTTTCATGAGGCGTTGCAACTAACTCAAGAACTCCTAGATATAGATATTTTTGACCGTGGCATATCGACAAAATGCGTAGAGCCTGCACAAATGTATTCAAGCTGCTAATATCAATTCCAGCCAGTTCGACTGGTTCCTAAAAAGTATAGCAACCGAGATAATTTAACTTTGACCTAAACAAAGTTGGACAGTGAAGTCTGTAGCCTCACCCAGATAACTTTACTATTATGGTTAGCGAGCTCACAGCCTTTCTAGCAGCTAACCTATCAATGTGGATGCACACCGTCCCAAAAAGTACAGCAAACTAGTTGGTTGCTTCCTGTGCCCTCTATAGACTATATTGAGCCGTGATCCTGATTTTTGGATTTTCTCATAATTAGTGGAGCTTTCTTGTATTTTATTTCAAGAATCCCATGGAAAATAATTTATGCTGTCTCTTGTTACAGAAGCCGGTCGAAACGTAGCATGTCCGTGGTAGATCTATAAATCGAACTTCATTGGGGTTCTCTACGATACCTGCTGAAGTTACAATTTCGGACTTATGTACTACCAAGCCGAAAGCATCAATTTGAAATGTTTTTTTATTAATTTTTAGGTGTAGAATTTTCAAAGAAATCTCTTCTAAACCGTAAGGATGAGGAAAAGAGAAATATAACATATACGTAAAATGGAAAATTTTTCAATATAATCACCTCATGGTCGTGTGGCAGCTATTTGGTACAGTAGTCCGATATCGGCTATTTCAAAAAATTAGCAGCTTTGGGGTAGAAAAGAACGTGTGCAAAAATTTCAGCTCGATACCTTAAAACCGGAATGATTAGTTCACATATATACCGATAGGTGGAAAAACCAACAGACAGAGAGAGAGAATCGTACCCATTTATGATGAAATTGAATAGTCCTCAGATCTTTGTAATTTAAAAACATACATGTCGAGGCATCTGGCAATACTGATGGTAAATCTGCAGCCTATGAGATCTCAATAAATAAGTCATTGAAAGCTACAGTCTTGGTCATTGACCGCTCAATTCTGGCAGCAGTCAGTTGTACGTATTTTGAGACAGTTAAATCAAATTTAAAGGCAGAATCGGAAGTAATGAACAAACTCATTATCTTACGACGACATCAACCAATTGGACCGCGACACTGCCTCAGTTAAAAAACCGGACCGTCCAAGTACTTACGATACATCGAAATCTTTAATACGCTTACAGTGGTCGTCATCAAAGGAAGGGGATCTCTCGTCCGAGGGTCTTGTGTACTTCTCATTGGCTTTGTTTTTTTTTTTTACGTGGCGGGTCAAAAAATCCAGCGCACAACCCTGTGGAGGATAGGTTCGCCTTCTCACTTTAGCTCGCCTTCAAACGGATGTTTTTTTGGCTACCCAGAGGATACCTGGCCTGAGACCGGAAGTCGTGAGCTGCTTAAGCCATATGTAAAGGAATTGCATCTGGCCACTTTCAAGTGAATGGCGCTCAGAGAACTTTCCTCACTTGCGTTAGTTAGACAAATCCACTGCCATAGGACTTGTGTGAAGTTTACCGGCTATTAGTTGCTTCGGGTTAGGTCACTTGTACTGGCGGTGACTAAGTATGTTACTGCTTTCGAATGTAAAGTAAAAGATAGACCAAAATACCGTCTATAAAATTTAGTCTAAAATTTAAACAACTCTCATACTACTACATCTAACTAATGCAAATGAAATTTTACAAAAATCGCAATAACCTAGCCATGAAGCTCTTAGCTTCTACATCAATTGTCTCATTTCTTATGCTGCTTAATATTTTGTACTTTCCAGTCCAAAACCACCTGCTGCGATGCAATTTCACAGCTTTGTTGGCAGCCACTTCTTTAATGAATATAAATGACAGCACTTTAATGATGTCTTTCCAAAATGCACCATTATCTCTGTTATAGTTTCCACAGTACAGTGTTAACGTACTCAATCCCCAGACAAATATCGTGTGTGTTCTCTTCACCTCGTTAAAATGTCGTTTTCTACCGTTCTTCACTCAATTCATCTACGAATAATTTCCGACTGGAAATTATTGTCACAAATTAAAAGTGATTGGAGAGGGAAGACATGTGCTGTACTTGTGTGTGTATGTGATGTGCCTGTGCCGCAGCACGCGAATATCAAATAATGTTAACTCCGCTCGCCCACTTTGATGCTCCGCCACTGTCGGCCAATTCGTGGACTCCATTTGGGCTAAGCAATCAAAGTCATCCATCATCCTGGTGCAAAGCACTTTTTCATTTTAGTGAAAATATTGCGTATTCTTTCGCAGTAGTCACTCATTTAGGAAAAACTATTTCGATGTTTATTGAATTTTTGTGCAGATTTCGTGTATGTTTTAAAACAGTATTCAGAGATATAGAGTTCTATATCAATTAGAGATCTGAATGGTTCAATATGTAATATCTCAAATTTTTCCATCCATTTTCGGGAGTTTATTCCACGTAGATTATAAGGTTGGAGCCGTGGATGGAGGATAAGTGGATCTCACTTGGTCAAGTGAAACACTGGTCCTTTATAATGCCAAGTACATCTAAATATGGATCAAACTACTCTCAAGTGTTCTTAAATTCATGTCACGTTATTTCACTTTCTCATTTATACGATGGACACAGAATTTCATCTTAAAAGTTTTATCAAACTGTGTGATCTGAAAATCTGTGAAAACCACTTGTTGGTCTTGTTAGAACTTGTCGTGGCTATTAATTGCTGCCTTTAAGGAGAATTATTAAATCCCACAAAATTATCAGGATTATATTATATATGGAATCCAACTTAAGTTAAACAATATTTACAATAGTCCATGTCGATAAGCGGCAACATCTGAGCCAATTGTATAACTAAGCTTTCTTTAAATCAATTCTATTGACTTTTCTGGATCAAAAATCCGTTTTGGGTCTAATCGTGAAGCGCTAACTGGGAATCTGTTATTACAAATTATATCAAACTGTCAGAAGCAACCACCCTGACCACTAAGTAAAGATTTCGAGATTACTGATATGCCTCAGGACAGCATAAGGGTTCAATTTTATAAATTGGGTCCATAAAATCGCAAAGGTTTTATGAAAAACCTGATCACTGTGCAATGAAATTATGTTGACATAAGCGTATATAAATCGAGCGCCAAAATAAAACCTCATCCAAATGATTAATATAAATAATTAACAGATAACTAACAGATAAATAACAGGTTAATAACCAGTGCACAACACCGGTAAGTACCAGTTAAACAAACGGTTAATAGGTATCTACGTAGAAGTTATTTCGCTTTATATCTTCAACGGAAATTCACCGCACTTTTTTAGTGTTGTTGTGGTAGTGCAATTGTTTTTTCATTCGCAAAACGGATTTCGACTATTTATTGTTACTTTCCGCCTCATTTCATTTCTACATTGTGTAACACAATGCGAGCGCAACGGCTTCGTTTGATAGCGTCGGTGGCCATTTCCATTATTACTGCTGTTCTTATTGGTGGTAGTGATGGCGTTTGCACTGTCCTGTCATGCAGTGCGCTTGTTAATTAATTTACTAATGTTTGTTCGTATGTCTTTGTGGGTCAGTGAGGCTGTTCTGAGCACATCAAAGCATCGTGAAATTTCGCAAACTCGAATGAACACTGAAATTACAAAGCAGACGCATTCCCGTATTACTAACTAGGCCTAAGCATCAAAGCGAATCACTGGTTTCGCACACAGAATTTTCAGCGATTTGCTTCTTGCATTAGTATGCATGTGGATGAGTGTGAGTGGCTGATGGGTTTGGTATTCCTTTGAATGTGCTTTGCTTGATGCAGACACATTGTCTGATGTTCCATTTCACCCTTTGTTTGAGCTTCCATCTGTTCATACGCTGTTCGAATGATGGTGATGTCTTATAACCGTAATATTCGTATAAATCTCTGATATTCGAGAGGCACCTCTCAGAGTGCTGCAAGAGCTGATGAACAGCACATGACTTGAGCGATTTACTGGCAGCAACCTATTCGAACGGCCAAGGACTTAAGACCCCTCCTCCTTCTTACTAAAAAATTTTGAGAGACTGATAGACTGACACATAAGAAAGCGCATTTCGTGGCATAATTTATCTGGAGCCTAGCATGTTTATTGTAAAAGTAGGTCAGTGAAAATTGCCCTGCATACTATTGTGCCATGGCTTGAGAAAGCCATTAGGCTTAAGGAATTTGCAAGGATCTTCCTAGATATTGAAGAAGCTTTTTATAACTTCTTTTCGGAGGCAGTTTTAACACCTCTGGATGGTTTTGTGTTGAATCGAACTTCAAAGAGTTATCGGAACGGAATGAGGTAGCGTCTCGGTGAAATGTGCTTAGGGGCTACCCACAAGGTTGAGTTCTTTCTTCTCTTCTATGGATCATGGTCATCAATGACTGGCTGTCAGATAATTTTCTATGTAGACGATGTAGAACTTATGGTCATAGGAAACCAAGCGTAAGCGTAGTAAGTATTGTAATTTGATGCACAGACATGGCTTCGCGATTAGTCCTAATAAGACTGAGATAGTTTTATTTAGTAGGAGATACAAGATCCTACAAGCATAACTGCCACATATAGGAAGCATCCGACTGCAACCAGTGGATCCAGTTAAGTACTCAGGGCTTTTATGGAAACCATAATATCGGGTAGTAGTTCTCTGGCACTAATGTGAAATCTTTGTGTGGCGGAGGGCTCTAATAAAAGACCACATTTCCAAGAAAGTAGGAGAGTGTCCAAATAGCAACGCTCATCAGCATAAGTAGCGCTCTACAAAAGGCGTTCCAAAGAAAACAGAACTTAAACAAAAAACAGATAAAATAGTTTTTTCGGCAAAATCAATTTATTTTATTCAAAATAGTCTCATTCTGCTTCAATACAGCTTTTTTACGGTCCAAAAGCATGTCGAACGAATGTTTTAGCTCGTTGGCCGATATGGTCACCAGTATGCCGTTGCAAGCCTTTTGAATGGCCTCTATGTCTGCATAAACACATGTCTTAGCATTCCCACATGTCGGTGTTCCCTTTTCCTCGTGTGTTCTACTACTGAATAGATAGACTTCGCGGAAACTTGGGCGAGGTCTGGCTACCATCGGTGCTTGCGCTGTCGCAAGATTCTTTTGGCCCAAAATCGATCGTAAACATCTAACTCTAGTAAGATATTTTTCCTCAGCAGGACTAGCCACTCTCTGGCTGTGACGGTCTATTAGGCCACTCCGTATCGGCGTCCACGCTGTAAGGTTGAGAGTCTTACCCAACGCCAGCTGCCGAAGCTGTATGGAAAAAAAAACGCCAATGCGTATGCTTTTTAATCGCGTATGCGTGAACAAAGCTTAAGCATTTGGGAGCTCATACTTCCAGATGTGCCGCCGAACTGCTGGGAGTACTAATTAAAAGCTTAAGCAACCTAACCTGGTGTAATCTTGTCATAGCTTTTCGTAGATTACTTCCTTTCGATAACTTAGTCAATACAAGGAGTCTTCGAAACCGGTTCAATCGCGGTCCAGTAAGTTCATTACTGTTTGAGTTTGAATTGGGAAGCTTGAAAATGGTACGAATAATAATTAAATTGAATTGAAATTCATCTATTAAATAATAGCCTGTAGTTTACCGTATTCAATTTGTATAATGATTTTCTTTAACATTGGCACTCATCTCCGACCAAATTTTTAGGACAAATAACAGTTTGAAAGCGATTAAAAAGAGAGATGGTGTTGCTGAGTCTAAAACTTACCAGTCTAAACGAGTTCATATTCACTAACTGGACGGAAGAGTAAAGACTTGGCATTACAATTCCGAATGTAAATAGCCCTGAGATTTTAGTTGTGACATTCGATAATCTGTGCTCTTTTACTCCTCACACGACCAAGATTTTTGCCAAGGTATCGAGTCGCAACAAAATGCTCAAATCGCTAGCAGACGCACATTGAAAAAAGACAAAAATATGTTGCCAACATACAAGGCATTCGGTCGACCGGTTCTTAACTACGCCGCACCGATATGGTCGCCTGGAAGCAGTGAAATGCTCCTCGTCTGCATGTCAGCTACAAACATGTCATAACGCTGCACTCCGGATTACAACACGATGCCTCTTGTTGTCTCCCATCGAACATATGCACAGTAAGACTCGCATGCTCCCATTAAAGGAGCATAATGAACTTCTCTCCAAGCAGTTTCTGCTGTAGTGAGAGGAATTTCAGATACGAAATGAGATTGTTCCCGTAAATCAACGGGCAAATTAATGGCTTGTGGTCGAGTAAATGTTCTAGGGACGTATCAATAAGCATTAGCTTTTTGTTGTTTCAGAAACAATAAATTTCCTCCTCCAAATGGTTTAATAATGCTATGTAATAGTCAGTGTTGATAACCCTTGTTTTTTCAAGGTTGTCATTTGAATTTAATCCATGCTGATCCCAAAACCACATCCTTGTCAACCGAATGTTTCGTTTCTCCACGCTTTGGGGCGGGTTCATCTCGGCCAGTTCACTTGATTGACTGTCGATTAGACCTCAAAGAGAAATGACGGATCCATTGTTGCCCCATTGTCACATATCGACGCAAAAACACGTGTTTATTATGCTTGAACAACTTCAAACCCTGCTTCGTATCATAAAATCGTCGTTGTTTTTGGTCAAAAGTGAGCTCGCCCAAATATTTGTGAATTATATAATGTACCCGTTCAGTTCTTATTTTTTGAGCAACTTGACTTCATGGTGACCTAAAATTATTTTCTGCACTTTTTTGATGTTTTCATCAGTAAGGACCTCTTTTGGGTGTACAAAGCGTTCACCGTCTTCTGTGCTAATTTTGCCATGTCTGAACTTAGAACACCGATCATTGATGGTTGGTTTTCCTAAGTAAAACTTCTTCACTCAATATAATGTAATTCAAAAGCTAAGGATCCGAATGCTGTCAAATGTATACACAAGCCTTTTGCAGGTTAGAGCTAACCAAAAATCATATGGGTTCAATTCTAGTACCATCTATATTTCTGTACGAAGACTTTTCAATTGACCTTTCACTGTCACTTAGTATTTTCAATATTTTAAATAATTATTAAGAGAAGGGATTTTGAAACTAAAACATAAAAAATGTTGCCTACATTTAGGCGCTGAAACAACAACGCTTCGCATAAAAATGTAACACTAAAATTAAATAACACCACAACAAATTTTTTTTTTTTTTTAAATCAGTAAAAATTGCTTTGCAACCTCTATACGCAGAAGTAGTAGTAAAGAAAAACAGCAATAAAATTTAGTAGGAAATGAAATAGAAAATTCTGCGAAAGCGTGTCAAAGTGGGAAATGTTAAATGCTCTCTGGCGGCGGCTGTCATGCATGCAAATAGCGACTCAGCAGATGAAATTCACTTCCAATTCATTGCTTGCAACAAACTCTTATTAACCTTGCTGCATGCACGTGCAACAACGTATCGACAATATTGTCATTATTGACAGCAAACAGCAACACCCAAGTTCTCACTTTCCTTCCACTTCTACACGCATTTATTGGTATATCAATGTTGCAACTGTCACTTTAGTTGTTGTTAGTATATAAGTTGGTATGTCTGGAAGTTTATTGAAATTGACGTTGTCTGCTGTGACAGCTGTTGCAACACCCTCTCTTTGTGCGCTTGTTTTCATTGTTGTTGTTTATCTACTTGCAGTTATTGCTCTTTGCTAGGTGCCTTCGATTGCAGGCTACGGTTCCCGCTTGTTCAAGTAAGTTTTGAAATCCAAACACGATATAAATGGTTTATTATTGCTAACGGTAAGCAAGCGCGATTAAAAATTCTCAATGAGAGTGACGGCGTAGCAGGATCGCTCAGTTGTGAGTGAAAACTTTTCGTGTCAGGGATGAGGAGCTAATAACCGTAACTGCGCTGTTTATGCAGAAACTAGTGAGTTCAGTTTGCTTCTTGACCGTGAAAGATGAGATCCTTAAATCTTACTAATCGCTCTTGAAACACAAACGCTTAAACGCGAATTATTTTCTCCAGCAGCAGGTTGAAGAAGTCGCACGATAGAGAGTCGCCTTATCTGAAACCTCGTTTGGTAACGAATGGCTCGGAGTGGTCCTTCCCGATCCTGAGGGAGCTTTTGGCGTTGCTTAACGTCAGTTTACCCAGCCGTATTAATGTTGCGGGGATACCAAATTCAGACATCGCGGCATAAAGGCAGCTCTTTTTCGTGCTGTCGAAAGCCCCTTTAAAATCGACAAAGAGGTGATGTGCGTCGATCCTCTTTTCACAGTTGTTGATTTTCCAAGCCTGTATAGCGTTTTCTGAACCACAAAACTTTTATTTTTTGACGAAGCTATTACTGTAATTTAATCTTCCGCCGCTATGGACAAAGCTTAAAAGGTTTTGCTTACATTTTCTGTTTCATCGCCTTTTCTCCTGCAGCTTCACAGATTTAAGTTTGCAGAGGAAGAGGAAAAACTTCACTTCGTGGGAAAGACCTGGAGGAGAAAAACTTGACTACACTTGGAATCAACAATTGGTGCCAAACAGTGAAAAGAAAGAGCGACTAAGACGTTATAGTATAGTAAACTCGGCTATAACCGCGTAAGCAGTGTCTACGCCATTAAGAAGAAGACGAACTATGAATATTCTATATCTAATGGATGTTTCCTGTTTATTTGTATTTTGCCAGTTGTTTGTGGAAATGTCATTAGCGGAAGACTACACCTTGTCTTACCTCTCCTCTTATGCTAAGGTTACTTCGCTGAGAACTTAGCTTTATAAATAATAAAGAAATTACGTGGCATATAAGAACAGACAGTACTTCAATACAGTGTTTAAAACAACTCTGAAAACAGTTGACTAGTTTGACAAAATAAGCTTTTATGAAGCAATGATTAGCTGTTGGGCCTTTTCAAATAGAATAAAATTATTTTACGTAAGATTCGCACTCCACATTCTCATCAAAAAACACATACCACTTTTTATTCATAAAAAAATATATAACGTAACTTAACATTGTCTTCTGGGCAAAAGCCTATTTCTACATACCTTGTTTTGCCTCTCTAACTCGTATCCCTTTTCAAAACAGATATAAATATGTAAAGATAAGGATATACTATCTGATTCTTTTTTTGAGAATATGTAATGTCTCATATACACATATTCTTTTATAGTAGCAAGAACGATAATTCCTTTGCAAAAGTCTTAGCTAAAAAAACTACAAACAATCTTTATTCATGCAACTGATCAAAACCTAAAAAGCATACGCGGGAAATCATAATGCAGTTGAATAAAATAATTTCATATTTACATATGTGTATTAATTACCAATTTGCTTGTTTTCTCGTTTCACCAACTAACCACATATACACAGAGCTGCATTTGTATGAAGAAATTCCTACAGTCGTCGACAGAGTGCAGTAGCTAAAAACCACAATTAAATTAAGAGCAGGATTTTCAATATTCATTACTCCCACAATATCTTGTATTTTATTTACTGGAATTTAAACATGGTTTGAGTATATTTTTATTTGTCTATTTAGATGTGTATGTACGAGTATATTCATGTGCGTTATTTTCAAGTTGATTTATTTCTTAGTATCAAATGTTCATAAAGTTTCTATTTTTTCTGGATCATACGTAAGCCAACCCTTTGGCTTAAATTTTAACTGTGCCTAAATGGCTTAACTTTTCTTTTTTTTTGGAAGACATTTTTGATATCCTAAACAAGCTAATCTACAACTTAGAAAAATCGGTATTCTGGTACCAAATTTTCTGCTCTACAAAAAAGGTCAGAATGACTTTTTTCATAAACATATTACTTTAAAAGTTATTCATCCAATGTACTGCGCATTCTATAAGTGACTTATGTAGTAAATGTTGCTCATACGACATGGTGTGCTGTATGAATACAGAATATTGAATGTAATTTAAGATCGTATAAGCTTTAGAAGAGTGGTTTTATGGGAAGAGTTATTAATAGTTATTGTATTTAATGCTATAAGAATTAATTATTTTTTCAAGCGGAAAATTTTGAGCTGGAATATATAATATTTTTTTCTAAATTGTAGTTTGACTTTTTTAAACTTTTCTTAAGGAGCTACTCGTATACCAGTGTGACGCATGAAAATTTAGGCGATTTTCGTGAATTTCTTTAAAAGAAAGTACTAGATTGAATAATTCAACGTTATATGGACGTAATATAGTATATTTTTAGCTATATTAATTTTTTTTTTTTACAAAAATATTGAAGAATAACGTAGTTATGTGCTGTCTGCCGAAGTGCCAAAAAAAAAAGTGGCCCAACTGCTGGCATGACACCGGTTGAATGAGTAGCTGAAACAAAAAAGTTCAAAATGTTTACTAAACCTAAATATATTTTCTATACAATGAAATACAATCTTTGAGAAATATCAAAAATTGGGAAAATGGCGTAATTTTGAAAAAAAAAATCAAAGAAAAAAAGGACTTTTTTAATGCCAAATTGACAATTTTCAACCAATCAAAAAGATCGTAGTTCATTGTATAGCAAATGTATTCAACTTTACCCAGTTTTAATTTTACTTCTCGTTGAGTTATTATGTCAGCAATTTTGAAAAATATCATTTCGAGAAAAACGCGTTTAAGGTTTCACTTATACTATATACGTTTGCACCTCGGAGCGGTCGCTGTTTAGAACGCTGCCATTCAAAAACTATTCAAGATACGACCCTGCCGATTTCACAGGATATTTTTGAATATATAAGCTATCGAAAAAGTAAAAAAACAAAACTTTTTTTTTGTTTGAAAGTGTCACATTGGCATAGCCTCTTAAGTTTACAGAGGAAGGAAAACCAAAATAATATGAACCACTCATATTTATTTAAATAGAATTTGAGTTTTGGTTAAAAAATGATTATTGTAAATGGTTATATTTTGGATATATCTATTAGCTTACATACATATAGGTATTTTATCGTAAGCAATAAACAAATTGTGTGATTAGCCAGCAAGGCGCTCTAAAGTTTTAGTGCAAATTACAGCACTCGAGCGAGTGGTTAGTTCCCACCATTGTCTCGAACAGACGGCTCTTTAGTTTCTTACGTCAAGTGGTTCATGAAAATTTCGAAAAATTTCGGATTTTGAAAATTAGAAGTTCATTAGCAAGGTGGCCAGACACATACCCCGTGATATAAATATTTCGTCAAAATTATTATTATTTTTTGATAAAGTTATTGAAGGTTGAAATTTAAAGCGCGATAAAATTATAAAATTATTTTCTCATAAACCACTGGAGATAAATCGATAAAATTTTGTGCAGTCAAACAAAAATAATATTTAATTACAACTGACTGAGCTAAATGCATTCCCGCTCATGCTTACATAGAACAAGCTTATTCCGAGAATTTTACGCAACATTTCAATGAACTTTCGCCATTAGTTTCAACTAAAAAGCTTCTGAAAACTAGATAATTTGCATATTACATTACCAAACAAATAAATTGTAAAAAGCGTGCGTGCATAAAATGGACACAATAAATAAAGTAATTATAATTATCAGACATGTTCCGGAAATCGTACGCTTTGAATTCGGCACCGAATTTGCAAATCGCGTGAATTTGGCAACAATGATCCACAATTCCCGCGAATTTGCTTAAATTAGAAATTATCTACGAAACAGCTGATTGAGTACTGACAAATGAAATTTGTTTCAAAGAATTTTACAAAATGAGCTTATTTTCTATTGCTGCATATTTATTGACCAAAAATAATGGGAAAGAAATGAGAAAGTTCGGCGGCGTAATTTAAGGGATCATTCCAATCCCTTGGATATCCCAGATTCCGCGTAAGTATATATAAATCCAAGTTTGGAACACAAGAGATACATTTTGTCTCAATAAAGTTTTGTTGCCTATTACAGGATAAGTAAAGAAGCGTTTCAGGCGAGTCTTGGCTATATCCACTTTTGAAATTGTAATGATCAAAAAATTATATAATTCGTAGATTAATAACCGCTTTTTGCGTTTCTTCGGTCCTCTATAAATCAATGCGCTGTAATGAACACAGTTTGTCTATTATTTCCTCTAATTTTCTATTAAAAAAAAGTCATGTAAGCCCCTTCAGATTCAAAATCATCATGACTCAGTTAAATTTTTAACTCTTTACCCGTTTTTTTTGGCAAGAAATAACCGTTAAAGACTTAATATTTATTTGGACATTGAGCTCATTCGTCGTCATTATTGTGATTTTTATGGTTAAAGAAATATTTTAATTTTCTTCAAGAAAAGAAGAACTAATGAGATCCAGTAAGAACTAAAAGAAGGGAAGAGAGAAACATATCCTTTAATGTTATTGTTGCTTGGAAATTAGCAGTGATAGCTTTGAGTCTATTAACCAATGATTCGATCTAAAAATTAATTTACTCATATTTTAGAAATAAAAAATTTTATAAAAAAAAAACATTTTTCTAATATTACTTGTATTTAATAAACTTATGAATTGAGGGGGAGGCTATTTTGAAGCTTCAAAAAATCAAATTTTTTTGTTTAAAACTCTCTAGAAAATATCTAAGAATATGTCCCCAAGGTTATAGATGGAAATTCGAAATATTTGCGAAGCTAGAAGGGAAATAGTGACCGAGCATCTAGCAGATATATGAGCGATTGGGCAGAAAGCGAAAACTTTTACGGGCGATTACTAGGTTTTTAATTTTTATGATTTTACTGAATTTGCGGGAAAAAAAATAGAAAGAAAGCTAAACGTCGGATCGAATTGGGGTAAAATTTATTATCTTTGGCATTAAATTATATTCTATTTAAACCAAAAAAGTCATGTTTGAACATATTTTTAAACAACCGTCAGACAAATGCACTGGGGAGATGCATCGGGCAATTGCTTCCCAAAAGCAGAATATAAAAGATTTTATATTCAAACAATGTGAGAATGATATTTAAGGTAGTAGTCTGGTAACTTATGCCTATTTTCATGACATCTTTGGAGGGTGGTTTTTTATAGGAAAATAAAAATATTCTTGATTATTCTTAATCCATAGACATCATTCTAGTCGGAACTACTGAAGTTAAATTTCAAGGCTAAATAAAAAAATGGCGTACTTTGAAAAAAGTCCCTTTGTTTTAGCAAACAAAAGATTGTAAAATAAAAAGTTAGTGGTGAAACTCCAAGTCGCTCTAGGAAACTCGTTATAACTTCCGAAATATTTCGAATTTCTATCCGAAATTTTCACAGTATATTTTCAAGACTTTGTACTTTCAAATTAAGCAAAGAAAGATTTTCGATTTTTTGAACCCAAGTTACCAAGCTACTACCCTAATTATGTAACTATAAACCGCAGAAATTTCGTTTTCATCAGTTAATTCTTTCCCTCCTAAATACATCCTCAAAAAAATCGTTTTTTGAAGCTTCTAAATCAACCAAGCTTTATTATATTTTCTTATAGAAATTTTAGTTGTTATCTGCTGGAACCAATATCTCTCGCATGACCTTTCCATACTTTTATTTAGAGTGCAGAGAAATTAGCCTAACGAAGTATTTAAGGTCAGCCAGAGAACACATAATATTGATTGCCGAAACGCTTTTACTGTAACGTATATATATACCATATTTTCGGTTTTAATTCTTCTGAGGAATATTCGATATTAATCGACAGAGTCTTACATATGTTCCGTTGACAATGCTTAGACTGACTCACTCTTCCGTCTCTAATCTCATGACTTTCGGTACCTATTTGAAATACTTGCACAATAATAAACGGAATTAATAAATGCGATAAAAAGCTAATAAATTTCAATGATATTGTCTGCGACAGTTTCACTTTCTAATTTATGTATTACGATTATATAAGCTATATGTAAGTTATTGACGTTAATTGGATAATTAGCTGCACGCAAACTAACGCCATAATTTTTTTTTGTATTTACAGCGATGTAAATTTATTTTCATAAATATTTGCTTTAAGGTGAGCAAAATAAATAATACTATTTACCAAGTAAGTCTACAAATTGCTGTTTACTCTGCAAATATTTGTGTAATTAGAATTTTGCTTTCATAAAAGTGTGTTTATATAGAAATCCATAAAAAATTGTGCCCATAGATTTACTTATACTATATATTGGCGTTATTATTTACATGGAAAATTATTTCTGTCGGGCTTTATTTCGGAATGATTTCCGTAATTGGAGAGCATAAGTACACAATTGTATTGGCAGACCTTGCCACAAACAGTTAAGTATCCACTAATATTTTGGGTGGTAGGAATTTGAAACTTCTTAAACTTGTGCCAGAAGTATTGATTTGAAGTCCACAATACTTGAAAATAGTTGATCCATTTCGAGATTCCCTAATTTTTAAAAGAAGGAACACAGAAACTTCGAATTTCATGAGGAATGTTTATTATCATTCGAAAGAACATTCTTTGGCAATTATTTTTTGAAAATTATTTCTTTCAAATGTAGGCCGTGGCTACATCTCAGATAGTTCATGAGTTGAGTTCAATTTTCAATGACTCGTTCGATCATTTCGACAGGTAACTGGCGAATGACACTCGTGATGTTTTGCTCCAAGACCTAAATAGAAGTAGGATTGTACGCATAGGCATTAAACTTTATAAATCCCCAAATGGAAAAGTCTAGCAGTGTGATATCACACGATATTTCTCAACTGACCGGCCCAAAATGTAAAATTATCTGCTCACCGAAGTGTTCTTTCAATAAATCCATTAATAGATGCGATGTGTGGGTAGTGGCACCATCTTATTGAAACCGTCATTGACGGTTACTTAGACCAATGATTCCACAAGCCCAGAAATCTCACCAAACCGTTGTCTTTTTTGTATGAACTGGCAGCTCTTGGATCTCTTCTGGTTGCTCTTGGTCCCAAATAAAACCCAAAGTTAGTCGCGGATTGTCTATCCTCTTTCCAACAACATCTCGGCATTTCAACCTTCGACGAACCAGGCATCATATACGAAACCGAAACTAGGCGTACCACAATGGACCGTAGTTTCAAACTATCGAAGTAAGATCCTTGTTAGGATCGACCTCGACGAAGTTTAAATATAATTCTGACCATTTTTTTGTTTGAAACTTCGACTTCAGCCACCAAGTTTCAATATTTTTGAAATCTTGTTCCATAATGAAGACACTTTGTGGAAAGGAATAGAGTTTAAAATGAAAATGTATAATTAGAACATGAAACCAACTCACAGTAAATACAAATTAGATTGTATTTACCGACATATCTACTGAAATACGTCCATGTACCTACATATATATTTAATCATAACCCTTTGTACGGTGTGAGAGCTTCAGTCAATTCATTAAACAGAGATCAAAGATAAATATTTGCCATTATAATAGAGTTATGTGCAGTCTCTTATGTACATAGTTGTGATAGCTGCAAATGTCTAGCTGAGTGAACAGTTAATTATCAGTTAGGTGTGTATGAATGTGTCGATTTCAAAATGCCTGTTGGCAAAGACGGTGGAGTTATGCAAATACATAGGCTTACATTTATCTCATTTACACTCCAAAAATTAATGAATACATATTTACATTTTACTCTCAACTCATGCAAGCTCTAATTCCCAGACTAAAATATTTTCATAGCCTGAGAAGTACTTCGTAAACAATTAATTGGCTGAGCAATTCTATATACTTAAGCAAACCTCGAGTACATATAAAGAGTAGAGTAGTGCAACAATAGAGACATGTGTTTTTCAAGAAGAAATAAAATGCATTTAAGTTGATGTTATAGTTACAAATTCAGCTTTGTTATAAAGACAAGTGTTCTTGATTATGTTTTAAATATGATTTCGGGCAACTGAACACAACGGAGATCGCGAATAAATTCGTGCTTCAAAGCCTTCCACAAAATGAATGGACACAGCTCCAAACGTTCCGTGCGCCGTCGAATGGACTAATTCGGATCTTCTGCGAGCTCATAAAATCAGTACGCGTTCTCTCTCTCGATAATTGATTTCATACATGAAATGTATTCGGAGCAAGCAAATGACAAAAGCGCCTCTTCGAGAAAATTTGACCCAGACTGAGAAAAAACTAGACTTTCACATATTTTAATACGCGTAATACCATTTTCAATACGAATAAAATTGTATATGTCTTGACTGGAATGACCTTCAGTACCTTCAGCAAATTTCGGATTTTTCAATTGCTATGCCATACGCTAGATTGTTCGACGGGTTCAACGGCATATTGATGAATAAAGCGCTCTCAGCTACGCTTTTGGCAAATATTCAGAATTTTTGGTATTTGATGTGAAGTGTAGAACTGACACGCTTCATACCCAAAAACTTAACCGAAATGAGTTGAGTCGATATGCAAAGATGTTGATATCCTCAGCTTTTCTGATGCCAATTCGATGCTCTTCTTCTTGATTTTTTGGAGTTTACCGTCATTAACAGAAATGGATAGACAGCATGAGACAAATTTTCGAGGACTTGACCATTTTCACTGAATGATTTGTGCCACTCAAATATTTGTGTTCGTGATATAAAAGACCCCTTAAGTACTTGTGCAGCATTTTTGTGATATAGCTACTGAGGCTGAAAATAAAGTTTCATCAATACGACATCAATCAACGATTAGCAGTCAGAGATCTTGCTCGCATCGTTAGAATATCGGAAAGATCAGTGAAAATCATTTGAAAGCATCATTTGGGCCTTAGAAAAATGAAAGCACGATTGGTTCCAAAAACACATTTTCCGAAGAACAGCGTCACATTAAAGTCCGTGAAAGAAAGCTTTCTGACTAGCAGAATGTCATGACACGGACGGCTATTACTGGCTTGGATCTATGCATACGACCCAGAAACAGGCGATGAATCGGCCGTATATCATGGCAAAGGTGTACAAAAGCCGAAAAAACCATGTCAAAGTTTTTTTTTTATTTTTTTGAATGTTTTCTTCGATTTGACATGCTTTTGGACCGTGTAAAAAGCTGTTTTGAAACCGAAGGAGCCTATTTTGAATAAAATAAATTGATCTTGCCGAAAAAACCATTTGTTCTGTGTTTTTTACCTTGTATTTTATGCGGTAATATTCTACATCTGCTACTCTAAAGGCAGTAGAAGATATCTTCTAGCTTAGTCGCGTTCGTTCCAGGCTTGTACGATGCTCGTTACATTGGTTAATACATTTATAAATATCGTCTACAGAAATAAAATATATTTCTCTTTGTCATAGGATATAATAATACTGACAAATATGTAATTTTTGTCATGGCACTTGGGTTGAAATTTCTTACAAACATCAGGGGGTATTCTGGTCTAGAAGCATGGATTTCAGGTAATTTTTAAAGTGTCGTAAAAAAAGGCAATTAATATTTTTACTATACATTTTTTTATTAGTTAATTGCTAATTTCTGAAGAGTACAGAAAAAATTAAAAACTAAAAAAAGTAAACAATTTCAAAAATTATAAGCTGACGAAGCGGAGGGTCGCTAAAAATTTCCACGTGACCATACCCATGATTTCAACCCTCCTAGTTATCTGTAACCAAAAGAAAAAAAAGAATATTAATCTTGAATAATGTCGCAATGGCTGGAACTACGGAAAAGTGGGGCAAAATTTTTTTCACAAAATGGCGACTGCCTGAAAAAAAGTTTTTTGGATCACTTTTTCTGACTATTTCGAATTTTTTAAAAATAAAAAAATTAAAAATTTGTGGATGGGGCTAGTTTCAACCATAGACAAGCCTATAAAGAACACTCTATAAAAATTTCAAGTAAATCGGTTAGATAGAACCAGAGAAATCGTGGGTATCGTTAAGAAAAAGTCAGTTTCGAGAAAAACGCGTTTAAAGTTTAGGAGACAATTCTAGTGAACACGGACGCCACGTCACAAAATCAGCTGTATCTCCGAAAGTAAGTCGAATTTTGAAAAATCCTTCCAAGGTCATATTTTTGAAAGTCTAAACTATCAAAATATGCAAAAAAAGATCGATTTTTTCAAAATCCTAGACCAGAATACCGCCATAATATTTATAGTATGTCTTTACCATTATCTGCATTTTAGGTCTGCTAGTATTCTATACTGAGGCTTAGATAATAGAATCTTAATCCTTTTACATAATTATTTGGCGATTCATTTTTCTGGCTCTACATGATTTATACCTGATCTTAGATCTTAGAGAAATTCACTAACCATTTCCTCCTAACTTATCTTTTCAGCTCCTTCTTTGTCGCACAATGAAAAAACGGTATGATATTTGCGCCTTCAATCTGCAAGAGTATCATATCTCTTGAATATAATATTTAGGGACATTTACAAAAGGGCAAACGACATGTGTATTAGTAAGCAATAAAATACGAAAAAGCAATAAATAAGAAAAAAGAAGGGGAGATGAAGAATTGACTACCCACAAATTGCAGTTGTAAAGGAAGGCACTTGTGGAAAGTGTGAAAAGAAAATGTGAGAGACGGCGCCGACAGCATGTGGTGCCGCCACAATACTTAAATACACGCACTAATTATTGACAATGCGTACAACAACAACAATTGGAGTAGAAAAGAACATTTGTCGGGATAAAAAGTGAACAGGAAAATAGCGGAAACGGCTATAAATCGGAAGCAAGGGCATAATTAAATTTACTCGCATTCGTTGACTTGCCGAACGCCCACTCTCACCCCCAAAATCTGTACAAAAAGTGATGAAAAAGTGTTAAATGCAAATAAAGAAAGCCAAATTAAGAGCTCTGCAAAATCTTATAAAGCACATTAAAGCAATCGTTTGAGTGTTTGTGCTTTAACAGTGAAAAATTTCTGAGAAATATTTTTTCTCATTTTTGTTTTTGTAGTGTGAGCAGCATCAAGTGTAGTGTAAAGTGAAGTAAGAAGCTTTGAAATCACCTTTCTCTAATCAACCAGCGAGCTTTTGAAAGAAAATCTTACTTCGAACGCTTGCTCTTAAAATTAACATTAATCCCGGATTTATTTGGCTCCGCTTGAAGCAGGAAAATCAAATAATTTTATACAAAGTAATCTAAATTTGAAATTGTGCCGTTATTAAGCCCACAGTCACGTTTAACGAACGATTTATAAAACTTCAAAAACATAAGCGCACTTGAGCTCTGCCGACAAGCTTACAGCTTATAGAGTTAAATCAAATAATAACAGTAACTGTTGGTTGCCAAAGCAGACGTGTGTGTGTGAGAATTTGCCAAGCATCTGCAGTTGCCGTCGTCAGCCGTATTCATAATGGCCGACTTGGAGCGCATAAGACTGGTTATACTGGGCGGTGCTGGTGTGGGCAAAAGCTCCATCATCAAACGTTTCCTCTTCAAAACCTATACGGACAAATATCGTGCCACGGTCGAGGATCTCTTTAATCGGGAATATGATTTGGGCGGCGTCACACTGAAGGTGAGTAAGATTGAAAACTAATTTTATTTACGATATTTACAAAGTTTAGAAAAAGTAGTTAAAAAAGCTTAATAATATTATTATATAAACAAGTAAGAAAGGATTAAGTTCGGTTGCAACCGAACATTTTACACTCTGGCAACTTGCACGAATCAAAGCCAGGAAAATAGCTTACGATGTAAAACGTCAGCCAGAGAATCGGAATCTAAGCAAATATTGACCCGATTCCACCCATTTTGAATGGACAGATTTACTACGACAGGAAAAGAATTCTGTCTGAATTTATTGCATATCTCACACATTGACCGATATTTTCGGCCAAGAGTCAACTATAGGTACTGGGATCCTCATATTCGGTATCTAGTTTTGGTTGGACTTGCACAATTTACTCTTTTTCTAGAGATTGGGCACAACATACTTAAATTCCAACCGTCAGGCATGCGTCCGTTCGACCATATTCTACAAAGAGGCTTATGCACTCTACTGATTAGTTCTTCGCCGCCGTATTTTAATAGCAACCCATCGGCCGCGTCGCTTTGTTGTTCTTCAGAGGGATAATTGCAAGTTAATGAATGCTCACACGATATTTATAACATCACGATGCCATACAAATGGATATGCTTAGCAGATAGCACAGAACCCGTAGCTTTCGTAAGTAGTGTAAATGAGGTCTATCTTTTAAATTTCCAATGAAGCTCAAATTTTTAAGCAGAAAAGTGGGCGGGACGTAAAAACACGGAGAATAAACTTTTATCTATTGAAAAAGTAGAAAAAAATCAAAGTAAATAAAGAAATAAACGTTCGCCGCAAGACATTAAACTTCCGCAAGGATGGATCAAAAATGGACGATGGAGTTTGTGCTGGAATAGACTGTCCGGAACCAAGCATAAGGCAGCCTTGTTAGCCGCCACATCACAGCAATATTTCAAATATACGTATATTTTTATTGAGGAAACCATCAGGTTAGCCTCCTAGTCTTCTGAAGCAGGGAAGCCGTGGAGAGTATCGCCAGGAACAAGCGACTTCACTTCTGTTAGGTTGTTAGGTGATAGGTCAGAAACTCATCGATGGCAGTAAGACGGTGGATGAGATTGTCAGGAGTAGTACACGCCTTGCATCGAAATCGTAAGCAGTTTGGATTTACGACCATGTGGATGGCAGCATGGCAAGGAAGCTCTAAAGGTAGTGGAATCATCTACAAACCTGCAAAAGCCATGGATACAGCGATAGATCGGAAATAAACAAATTTCCTACTCATTGTTGATAGAAGAGTCTCTTAAAAATATTATCCGAATAAACATTGGTCACAGTAAGGTAGCGGCACACGGTTGCAGAATGGAGCTGGCTGGCAGGAAATGTCAAGAGCAAGGCAACAACAAAACATTCGAGCATATCTCGTGCACTTGTCCAGCAAGAGAAGGCTTCAATAATTTCAGAGCCAAACGGTATGATTCGCTAGAAGAGGTAACGTAAGTGAAACCGCAAACCTTATAGAGGTTTGCTTTAAACGATGGCTTCCTCAGCTACAATTGCCGTTAGCTTACCTTCTGACAACGCTTTTGGTTATGGAAAAGTTCTGTGCAAAATAGGTGATGCGCGAGCTCACGACGTGTTGATAATTCGGAAAATTATTTAGAGATGTTCAAGCATAATAACCCGAGTTTTTGTATCGATGTGGGACAATGGATTACACATGGCTCCATTACTTCATTCAGAAGTTCAATCGACATAATTTTTATTGACTACTTTGAAAAAAGAAGAGTATTAGAGCGCTATTGGATCGCTTGAAGGACGAGGTCGCCGCAAAACGGCCGCATTTGAAGAAAAAGAAAGAAAGAAAGTGTAAAAAAAACTTGGCAAAAATCTATGAATTGGGCTTCGTATTGGATCTGAATCCACTGTATTCTCCAGATCTGCCCACCAGCGACTATTTCCTGCCCTCAAGCTTCAAAACCATGCTCACTGGGAAGAAAATTTCGTCAAATAAATAGTTGATCCCCGAAACTGAGGCCTTTTCGGAAGCAAACGACATATCGTACTTCGGCTTTGAAAGGTTGGAGGATGCTATAGATGCTATAATCTGTGTATCACCCTGGAAAGGAATTTTGTTAAATAAAAAAAAGAATTTTTCCATGAAAACATGTTTAACCATGGTAGGCCGGTTACTTCTTAATTGATCTGTCCTGAGGCCAGTTTAAATTTTCTTTGAGTTTTGTATACTATAAATGAAACCAAGTTTTATGGAATGTTGTTTTGTCGAAGCCCCAACATTGGAGCAGTAATTCGAGTTGAAGTCTTTACAAGGCCATTTAAAGTTGACCCATTTGTTTCTAAAAAAAAAGAACAAAAGAAAACAATGTTTTTTGTTCATTTCAAAAATAATTTATTTTGGTCCAAGGGGATTTGTTTCAGCTAATATTTAAAAATTAGATCGCGTAAATGGGCACCTTTAGCTTTGACAGCTAAATGCACTCTTTTTTCGACATTTTCCATGACTTTGGCCAATGTTTCGGATGATATGGCGGCTGTTTCACGTCGAATGTTGGCTTTCAGTTGAGCTAAGGTCTTTGGCTTATTAGCGTATACCTTGGATTTCAAATAACCCCACAAATAAAAGTCTGGTGGCGTCAAATCTGGTGATCTCGGTGGCCAGTCAACATCACCATTTTTCGATATCAATGGCCCGGGGAAAAATGGTCGCAATAAATTGATTGTTGGTCGAGCTGTATGGCATGTAGCCCCGTCCTGTTGAAACCAGAAGTTATCCATGTCATTTTCGCGAATAATGGGTATCACAAAATCCGTTATCATGGCTCGATAACGCTCACCATTGACTGTTGTCATGGCTCCATCATCGTCTTCGAAAAAATACGGTCCGATGATCATATTCGCGCAAACACCGCACCAAACTGTTACTTTTTGGTCGTAAAGAGGCTGTTCTTCAATTAATTGAGGATTTTCGGTGGCATAAAATCGGCAATTTTGCTTGTTTACGCCTCCATTCAACGAGAAATGTGCCTCGTCTGACATGATGAGTTTTCGCCAAAAGTCAAGTTCGTTTTCAGCCATTTCGATGGCCCATTTGCCAAAATTAAGGCGTCGCGGATAATCAGCTGGGTTTAGTTTTTGTGCCATTTGAATTTTATATGGAAACATCTTCAAATCTTTATGAATTATGCGTCGGAGAGTGGTGCGAGAGATGTCTAATTCCTGAGAGCGGCGATAACTCGATGTCGATGGAGTCTCCTCAATACTGGCTCGTACAGCTTCGATATTTTCATCAGAACGTCTTGTGCGTTGTCTGGATGCATGACTGGCATTACTGAGATTACCGGTGTTCACAAATTTTGCGTATAAAGACTTAATTGTGTTCTTAACTGGAGCACTTTTCACTTTATTTTTTTGCGAAACGCACGTTGAGTTAACACAATTGAAAAGTTATTTTGAATATAAAGCTGAACAATTTCAGCGCGTTCTTTTGGAGTGTACTGTTCCATGGTATAAATTGTCTTCGAATGACGCTTCTAACGCGGTATGACATTAGCCGATTTGTCAGCGCTGTTAAAAGTTACAGCGTTGCCAGATGGGTCAACTTTAAATGGCCTACCCTGTACTAGATTAGTTGAGTGCCTTAAAGATTTTCTGGTCTCAAATTGTTCAGAACACTTTTACTCTCAGAAACAATGTTTGTTATCTCTTCATCTGCTGAGAGAGTTTAACTGATTTTCCTAAAACTAAATAACTAAATCAGTATTGCGCCTTTGACATGTGGTCAGTGAAAATCTTGTCAGCGACCAAATGAATTCTTATTCTTATTCTACAATAAAACTATCAAAATTGAGGGCAAGACGAAATAATCTGCTTCCCACATTTCTTAGTCTTCATTGTCAAGCTTTAGCAGTTTGACTCTACAGCTTAGTTACTTAATTTCTCCATATGCAGCAATTGTTTTTGGCTTACCTTTACTGCGTATGTGTGTGCGTATGTTTATGGCTGAGTATCAGCTTAGAAGAGCAGAAAATCATTATACTATATAATGCTTCTAAGTAAAATGAAGCGGCGACGCATATTGCTGTTTAATTGAATTTGTTTTTTTGTTTTGTTGTTGTTGTTTCACTGTTTTTATTTTCGTACTGTAAGTTCTTTTCTGGCATACTCATGCAGGGATTATGCCTATGCACACCTAATGCTTCCACTATTCACCTTCTTGACAACAGCAATGCTTACTAACACAAAGAAGGTCATAAACATGCAGCCCTACATGCAAACATATCTACTATATATTCAAGAACTTAACTACATTAAAGTTTGTCTGGCCACGTTGCGCACTGTTGGCAAATCCTAGTCACACAAACACACACATTCACTTGGAAGACAATTAAGGGCAGAACTTTTGTCTGCGAACAGCTTCAACATGACACGCTCGACACGGAATATTTATACAGCGCACAAACAGACACACGGAGACGTCCGCATGCTTTTACTGTTAGTTGACAAAGTCGTCGATTAGATGTTGGCAACTCTCGGCAACACACACATTAACAAATCTGCCGTTACACATGTTGCTGGCGGTGATAAGAATGTCTTTAGTAGAATATACATTAGGGTACTTCAGTTTTAGATCTTATATTTTTCACGCTTTGCTACCAGAAAAACTGCGCCTAAATAACGAATAAAAATTAGGCCGCTGAATAAAATGATTTTTCCAATCTTCGAAACACTTTTCATAAGCACTTTTTGGGATGGCATTCAGCTCCTTCAGCGAATTTTTAGTTTGGGAAACAAGAAAAAAATCACACGGGTCCAAATCTAGAGAATGCAGTGATTGATCGATGGTATTTATTGCATTTTTGGCTTTAAAAACCAATGGTTTCGGTTGCAGCTTTACGTAAGGAGCTTGAAATGCCGACCCACAGTTCCCTCATACCGAGTTGTTGACGAGTGCTCTCAGAGAGCAGGAGTGCAAGCCGAGTAGAAAATCGTTCGACTTTCTGTTGTGATTGCGTCTCGACGTCGAACCTTCCCTGTGTTTGTTGGCGTGCGTTTTTTGCTGCACAAAGGCGGATGCGAAGCTTGGCTGACACAAAGTAGTGGTCCGAGTCGATGTTAGGACCTCGGAGTGCACGCACTATCACAACATGATCGATCTGGCTGGTAGTTTTTCGATTCGGAGACAGCCAGGTGGCTTGATGAATTTTCTTGTGCTGGAATCTAGTACTACAGATAACCATATTTCGGGCGCCGACTTCGCCGGGCTTCGATCCATTTGGGGATGTTTCGTCGAGAAAGCTGAATTTACCCACTGTTGACCCAAAGATACCTTCTTTGCCCATCCTGGCGTTACAGTCGCCAAGAACGAATTTGATATTGTGGCGGCATCTTTGGTCACTTCTTCGTTAGTGCGGATTTTGGCTAGACGTTCATCCACCGGGGTGAATGACAGTACTTGGCGACGGAGTCTCTCACTCACCACAAATCCCACACCAAATTTGCGCTCCTTTATACGGCCGCTGTATGAAATGGACCTACTTGTCTCAGTCCTTGTCCCGTCCAACGTATTTCTTGAACGGCGGTGATGTCAGCCTACACTCTAACGAGAACATTAACCAGCTGGGCAGCGGGACCTTCCCAATTAAGGGACCAGACATTAAAGGTGCAAGCCCTCAAATCATAGTCCTTAATTCGTTTGCCATGGTCATCATCAAAAGGGGGTCTTTCATCCGAGGCAGTTGGTATCTTTTCATTGGGGCGTTTTTTACGTGGCGGGTCCCAGACCCCACGTACAAACCTGCGGAGGGAATGTTTCGCCTTCTCAATTTAGCTCGCTTTCAAACGGATGTTCTTAGGCTACCCAGAGGATACTTGGTCAAAGAGCGGAAGTCGTGAACTGCTTGAGCCATATGTAAAAGAATCGTTTCTGGCCACTCACAAGTGAATGGCGATCAGAGAACTTTCCTTACCTGCGTGAACTTCTACACATGACTCCGTCCTCCACATGACTCCATCCTCGACATGACTCCATCCCCCACATGACTCCATCCTCCACATGACTCCATCCTCCACTTTTGCGACTTTACATCAGTTTGTTTAATTTTCCGTCGCAAAAATAAAAAAAAAAATATTTTTAAGACAATGAAATTGGAGACTATTAGTTATTTTTATTTGTGCTTTTCTTTGAAATTTATTTATTGCAATCTTTATTTTGCTATGGTTTCCTCGTTTATTTCGTTTTAAGCTCATTTCCACGCTCCACCTTCAGTTTTACCAGAACAACCGGCATCTCTTTTATGGTTTTTTTCATTGGTATTCATAACCATAGACTTGTAGGCTTCTCCAATGCTGGAAGGACGAGCTTTATTAAAATTTAATCATCGCTTTAAGTCGTACATGTATTCGTACATATTCGTTTCATTTGTGTCTTCATATCCCACAAATAGTTGCCATGTGTAAGCGTCGTCGTAAAACCAAATTTCATGACATTTTTCAACCGCATACGTTTATGTCCAGTCTAGTCAGCGGTGACGACGACGATAGTTAGGTATTACCCCTCCCGATAACCGTCTGGTTTTTGCCTGCAGCCTTGTTCGTTGACCGCAAATGCCACGATAGCCTATTTCATGCTGATAACGATTAACACGCTGATGCGTGCCACATTGCCGGCAGTCTCGCTTGGCTGGACACAGCGCTAGCTAAATTAACCAATTGACACCCAATCCTTATTGATGCGCCATAATGCCCGACCCATCAGGCTCGTTTTATCGACATTCAAATGCGATTGCTGACATATATACGTTGTAAATTGCCAGTTATTTGTACGAGTGATTGTAGATAAATACCAATGTGCATATATTAAAATTTAATGGCAGCACTAAATTTCACTGTGATAAATTAACACAGAAAAAATTTATTGGCGTGGTATAGCTTTTAATGCGAGCATCTCCCTCGCAATCTTATTAGACATGGTCGATGATCCGATGGTCTCTTGCTTTTGAACACTAGATCTGTGTACTGTGAACTCGCTAAGCGTCGGTTAGAAGCTAGAGATCTTTATGGTCAGAGAAGAACAAGAAATGTCTTTTGAATTACCTGCTCTAGGTAAGGCTCAGCTCAACGCAATGATAGGAACTCTGATTAAATAATGTACTGGATGTACTTACAGCGTGAGCGTCAAGATTTTGGATGCCGCAAATTGTCAAAATTTAATGAAATAAGGTGAGGCGGAAGTATCTATATACATTTCTTCCACTTTTAAACTTTCGCTAAAAAAAAAGATTGAGTAGCTACTCGGTAGTCATACCTTCTACGAATTATGCAATTTGGCTGCAGTTGTTAGTAGCCGCCTCAACAAATTTGTGAAGAGCTCCAGACGCTTTGTCCATTTACAATGGCTTCTATGTCTAAATAAGTGCACAACTGACTTTACGAATATCAATCTGATTACCGAAACTAACCTAACGTATGAAATTATATCAATTATATATTATCAATGATAATATAAGCTTTAATAATTTGCACATTTATTTATGAATAATGTTTGGAGAGAGTTCTATTCAATTTTATGGGAACTAATCAATATTTCGCCAAAGAATTTTGTAAGGATACAATCTTGTATCACATCACTTTCATTTGGCTTCTGGAACTTGTGTATATAAAGAGTGACCTATTTCGAGGTTCTGTACTTAAAACACCCAAAAAAAATTAAATTTATTGTGGAATGTTTACTATCAGAAAGAACATACTTTAGCATTTCTGTTTAGACGAATATCTCTTTCAAATGTCGGCTGCCGTCAGATGGGCCATTCGTTGAGTCCAATTTTCGACTACTCGTATGAGCATTTCCACCGGTAACTGGCGAATGACATGCGTAATGCTTTGCTCTAAGGCTTGAATCGAAGCGGGCTTATCCGCAGACAGTTTAGACTTTACGTAACCCCACAGAAAAAAGTCTAACGGTTGACGGTTACGTTCACACCATTTTTAAAAAATATGAACCCATGGTTCCACCGGCCCACAAAAGACAACAAATCGTTTTTTGTTTTCTATATGATATGGCAACTCCTATAACTCTTCCAATTTCGGAAAAAAAAGCATTGGCATGCCGACTTTGGTTAGGTAGCTGTTCACAAGAATGACGGTATGAGCGGGGGCGTTATCGTGTTGCAACATCCAATCGTCCTTCGTTTGAGTCTCTTGAGGACTTCCACATAAAAATTGGCGTTGACGGTTTGTCCAAGGGAATGAATTTAATGGTGAACGATCCCTTTTTTTGGGCGTGGTGTGTGCCATTCGGAAGATTGCGCCTTCTTGATAAAGCAATTTCTGTGTAAGTTTTAATCATGTGAAACGTCTCTGTCGCTTGTCTTTCTGAAGCACATAAAGCGCAATCTTTTGGCCTAGAAAAAGTGAAAGCACCATTGGTTGCAAAATTAGGTCAAAAATTATGGTCACGTTGACAATTTTCTTCGAATATAGAGGTGTGATGCATTTCGATTTCCTTCTGCCCGGCCAAACTGTCAACAAGGAATACTATTTGAGTGTTGTTCGTCGTTTTGGCGAAGCTCTTCGTAAAAATAGGCCGGAATTATGGACCAAAAACTCTTGGTTTGGTACCACGATAATGCGCTGTCGCATAGGGCATTGATTCTTCTTGTTTGTCACCAAATTTTCAACTAATATCGTGCCGCAACCATCGCATTCACCCGCTTCAGCTCCGTGTGACTTGTTTGTTATTCAGCTTCGGGGAAACCGGTTTGAGTCAATTGAAGGCATCAAACTTAAACGCTACGCCACATTGAAAGCTATTCTAGAAGTTGACTTTGATAACTGTTTTGAGAAATTAAAAAAATGTTGACACAAGTACATTGGGACCGATGGGGATGACATAGATTTTGGAGCGTAAATTTACAACTTCAAATTTAGGTTCAAAGTCTTACTATTTTTTGCTCATAGGATAAAACTGTAATTTGATACAACAATTCGCGCCAGCAGGGGGCATCTTTGGCCTAAAATGTATAAAGAAAGAGCGTGCCTCATTCCCTGTGGATTCTAATGTACAGATCTTCCCAATCATTAAAGACATATGACTCCGACTTGCACAGGACATGTTTTTTCAACCATTCTTGTGACAGTGTGAAAATAAGTGAAATTAGATGATAACTCTGCTCACTCACATATAAAGGTTCGGTCAGAACCTACTAAAAGATCGATAAAGAATAAATAAAAGCGTCAGAGACATTAAATTTTACAACCGGAATGGTACAAGGAGGCTTTATAAGGGCCAGTCTCAAAACTGTGTCAAAACAATGCCCACAATTAGGCGAAAGTCGATATCGCGGAACTACCCGAACGATTTCAACCAAATTCGGTACGCAATATTATCTTGATATTCTTACATTCTTCTTCTTCTTAATTGGCGTAGACACCGCTTACGCGATTATAGCCGAGTTAACAACAGCGCGCCAGTCGTTTCTTCTTTTCGCTACGTGGCGCCAATTGGATATTCCAAGCGAAGCCAGGTCCTTCTCCACTTGGTCCTTTCAACAGAACGGAGGTCTTCCTCTTCCTCTGCTTCCCCCGGCGGGTACTGCGTCGAATACTTTCAGAGCTGGAGTGTTTTCGTCCATTCGGACAACATGACCTAGCCAGCGTAGCCGCTGTCTCTTAATTCGCTGAACTATGCCAATGTCATCGTATATCTCGTATAGCTCATCGTTCCATCGAATACGTTATTCGCCGTGGCCAACGCGCAAAGGTCCATAAATCTTTCGCAGGACTTTTCTCTCGAAAACTCGTTACATTACAGTGTAAAAAAAGGATAAATCGCATAACAACCACGCCTGCTTTCCATAAAAAGCAATTGTAAATTCCATTTAATTTTTGCAGTACACAAATCAAGAGCCAAACAATGGATAAAACGTTGCATTATTAGCGCCTAAAAGATATTTCATCTTACGCCCAAAAATTCTCTGAATCACACAATCACTTTTCAAGAATCCAGATGCCAAATATGTGAGCCCAATGCGTACGACTGGATTTTTTCTGAAAATTGCATTCAATTTGAAAGATTTCATATACTTGTATTATACAAATTCGGAGAAAATTTTGTTGTCATAATGATATATCCTTGTGTCAAAAATGGGTAAAATAAAAAAAAGTGGGAAAATAAAATGTTCAAATACATCAGAACTTAGCATTTTCTTACTTGTTTCAAATTATTATTATAATTTTCTATATTTTTCGCTGGTGGAAGCTGTGCAGAACTTATTCTTTTCGCTCTCTCTGTGACTTCTCTTATTCGTCTATGTGTACAATTATTTCTTGGCTTAATACATTTATGTACATATATCAAATCAGCCACCTGTAGATTTAAAGCAGAAACCGAAAATATTTGTTGTATTTAAAATAGAAATAATTCCCCACCTCGAAATAAAACAAAAATCCTCGCAACTTTGAGGAGACTATGAAGATTGAAAATCTTTGCTAAATGCCCCGCAACCAATTCGTAGGGAGCAGAAGGTAAATCGAATTGCACGAAGTCGCACATACCCACATATCCGTTCCCAAATAGTCCCCGTTGTATTTGGGTGTGTGTCGCCGAGTATAATATATTACAATGTGTGTGTGGGAGTGTATATGGCTGTCGATTTATGCACAGCGTAGAGAGCAACGTGTGTATAAATTTGATTAATGATACGTGCAGCGACAAAAAGGGAAAACACACACAACAAAAACAATGGCGATAAGCTCAACAACAGTGCGACTGCGAAGCTGCTGAGGTAGTTGTGCCAACGCCAAAGGAATTAGCGCTCGCGGCTTGGCGCTTAATGTCGGTGGTTTTGCAAATGTTTATGTGCATGAATGTATACTCGTATATGCACATTGGGGTGTCTGTTATTTTTCACGTTGATTGTGTTTCTGCAAAGGCCATCGGAAGTTTTTTCCATACATATAAGAATTCAACGAAAACAAACTCTTTATTTTCAATTTAGGTCTATATAAGTCATTTTACTTTTTCCACGTATATAACATGAGATTTTAGTTAGTTTGTATTAAAAAAGTAAACCTGCAACTTTGAAAGAATCAAATATACTAAGCTTATATGCAAATGATTTATGCATATTGTGTTGCTCATACGACATGGTGTACAGAATGAATACATTACATTTGCTGCATCACTTTACTTAGGTAAGTAGAGTGGCTGTCGGGGCAACGCACTTAGATCTTTAGGAATGCCATCGTCATTTCAACAGGAATAAGCTCCCCTCATCCTATCGACTCTTCTGTGAACAAACCGGCGCTTATGAGGTGGCTCAAAAAAAATTTATCTGTGCAACCTCTGAGATGTCCTCAAGAAACCCTCAACCGATATTTTCGATTCTTTTCCGATTCTTTTCCCGTATAGCGCCTCACATATATTTTCTAAAATAATATTCTTATGAAATTAAGCAGAAAAGTTTATATTCGAATATCACTTTTTCGAAATCGAAAAATCAATTTAGGGAATATCCTTATGTATATATATATGTATGTGTATGTGCACTGTGAGGTATCATGTAGAGCATGCGAATAATTGGGTATTCCTAGGTTAGTCGAATATTTGCTACCATTAGCGACATGTGGGGCTCTTGTAAAAGTCGGTAATACGCAGTATATGTATATGAGTATGTATAAGTATGTGTGTGTTCCTCTTTATCGCTAAAAGTAACGGGTGATTTTTTTGAGGTTAGGATTTTCATGCATTAGTATTTGACAGATTACGTGGGATTTCAGACATGGTGTCAAAGAGAAAGATGCTCAGTATGCTTTGACATTTCATCATGAATAGACTTACTAACGAGCAACGCTTGCAAATCATTGAATTTTATTACCAAAATCAGTGTTCGGTTCGAAATGTGTTTCGCGCTTTACGTCCGATTTATGGTCTACATAATCGACCAAGTGAGCAAACAATTAATGCGATTGTGACCAAGTTTCGCACTCAGTTTACTTTATTGGACATTAAACCAACCACACGAATGCGTACAGTGCGTACAGAAGAGAATATTGCGTCTGTTTCTGAGAGTGTGGCTGAAGACCGTGAAATGTCGATTCGTCGCCGTTCGCAGCAATTGGGTTTGTGTTATTCGACCACATGGAAGATTTTACGCAAAGATCTTGGTGTAAAACCGTATAAAATACAGCTCGTGCAAGAACTGAAGCCGAACGATCTGCCACAACGTCGAATTTTCAGTGAATGGGCCCTAGAAAAGTTGGCAGAAAATCCGCTTTTTTATCGACAAATTTTGTTCAGCGATGAGGCTCATTTCTGGTTGAATGGCTACGTAAATAAGCAAAATTGCCGCATTTGGGGTGAAGAGCAACCAGAAGCCGTTCAAGAACTGCCCATGCATCCCGAAAAATGCACTGTTTGGTGTGGTTTGTACGCTGGTGGAATCATTGGACCGTATTTTTTCAAAGATGCTGTTGGACGCAACGTTACGGTGAATGGCGATCGCTATCGTTCGATGCTAACAAACTTTTTGTTGCCAAAAATGGAAGAACTGAACTTGGTTGACATGTGGTTTCAACAAGATGGCGCTACATGCCACACAGCTCGCGATTCTATTGCCATTTTGAGGGAAAACTTCGGACAACAATTCATCTCAAGAAATGGACCCGTAAGTTGGCCACCAAGATCATGCGATTTAACGCCTTTAGACTATTTTTTGTGGGGCTACGTCAAGTCTAAAGTCTACAGAAATAAGCCAGCAACTATTCCAGCTTTGGAAGACAACATTTCCGAAGAAATTCGGGCTATTCCGGCCGAAATGCTCGAAAAAGTTGCCCAAAATTGGACTTTCCGAATGGACCACCTAAGACGCAGCCGCGGTCAACATTTAAATGAAATTATCTTCAAAAAGTAAATGTCATGAACCAATCTAACGTTTCAAATAAAGAACCGATGAGATTTTGCAAATTTTATGCGTTTTTTTTTTAAAAAAAGTTATCAAGCTCTTAAAAAATCACCCTTTAATTGATTTGCATTTTTCGTACATTCCTCAACGCTTGAATAAATAAAGCTATTGCTACTTGACTGGTGTCTCATCACCGACGCGACTTTAAGTATCGAAGCTTTTATTTTTGTTGTTGTTGTTATTGCCTTACAATATCAGAAATTTATAAAATATTTGTATTTAGCGCATTATTATGTACTACTCTCTTCATTGTTGTTAAAAAGCGCTCACTGGTCGTGCGTATATGTGAAGAGAAGCGCAGCTTTGCTTGAAGCTCCAGCTTGCCGAATCACCGCTGACTAATGGCATACATCCTGTATGTATATGTATATCCTGTATCCAACAAATTGTATGAATAACCTTTAAGTAAGGTATACCTGGATTACTACTATTTCTCTGTCCCCCAGAGCAAAATATCTAGGGGTCCAAGTTGACTTCAAGCTGAACCGGGACTGAATATTGAGAACTCGTTGCTCAGCAGAAATTGGGGCCTAAAAGCGAATTTTGTCATGAGACCCATTCTTATATATGAAGCACTGAACTGGTGGCTTGCCTTAAAGCACAACAGTATAATATCAGAAAATGAAAGAAATACAGAAGATAGCCCGTGGAGAAGTTTCATAGGCTGTTAGGTCATGCGCAACAGAAACACATAATACTATGTTATGGTGCTGCTTCAAATCCGCACAGACCTTTTCATGCGAAAGTAGCAATATTTGCGGCTATAAGTGTAATGGAGATAGATGGTTCGAACGGCAAGACTTATTGACATAGCAATAATCTGGACCAACTCAAAATAAATTTAAAAAATTCAGATTTCAATAATTATACCAATCCTGTAAATTTCGGATGATCCTAAAATTTGAAATATCAAAAAAATCTACTTTTTCTCATCTTTTAAATGCAAATAATAATGAAAATATATTCAATAACAGCATTTTGTCACAGATCTTACAGAAATTCAAGAAACAAGACGAATTCAATACTTTCCTACAAAATGGCTTATACAAGCTTAAAAAATATCGTTTTAATACCAAAGATGTCTAAGTCTATAAAAAATTTTTTATGGAACTCAAATGAGTTAATCGAACATAAGAATCAAATCGAAATTGTATTGAAATCGGAAAATGTTGTTGTATGATATCGATATTTTAAAATTAACGGTTGCACCAAAGCTAAATACCCTTCACAGGTGCATTTCTGTTAGTAACTATGTGTCCAGTTTGTATGGAACCTATATGCTACAGTAACCCGTTCTGAACAAGTTTTTTAGAGATTACATTGTTGCCTAAAAAAATAATCTATACCAAATTTCGTGAATATATCTTGTCAAATGTGAAAGTTGTCCATACAAGCCCTTTACTCCGATCGCTCAGTTTGTACGGTAACTATATGCTATAGTTAACCGATCTGAACAATTTTCTCGGAGATTACATTTTTGCCCCAGAAAATAATCTATGCCATATTTGGTGATATATCTTGTCAAATGTCAAAGTTTTCCATATAAGAACTTGATTCCGATCGTTCAGTTTATATGGCAGTCCTAAAACAGCTTCCTCCAATGAGTATAGTTAAAATTATCAACATAATTATTAACGCGGCCTTTTATCTTAAATACGTGCCAACTTATTGGAAAATTGCTGAAATTATTATGACTCCAAAGCCAGGAAAACCAGGATATGATGTATCTTCTTACAGGTCCATATCACATCTACCGATAATATCGAAGCTTTTTGAAAAAACTCTCATAAAATGTCTCAATAAAATCAAAGAACGAAAAACCATAATTCCAGCGCATCAGTTTGGGTTTCGAGCCAACCATTGTACGATTGATCAAATCCACAGGATTACACACATTATTGTAAAAGCCTTTGAAGAAAAAAAATTCTGTTCTGCCGTGTTTTTGGATGTTGCAAAAGCGTTTGATAAAGTTTGTCACAAATAACTGCTTTCGAAACTGAAACTGATGTTAACGAAACAGCATTAAGACATCATAAAATCGTAGGGAAATAAAAGCAGCAGTTCCACAAGGTAGTGTGTTGGGCCCACTTCTTTACAGCTTTTTTGCAGTCAAAGTTAATGATTTTTTATTCGTAATAAAAATGCTTAGAAATATTTTTATAATTATTAAATACAACATATCACACATTTGGAGTTGTGCTCTTCGTAATCTTAGAATGAAGCCTTTGCAGAAATAATCTCTTATGCCCTTACAAATTCCTCTAAAGTAACCATAAAAACTTCTGCGTAACCATTAGTTAAACCATCAACTGCTTAAGGCAGATAAATTATTTTTTTGTTATTGTCTCCTTTTGTTTTGTTTTCAATTGTCTTTTGCTTGCATTCATTCTTAACTGTAGCACAACTTCATTGCAATAAATTTAAATTGACAATGCCAACCACAAACACCCGCACACCTACACCTGGCAACTGCATTCAAGATATGTATACACTATACATGTGTATTTGTGTGGGTATAAATAAACAGCTTGAAATGTAGAGAGCAATCAATGCCTTTGTGGCATTTAAGATCACAGAATCACAGATTGTTGGCATAATTGCAATTAGTTGCACGCGTAATTGTTATTAATTGCAAAGTTTTCAAGGTCTCGGCCAGGCACGCGAATGCAATAAAACACCTTCACACAAAGTTTCCTGCTCACTGCAAACGAATAGGGAAGATGCAGCATTTGCAACTCTTTGAGATATTAAAATAATTATTTTACATATAAAACCAATTGCAGGTGTGGCTGTGAGCAGGTGTGTGTGTGTGTGATTGTGCTAGTGTGCGAAAAATCTAATTATCAAGAATTATTAGAATGTACACTAATTATACTAGTGCTTTTGTTAGAATTTCCTTTTAATTGTTCGGAATTATAACAACTTGAACAATTGTCTTGAAAAAGTTACTCATACGCCGTCTTCACATGTCAATTTTTATACACTGCACATTGTTCAAGTTTGCCACGAAGTTTGTAACACAATGAAGGTAGTTTCATGTGCTTATAAATGATCAACATGTTAAGGTTAGCAGATTTAGACTTATCAGTCTGTCTGTATATACGCGACCTAGTCTCTATATTTGATGAAATATATTCTGGAAACTTAACCAGGATTATTTTCTAAAGCCATAATGCATCTTCGAAGAAATTGTTCAGATCAGTTAACTATAGCAATATAGCTGTGACGCCCTGTCATACAAGCTGAACAATAAAAATCAAGTTTTTGCATTGAAACTTCTTTATTTGCGAATTCTATTGTAGTTTCGGTGCCATCAAAGCTGTTATTTTTTCTTTTTATATCAACTTCTGACAATTTTGCGTGCAATTTTTATCTGAAAATTAACTTATTGGCTACGTTGAGGTCAATAATTAATCATTTAGCTACTCATTCCGGAGAAAGGGACGAAATTTTCATTTTGCAAGGAGTCTAAACGGTTAAAATTTTCTAAAAGTTATCCCTCGTAAGATTTAGAATCATTACATATACAATACATCGCAGACAAGAAAACCTCTAAAATTCACCAAATGCTTTTTTAGTACACTCGTGTAAAAATTCAATGTGATCCATTCGATAATTTCAGACTTCCTTCAATATAGATGCTGAGTTTTATGTCAATTTGGTAATGTGCCAATGAAAATAATCTAAGAACTGTTTCAAAATTCATTTTCATGTTTATCAAAGGTTACTCATACGCCATTAATGCGTAAAATATTTGTATATCAGTTTTTTTTCTAGCATTTTTAAACAAATAACGTCTGACAATACGTTGAGTAAAATTAATTGTTACAAACTTCGTGGTAAACTTAATATACCCTGTTCAGGATATAAAAATTATTTATCTTGAAATTTCGCTATATTAATTCGACCTGATTATATAAGCAAAAATTATGTGTTGTATCGTTAGTATATGCAAACTAAGTCAAAATGATTATCTTCTTGTATTGGCAGGTTGACATTTTAGACACTTCTGGTGATATGCAATTTCCCGCTATGCGCCGTCTGTCCATTGCCACCGCCCACGCTTTCATGCTGGTCTATGCGTCCACGTCTGCGTCGAGCTTTCAATGTGTCAAACAGTGTTTTGAGGAGATACGTGAGCAGCGCGCCGACTATCAGGTGAGTTTGATTGTTTCTGTATTGTTTCTAAAATCAATTGAAGAAGGAGGTTTGAGGGGTATATACTATATACCACATTTAACATTTTTTAAAGCATATGGCTATATGGTTGATGGATAGACACTTTCTGTGATTAAGTGTGGTTAAATTGGTTTCTTTGCCATATCTCATTAAACTTGAAAACTAAAGGTAAGATACCTAATTTGTTGGTTGTTGCAAAAACGTCTCTTTTGAATTTAAGTTTAAATATCCAGGTATATTTGAAACAACAGAAAATAACACAAAACATATGTAAGGTACCTAAAATGTAAAAACCAACCCCACTTATAGCATAGTAGACTTTTCATGAGTTTAGAGTAGAAAACTTATGGTTTAACCTTTTTTTTATGGACTCATCGGGCTCAATAGATAGCGGAATAGTTATTTTCGGGATTCTAAATGAAATATTTCAAATTATCCTATAATTCTATAACTATATTAAGGTATCTTGCTTTAAATGCCAAATATTTACCACACCTGAAGTACATTTTTAGAACCAAAACTTTATTGATTTATATGAAATTTCTTCATTAACTTTCATTATCACATCTCACTTATTGACCAATATATCTTAGTATATGGTTAGTTTAGGTTAAGAGGTCGAACACTAAGAGCTACGAACGTTCCAACTCGGTCCCATTCTAATGTAAGCATGGCAAAGGAGCCTCCACTGGCAACCTCATCCACTTTGTGGTTCCAACGATTCCACTATGACCCGTCAACCAAACGAATCTGATGATCAGGTAGCTTAAAATTATTTCTATTAAGGACCCAGCACTCAGCACCCTGAATGAAGCTTCGGAACACTCTTCGGAACAGTACACTTATGCTAGTTTATTAGCGTTCACTTCTGCATGAAAAACATATAGTGCTTCAGTAACCTAAAGGTAAGCCAAGAGAACAACCCTTCCAAACTGCTCTCTTAGCTTCAAATCAAACCTGAAGACTCATTGCGTCTCTTCTCCAACGGCTCTTGTGTACTCATTCCTCGTAGCCGCAACTGTAGTCTCTGCGACGCAGTACGCAATGATGCAAGTTTCCAGGAACGCAGTTGAAGGGGAGAAGAGAATCGGCATGTTCTTGCTTTCCTGTGCTTTGAGCGCACATCGCAGCAATGCATCTCCCGCAAGTATCCACGGCTGCTGTTTATAAGTTGGTTAATAGGTAAAGTTATATCTTTGGTGTGGTCCGTAGTGCACCAGAGACGCCGTTGTGGGTCGCTCTTTGGTCTTTGGTTAAGCTTTATAGCAAATGTCGCCTTGTTGAGCGCCTTACACCAGACGAACATGCCAGAGAACATTATTGGCTTGACTACGGTTTCACAACACCACCTTTTGCTGAGAGTCCCACCTTTTCCCTATAACTCTCCTAATTCAATACTTATTCCTTACTGTCTCCTCTATGAAAGTTTCCTATCAAACATAAGCCTCGTTATATTGCCGATATCGGACAAGTATACAACTTATTCGTGAGAAAAAGAATTATACAGACAGTCACACATCCGAATTTGACTTAGCTGGTCACGCTTATCATTTTCATTAAATTTTATGCCGTCTCCGACGTTTTCCTTTGGGTATAAAAATCAACGTTTTTTCCACAGCATGAACTCCCACTAAATTAAATTTCACTTTAAGAATATGCCGCCAACACTGGCTCACACATCCTTATCTGTGTACCTACGTAGTTCATTTATGATTTTATTCACTGAACATGCCTGGCTGTGTTTGTGCGTTCGCCACAATTCCACAACAAAAAGCAATTAAAATTGGAAGCAATCAACTTGCGGGTCAAACAAATAGTAAAGGGGAGACTGTCAATAAAGGTGTGTGGCAGGAAATTCGCGTTCACCGTTAACCAGACGTCCAAACAAACAGATTTTCGGTGTGAAAGCGTCATTAAATGACAAGGAAAGAAAATTATTACGAATTCATTTCGATTTACAAGCGCATCTTTTCACACTCACACAACAACTGCTTGTACTTACAATATATGTATATATTTTTTGTGTTTTTCATATATTCATATGTTTTTCTGATTGTTCGTGACAGTCAGTTTGACGTGCAAATAAGCCGGCTTGCCGTGACATTCGGTGACAAGCAAAACAATTTAAAAAACAAAAATTAAACATAAATAAAAAAACAAAAAAATCAAAAAAAATATTACCAGGTTGGTAAGTGTCACTCATTAGTGAGAAATGTATTATTGCATAGACTGTTTAGAGTGACAACTGACTGTTGACAGTTGACAGTTGACGGTTCGATAAACAAATAATCTTTGAAATAATTCGTGTATGATTTTTATTCGGTTTTAAAATTCTATAATTCATACGGCAAATAAATGAAAAATTCTCTCATTCAAAAGGAAAGCAATTTGTTTCAAGTCCGAAATAAACGAAGCTTTTAAGACTTAAATACTTTGAAATTGAACTCTGCTTAAAGTGTTTACTAATAATAACATAAATAAATATTTATGGTAAGTCTGTAAAGCGGTGGTCTGACCGTTATTAATAAACTGAAAACCTAGATGACAACCCAAGAAGAGAGTGGACGTCTAAGAATGGGGACAAAGCTATTTTTCTTCTTTTTGAGAAGAAACCACTGATCATTCTAAGACAAACTAAAAAAATTTACAAGAGGGGGCGTATATAATACAAACCGCTTAGACTTTAATACCAAAATTTTATTATTTGAATCGAGTCCATACTTCCCTTAACCCACATGTACCTAATATTAGACTGTCAAATATCTCTCTTCCGCCTTTTTAGCTCGTATCTGGCAATACTATACATCTTTGAAAGGTCTTGACATAACCTACAAAACGACGCTATAAACGCGTTAAAGGCAAATCCGCCAGAGAAACTTTGAACTGCGGAGGAATGGCTTCGACGATACAGAGTGGGTGAAAACGAGACCATGGATAAGCCAGCCGTCGGAAGACCTGTGACGATGAATACCGATCAAATCATGGAAAACTTCGAGTCAGACCGGCATGTGGCATCTCGTGGCATCGCCCAGAAGATGGGAGTTAGTCACCAAACCATTTTAAACCATCTGCAGAAGGCTGGATACACTAAAAAGCTTAATGTTTGGGTGCCGCATGATTTGACGCAAAAAACCTTCTGGACCGAATCAACGCCTGCGATATGCTGCTCAAACGGAACGTACTCGACCCATTTTTGAAGCAGATGGTGACTGGCGACGAAAAATGGATCACGTACGACAATATCCAGCGAAAACGGTCGTGATCGAAGGCATCGTCCCAAACAGTGGCCCAGACGGGATTGACGGCCAGGAAGGTTTTGCTATGAGTTGCTGTCATATGGAGAGACCAGAAGCGTCCATAATTGGCCAACAGGAAGGGATTGACGGCCAGGAAGGTTTTGCTATGAGTTGCTGTCATATGGAGAGACACCTAATTCTAACATCTACTGCGAACAACTGGACCGCTTAAAGCAGGTGATCGACCAGAAGCGTCCAGAGTTGGCCAACAGGAAGGGTGTAGTATTCCATCAGCACAACTCCAGATCACACACTTCGTTGATGACTCGTCAGAAGTTACGGGAGCTCGAATGGGAGGTTTAAGGTAACCACCATATATCCCAGACATAGCGCCAAGTGATTACCACCTGCTCTTCTCAATGGCGAACGCCCTTGTTAGTGTATAGTTGAACTCAAAAGAGGTTTGTGAAAAGTGGCTGTCGGAATTCTTCGAAAATAAGGAAGGGGGCTTCTACGAGGGCGGTATTATGAAGTTGCTGTCTAGATGGAAACGGATTATCGAACGAAACGGCGCATACTTGAACTAAATCCGATCACTGTAACACTTTTTATAAAGCATTGAAGAGAGAGCAAAAAAGCGGAAGGGAGATATTTGACAACCTTATATTATAATATTATCAGAAAAAGACTTATGTAAGCGGAATTGTGAATTGGAAAAGTGAAATAATCATATGGAATTTTAATTTGAGCTTTGATTGTGGTGCCACGTTGTACAATGACTTTTATGGGAACCAAATAAAATTTATTTCAAAACAGTTAGTAAAAAATACAAAAATAAAAGAATGTAATTTTCATGAAAATCAACCCGTCTTCGATGGTTGTTGCTCTTCGACATCTACTCCACTTCACACCGAGTCGTATTTTCTGTCGCAAAATAAGTTCAGAGGCGTATTTCTGTGACGAGATTGTATTTTATTTTTTTCAAGTAACATGTGTACCCAGCTTCATTAAGATATCTTCTTACTCAAGTTAAACTTGCACGGACGGATGGACATGCACAATGAATTCAACTTGTCTCATTATCCTATTCATATATAAGAATCGTTCTAAAGCAAACAGAACTTAAAAAAACAGAACGAATGGTTTTTCCGGTAATTTCAATTTATTTTATTCCAAATAGTCTCCTTCTGCTTTATTACAGCTTTTTTTCCTTACGGTCCAAAAGCATGTCGAACGAGTGTCTTAGCTCGTAGCCGGTGCAAGCCTTCTGAATGGCCTCTATGTCTGCATAACGCTTTCCTTTCATGAGCAAATGCATTTTGCCGAGAAGAAAGAAGTCGCACGTTGCCATATCAGGTGAATACGGGGAGTGGTTAATGGTTAAAATGTGATTTTTGGTAAAATAATAGTCCTTCGAATGTTGGATTCTGAGCAATTTTTGGTCGTCAGTCAATTTGTGTGGCACAAACCGTGCACACACCTTTCGTAAGCCCAAATATTTGGTCAAAATGCGATAAATCGATGTTTTGGAGATGTACAATTCCATTTCAACAAATTTCAATGATGATTTCGGCTGATTTTTAATGATTTTTGATGAATTCACGCACAGTTTCGATGGAATTTCCGGGAACCACGGATTTTAATTGACCCACATGTTGATCGTCATTTATGTCCTCACGACCACTTTGAAAACGTTGAAACCACTCGTGCACTCTGCTGTGGGATAGGCAATCATCGCTGTAAACTTGTTTCATCAATTGAAACGTTTCGGTTAAAGTTTTAACAATAAAACAAAATTTTTAATTGGCTCTTTGCTCGAAGCTCATTTTCGCACCAATAACACAAACTGACACTTCAAATGCAATAGCTTCACTTCCAATCAATGAAATGTCTGGACAATCAATAAAGATAGTCGATTCTAACGCACAAGTCGATATATAGACGGCGCCACCGGGGGGCGCTAGTTTCAAAAAGTCCTGTTTACTTTGGAACACACCTTGTACTCGTATGTATACATATGATTTCTTATCCATTTCGACTAATTTTAGCCGATGCAAACAACCGTTAGTTGAACAAAAATATCATACTGTGGAGCAACATGTTGAAAGAATCGAATCTAAATAGTTTTACCAAATCTAATCAAGTGAAATATTTCTCTATATTTACATTATTCTCTTTCCAAAACAGACAGTCACTGGTTGATATTTAGTTACTGCTATTTTACTTACAGACTAGACTAAATCCCAGGCATTCTCAAAGCTCCAAACTCCCAGGCATCAACACAAACTCGTAAATATACTTAACTTTTTGCCTTTCTCTTCCTTTTCATGTCATAAATTGCTGCTGCCAAAGGATATTCCTATTGTTATCGCCGGCAATAAATCTGATTTGGCCAATACACACAGAGAGGTGCGACTGGAAGAAGTCACGGACTGGGTCTACTGTGAATTGCCGCGACTAAGGTGAGTTCAGTCAAATCTAAATTTCTTTATAACCATTAGTCTGTGTGTGTCTGCCTCTGTGTTACATATTTTTGTCCATCATAACGGCATATTTTTGTGGTTTTAGTGTCTGCAAGCACAACATATTTTTTAATACATCTCTCATTGTTGTTGGTCGCTCCATGGCGTCGTCTCGGTTTGATTTATGTGGTAAACCCGAATCGGCTCCTACCTCCTGCGGTCGGTAGCACATTTGATGGTGTGTGTGTGGTATTTATATATACAAAAATGTGTTTTGCATAAACGTGTACATCAAGATGAGAAAAAGTTCGTTTATTCGAACACAACGGTTGTGGGCGAGCGTGTACCGATTTTCAATTGACGGGGATACAGTTATGCAAATTGCCGGAATAAATATGTTGCAGCCGATTACAGTTAATATGCTTGATTAAGCATAACAACGAAGGCGACATAAACGCTTGAGTGCGTGCGTATTGCATATGCAGGGTGGCTCATATCGTTATTTAAGTATTTATTAAAAAACAATTCGTAACTGGCTTCGTATAAGTAATTTTTTTTTATATAGCTCTGATGTCGTTTTGTCGACTTTTTTTTAATAACAAGGACCTCGATAGTTATAATAAAAACTTACTTTAAAATTGAACAAAAATATCCATGCCCCAAACTCATACTCCTTTAGGAGACACTCGCTGTCTTAACCTAAAGCTTGGGTGCTCTGTTTCTAAATTAGCATGAAGAATTTAGTTTTTTAGACTTTGGAATTAAAATATTTCAATTATAAACTTTGCTCATGGGCAGATACTCGTATATAGCACCGACTTCCCGCTAAGACTCAATCGAATAAAAAAATCGATAGATATCGGCCATAACTATTTATTGATAAACGAGAAATGCACAAATTCATTGTGCCTTCTCCTAAATCACAAAGATTCACGTAACCCAATATACCGATGGATCCAGGAACCTTTAACCTGCGTCTGCAGACTTCTGTGCAGTCAATTAGCAGGTGTTCTGGTGTTTCAGGCTCGATATCGTAGAACCGCAACAATACCTCTCTCTGCCTACTCCTTCTTCCTCGCGGCAAAGCTCCTTTATGGTTTTGAAACCCAGGCCATCGCCCATACGTAATTTGCTTAATTAGCAGTCGCACGAACATTGTGTACAACCACCTAAAGATCCTTGGCTTGCAGCTCCAAGATTTTCCAAATGCGAAGTCAGTGAATGAACGAAGTACAAGGTAGTCCAGTTCCGGTCCAGCATTATCTTATAACATCGCTTCTCGCTTCCACTCTGACCTAAGTCTTAGTTTAATTACTACATTTAGCTTTGTGTCGAAAATATTTATGATATAAACTCAACTAAGTTGGCGAAATGGAATATATTATTACTACATATGTAGGAGAAAAAACTCAAACAAATAATCGAAAGATACAAATGAGGTTTATGCCATGGTCGTGACCAATTCGACAGCCTTAACCCCATATATTTAACTTTCTACCGAACGTACTATGTGAATCGTGAACAAACTGATTGCACCTTATCTGTGCGGCTTCAGGCCTGTAAAATCAGGAACTGACCAGATATTCACAAGCGCCAAAATTCGGTAAAGACCCGTGTTAAGAATAAGACAAATACCACCTCTTCGGTGATCTCATAACTGTTTTTGACAGCACGAAAAAAAGATTTCTTTATGCCGCAATGTCTTAATTTGGTATCCCCGCAACATTAACACGGCTAAGTAAATTCACGTTGAACAACACCAAAAGCTCAGTCAGTATCGTGAGAACTTCACCGAGCCGTTCGATACCAAACCTTGTTTCAGACAAGGCGACTCTTTATCTTGCGAC
>CM050323.1:41194583-41319583 GCA_027475135.1 Bactrocera correcta
ATTTTCAGGAAGAAATAAAACGCTAAATTGGCTTTATTATAAAGATAAGGGTTTGACATTATGATCCAAAAATAATTTCAAACAAGTGACTATCACGGCTGGTTCGAATAAATTTCCGCTAAAAGGTCCGATTTTGACCAATTTTTGCAGCAATCCTAAGGTACATATGTCATCAATAACGAGCCGAATATTAGCTTCTAAAGTGTCTCTCGTTTAAAGCTTAGCTTAAAGCGACTATACATAAATCCACAAAAATACTCTAGTGAACGATCGGATTCAAATGCTTGCTAAAAAAACTTATTCCTTTGGCGAAGTATATGCTCGAAATTATTTACAGACTGATTTTTGAAAGCTAGAGCACCATTATTTCAAGGGACAAAAATAAAATTAAATAATGAAATTATATTTTTTTTACTTTATTAGCCCATTAATTTCAATAACTACTTGAACATAATTTCAGTTTTTCGGTCACTATTTGTAAATACTTATGAATATTTTGCATCCGTTTTTTTTTTCGAAAATCCGGTATTGACTCAGTGGCAAGGTCCTAACTGGTATACTGGTTAGTAGTAGATCTTTTATAATCGCGGTTCAGTCAATTAAAGAAGCACTAAAATTGCCAGTTTACAGACTCATTTCAAGATTAGATTTGATCATCAAAAGGTCGTCTCGAAAATGTGTTGGCTTTTTTTGCTGTGTTGTCTTTTTTTGAATACCACAACTTAGTTTAGGTAAAAGTGTATTTTCGTCCGATTCTCACAATTTTTCCAACACAGTCGGCCTTATCATGTCAATACCATGACAGTCGTTTCATATTGGTTAGCCTTAGCTCATTCATCTTCTTTGTTTTGTAAGAACCCCTCAGTAAGTGGTCAATACAAAGGCTCATTTACTGATTTACAAAGTAAACAGGATTTAAAAAAAATAAAAATTATTTGGAATAGCCTTCTTCTGTTTCAATACAGCTTTTTGCATGGTCCAAAAGCATGTCGAGCGAGTGTTTTAGTCGCCAGTATGCCGGTTCAATCCTTTAGAATAGCCTCTATGTCTGCATAACGATTTCCTTTCATGGACAAAAGCATTTTTTCTAAAATGAAGAAGTCGCACGGTGCCATAACAGGTGAATACGGGAAGTGGTTAATGGTTAAAATGTGATTTTTGGTCAAATAATCGTTCACAAGATGTCCTTCGAATGTTGGATTCTGAGCAATTTTTGGTCGTCAGTCAACTTGTGCGGAACAAACATGCCTTTCGTAAAACCCCAAAAGTTCAGTCAAAATACGATAAATCGATGTTTTGGAGATGTTCAATTCCATTTTCATGAATTTCAATGATGATTTCGGCTGATTTTTGATTAATTCACACACAATTTCGATGGAATTTCCGACCACTTTGAAAACGTTGAAACCACTCCTGCACTCGGCTACGAGATAGGCAATCATCGCCATAAAATTGTTTCATCAATTGAAATGTTTGGTAAAGGTTTTTTTACCAAACATTTTAAAACAAAATTTATTGTTGGCTTTTTGTTCGAAACTCATTTTCGCTCCGATCATACTGACACTTAAAACGCAATAACTTCACTCCCAATCAATGAAATGTCATGAAATTCTCACTGGATAATCGATAAAGATAGCAGATTCTAACGCACTAGTCGACATATAAATGGCGCCACCAGGGGGCGCTAGTTTACTTTGGAAAGCACTTTGTAATTCCTTTATGAAATTTTCCTTCCGATATTTGAACCTTATAACCCGAGTTTTGGAAATAAATTTGTGCATTTTCATATTCTTTACATTTATATCACTCATTGGAACTCGCACATGCCTTGTTTTGTAAACCGACACTATTGTTTTCCCCTTTTTTCGCAGTTTTAAACGAGCAGTAATTTATCTAAGTAGCCTGCCGCTTTCCTACGGGTAGCTTTACTTGCATTGTTGTTGTATTGTTTGCGGACACTTTTGGTCGTCGCCTTAGTTTTATGTGCTATTGAGTTTATGAATTTAAATTGGGTAAAACTGTGATTGACATTCTTTCATGGCTGCCTCCATGGTTTGTTCGCATTTTTGTGGTTTTGACGCATGCACTTGGGGACTAAGGCGGAGACCATGTGTTGTATTAAAATTTTTGGCAATACAATGTACTGTACTTGTATATGAAGATTATGAAAAAATATTTGAGCTAATCAAAACTTTTATATATACGGTACACATAAAGTTTTGTGTTCTTAAAGTCATTATAAGTTTTTAAAATTATTTAGAATCTAGCGAAAACGCTTAAGTACATAAAATATATTAAAACTTGCGGTGGTTTTCTGCTTTTTTAAAAATGCAAGCTCAGTTTATAACAAATTTATTGCTGTGATATAAGGAGAGAGAGAGAGAGAGTGAAAGGAATAAAGGTGGAAAAAAGATGTATCAGTCTCTTGATAAATTATCTTAATAGATCTTGAGAAAAACTTGATAAAATAGAATTAAATTGTATTTTCTGACATTGTCTTTCAGTCGTAACCCTGATGTGCCGTCATTGACTACTCCAAAGTTACACATGTAAAATCATGCTTGCCTCATTGTCAGCCATTGCCAAATTTTGGCTGCAGACCTAAGTTAATGCATCATGTAAACGTAACAAATTTCCAATCAAATCCAACTTTTGAGAGTGGCGAATAGAACAAACAACTTTCTTAATTAAGGTAAAGGCATTATTGTAAACGATATACCACTTTTAAGAGGCATCCATAACCGTTTGCTAAAGTCTTCCTGAAGATTAATATGTATATTTTATATTAATCTTCAGCAAGACTCTTAGCAATTTTGTAAAATCCTGGTCTCAAAATGATGGAGATAAGGCACTTAAATTAAACATAGAATCATGTTTATATATAATACATAGAAAAATTGTTTTGAAAGCGTCTTAGAAGTCAAAATAATATTATTATTAAATCTTGGTGTATTAATTTAGCTTCTGAATCATCTTTGCTCAAATATTTTGGTTGGACTATAGGCGCTCACACTTAGGCCATCATTAAATTCATGGCGGTCCCAAGTGGTAATCAATTTAAGTCTTACTCTAGCGGGTTTAGTGAAAAATCTGTTTCTTTTCTATGCCAGCTCCCCAATGTCTCTTAAGTTGGAGTATTGGGAGCCGTGGCATATGCTACATCTCATACGGCTGAATGCTAAGCATTCGAATAGATAATGTTCCAGCGTCTCAGCATTCTCCATTTTCTGACGTTAGATCTTAAAGGTAGTTGGACTCTGATGACTCCTAAAACGTTACTAAGCTCCCGTTTGCTTAGAAGTGGGTGCGTTTTGGTCAGTCCGTCATCAACACTACGTTGAAGTAATTTTGTGGTATAATACCCTGGCCTAATAATGAAAATAGGCATATTTATCAACGAAAAGGTTTTTTTTTGTTTTATTTTCTATTTTTTTCGTTGGATTTGGCTCGTCTTGGAAGACCCACCTGGTCGATTGCTGTTTTGTTTCGGGCTCTTACGCATAGATCCATGATTCGTCACCTGTGACGATCTTATAAACGTCTTTTGAAGCACCGCCATCGTATTTTTTCAGCATTTCTTTACACCAATCCACGCGAGCCTTTTTTTTTAGCGATTGTAAAGTTGTGCGGGATCCACCGAGAACAAACCTTTTTTACGGCCAGGTGTGCCATGCAATATCGAATGTATTCTGGTAGGAGAAATGCATAGGCACGCCTCTATCTGAAGGTATATTACATGACGGTCTTGCATTATCAGTTCACGTACGGCATCGATGTTTTCTGGCACAACGGCTGTTTTTGGACGACCGTTGTGAAAAATAATCGCACGAAAATGTTCACGAGTTAATTCCTGTTTTTGGCCGAGATGAATTTTTTAATTCCCTGAAAATAAAACAATTCACGATTAAATGATAAAACGTTCTGAGTGATGTTATGCTAAAAATTGTCAAACTTTCCAATGGAAATGTCAGATTGCACCTGGCAACAGTTAGTGTTGCCTAGTCCAGAAATATATATAGCAACCTATGTATTGCTGACCTTAGGTATTCTCCCAGGGTCCAATGTTTCAAACAACCCTTGCAGGAATTGAACGACGTACAGCAGGTTAGAGGAATTGTGTCTCTAGCTGCTTGACTGCGATACTCCTTGATCTCTTTTTGTTAATTATACGAAAAGCTAAATACTTTGCTTTAGCAATTATCGTATAATTGATGAGCTCAATATAAAAAGACTAAGAAATCAACGGTATTTACTATTGTGAAAAAATGGTAAGACATTTTGTTGGAAAAAGCATTCGTTGATAATTGTTTGTCGCGAGTGAGTATTTTTGATGGGTAAAATTTATTCAAAGACGGTCGAGAACGCATTGACGACGAACCACGTCCAGGACGGAAATAAATATCAACTATCGATCAACACATCAATAAAATGAAGCAATTTGTGCTTAATAATCGACAATTAACAATCAGAGACCTTAATGAGATCGTTGGAATATCGGAAGGATTAGTGAAAACCATTCTAAAAGATCATTTGGGCTTAAGAAAAGTGAAAGCACGATTAGTTCTAAAAACAAAAAATTTTCGAGAAAACAGCGTCGCGTTAACGTCTGTGATGTATCGCTCTACGGCTACCAGGATGTCATGAAAAGTATTCTTGCAGGCAATGAGTCTTGGATCTGTACTTTCGACCTGGAAGTAAACGATCCATGGCCGAATATCGTGGCGAAATTCGGCCGAACCCGAAAAATCCACTTCAATGCAGGTTATTATGCATTGATTTTTCTTGAGTTTTTGCCAAATTTTTAACCAATATCGTGCAATTAAGTATTTAACTAACTTAAAATTAATTTCCCTATCTACCTTAAAAGCAATATATTTGACATTTTAGTACTTTAAAATAGTTAAATTAAAAATAATTCTATTTTAAAGGCAAATATTTTAAATTTCTTTATTTATCAATGATAAAATAGCAGCGTAAAAAAATCCTTGCAAATTCCTAGTTTCTTTTCCTTTTTCTTGCATTTAAACGTGATGTTTAAAAATGAAACTCACGAAAACTTTTTGGGGGAAAAGGTCTAGACATGCAAAAAATATGCCAAACAAACATAAAAACCTCAACTTTTCCGTACCGAATTCGTTGGCTGTGCGTTGCGGCAATTGATTCGCGAATTTTGCTGAACACGTCGTTGGGGTTTACTTAACGGAGCAACAGACTTGAAGAAAAATGCTTTGAAAAGCACTTGAATGGCCTTAAATGCCTTCACATGAAAATTTTATTGATGAACACACGTACACATAGCCATATATACGCACACATACGAGCATGTATGTACAGCAAAAAAGTTTTATACACTCTAATGAATATAAGATGCCCACTTGAGTTGCTGTTTCGACGACATCCGCTTCAATGGAGCACTTCAAATCAATTTGTGCGCCGCTCTGCAGGGACCACTACTAATGAGTAGCCATTTATGTGGATAAATTAAGACAGTTCTGTGCTGCGCACACAAACACGCTTAAGGTGAACAAAGAAACGCACGCCTGATTGTTCAGTTAGAGATTTCACTTTAATAAACGTTTGCCAATTTGCGGGAATGTGTGCTTTTAATTTATGTTAAGACATAATGTCCTGGCACATGTGTAACGCCCGTGTATGTATTTCTGTGGCACCGGAGGCGGTACTATTGCATAATTTATGAATATTAATTTGCATTGCAAATTTGTGCCGACACGACTGTTTCGAAGAGACAAGTACTTCAGCCACGTCTACTCGGCTATACTATACAGTCATATACGTACATATGTATGTACGGACCTAATGTCATCAAGATCGTTTAATGCGCTGTCCTTTTGCTTATATTATATTATTGCACATCTAGATAGTTATTTTTGTCTGTTAACCATGGCGTATACGTAACCTCACTGCTGTGCATTGCATTGCATTGCTTGATCACGTATACGCCGTGTATGCCACTGTGAATACAATTCAATTTGCATAAATACTTCTGTCTTTTTTTTTGTCGATTAAGTGTTGCTTGCGTGGTGAAAGATATGCCCATAATGCAATGATAGAAATTTTGAAATTTTTATTGAAGGCTGATTGTTGACCCGATTTGCTTTATATGTATTAAATGACCATGTGATATTTACGCATAAATGTCGTAGTGGGTATGTTTAAGTCGGAAAATTTTCACTTTCAAATCTTTAAAATTTGTTTTAAGTGCACCAAAAAAATTGTAAATGTTCTAATTTTTTTTTTTATTTTTGTTTAATTAGTGAAAAATATACTCTTATATTACTCGAATGCATGTATTGATGAGAAGAAGAAAAATAATAAAAATTTCGTAATAAAAAAGTTTTTCATACAAGAACTTAATTTTGGTATTCAAAACTTAATTTCTTAACACAAAAATTTCAAATGAGTGTCATAACTTTATAAAACATTCGATTCGATATTATAACAAACCCAATTATTTTCGTTTGTTTGAATCATAGATAAGAAAATATTTTCTTTGTTTTCCGAAGTTACTTTGCTAAGCTAATAATTGGCTACAAAATTCGAAATTCAACTTATTAAAATCCTCATTGCGAATTACACTATGAAAGTGAGAACATGAATATTCTCTTAAATCAATAGTTCATAACAAGATTATATAAGACTTGCTGTTATTGGAGTAAGTCAAATCTTACAAAACAAACAAAAAAAAAAAAAATCAAAATTTACTAATTTCCAAGAAAATATGACCGGAAACATCTTTTTGTTTGACTTTGCTCTGTTTCGGCATGAAATTTTTTTATTAAAGCAAAACTCTGAAGCAAAGCCAAGCAAAGCGAAGCAAAAGATGTACACAATTTATATCATGTTGACGACAATTTGTTGACAAATTTTTTGGCTACTTTTCGTTGCTGCGCGTGCCAAGCAGCTCAGGACATTACTCACTGGTCACAACTGATGACTAACTGCTGCTGCATGAATTCATGTTTACTAATTTATTTTCCCCAAACTTGCAATCGCAAAAGTTGAAGGATATACAAAATGCAATTAAATCTGCTTTGCTTCTATAAGTTGTTGCTTTTAAGTTGTTAATTTCAGCATTAACTTTTTGTGCGAGATGGAATTGAGTATCAAATTTTAGTGATATAAATATTTTTGTTATGGATGCAGTGGAGGCCGAATAGAGGTTGCTATCGACGAAAACATCAAAAAGTCTGCAACATAATTTTGCGTAAGCGTTAAGTGGAGTTGTTAAAGATGACAGGCGCTCTAAGTACATCAACTGAATGGACAGATCATATAATTTACGAATATTTAGGTATAAGGAAGCCTTGGAGGTGGATGTCCCACGAGCTCACTTTCGATCAAAAATAACGACGAGTTGAAGAGACCAGGTGGAGAAGGACCTGACTACACCTGAAAGAAATTTTGTTTACACTTTCGTCTTCACATTTTTTTGTTGTTCGCCATTTAATGGTTTTGTGCCCAAAATAAATTGCTTAAGGCACAATTGAGTTGCTCAGTCGTCCGTTTGATGTGAAAATTGCAGGCGCAAACTAGCGAATAGCAAAGCAAAACAACAGCGGAAACACCAGAGCAAGCACAACAAAAATGTAAGAGAGAAAGAAAAATCAGAGAAATTATGACTTAAAAACAGCAATACAAGAACTCATCAAACTGCCGGAAAAACATATCATTCCCTCAACTGTTCAGAACTAAAGTGGTTGGAAAACCAGCAAAAACAACGCCAACAATAAAAACAGCGTAAGAATCACGGCTAATGCGAATAAAGTGGCAACATTGTTTTTGTTGGCAATGAATTTGAAAGAAATTTTATTTCCATTTCAAAAATTTTTAATTTAGTTGTGTTGTGCTACTTTTATTATTTGTTGCTGTTATTACTTGTGGTTGCTATGGTAATCTTTGCTGCACCGGAAACGCTGCCATATTGTTTCACTTTGTCTCCTTCTTTGAGGGACACCAAGCCAGCAGCGGAAGAGTGCTTTTATTGAAATATTTTTTTTTTGTTTTTTTGCGATTTTATATTTAACTATGTATGTATATTAGGGTGATTCAAAAAAACTATTTTTTTTTTTTTCGTTTGGTACTCGGAAAAATAGGTTCCTAGACACCACCAAGAAATCCTCTCCAAGGAGAAGCTTTTAACTGTAACGGGAAGGTCCTTCTACTTACTTTTTTCTATTTTTTCTTATTATCAAATAGAAAAATATTTATCTCGCTTCCAACTACTTGAAAAAATATCTTGTCTCCAGACGTAAGTAGGAGCACCTTCGCGTTACAATTAAGAACTTATGGTTGGAGAGTTTCTTAGAGGTGTCTAGGAACCTATTTTTCCGAGTACCAAACGAAAAATTTTTTTGAATCATCCTAATGTATATACATTAGAGATTGTTTTCTTTTTCACTTGGTATTCTGAAAGATTGATTGTTAGAGATATACGTGGACTACCACTTTCTTCCACAAACTCGTTTCATGCCTCTACAGCCACTGGTAACACACTTTTGTAAGTCTGAGAAACACCACCGTGTCCGTAACTAGAAACTACCGTATATTTGAATGTGGAATATATGTTTCTCGAACCTGCTTCCTATTCTTAATTCCTCACTAGGTATGTACTCTATACCGGATATTCTGAGCTCGAGCACGAGATTCTTGCAGTCTATTCTTAATATTCAGATCTCTCCTAAAATTTTCATAACTTAATTCTAGTTTTACGATACTTTGTCCAACTCTCTCTAAATCTTAGACTTCTTCTTCTTTTTCTTTGCCAAAAATTTCTTAAATCATTTTGAATATTTGGGTGGATCGAGTTTTGAAAGATTGTATAGACCAGAGTGATTATTCCAACTCCTTATATCACAAATAGCTGCCATATATAGAATTACTTATCTGTACTTTTCACACCATGAAATCCAGATAAGTTCCATAAATATTTTTCTTTGTAGTTTAAAAATAACTAAGTCTGGTAGTTTTCATGCATTTTATTCTTCTTTATCTAGATTAAATTTTCGAAAGCTTATAGATGAAAAGAAAATATTCCTTAATCTATTCTATAGAAATAGTTCAAGATATAGCTGCCTTACCCGACACTTTGCTGCACAGCCTCGATACATTCAGTTTTTCTTTAGCGATTTTAAAGTGAAATCAAGTCCTCTGCGACAGTCGGTTACGCAATACTTGTGTGCTTTAAAGTGGAAATGATGCTGACAAAAGAATGCGAGAGCCGGAGGCAAAAGAAGTTGCTTACTATAAGTCAAATGCATTGTTACCTTCGCAACTGAGTAATCATCCATAACGAAGATAATAACGAACTTATAAGTCGTTTCTGATGGTTATGTTCGGCGGAACTAAGCTTACCCTCTATAACTACACTGTGAGTGCGGCTGGCGGTGGCAAGTGAGTAGTGGCAGGACATAAATTTCATTTTCTAAGTGCCAGCGGCTGTTCTCGCAACTGCTGCAACTGCAAGCTTTGTTGTTCTTAATGCTTCCGTACGCTGCTTAAGCTTTTGTTTTTCGAATTGTCCCTGTGTCCTTGTTGTCGCCAGCGGCTTCAGCTTGGCATTTGATCTGGTATGAATTCCGCACGTTGGTCCTTTCTATCGAGCGTTCAATGCACACTCTGGCTTCGAATGGATCGATGATGCAAGGCTAACACCCTGAAATCAGATCGGTTATAAAACTAAATTCGTTACAATTGAATTTTTCGTGACTATTCAAGGGGGAGAATCACTTAGATAAATAAAAGTATTTATTATATTAAGAATAACTAACGGCATAAACAATGTCAGGCTTGAAATCCAACGCAGAATAACTCTAGTCAACTGGTGCTACTTTGGACTGAGTAGGCAGCTGAGAAGCAAGGTCCTCTCTCGACGAACTAAACTCTTTAAGTCACTCTTTATTCCCGTCCTGCTATATGGTGCAGAGGCTTGGACGATGATAACAACTAATGAGTCGACGTTACGATTTTTCGAGGGAAAGGTTCTGCGAAAGATTTATGGTCCTTTGCCACGGCGAATATCGCATTCGATGGAACGATGAGCTATTTGAGATATACGACGGCATTAACATAGTTCAGGGAATTAAGAGACAGCGGCTATGCTGGCTAGGTCATGCCATTCGAATGAATGAAAACACTCTAGCTCCAGCTTCGACGCGACCGCGTGAGCATTGTCTAAGCCAATAAGGAAGAAGAACAAGAAATTTTGTTTACAGTTTCGAATTCACATTTTTTGTTGTTAAGTACCATTCGCCATTTAAAGATTTTGTGCACAAAATACCTTGTTTAAGGCACAATTGAGTTGCTCAGTCGTCCGTTTGATGTGAAAATTGCAGACGAAAATTAGAAAAAAAGCAAAGAAACTCAACAGTGGTGTTACCAGGACAAGCACAGCAAAAATGTAAAGAAGAAAGAAAATTCAGTAAATAAAAGAAAAGCAAAAACTCAGCAAACTGCCGGAAATAAAATTCATTCTCTCGCCTAAAGTGGCTGGAAAATAAAACCAGCAAAAACAAAACAATAAAAGTAGCGCAAAAATCACGACTTTTACGAATAAAGTGGCAACATTGTTTTTGTTGCTAATGAATTTGAAAGAAATTTTATTTCCATTTCAAAAATTCCTTATTCAGTCGTGCTGTGTTTTCCTTTTTTTTATTATTTGTTGCAGTTATTTTTTGTTGTAACTATAGTTATGTAATCTTTGTTTCACCGACAACACCGTCGTACTGTTTCACTTTGTCTCCTACCTTGAGGGCCATCAACCCAACAGCGGAAGGTCGCTGATACTGAAATATTTCTTTTTGTTAATCTGCTTCACATTTGTGTTGTATTTTATTTTTAACCATATATATGTATTAGGGTGGGTACAAAAACCAATTTTTTTTCGCTTAGAACTTTTAAAATACTTGGAGCGACTTTGTTAGATGTGTCTCTTATAAAAACATTAGTTTTTTTTGTTGACCCACCTTAATATATATTATATATATATATTTAGTTTGTGTTTTTTGAGCTATTAATTTTTTTTCAATTCCGTCACAAAATTTCCTTCGAAATACCCTAAAAAAAATTCCCTGAAAATTTTAAAATTTTAGCCCTTAATATTAACATTAAGAACTGGATCAAGGCATGTAAACATTTTCCATAGAAAAAATACTTTTTTTACCTTTAAACTCCTACAGATCTCAGGTATTTTATGGCATCACTTTGACTTTAGACGCATATTTCTCAGAACTGTTCACTCTACAAAAGTGCCCAGTGCAACAAAGTCGTAACTCACACCGGTGTGGTGGTACGGGGGTCTAAACCCGACTTTTCCACGAAATTCGCATTTTTTTTGTATATATCTGGTAAAAGACAGGAGCTATAGAAAAAATGTACACGACAAACTTTTAGGAAATTTTATTTGCTACAAAAAAGGTCCGAGGTCAAAATCGCTATCATTAATACTTCTCGAGATATTCGGCTTTTTAAGTAAGCCTTTATAGAATTTTCATAGATGCTACGTAATAAAAAATTTTTGAAAGTTCCATATATCATCACTGAAGGTGCTTAGCATAGTTTGAGATATTCTTAAACTAAACTTTATTTCACAATATCTGCTGCCACTAAAGCCACTTACAGCCCCCTTTTTACGTATGCAGGTCGTTAACTGAGACTCTGCATCACGTCTGTTACTAGGAACAATACCTTCATGTGATATATCTATATGTTTCACGTGTTCACGATACTTAATTGCTCAACACTTAATTTTTCTTCTTAATTTTAGTACTAATTTGAGTACTTCAAATTCAACAAATCAAATCGATTTCGACCCTAGAATATCCAGTATTGAGCTCAATACGATTTCCTCTATACCTGAAATTCTAAGGCCAAGCTTAATCAGATTCTGTAATTTTATTCTTATTTTTTTGATTCCTCCTACAATTTTGATAAAGTTTTCCTACTTTTATAATACTTCGTCGACCTCTCTCTTAACTTAAGACTTCGTATAAGGAGAAATATTCGTAGCCTTTCTCATACGCAGGTATCGCATGCGGCTCTTCCACATTAAAGGTACTTCGAATGAAGTCTGCAACAACTGTTAGAACGACAATAATCAGTCAAGAAGTTTTCACCCAACCTCCTCCAAATAACTCTGACAACTAGCGTCCAAGAAAGATTCTTAACCAATTCTCTAGCGAGAGTGTTCAGAAAAAGTCCCCCACAATTACAGCAAGATGAGTTCTCCTGAGATTTACGCTAGGCCAAAAGGGGACTCATAATCGCAGAGGAGCTTGTCACCAATCGGCGCCCACTAGGCTTAGAAGAAGTTCTTTGGTTCAGCGCTAAAACACAAGACACCAAAGGAGATCCAACTCGCCAACGCCTCCTCTTCTTTCATATCTTCTGCAGTGATCCTAGATTTCAGGGAAAGCAATTGAGGAAACCTTTGAGACCCCTTTTGATACTCAGATTTTTAACACACTTCGCAGAAAAATCCTAGCCGACAATGTCCACGAGTGCTACGTTCAAATTGGCATTAAGTTCTGTTGTTGGTGCACCTGAGATCCCCATGACAGCCGCTCTTTGAACATTCAAAAATGTCCAACCGTTATTTACTGCTTTTCATAGAACTGTAATGCAAATTCTTTATTAAATTCAAAATAAAAAATTTGCTCACTCAACTAAAACGAAAGTGAAATTTTGTGTCATGGCAATCATACAAAAAAATTCCAAGTAAAATATAAAAGTACTAAAAGCTGAACGTCAAGTTATTCACGCCCAATTGAAGCTCAGAACAAACACTGTCTTGCATCATGAGGGGGAGCGTTGTCATGATGAAAAATTATTGCTTCATGTCCTATGGCAAATGGTGGGCGTTTTTCGGAAACTGCTTGCTTCAATTCGATAAGTTGTTGCTGGTAGCGTTTCTCTTTACTGGGTTCATCCGTCATTAAAAGCTCATGTTACAGAGCGCTCTTATGATCCCGCCAAACACATGGCACTACCTTGGTGTCATTGATATGTCTGGTTTTCCAGGTTTGACATATGATTTTATTATTTAAGGTTGTGGTTATCGATCTATAATTCATTAGCATACAGAAACCGATAAAAAAAAACTTTTTTTTAGAGTTCTAGCGGCATTTCTGGCATGTAAAATCGTTTCACGGCTTCATTTGATATGACACTCAATTTCCTTACTTTCGAATGTACCCGCCTTGAAGTGGTTGATTGAGTGACTCCCAAAGGTTTTGGACTTCCGTGTGATTGAGTGCCTCCTAAAGGTTTTGAACTTCCTGTGTTTGGCAGAAACCTTCGATGAGTGGAGGAAACATCCCTCATTTTCTCATCTACAAACTTTTTGACCATGCAGGTCTTCCTTCCGAGCCAGAATCACCATTTTAAAATCGTACAAACCATATTTGGGACGGTTTTGCGATTGTCGAGAAACTGGCACTCGGTTGTTTAAACACACTATAAATATCTACAAAGCATAATTTTAGTAATGCTTGGCTACTTCATTACTTCTATCAGTTGGAAACCAACACCTGCAGTCACATTCAAGTTCTTTTCACCTAAAATTCCAGTATTGTACTGCTATTAGAAAAAAATAGCCCTAAAATACTTGTGTCAATGTTCTTTCCAATCCGAACAGCTGTTAAAGTCCATTTTCGGAATAGCCTGCACGTAGTGATTTACATTTAATGTCTTCAATTGACTCAATTGACGGTTTCCTCGGATCGGACGTTTGAGTTTGCTGAATTGCGAGAAGTCACATGGAGCTAAATTAAGCATATATGTAGTTAGTTACAAAAACCCAAAGAAGAATCATTGCACTATACTACGGCGCATTATCGTAGCGCATAAACCAAAAGTAGGCGGTCCATAATTCCGTCCTCAAATAATATCCCTTGTTGACAGTTTGGGCAGACGGAAGAAATTCGGAGTGCACCACAACTTGATAATCGCAGAATACTGTCAACATAGCCTTGATTTTGACCTGTTTTGACAATTCGGCTGCGGATCATTTTTGTTACGGCCAACTGATCGTCTGTTTTCGCGTCGCAAGCATAGATCCAAGACCCATCGCCAGTAATAATATGTTTTATGATATCATGATTTTCGGATAGCTATGTATCACAGACATTAATGTGATGCTGTTTTTTGAAAAAATTTGTGATTTTTGAACCAATCGCGCTTTCGCTTTTCTTAGACCCAAATGATCTTTCAAAAAGATTTTTATTGCTTCTTCCGATATTAAAACAATGCCAATTTTTTTATTTATATTGACGCGCTGATTATCAGTTGATGTTAATGGCCGTTTTGAACATGATTCGTTGTCTGCGCATTCTTGACTTTCTTTGAATAATTTTTACCAATCAAAGACACTTGCTGGCGAGAAACAATTATCATAACATTCTTAAAGTTTCTGCACGAGAAATTTAATTCACAACACATAATTGAATGGAACTTCTTTGTTGAATAATTTCAGTCATCGGAAGAATCACCGAAAGAACTTTATTTACTTCATAAAGACAAGCGTATACCAAATAATAATGATTATCTTGATATGACATTTGGCACAGATATCACTGACAGTCGTACCAAGCCATAAAACAGTCGACAAATGGTTTGCCTTCGTGCGAAATTTTAATTAAATTTTGCCCACAATGTTAGATGTAATTTTTTCTAAAATTTGTGTTTCTGTAATAGCACACTTACCTTGTGCTGCGTGAGCTTGTATTTGGGCGATAAAGTCTGTCTGACTGTCGCTGATAGGACGAGCGCGACAAACAGCACATGCCGACAGACGCAGCAGTTGGCGCTTAGTATTTATGTGTGGCTGTGAGAGCGTGAGGGTGGCTGTATGTGCGCCATTTTAATTCTATCTACGCATATGTTTTTCCATTTGTCATGTTTATTTATCCATTTGTCATTGAAATTTTCCACCTGTAAGCCATTTCGTGGCTTGAACTTACATATGTATAACATTTCGACTGTGGCTCAGTGTGAGTACCAGTGTGTGTTTTTTGTGATTCCATCTGTTCAAATGCTGCCAACAGCATCGTTGAGCTAATTACAGACATCACAGACATCGCCGACAATACCACCAATAAAATTTCTTGCATAATCATCTTTTATATGAAATTAATTTCTCTCATACTTGACCAAAGGGCCGTGATTATGCTCACTTAGAGCGCTCGTATGTAAGGTGAGCGGAATGATTTATGACATAAATACACAAGGTAAATGGCAACGGCTTTTGAAGTAAGATGTTTTAAAAACTTTTTTTATTGGTTGCTATCTGACGAATTCAGTTATATACTATATATTTTTTCTTCACTGTTAATGGATTTCCGCTTAGAATTTTAATATAATTAAATCGTAAGGATATATAAGACAGTGTATACTCTCTTTATGCCTTTGTGTGGTGAATATTTTGTGCTTTTGTGAAGAAATATTATCTCTATTCAGTTCCAAATCTAAAAATAATAAGTTGGCCATCAGCCATTCGTAAAGTTCGGTAAATTTAGCTTTACAATAGAAGTTCTTATTTACTCCTGATGGTCATTTATCTTTAGATTTCCGCTTATTTTATTACCCATATGTACTAGTTTCAGTGTGAGATCTCAAAATCTGTACAGCCAGGCAGATAGGCATGGCTAAATCAACTCATTCCGACAAACTGATTATTTAAGGGGTGATCCAAGTAGAGGTACTTTTTAAATAGCCTTGTTTAGACAGATTACGCGAGAGTCATCTTAAGATTGTTGAGTTGAGAAAAAAATTAAAAACTAAAAAAGTGAAAAATTTCAAAAATTTCAAAAATTATGAGCTGGCGAAGTGGGGGGTCTCTAAAAATTTCCACGTGGCCATACCCATGATTTCAACCCTCCTAGTTATCTGAAACCAAAAATAAAAAAAGATTATTAATCTAGAATAATGTCATAATGGCCGGAACTACGGAAAAGTGGGAAAAAATTTTCTCAAAATGACAACTGCCTAAAAAAAAGTTTTTTTGGATCACTTTTTCTGACTATTTCGAATTTTTTAAAAATAATAAAAATAAAAATTTGGGAATGGGGATAGTTCCAACCGTAGACAAGCCTATAAAGTAGACTCTGTAAAAGTTTCAAATAAATCGGTCCAGTAGAACCTGAGAAATAGTGGTTATCGTTCCGAAAAAGTCAGTTTTGAGGAAAACGGGTTTAAAGTTTCCCGTTCCGGTCGAACCAGTTTGGATGACGGGTCAGAAAAATGCCTATATATCCGAAAATAATTTGAATTTTGAAAAATCCTCTTGTACACATATTCTTGAATAGTTAAGCTTTGAAAAAAAATAGTTAAGCTTTGCGCATTTAATTTCATTAAAAATATAATTATTCCAATGGAAATAGTCAACCAGCTTTATAAAGAGAAATATTTTATTGCTCACGTATATAGTATGTATATATATAAAGCATATGCGTTTGTGTGCGCGTATTTCTTTGCAACTTATTTCTAATTTTTTGAAAGAAAGTTTTTTTCTGCTTATAAAAGCTGACAAAAGTCACAAAAGCATTAAAGTACGCTCGCAAAGTTGCAAAGAGCGTCCTGGTGCTGTGTGAAAATTATGAAAATATGAAAATTACAATTTCTAATTAGAATCTCATTAGGCGACCATACCCCACCGCACCCGGTCGCTTCCACACCGCCGCTCGATTGCCGCCACAAAAAGCATGCTATGCAAATGAGCGCAAGAAAGATGAAAACTTCCTAGGAGAAGTATATGACTGGGTGTGTGTCTATGTGTGGTAATAAATATGTATTTGTGCTTATATGTATGTGTATGTATTCTTGCAAGTGTTTTTACTCAGACTTATAATTCGAAGAGGTCGCAGGAAGCCAGCAGCTTCTAGTAAGCATGGGTATGAGAGTAGAAAATGCATGCAACACACACTCACACATAGATGCACATATTAGGTTATGCGTCACAAGATCAAGGCGTAAGCGGAAGTAAACCGTGTCATTGACACAAATGAAGTTATTTATCAACGTCAGCGCCACCTGAACCCACGCACATTTACACATATTAATTTGTGTATGAGCAATAAATGCGTATCTTCTACGCTGAGCTGCCTTAATGGTGCGTCGAAGTCCCCACAATGCCGTTTGTTGACGTCCACTGGATTGGAAGTAGAAGCTGATGACTTTGCTCATTTGCATGTGTTGGTTGCATGAAAACGTTGGTTTAGCGCCCAAGTCAAAGGCAATCCCCACACTTACATCCCACGTATATATAGTATACACACATATGCGTAAGTCTTATCTGTGGATTTAATATAACTATAGATATGACGCAACTAAATGCAAATAACTTATGCAATAATAAGCAGAGTTTCTGTGAAATCTTAATGGTAAAGGAGAAATTTCACTGACATACGAGGTGTGTTCAAAAAGTATCGCGAATCGTAACTGACAGTTTTCTTCGATTGCAGGGGCGTGGTGCATCATGAGTTCTTGCCACAGGGAAGAACGGTCAATAAGGAATATTACCTGAAAGTTATGCGCAATTTGCGTGAAGCAATCCGCCAGAAACGCCCGGATTTGTGGAAGAACAAAAATTGGCTTTTGCACCACGATAACGCCCCTGCTCACACACATCGTTGCTTGTGCACGACTTTTTGGCCAAAAACAACACACTAATGATGCCGCAGCCACCGTATTCCCCACATCTGGCCCCCTGTGACTTTTTCTTGTTCCCTAAACTGAAGAGACCCATGAAAGGACGACGTTACGATTCTCTTGACGAGATAAAGACGGCATCAAAGGAGGAGCTGAAGAAGATAAAAAAAGGCACAAGTATAGAATATCACATGGGTATTGCCAAAGAATTCGTTCCACCGGGGAAAACTGTGAATCAAGTCTACTATTTCCAAGTACTCGAAAGATTCCGAAAACGAGTCAACAGGGTGCGCCCAGACATCGCTCGTAACTGGATCCTTCATTACGACAATGCGCCGTGCCCCAGTATTTGACCTCTACAGGGATCGCCGCGTTGCAACAGTCGCCTTATTCGCCCGACATGTCACCCTGTGACGTTTTTTTGTTTCCTAAAACAAAATCGGTGGTCAAAGAAACCCATTTTGAGTCGATTACGGACATCCAGGCGGCCGTGACGAGGGTACTCGCGGACATCCCGGTCGAAGCGTTCCAGAAATGTTACGAAACATGGAAAACGCGCTGGAATCGCAGCATAGCTGCCCAAGGGGACTACTTTGAAGGGGATGGCAGAGTTGTGGAATAATTTTCAAATATACGGTTTTTATGGAATCAGTCTCATTACTTAATTGTCATGCCTCGTACAAGATTTTTCTGTTGATTATTTTCACTCATCGTAAAATCCGAAAGCCGAATGCGCTTTATGTCCTTCAAAAAGACAAGCGTATACTAAATACTAATGATAATTTTGATAAAGCAGTACAGATGTCGCTGACAGTCATACCAACCTAGAAAAAAAAGTATTTTGATAAAAAAGTTTCGTGCGAAATTTAAATTAAAAAGTCTTACTATTTTTTGCCCACAGGTAGTAGGTTCATTTTAACCCGTAAACTAAATAGGTTGATTAGTTGAATCAACAAAATGTTTGTATGTGAATATATCTATAAAAACTGTCAGTTCATCGGAGCGTTGAACAAAACTTCCTCTGGACAATAATGACACCTACACCAACTTGCATGTGTGGGTGAACTCGTATGATATTACGCAATTATAATGCATCTTTCACGCTATATTAAAAAATTAATTTCATTTACATGTAAATTACTAATAAAAGCAATTGTGGAAAAGCATGTTGCGATTCAGTTATTTTGTGCGTCATATGCTTTGTTAATAACATTTAACACTGGTCAACAAAAAAAAAAAACAATATTTTTTGGTTTAAAGATTTCATGAATAAATTCTGATTTTAGAAAATGAAAAACAGTGGCATATTATTTTTTAGCTCGTAAAGTGTGCTTGTGTTGGATAGGAGTCTGATTTGCCCAAACGAAAATGAAAAAGACGATAAAATTTTCTATAAACTTTAGTCGAAAATACAAATTTCCTCTTAACTTTGGTGTAGGAGAAACTGATATTTAACATCCACAAAATCGGACCTGAAAATCGCGTCGACCGGTGTAATTTATGCATTTTCATATATACTAATATATGCATAAAATATATAAGGACATAGCTGCATTGTAGTAAGTCGCCATAGAATTTAAACAGTATCCTGGAAGTCACACATACACATATGTACAAATATATATGAGATTTCCTACAATACCGTTACATACATGATCCGCATACCGCAGGTGTTTCATGTGTTACAAATTTACGTGCAGAAATCACGTTTTGCATTCTTGTATATATATTTGCGTATGTGTATATGTATAACGCCAACATTTGAACTTTGTCTCACTTATTATAGATTTTCCATTTCATTACCTTTTGTCAGCGGAAAATTTTATGTAAATTTTTATATTGAAAATGTCCCATAATTTATTATGCTCTTTCAATATGTTGCTACAGGGTACAATAGTTTTATTCACCCAACGCTTTTATGTATCACCCAAAAATAAACGAGACAGATATACAGTTATGTTCATATAAGTGAGCAAGACGACGATACTTTATTCCGCATATATCAGCCTACATGTGAAATATCTTATTAAAAATGTGAGCGCTTTTTTCCCTATAATCATGCATATTTGTGTTTAGAATGAAAAAAATTGGGTGAAAACTCGCCCTAGACTCCATATAACCAACAAAGCTTCCTGGCTTTGATCCCAGCAAATTGTAAGCGTATGAAATGTTCGGCTGTGCCCAAACTTAGCTCTGCCTTACTTGTTTAATATAAATCCTTTGTGTGAAGCCGGTGCGGCAATTAATGTGATCTGCTTACTCAATTAGGTTGAGATCTTAATTGAATGTTAAAAATCACATTTTCATCAATATCACACAACCTCTCTTCCGCTTACACTCACTCTACTCACTCTACTGTGCTGCTTAAAATTCTTTGTGGCATTCCATGGAAACGCAATTAGTTTTCACAATTATGCGTAAATGTTTGCATGTGTGCTTATGTGTTCGCAAACTTCACGAAGTTTTCACGAGTTGCGTTAAAAGAAATTGGTTTACAGTTTTTGTTTTGCACTTAATTTTGATTAACTTTATTAACGTAAAAAGCTTACTGTTGGACGTTTTCAGCTGGGTATCCAATTAACAGGCTTTTCAAGCACACACTTTGGTGTCGGGTTCATGCTTTATATACGAGGCTTTGGGAGTGAACTCTTTCAGACTTTCCTTATTTGGCATAAACAACTGTTGAAGACGGCTTTTGAAGTAATTATGAGAGAGCGCAGAAGACATTGTTCTATTAAGGAATTGAAGATCATGATTTCAGCTATACTAATACCAAGTATAACTGGAATTGATGTCTACCACTCTTCAGCAAGCTATCGTATAAGAAAAGCTAGTGCTCTTGAGTCCTTTCACTATTAAGTTTGTTTTTAAAAGGAATCAATAAGCATTTTCTTATGGGGGTAGTAAGGTTGATTCGAGCGAAAAAAGCGTATTTTCAATAATTTACAATATCAATATTTATTTCTTTGTATGATTATAGCATAAATATATGATATTTAAAGAATATTTTGTAAAAGTTTCATAGGAAAATATTAAAAAATGAGCCGGTGACAGAGAATCTTCGCAGACGTTCAAAAAAAAAAAATTGATTAGACAAAAAGTACAATTTTAAAATACTATCCTTTCCTGATCACGATATTTGCAACACATAGTATCTACGCCTCGGTGATAAGGAAATATGTCTGTGAAACTAATAAGAGAATACTACACCCAAATGTTACTCATACGCCATGGTCCCTATTTAATGAGATCTAACCGTGACCGTTCACATATGTAAGTGAAGTGATATTGTTTACTATATGACAAATTTTAATGAACTGTTGAACTTAGTTTTCAAACACTGCTGAAGTCGTAAGACCTTGAAGATACATTTGAATTTGTTCCACTGCCCGATGATGATGGATCTCCTTGGCAGTGCTTAAGTAAAAAAAAATTTATTTTGTCTTGAGTTTCTAATTAGACAAAAGTCGATTGAGGCCTTTAACCTTCGATGAGGCATTTAAATTTGACAGGAAACTTTTAACTTCAATCATCTCTCATCAAGTAAGTAGGGTTTGAGATTTCATAAGGATGTAATCTACTTGTAGAACAATCGGTATACTACATATTTATATGACATTATTTATAATTTTCCGAATGATGAAAAGGAACATTTGGGATCATACTCCTCCGGTAATTAAAACCAAATCAGTTTCAATTCGCTTGATAATTAAGTTACTTCTATGTGGCCAGTTGGCTACCACATTGAAGAATGAGGTGCTCGAGGTTCGATTTCATCTTAAGCCTTCCGAACGCTTAAAACACCTCCCCCGGCGGCACATTGCTGCAGGAACATTCAATGTCGATAAAAAAGCCGCTCGCAAATTCCTAATGCATAAGAGTTTCCTCGAGCTTGACACTACAGCGTGCAGAGTATTGTCGGCTGAACCGCCTTTGCTATATAAATGCTGCATCTCTAACAGTTTACCTCTCGGTATTCGTCTCTGTACATTAGGAGAGTCTATCATCTTCTCCAATGTTTTCTGCTTAAACAAGTTGGAGCTCTTTCCAGCCTTCGGTACAAAGTTCACCTTTACTTGTCGCCAACCCTCAGGTATATGGCCGAATCTAACACAGTGCTCGTAGGTGAGAACCCGCCAGCAGCATGACTTCTGGATCTAGGAAGTGGGGACTTACAAATCTCGAACACATTCGTCGAGAGAGGTGCCATTCGTCCAAAATGTTCAGAAAGATTATGCAGCCTTCTCGAACCTCCCCAAGTGTTGTCTCTTTAACGGAATGTCTCTACGAAATGTGAGTGTCCAGGAGAAGATTTAACAAATTTTTGCTGCTCTAAGTGCACTCCATCGAAGGACGAAAGTCGACGAAAATTTTTAGCAAGTAGAAAATGGATAATACAATGTATTTGGATGCGTTTAAGCCAAACAAGATAAGCAACAACACAAATAATCATACTCCCTACAGCAACCACCGATATTAGAGAGAAAATATCCGAAGTGAATGGCCACCTATTTAGCATACACCCGTGCAACGCTGTCAACCAACCACACGAATGGCACTGCAGATCTGTGCGCTCATTTAGTACTATGTTGAGTTGGTTGGTTGACTAAGCGAGTTAGTGAGCTACCAAGCTACCGAGCTATCGAGCCAACGAACCACTTATTTCAGTGACTAAGCTGCACTGTCATTAAAATGACCCATTTCCGGCGAATTATTATGCGAAAAGCGAGCAATTACAGCCGCCAACCGCCATCAGCTGCCGCACGGCCGAAACATTACCGTTACATGCAACAATTTTCCGCACTTAGCCCAAGCAAACTGTCGCATTACCTTAATGCGAACCACGTTAAAATGAAATTGACAACAACAACAAACTAATCAGCCATTATCATCCTTCGTCATTTGTGCAAACCGCAAATGATTTACGTTGACGTTACTTTGATTCCCGGGACATCTGGAGTTTTGTGCTTGTGACCGCAGACAAACTTTGTGCAACAACCTAGTCAATAATAGTAGAACTGCCTATACCGATTCTGGCGAAATTCTTTCAGATGCTGGCAGAAATATATGCTAAAATAAATTGCTTTTAAACATCCACTGATTCGATGAAGTCGTGAACAAATTATATTCCACTTTTTTTCTTTCTGGTCTAACAATGAAAGCCATAAGACTTGGTTCTATTGCCATATTTTGTTCGCCTCTGCAAAAATTATATTCCTCTTCAAATGAGATATGTGTGATATGTGATATCAGCGCGACAAAGAGGCTTAATTTAATATATTGAGTTGATGGAGAAAATGTGAACCAGAGTTTTGCACTGTGACATAGGAATAAGAGCAGAATGTCACTTACGAAATTTGGTCGAAATCAGTCGGTCGGGTCCGACATACTACCGTGCCCAAAAAATAAGGTGACATTTGAATTTAAACTGCGCGCGACGAAGGATTTGGAGAAGTTTTTTTTTTTTTGGTTGGTAGTACTATCAGTCACATTTATGTCAAATTTCATGTCAAAATATTCATTAGTATTTGAGATACGTGTCGTTTTGTGAGCTGCTAAAAGTGAGTTTTTCGTTTTTCGGGATGTCGCAATTTGTTGAGCAAAGAGTTTGCATTAAATTTTGTTTACCGAATCAATTTTCTGCTGCTGATACGTTGAAGATGGTGCAGAAAGCCTTTGGTGATGAGGCTATGTCCAAAAAAAAATGTTTACAAGTGGTATAGTGAGTTCCAAGCCGGCCACGAACGTGTCGAAGACGAGCGTCCAGGACGACCATCAACCTCAACCGACGAAGCTCATCATTTCGCCAAAAACTCAACCCATATCGTACTGAAAGTGCATATAGAAGAATAACTATTGTATCATATAGTATATAATGCACACTACGTTGTCCTTCCACAATAGAAATATTAATAGCAAAATCATTAGCAAATTGAAAAATCATTTTAAAATTAAAAATATTATTTAGTACATCTGACAAAACTTTTTACATTAGTCGAGTGGCATGAAGTCTGCTATTACAAGGCATCACTCACCGAATTTGTAGGCTTCTCTGGACACACCACCACTTACCCATGGCCCAGTGCACTCCCAAACTGCGAACAAATAAAACAAATACTTAGCCAGCAGTGACTTTGGCCTGAATTGCTACCTTTGAATGCAGTTAGCTGGCTCCACAATCGACTGAGCGAGGCTTATTGTCTCGAGCGAGTGTTTGTCACTGTCAATATGTGCAAGCATGCAACCAAAGTTTGTTCACTCAAACATCAACTTGATTCGTATGAGAACGCACTTGAGGGTGTGAGCATGCTTTTTCGAATGCTTATACGTCTAAATGTAAGCAACATATCATAAGATTATATCTGCCTGTGCTTAGTAATGCTTGTAAGTCTATACAGCTATGTCAATCAGAGACTAACTTGCCAAATGTACGCACTCATGCACTTGCATAGGGATATCGCCTTGAAATTGAAACGAAATCAAATACGTAAGCTAAGTTAAAATAATTCCATTGAGACCATAAAAAGTGTGTGTACGGTGGATTTGTATACCTGTAGATATGTATTAAAGTACACGTGGTGCAAATGTATATACACATATACAATATTTCCATGTTTGCCTTTGCCATGTGCTGTGTGGCGCCCGATTTGTGGCAACACTTGAGCTTTGTATTGAGGTTAATCGCATTTACACATGTCAATGCTTGTTGAAGCACAGCATGTAAATATAATTCTATGTATGTATGTATGTGCTTGCATAATAATGTTCCTTGTGCTGCATGAGTTATGACCCTGCATGCTTGCAAGCAACACAATTTAGACATATCACATTTAATGTTGAACGTCCAACTGATCAGATATTAAAAGCATAAGATTATTGTTATTGTTGCATTATGAAGGCATACACTAGTTTCCACTTAATTCTCCCATTATTTGTAAGACACATTCATTGTTTGGGTTGAGTGGTGTGTTAGTGCGTTCTCTGCTAGGAATGGAGGAAGAAAGAAGATGTTTAAAGAAATAATAATATTAACGATTTAGCAAAAGCCATTCACAATATTATTATGAGTTCATTGTGTGAATGGTGGTCTGCAAAAAAAAATTATTATTTTCCTGATTTACTACTGCTGTAACAGAAACAAAGCATCATCTGTAGTAAATACCATCTAATTTAACATCTGTTAATGACAATAAGAGAGTAAAAGTTAAGTGAACTAGCATTGTATCTCCAAATATTTTATTGATCGACTCAACATATCAATGGCTGACTCCAAACGACACAAATTTGTTTGCAAAAATTACTTCATGTGGCGGTTGCAAAGTAGATGTTTCATAACGTGGCTGAAGGCCATACATTCATCCAATGCATCAATACTGGTAACGAGACATAGGCTTATGAGTATGACGTCGAAACTGTAAAACAATGTAATTTGATATTCGGATAACGTTCTGTGTGAAAAATAATATTAATTACTACAAGATGCGTTCCAAAGTAAACAGTACTTAAAAAAAACAGAATGGTTTTTTTTGGCAAAATCAATTTATTTTATTCGAAATAGTCTCCTTCTAATTCAATACAGCTTTTTGCACGGACCAAAAGCATGTCGAACGAGTGTTTTAGCTCGCTGGCCGGTAAGGCCGCCAGTATGCCAGTGCAAGCCTTTTGAATGGCCTCTACGTCTGCATAATGCTTCCTTTTCATAAGCAAATGCATTTTCCCGAAAAGGAAGAAGTCGCACGTTGCCATATCAGGTTATTTGGTCAAATAATCATCCTTCGAATGTTGGATTCTGAGCAATGTTTGGTCGTCAGTCAATTTGTGCGGAACAAACCGAGCACACGCCTTTCGTAATCCCAAATGTTCGGTCAAAGTGCGAAAAATCGATGTTTTTGGAGATGTTCAATTCCATTTCCATGAATTTCAAAGATGACTTCGGCTGATTTTTGATGAATTCACGCACAGTTTCGGTGGAATTTCCGGTGATCACGGATTTCGATTGGCCCACATGTTGATCGTCGTTCATGCCCTCACGACCACTTTGAAAACGTTGACACCACTCCTGCACTCTGCTACGGGATAGGCAATAATCGACATAAACTTGTTTCAACAATTGAAACGTTTCGGTTAAAGTTTTCCTAATTTTAAAACAAAATGAAATGTTGTCTCTTCGTTCGAAGCTCATTTTCGGGTTCGAAATTCTCACTAGACAATCGATAAAGATAGCAGATTCTAGCGCACTAGTCGACATATAATATATAGATAACGCCACCAGGGGGCGCTAGGTTCAAATTAATTCCTGTTTACTTTGGAACACACCATGTAGTAACTAAGTTAGGTGAATACGGTGGTGGTGGCGCGACACTAGTTGAAAATTTGGCGAAAATCTCACTAAAAATCAATGCAGATTGCGATAGTGTATTATCATGGTGCAAAAACCAAAAGTTGTCATCCCATGGGCTTCTTTTTAGCAATAACTTCGCGCAAACCACATATAAGTTTGTGAAATATCTCCCTTCCGCTTTTTTGCTCTTTATTCAATGCTTTGTAAACAGTGCTAGAGTGATCGGATTTAGTTCAAATATGCGCTGTTTCGTTCGATAGAAGCCCCCTTCTTATTTGCAAAGAGCTCGGACAGCCACTTTTCACATGCTTCTTCCGAGTTCAACTTTACGCCAACAAAGGCATTCGCCATGGACAGGAACAGGTAGTAATCACTTGGCGCTATGTCCGGGCTATATGGTGGATGCGATGAAACTTCCCATCCAAGCTCCCGTAGCTTCTGACGAGTCATCAACGAAGTGTGTGGTCTGGCATTGTGCTGGTGGAACACTACACCCTTTCTGTTGGCCAAGTCTGGACGTTTCCGGTCTATTGCCTGCTTTAAGCAGTCCAGTTGTTCGCAGTGGATGGTAGAATCAAGCGTCTGGTCATATGGGAGCAGCTCATAGTGGATGATTCCCTTCCAATTCCACCAAACACACAGCAAAACCTTCCTGGCCGTCAATCCCGTCTTTGCCAATGTTTGAGACGATTTACCGGCGGTTTTTCGTCGCCAGTCACCATTTGCTTCAAGTAATGGGTCGAATTCATTCCGTTTCAGCAGCATATCGCAGCATATCAAGCTCTTTTGTGTGATTCTGCAGATGGTTTAAAATGGTTTGGTGACTAACTCCCATCTCACCTTTACCACGGTGTTCGGCCAGAAATTGTCTGTTTCTGGGTCGTAAGAATTAATCCAAGGCTATTAGCCAGTAATAGTACGTTTCTTGGCATTCTGCTAGTCGAAGACATCTCTTTCTAGATTTTTAACTGAAAGATTGTGAAAATTTGCAAGAGAAATGTATTTTGCTCTAACTGCAGAGTACAGAGAGCCACTGGCACGGACCGAGAACGGAATTTTTCACCTTTATGCACACGAAACGAAAGCGCATTTAACAGTTTCACTATCAGCACCAGATATGACCATTTCGTCGTTTAAAGTGTTATTTCAGCCTGAATTTAAAGAGCCTCCATTTTCACTGCGTTCCAGCAATTTCGTATAGAAACACAAAAAGATCTTTTTGTGGCCTCTTCAGCCACAGCGCTTACGTCAACGTGGCTACATACCTCTCACAAAATGACATCGCTTTCGAATGCAACGCAGCGTTTGCTTGAGCCTAACGTTGAGTGTTTTGTTAGTTTTCACACACGCACTGCCCATTCGGCAACACTCTCAAACACAAAGTGCTGCAAAATTCGTAGAATTTTTGGAAGAATTAGACGCAGTGTTGCTAAAAAATGTTCCAAAAAATAGCCTAAAGTTCAGGCGACGCTAACAGCTGCAGCCAAAAAGGAACCGAAAACGCAATGAATGCGCAGTAGAGTGTTTGTTAGTTGCTTGATTGCGCCAGAAATTGGATGTATGCATTAGGGTGCTCATAGATAGAGAAGATGGAGAATGAAGTGAAGTTAGTTGGTTGGAATTTAGCCTTAGGCTAAATAAACAGGTTGACTTCTTATGAGGCGACGAAAAATTCCAATTGGGACCCTAGAGACGCTTGTCCGTTGTAATACTGAGAACTCATAGCTATGGATTAAAAAAGGGTTGCATTTCAACAAAATGCCTATAGTGTGCCACAATTGTATTAAAGCTGCTAATATCAGCCAATTCGGCTGGTTCATAAAAAAGTATAGCAACTGAGATGATTCAACCCTAATCTGGCCAAAGCTGGACAGCGAAATCTTTAACCTCGAGTGACTGCCAATGGCACGGAGTAGCGTTTAGACGCCTACCATTTTGGTCATGTAAACTTTGCTAAGAACTGGCAATAGACCATATACTATACGTTCTACTCTGAGTCAGAGGGTTTGCACATCCCCACAAGTGCTGGCTGCTGACCAATGCTTGCGGAGTCCGCATGAAGTCAGGCGAATCTCTGCTCGCTGTCATCGTAATAGAACTTGGGTAAGCTGCAAGCTCATCTTTACTTTACACTTTTCGACTGTTACGCTGTGACCGGACATCCCAATAACTTTAATGTGACTGTTAGCAAGCTTAGGGCATGTAGAACAGCTCTTCTATCGGTGTGGATGCTTGCATTCCTGAAAGGTATAGAAGACTAGTTAGTCGCTTCATGTGCCGTCCATAGACTACATTGATCCATAATCTAGTTTTTCAGAATTACATACAACTTCTCGAGGTATCAGGTAGTGCCTCAATAAATAAGTCGTTGGAAGCTACATGCTTGAACATTGATCCCTCAATTGTACCAGAAGTCAGTTATCTGTCTTATGCAGTAGTTAAATCGTATTTAAAGGCAGAATTGAAAATAATGAACAAACTCGTCTTCTTGCGAGGACATCAACCAGCTATGCAGCGACACTTTCCCAGTTAAATGACCGGACATTCCAGGTGCATACCCTTAATTCGTAATTCTTAACACGTTTTCAGTGATCGTTATCGAAAGAGGGTCTCTCATCTGAGGCTGTTTTCTTCTTTTTCTAGGAAGTGTTTTTTAAGTGGCGGCTCCCAAATCCAACGCTTCTCACTTTAGCTCGCTTTAAAACGGATGGTTTTCGGCTATCCAGAGGATACTTGGTCTAAGGCCAAGAAAGAAGCGTCATACCACTATCTCTAACTAATGAAAATTAGGTTTTACAAAAATCGCAATATCCTAACCATGCAGCTCTTAGATTCTACATAAATTGTCTCATTTCCTATACAGCTTAATATTTTGCACTTGGCGGTCCAAAACCACCTGCTGCGATGCAATTTCACAGCTTAGTCGGCGGCCATTTCTTAAATAAATGTAAATGACAGCACTTTAATGATGACTTTCCAAAATTCACTATTATCTCTGCTAAAATTTCCACAGTACAGTGTTAACATTCTCAATCATCAGTCAAATATCGTTTATTGTCTCCAATCACGTGCTGTTCACGTCATTTGAAAGCATCGCCATCTACCTTTCTTCCCTCAATTAATTTTCGAATAATTTCCTGCTGCAAATTATTTTCACAAATTAAAAGTGATTGGAGCGCGGCGGGTGTTGACTCAATTTGGGCTAAGCAATGATCCATCATCCTGACGCGACGCAGGTGCTTTACAATGCCATGTACTTTTAAAAGTGGCTCAAAATATTTAAAGTATTGTTAAATTCTCGTCTTCTTTATTTCCTTTTTTATTTATACGATCTACTCAGGATTTCATCTTAAAACTATTATCAAACTGTGTGATCTGAATATCTGAAAAAACTACTTATAGGTCTTATTATATTCTTGGATCAAAAAGCCGTTTCGAGCCTCGTCGTGAAGCACTACCTGGAGATCTGTTATTAAAAATCATATCAAACTATCAGAAGCTACCACCTTGACAAGTAGCTAAAGGTTTCGTGATTTCTGATATACCTGAGAAAAGTATCGGGATCCAATATGATAAAACGGGTTCATAGAATGGCAATATCAGAGATTTTATGAAAAATCTAATTACTGTGCAATGACTTTATGCTGATATAAGTATATATAAATCGAGCGGCAAAACAAAACTACATCCAATGATTAGGTAAAAATAATACTTAAACGGTAAATAAAAGGTAACTAGCAGGTAGTTAACAAGTAAATATTATGTAAGTAACAGGTAAATACCAGTTAAACAACAGGTTAATTGGTCTCTACACAAAAATTATTTTGCTTTATTTCCTCCATGGAAATTCACCCCGCTTTTTGAGTGTTTTTGTGGGAGTAAAACTGCTTTTTTCATTAGCATAACGGCATTCGACTATTTAATAGTACTTTATGACTCATTTCTTGTTTACATTGTGCATCCTTATGGGTGGGGAGTAGCCTTGTTTGATAGCGTCGGTGGCCATTTCCATTATTACCGGTGTTGTTATTGGCGGTAGTGATGGCGTTTGAATTCTCCTGTCATACAGTTCGCTTGTAAATTAATGTGCTAATGTTTGTTCGTATGTATTTGTGGGTCAGTGAGACTGCTGTGCGCAGATCAAAGCATCGTGAAATTTCGCAAACTCGAATGAACACTGAAATCACAACGCAGACGCATTCTAAGCCTAAGCATCAAAGCGAATCACTGGTTGCACACACAAAATTTTCGGCGAACTGCGTTTACATGCAGGGGGATGTGTTGGAGTGGCTGATGGGTTTGGCATTCATTTGGCTTGATGCAGACACATTGTTTGGTATCCCATTTTACCCTTTGTTGGAGCATTCATCTGTTCATACGGTGATCGAATAATGCTGATGTCTTATAACCCTAATATGTGTGTACACCGTTGATATTGGAGAGGTACCTCTCGGAGTGCTTCAAAAGGATTGTGCAGCCGACCTTCGCGATGAGCAGCTCATATCTTGGCCGATAAACTCGTTCAAACCATTCAACTCCACCGGGCTGGACGGCATCATACCAGCGCAGCTGCAACCGGCTGTTAAGGTGTCATACAAATGACTGATATACATCTATTCGAACGGTCATGGACTTTCGGCCCATTCTCTTTCTTGCTGAAAACTTTTGACAGGCTGATAGACTGATACATGAGAGGGCATATTCCAAGGGATAATTTATCAGGAGCCCAACACGCTTATTGTAAAAGGTCGGGCTAATTGACCTGCATATTATAGTGCCATGGCTTGAGGAAGCCACAAGGCTTAAGGTATTCGTTGCTAAGATCTTGCTAGATATTGAAGGAGCTTTTAATAACGTCTTCCCGGAAGCAGCTGTAACAGCTCTGGATGATTTTAGGAAATCGTCTCTCAAAAAACTTATTTTCAGTCTTATGTGTGGCGGAGTATCTTAACGGAATGTGGTAGCGTCTTGGCGATATGTGATTATGGGCTAGCCACAAGGTAGAGTTATTTCCCTTTTTCTGTGGATCATGGTCATAACTTGACGATCATGGCTGCCAGGTAATTGTCTATGCAGACGATGTAGCACTCACGGTCGAAGAAAAGTTCTTGAGTACCCTGTACTGGTTGACGTATGAGAGTGTCTGCGCGTCGTAACTACTCATAGAGTCGTCAACTACTATCTGTACTAACCATGTCTTCAAGTCTGGTTAAGGAAGGCCTTATTAATATGGCAGCCAGTGACATTATGTTAAGACTGGTAAGGGTGCCAGCCCACAACGGAATCACAGGCAACTAGAATAGGAACAGATCAAAACTCCCCTCTTCTCCTGTGTTCTACTACTGGACATATGGGCTTCGAGGAAACTTGGCCAGCGATGGGCTACCAACGGTTTTTGCGCTGTCGCTACATTCTTTTACTTCAAGATCGATCGTAAGCAATCTAGTCGGAACTTTGTCCTCAGTAAGGCTAGCCTCTGCCTGGTTGTGCGGTCTATTAGGCCACAATCCTAACGGCGTCCACGCTGTAAAGTTGAGATTTTACCCGACGCCAGCTTCAGAAACTGTATGGAAGAAGACAAGGAGAATTCATATCAGAACCTCCTTCTTGATTGACCCGAATTTGCGAAATCAAAGCTTCAACACTTGAGAGCTCACACTCTAGATGTCCCGTTGAACTGATGGGAATAAAAGTTTAATCCTTGAGCAAATTTACGTTTGCCAAAAGGCGCTCTGCTGATTTGTAAGTTCGAATTACTGGAGTTCTATTTTTATGGCATCAGGAATCACTGCATATAGCAGTTCAAGTCCAATCTTTGGATCAGCCATCTAACCTGATATTGTCTTTTAAGAATTTTTTGTAGATTACTTTCATTTGAGAACTAAGACAATGCAAGGAGTTTTCGAATCCACTAAATGTTGTACGTTTGAGTCTGAATTGGTTAAGGAACCTTGAACCTGGTACAAATAAAGAATATTATAATCTATTCGAAAATAGCCTAGTCGAGTTTAGAGTATTGAGTTTGTATGTTGATTCCCATTCACCTTGGAAGGTAAGCTTCGTCCAAATTTTTGGAGTCATTTACTACGGAAACCGACTCCAGGTGGGCGCATTTAATCAAGACAAATGTGTCAATACAATATTTAAATTTTATTTAAAAATGTAATACTTTTTATTGAAAATTACAAAAATTCTTAAATACTTCCCTTAAAAATAATTTATTTAAGTGTTTGCTTCAGCAATAAACTAAAAACATTTTAGGAAAATAACGAAATAATTCTTCAATAATAATGGAAAATCATCACTCCTGATCCACCCCCTTACGCGCTTAGTAGTTAAGCCGTAGCAGAACAAAGCCAATTAAACCTAATGCCTGCCAACTCTTCAGAATAATGCCACACCACGGCCTTCCACTATCGTGCATCACCTCACAACTTTGCCTCTGGCCGATGTGTCTAGCTGAGCGCTTGAGGAATTTCGGTATTGGCAATAAATCCCATAAAGTAGTATCGATTAATTCAGGCGAATTCGGCAGACAGCCAGCCTATCTGTGAATGGAATATAAGCAGCCGTGAAAACTTACTCGCATATGCATTTTTTGTGCTTGTATATGTGGTGTTGTAGAATTGTTTCCATCTGTTTGTGCTTATGATTATCTGCTTTGGCGCAAATGGGTAAACTTTTATTTAATTTGACGCAAAATACATACACAATATCATTGTATGCAATAAAAAAAATCGACTTGTTTGATGGTATGTTGTTTTGCATTGTAAGTGACGACTTATTCAAAGAAAAAATATGATTTAAATTTAATATAAATCGCTTCGAACGTTGAATCCTTTTTAGGGTAAGATCTGCAACTTCAGGTGGCGATTGCAAAAACAAAATCCTTTTTGGAAACAATGGACATCCTGGCATATATGTGTTTTTAAATATGCTTTTGTAGGGCAAATAGTTCGATGTCTGCATGAGAATACAGGCAAAATCCCACATAGGCAAATATCAACACAAAACCATTAGATTTACATATTTACACACACATAAAAACACATACGTACACACACTTATAAATGCATGCATGCGCCTACATATGCAGGGTACATATTTGCTGACTGTAAACCCACCGAGGCGCTCTAAACTTTTAGTGCAGATTACACCACTCGAGTGAGTGCTTAGCTACCACCATCGTCTCGGACAGACGGCACTTAACTCTTTAGTTTCGTACAACATTTTAATGTGTGTGAGTGTGTTTGCTATTGGATGTAAATGTAGCTACCTTTAAGCCGCTTAACTGCTATTTGCTTAGATATTCCATTTTTTAGATTTGTTTATGAATATGTGTTTGTGTATGTATAGACACAATTATACTTGCAAGTATATGTAAATATACATACGAAATAACTCTCTGCCTATTTACATTTATATGACGAGCAACTGTCTTTTGTGCATATTTTTACGGCTGTTTGCTCCGGCAGACGCTGCTATGCCACTGGGTATTTTTGAAAATTGTAAGTGTATATGTGTGTGCGTGTTGTGTTATTTGTGTACGATGTAAATATGTACTTTTCTTTGATAATATTGTACGTATAAACCTCGCTTGCGCTTAGCAGGCGTTGTGCAACGACCAGCTTTTGTGTGACCGTGAGTTTGTCTGGCCTGGAGTAGAATGCAGGAGATCTGCTGAATCACTCGCCGTTTGCAAATATCATATTGTCGCATTCGTAGGAGTTCTTACGCTTCCTTGTACAGCCATTGTAAGATTGAGTTTGAAACGTATTGGCATTCTTACCTTCGACGAACCTGGAATCATAGTCGAAACTGACATTAGTTGTTTGGAACAATTTGTGATAGGCTGAAAGCATTTTAATCAATTATAAATGGTTAACAGTCAAGTTTTCAAGTTTTGTAGGAAATTTACTGCTCCATAAAAATAGTCCGATATGATTTTTCGATTAAGTTAAGCGTTTACGAGATATTCGTCGTCAAACATCAATGCATATTAAGGTGGATCAAAAAAACAATTGTTTTTCATTTGGTACTCTGAAAAATAGGTTCTTAGACACCTTTAAGAAAGCCTCTACAAAAATCTATGAGTTTCTTCATTCATAATAATTTTTTCATTGAGTTATAAAATTCATAAGAAATAAAAATTTTCCCAAAAATAATCAAGCTTCAACTATTAATATCTTTTAAACGGTTGGGTTTACGAAAAAATCATTGGAGACCTTTTTTTAGAGCATTCAATTTCCTACGAAATCTAAGGAACAGATATTTTTTCAAGTGCTTGGAAGCGAGATATAAATTTTTCTATCTGATAATAAGAAAAAATAGAAAACTGTCTGTAGGAGGACCTTCCCGAAACAATTAGGAACTCATGCTTGGAGAGGCAAAAAAAAAATTTTTTTTTGAATCACCCTAATACAGAGCTTGTTTCGGCTTTGGTAGTCACCCTCTAAGCTATTGAAATCAACTACATGCGCTAAAAATGATTCAGAAACAAGGAACTTGAGTTCCTTATCCGTAGACACGAAAAAGTGATTCTGCTGTATGACAACACTTGAACTCACGTTGCTAAACCTGTTAAAACTTACCTGATAACGCTCAAATGGAACCCACATATCATATCATATCTCCAACCGTCCGATTAGTATTTGTTCCGTTCGATGGCATATGGTCTGACTCAGCAGTAGTTCCACTCACAAGAAGACTCTCGCATAGTATCACAACATGAACAGTTTTACGGTAATGTTATGCGAGCTTTGCCAGAAAGATGAGAAAAAGTAGTGACTGGCGATGGGCAATGTAACGAATAATTCAATTAAATTTTCATTAAAAGAAAATCAGTTCAGTTGTTCTTAAAATAGCGTTACATCTCTATTCACATTGTTTTTCCTACCGAGCCTTTCTTTTTTCTTTTGCCGTCATCAAGCTCTATACTATTCGATATTTAGCAGTAAAAACTTTGCTCTTTAACCAAAACTACTATTTTTTACTTTTTTTTGCATTTGAAGAAAGTTATTTTTTTCGAGACTTATTTTAAATATAGCGTTAAAGAGATTGTCTGTTACATCAAAGTTTTCAATACGGTCACATTTCTTCGTAAAATATACTCGACTAAGAAATTCTCTAACCATTTCCTCATAATTTATCTTTTCAGCTCATTCTTCGCCGCACACAGGCAAAATGGTATGAAATTTGCGTGACAAACTTCAAGAGAAATAAGAACAACATTTAAGGGCATTAACAAAAGGCAAACGACATGTGAATTAGTGGCAATAAAATACGAAACTATTGCGAGCGCATACGTTAAATTAGTTATAAATAAGCACATAGAAGAATGAAGGGGAGAAAAAAAAAACAGACAACCCACAACTTGCACCGTGTAAAGAAGGCACTTGTGGAAAGTGTGAAAAGAGAGAGTGAGAGACGCCGCTGACAGCATGTGGTGTCGCCACAATACATAAATACACGAACTGATAGTTGACAATGCGAGCAACAACAACAAAAGCACAAAAATAGAACATTTGTCGGTATAAAAAGTGAGCAGGCAAATAGCGGAAGCGGATATAAATCGGAAGCGAACGCATAATTAAATTTACTCGCATCCGTTGACGCCACGAACGCCCACTCTCCCTCCACGGAGCGAAGTAATCAGTACGAGAAGAAATGGAAAAATTAAATGCAATTAAAGAAAGCCATATTAAGAGCGCTGCAGAAGCTCGTAAAGCAGCTTAAAGTAATCATTAGAGTGTTTGTGCTGTGTAACAGTGAAATATTTCCGAGAAATATTTTCTACCATTTTTGTTTTTGTAGTGTGCGCATCATTAAGTATAGTGTGAAGTGTTTTTATGCGTAAGAAGCTTTAAATTCACCTTTCTTTAATCAACCAGCGAGCTTTTGAAAGAAAATCTTTTAGTAAAATTAACGTTAATTCCGGATTTATTTGCCTTCGCTTGAAGCAGCAAAATCAAATAATTTTATACAAAGTAATTTAAATTTGAAATTATGCCGTTATTAAGCCCACAGCCACGTTTAAGGAACGCTTTATAAAACTTCAAAAATATAAGCGCACTTAAGCTCAGCCTAAAAGTTTACAGCTCATAGAGTTAAATCAAATAATAACAGCAACTGCTGGCTGTTGGTTGCTTCAACAGCTGTTACAATGTTTAAAATTTTTTCTTAAGGTGCCAGTCCCGTAAAAGGTTCAATACAATTATTTAGCTAAGTAAATCTCATGAAGAGTTCAGATACCCAAAGCATATCAGTTCATAATCGAATTAACAATTATCGTTCTTTCATAATCATTTGATTTGAGTTTATGAATACTGTTTTCTTTAGGATGATTTTTATGCAGTAAAATGGGTGGGATGACTACTGTCGGCAGAGATATTTAGATGCAGAAACCCCGGATGTAACACTTATCAATTGAGAAAGAAGGAAATAACTCAAAGTAAACATAGAAAGAAATGATTTGCGCGACACATCAAACATTCACATAAATGAATCAAAAATGAAGGAGGTAATTCGTGCTGGAATATACTGGCCGGAACTAAAGATATTAGCCACCGGATCACTGCAGCATACTATCTTTCAAGCAGGGGCTTTTGTTATTGGGAAAGCGGACGGGATCGGATGATTCCAGAGTTAACATTCACATAAACATAAAAATATTCTGAATCAGGGCAGCAATGAATAGTGTCACCAGGAACTAGGGACCTTACTTCTGCGAGGTGCCAGGTCAGAAACTCAGCGATGGCAGTAGGATGGTGGACGAGCTAGTCAAGAGTGATATTCTGAAATCTCAACCGACATTGATAAACGCATGCATTGGCTTTACGATGACCTGGATAGCAGGATGGCTAGGAAGGTAAAAAAGTGATAGAATCATCTGCACAGAAGCAACCTGCCAAAAGTCATGTGCGGTAGATTAGAGATACAAAAAGTTCCTACTCATTGCTGATATAAAAACTGTGGAAATATGACTCGAATATACACTGGTCACAGTGTGGTAGCGCTACACCGTTGCAGAAAAGGGCTGGCTGAGAAAGTGTCAAGAGTAAGACACCAAGAAAACGATAAAGCATATCTTGTGCACTTCTTCCGCATTCGTAAGGCAACGCTTCAATCATTTGAGGGCCAAACTGTATAAGCTACTGGAAGAGGCATCGTTATTGCAACTGCAGACCTTATAAAAAATCGCTTGAAGCGTTGACGCAACACCTGACATCGCTAAAGACACAAATTGTTCTATGCGTGACTTATTAGCCTATCGGACGTATCTAACATAATCTACTTGAATCTCAGCAGAACAACTACTTTAAAATTTTAAATCTTATCTGTCTTAAATTGGCTGAAAGTGTTTACATTTCTCTGCAAAAAAAATTAGACCTTTCGATAGGCATTCGTTTTGCTTAGTGGGCAGTGAAAACGATGGCAAAAACCCATGAAATGGGCTTCGAATTTTATCCACCGTATTCCCCAAATCTGGCCTCCAGCGTCTGTTTCCTATCCTCTGGCCTCAAAGGCATGCTCACTGGGAAGAAATTTTCGTCGAATTAAGAGGTGATCGCGGAAACTGAGGTCTATTCTGCTCAAAACTCAGTACAGCGTCGGTAGGTCGCTATAATCAGTTTATCCAGTGTTACCTTTGAAAGGAACTATGTTGAATAAAAAATACGAGTTTCGCGAAGAAAATATGTTTCACTATGGTATGCCGGGAACTTTTCAGTTAACTACAGATCTGTTCTGGTTATGATAAACCTGTCCTGTGTTTTGTCGAAGCCTCCATATCCGGCATTTTTTCGAGTTTAAAGTCATTACAAACTACATTACTATCAGAAGCCATGTTCGTTAGCTCTTCGCCTCACATTTCTTTGGCCTTATTGCCGAGCTTTAGCAGTTTGCTTCTATAGCTTATTTACTTAATTTCTCAACAAGCAGCAATTGTCTTTGGCTCACATTCACTGTGTACTATATATGTGTTAATGTCACTGTATCAGGTTACAGAAGCAGAAAATCACTAGACCATATAGTATTGCAAGCAAAATGAAACGACGACGCATATTGCTGTTTAATTGAATTTCTTGACTTGATTTTTGTTTGTTGTTGTTGTTGTTTCTATTTATTTGTTTTTGTATTGTAAAATTTTTTTTGTGTTTTTAAATTTTTGTCTGGTGTATTTCCCGAGGGATCATGTTTATGCACATCTAAAGCTTCAACTATTCGCCATCATTTCAAAAGCAATGCTTACAAACACAAAAGAAACTCAAAAAAACATACATCCTTACATGTGCACATACATACATACAATGCATTAAAGTTTGTCTTGCCTAGTTGCGCACTGTCGTCAAATCCTAGTCACACATACACACAAATTCACCTGGAAGACAATTAAGGAGGGAACTTTTGTCTGCAAACATCTTTAATAAGACACATTCGCCACGGAATATTTTTATAGCGCACAGACACACGCACACACAGACGTACCACATGCATGCTTTTACCGTTAGTTGACAAAGTTTCCTAACGCAGCTACGATGTTGGCAACTCTCGGCAATACACACATTAAGAACTATGCCGTTAAACATGTTGCTGGCTTAGATAAGAATGTATTTACTCGAATATAGGTTAAGGTGAATCATTTTTAGATAATTTATTTTTCCCTTTGCTATCTGAAAATTTAATATTTTCCCACCAAGCGGTTGTTTGTAACACCTAAAACTAATCAAGATAGGCATAGAATTATATAAACATATATATTTATAGTCCATCAAAATCAAAGGGTGAGTTGAATTCAGTATGTCGCTCTGTCTAACGAAGTGAACAAAACCAAAGTCCAAACCTAAGGGTGGTTGAACTCGCAAGGAAAACAAAAAGGTCACTGACCACGGAATAAGTAGTGATCTTAGAGAAGGGTTGTAGACTCGACTAAACTATTTTATTGTTGAATATTGTTGTATATTACTTTTTCGGATTTTAAAAAGCTTTGGAAAAAATTTAAAATTTATATAGGCAGTGAAAGTTTTTCTACCGCTGATTCTATACAAAACCAATCACTGTGCATTGCCTTAAATAATAACACGTTCAACGGATTTGCCGCAGCTGTTATATTGGGATCAAAAAATCTTTAATTTTTCTTTATTTATGGTTTTCTATACTTCGTTATGTGTTCGTATTTTATTTCACTTTTAAGCTCATTTCAATGCTCCACCACCAACCAGTTCGACCAGAGCAAGCGGCAACTCTGTTCTGGTTTTCTTCATTGGAATTTAAACAATCACAGATTTGTAGGCCATTCCATTGCTGGAGGGTGGCCTGTATTAAAATTTAATCATCGTTTTAAGTCGTACGAATTCGTTTTATTACTCGTATGTGCCACAAATAGTTGCCATGTGAGCTAGTCGTCGTGTAAATCAATTTCTATAGCACTTTTCAACCACATACGGTTATGTCTAGCTTAGTCGGCGGCGGCTACGACGACGGCAGTTAGACATTACCCCACCCGTTCACCTTCTAGCTTTCGCCTGTAGCCTTGTTCGTTGACCGCAAATGCCACGACAGCCTATTTCATGCTGATAACGATTTAACAAGCTGCTGCGCGTCGTTCCTCATTGCCGGCAGTCTCGCTTGGCTGGGCAAAACGCTTGCTAAATTAATCAATTGGCACCCAATTCGCATTAGCCCCCCTTAATACCGGACCCATCAGGCGTGCTTTATTCACATTCAAATACGATTTCTAACATATATACTTTATAAATTGCCAGTTATTTGTACGAGTGATTGTAGATAAGTGTCATTTTATATATATTAGAATTTAATGGCAGTCCAACTGTTGTTTGACTATGTTAATTTATGTAAAATTTATTGGCGTAGTATAACTTTAAGTGTGAATATTCGGTCAACAAAAAAAACTTTGTGGCAACTAATATATAGCTCAGACGAAATGAATGAATTTTTCCGTGAGCACTTAAAAGAGTTCGGATTTTATACACTTCGACCTAATGAACTGCATTTAAGTTGTACCTCCAAAGTCTCCGACATATAATATTTTATTTCGAACTAAGGCTCACTCACAGCGATCGTCTCCACATTGCTACATAAATTCTTTTCAAGAAGCATTGCTTTGAGAGATTGGTAAAATAAAAAGTCGGGAGAGATCAAATACGTAGAATATTATCCATCGTGTTCGTTGATTTCCCTAGCTATAGAGAAGATACGACTTTTCAGACTTCAGAGCAGACATAGTAACAGGGTTTAAAACATTCCAAAATCATGTACGTATATGTGGCTCGATTTATTACGTATACTCCTACAGAATTGAGTTCCTCAAATTAAACGAAATTCATCTGTCATCTGTCGTTTATAGTTATTGTATACTCTTGAAAACTTTTTACTTTAGAAATTAATTTTGAAACAATATTTTGTGGCGAATTCCTAAAACGAAGTGGCGATACCATCAGTCCATTTAAGTATGCAGTTCCGTGAAGTCAGTTACCTTTTCATAATTTACTATAAACCTCCCGCTGTCATATCAGCTGTGATATCAGCAATAAAAAGTTATTTCGAAGAATTAAAAATCTAACATTTGCTTGAGATTTCTTAATCATATTTATGCATAAGTTGCTGCCGCACATTCACTCTGTTCTCATGTGTATGTATATACTGTTGTTCAGATAAGGCCGATGTAGAAAGTTATTGGTTGGCTTCCTGCTCAATGGAATTGGAATATTTTGGTCTTAAACTGGGAGATACTGCCTCATAACATGTCTTTAAAAATCTAGATTAACAACGAGTTGGCTAGGAAGGGTCTAAAGTGATATTTGCTTTCATCAAAAAAAAAAGTAAAAATAATGAACCGTTTTCTTTTACCTCTTCTTTCGTTGTTTGCTTGATGAAACAGTAATGTTTAAATAGTAGACAAATTTTTTGGTTTTAAAGTCTTGAAGGCTCAAGGCCACAGCTCAGGGGAACTACTAAGTCTCACTAGAACAGTCTTCTTGATAGGGGTTGAGTTGATTTTTAGCTTAATTTCACATAATGTGGAAAATCACGATTTTTAAAGCCAGTGAAGCAACGAACAGTGAAGGCTATCAGCTTGGTTCTGCATATCAATTTTTCAAACAAACCAAGTGATTTTTAAAATAGTTGTACGACCTTTTTAAGTGTATTTTATTTTCAGCGTTCTCGTACATACCCACAAAGGAATTTTCTTGTGAGAGTTCTGCTTTAACTTCACCTTCAAGCCATCACACCACGCTAGAAGTAAAAGCAATTAGGGTAGATGCAATACTTATAAATGCTGTCTTATTCAGAGGAATATGCTTTATATCCAAGACCAGCGCATCAATGCTGGCTCTGAGCACGATGACAGTGAGCTCAAGCATTTAGTTACTTCCATATCAAACTGGCTTGGATGCCTAATGATACCGGAATCGCTGGATACTACAAAACTGATGAGCTGCGAAAGCGTACTCTTACCCCAATCTTTACAGAATTGGTCGATTTTGAAAGGAGACAAAAAATATCTCCTAATACAATCTGAATTCACATCAATTTAATTCAGTTTCTTAATCATGTATGTATAAAGGGTGATTAATTTCATGGTTTCCTACTTTTTTTAAGAAAACTGCAAATTTTAATGGAAATTACATATTTCATAGAGACTCCGACGCTTGCTTAAAGTAAAATTCATAATCCCCTGTCGCATACTGTGTTGATTCGTGGTGGGCTTTTCGCAAAATTTTCAACCAAGATCGTGCCGTAACCACCGTATTCGCCTGATTTAGTTCCATCAGACTTATTGATATTCCGCAAACTTAAACATCCGCTCCGAAGGAATTATTTTGAGTCAATTGAAGTTATTAAACATGAATCGCTACGCACATTTAAGGCTCTTCCCGGGAAAATTTTGTATCTTTATTATCCATTTTTTGCTGGTGATAAGCTTCTCCCAATCTATTACTTCTGTGCCTCTTTCGCACTCCCCCCCTATCGTCTATCGTCTATCGCCATAGCCATTTCATAGCTTAATGAGCCCATGACATTTTTATCTTCAGATAACAACCCACTTTGCTATAGATAATCCTCGCAATTCTGAAAAGACTATGAAGGTTACCAAAGATACGTACACACGCTAAAAATCTTTGTCAAGTGCCCACCAACAAATCCGTAGGGAGCAGAAAGAGGACGCGAATTACACGAAGTGACATACACCCATACATCCGTTGCCATATATGCCACGTTGTATTTAGCTGTATTGTCGAGTATATTAAAATGTGTGTGTGAGTGTGTCTGTCGATTTATGAAAAGCCAAGTTGAGAGCAACGCGTGTGTAAATTTGTTTAATGATATGTGCAGCTACAAAAAATGAAAACACTCACATTGTCCTATATATAATTCCCTCCTACAAGTGTGTATATAAATTAGAGTGTCAGTTATTTAGAAGTTAATTGCGTTTTTTCAACTGCCAACGGAAGGTTTTTTTTCCCTACGGATTGGGATTCAACGAAAACAAACTATATAACATGCGATTTTTAATAGTTTGTGTTAAAGAAGTAAATCAAAAACTTTAAAACAAAAAGTATATAAGTACAAAAAAAAAAATCGGAATAATTGATTTCATAATATCATTATTTTTAAAAAAGTATACAAGTTTTCGCTGTACAAAAAAAAAAAAAAAAACAAAAAAGAAAACAAAAAAAAAAAACGGAATAATTGTTTTCATAATATCATTATTTTTAAAGTTATGCGAGTCAATATTATACATCAAATGTATTGAGTATTCAACCAAGTGATTTATATAATCTGCGTGCCTCATACGCCATGGTGTTCTACTATACATAAATAAAATGATACACAACTTTTCGTTGGTATGTCGAGTGGCTGTCTGGCGACACACTTGCCTGCAAATATGTGTATGCGTAATGTGAGACACCAAGTAAAGCATGAGTATAATTGGGTATTTCTAGGTTAGTCGATTATTTCTAACCGTTAGCGACGTGTAGGGTACTCGTAAAAGTCTGATATATGCCAAATATGTATATATATGCGTGTATGTGTATGTATGGGAGAATTTTGAAGATATGTAGATGGTTATAACTGGAAGAGTTACGGGCATAGCGATGTCTTCTGGACCAGCTCAAAACAAATTTAAAAAATCGGTCTTAAAATATACTCCAAAGGTTGGATTTCAGTAATTATACCAGATGATAAAACCCGCAAGACTTGAATAGCGAAAGGGTTTACTAGCGATGAATGATACCAACTCAATCTAACGGTGTGTACAAATTGAACTGAGGAGTACGGGGACGGGGTATACACCGAGCATCTTGATATATCTCTTTCTCTCCATCTACCAAAATCAGCTTGTATCTTCCAAGCGGAATTACTAGGAATATAATAAGAAATAACGCCTTTTCTCTTATATCTTTCTTAAAGGTAACCTTAAACACTTCAGCGTAACCTTAAGACACCCTATCACTGCCACACTTAAGGGGGATAAATTGTTCTTTTGTTATTGCTGTCTCCTTTTGTTTGGTTGTCAGCTGTCTTTCTTTGCATTCATTTACATTTGTAGCACAATTTCATTGTAATTAATTTCAATTTGCAATGCCAACCACAAACACTTGCGCCTGCATTCAAGTTATTTATGTGTGTAATTGTGTAGCATAAATAAACAGTTTTAATTGTAGACAGCAATCAATGCCTTTGTGGCATTTAAAATCACAGAATCACAGAATGTTGGCATAATTGCAATTAGTTGCACGCGCAATTGTTATTAATTGCAAAGTTTTCACGGTCTCGGCCAGCCACGCAAATGCAATAAAACGCCTTTACACAAAGTTACTTGCTCACCGCAAACGTATAGAGAAGACGCTGTGTGCAACGCAGAAACTAATGCATTTGCAACACTCTTTGAGATATTAAAATAATTATTTTTTTTATAAAAATCAATTGCAGGTATCGCTGTGTGCAGATGTTTGTGTGCGTCAGTTGGTATGCAAGAAGTCTAATTATTAAGAACTAATAAAAGGCATACTAAAGTTAAATTTATTTGTAATTATTAGAGATTAGAACAAGCTGAACGCTGTCTTGAAAAAGTTACTCATACGCCGTGTTGACACGTCAATTTTTAAAATCGAACTTGTCTAGTTCTTGAGATATCGATCTGAAATTTTGCACACGTGCTTTTCTCCCCAAAAGAACTGTTTATTCGTTGAAACCGTTGATATCGGACTGCTATAGCATATAGCTGCCATACAAACTGAACGATCAAAATCAAGTTTTTTGCATTGAAAATGCTTTATTTGTGAAAGCTATTCTATTTTCTGTGCAACTAAAGTTCAAGTTTTTTCTTGTTTTCTTTTAACAATTTTCCGTCCAGTTTTTCTAAAGTCAAAAATAAACTTGCAGACGCACAGCAGTGGATTGTCAACCACGTGCGCACACGAGGACTATAGCTGCAAAGTTAGAACAAAAGATGCCAATGGATATCCAACTCGGTGCCATTCCGATTTAAGCAAGGCCGGGGGCCCTTCCTGGCAACCTCATCGAACTTGCAGTTTCAACAATGTTGTTATGATCCGAAATCTAATGAAGATGAAGCTTAAACATATTTTTAGTGAGCACAGACACTCCACTAGCTTTAAGGGCACAGTTAGCGAGCTAAACTTTGGTATGGACACTGTCCGAACATTTTTGGTCTTTAGGTAATAACCCATCTTGCTGTCCGAATTAATGCTCACATCCCTGAAAGGAGCTGCACTTCGGTTCAGTAGCCTCAAACTCCCTTTTCAACCTGCCCTCCTAGCTTCAAGCCATCTGTGAAGGCTCACAGCGTCTCTTCTTCTACGACTCCTACGCACTTATTCCTTGTAGGTACGCAAAGAAAAACGTAGCCTCTGCGACGCGGTGATGCAAGTTTCCAGGAGCGCAGTTGAAGGAGGAGAGAAGTTTCCCTGTGTCTTAGAGCGCACAAAGCAGCAATGCTTCTAGACTCCGGACACTGGAGACGCACTGATGTTTAGAAATTGGCATTCATTTATATTGTTAGTGTAGTCCATTGTGCACCAGAGCTGAAAATTAGAGCCGATATTTGGACTAAGCTTTTTAGCAAGTGTAACCCTTTTGAGCGCCCGCCGTCACACGAATACGCCATAGATAATTTTTGGCTTGAAAAGGGTTTTAAGAAACCATCTTTGTTGAGCGTCGCACCTTTTTTCTATAGCTCCGCTACAGCAATATAAGGTAACCGATCCTTATTCTCTCCTATTTGGCCTTAAAGAAAGTTTCCTATCAAGGATAAGCATAGATATAAGTCCGATGTACGACAAGTGTACAGTTTCTTGGGGATAAATGGACTTACACAGATAGACGGAAAAATAGCCGAACATGACTAAATTGGCTCAAGAACTCAAACATTTCCTTCTGGGCGTTTCAAACTTAATATACCCTGTTTAGGGTATAAAAAACAACTTCCATTCCACAGCATGAACTTCTACAAAATTTAAGAAGATATGACATCGCAGCCGATTGGAAGTTGCACCACGACAACGCTTCGGCTCATACCGCCTTTCTTGTATACAGTCGCCTTAGAACCTAGATATGGTCCTCCATGAAAAGGCCGAGGCCGTCTCGAAATACGACAGAGGGGATCCAAACAGCATGCACCTTGGCTCTCAAGGCTATTCTGCATCGATGCAGAAGAAGCCTATTTTGAAAGTTTTTAAATAATTGTAACGATTGGTTCTATAAATTCTTTAAATCGAATCAGTACTATTACGCCATTCAACCAGAAATGAGCCTCATCGCTGAAGATGATTTTTCGATGAAAATCCGGTTCATTTTCAAGTACGACGATTCTGGTGAACCAGTGGCTTCAGTTCTTGCGTCAATTTGATCTTGCTAGGATATATGTAGGTTAAGATCTTTTCGCAAAATTCGCCACAACGACGTCACAGAGATGCCCAACGCTTGAGAATGACGTGTGAGAGACTGATTTGGGTCTTCCTCAATTGGTGCGCTAGCGGCAGCAAAATACTCCACACTATGGGCAATTCTTTATCTCAGTGGTACGTGAACATGTTGTATTGTGCCTGTGGATTTAAATTTTTCTACTAGACGCTCAATTTTTGACCTGAAGGGAAAATTATGACGACAATAAATTGGACGTAGCGCTCTTAAAGTTGAGACCGCTAACTCCGTAGTAAATTTTAATAATTTCGACTCGTTGTTGCATCGTATATCTTTCCATGATGAAATGGCAAACCTAACTAAAGAGTGTCAAAAGAGCGGGAAAAATATGAAGTCGCTTGCTGTCTTTATAGGTCTACCTTTGAAGTGTCTCTATAGAAAACGCATTATAAAGATTTTCGGACCTCTAAGTGACTTTATCCCGCATAAATATGCCAATATGTGAGTTATCTCAATGAAAATAAAAGATCAATTTGTATTTGGTTGTTGATTTGTTGTTGAAATGGCTTTGAAGCTTCTTAACGTCAAGGTTCAAAGGTTCACAATTGCCCGACAGAGGACGATCGCATTAAAAAAGTCTTTGATCTAAGTTTAGAGCTTAAATTGAACTCAGGTACTGAGAACTACATACATATTTCAGTTAGATTGATGGTTGTCTTCTTATGGAAAAATTATACGCTAGCTCTACAATTAAAACCATTATCGGGTTGACCAGCATATTTCCGTATAATAAATATACGCGAGAGTAAGCTAATTAAACAATTTTTAGAATAATTGTATTTCTAGTAGATTTTATGCAAATTTAATTATTAAAAAGGAAAACAGCTTAATGTGACCAACCTAATCAAAGTGGGGAATAAACAGTCAATCGAGGTGTGTGTGTGTGTGTGTGTTTGTGAAGGTAAAACGAAAGGGTGTGTACTGACAGCTGTTGACATGAACCGCAGTTAATCGGATTTCCGCGCGCACACATTTCTCGGTTGGTGGGTAATTGTGTCGACGCCAGCAATAGTTGCAGCTGCGATTGTGGAATCGGTACAATCAGTGCAAGGCAATGCAGTGTCAAACGAAGTAACGGAACGCAATGTAGTAATTACTACAACAAATCGAAAATGGCGGTTACTACCAAGCGACACAGCTTCCTTCTCATTCCCCAATTCACCGCTCTGTTCATTCCTCTATTGGAGCACAACTGGTTTTCAAATACCAGCGAACACGCAACAAATCGGCAAACCAAGTTAACAACGGCAAAGAAAAAAACATTAAAACCAAAAACAAACAAACACTCAAGCTCCAACTGTGACCGTTTAAATGTGGCAACAACAATGCGGTGGCGATGGCAAATAATATTAAAATGCAAACAAAGTGGCGGCCTAGAAATGCAACTGTGAGGGCAAGTTGCACACATATACTTTTGTATAAGTAAATACATACACACATAAACAAGCAAATGCAGTAAATGCGCGGTCGTTGAAATCGGCGAAGCAAACAACCGCAAAAGACATTCGCATAAGTTGTTGGTGTTGCAGTATTTGCAGCGCCACTGTTGGCTTGTAATGCGCGAAATGCACGCCAAATGGAAATTTACAAGATCAACAGGGAACCTTGTTTTATCCGCCCTCCTGTGTCGCGCTGCATTTATATTTTAATACAAAGTTGGATTTTGAGGTTAGAAAGAATGAAAGTTAGAACTTGCTCAGCAATACACATTTAAAACCAAAATAGGAAAGATAAATAGATGACATTAAATTATAAATTGCATTTCATAGTTCCTATAAACAGCAAAAATTAAGACCACTTAAATAAGAGGACAGTTGTTCTTCCTTTTTGCTACTCGTATTTGGCGCCAATTGAAGAACCCAAGTGAAGCTAGGTCCCTTTTCACCTGGTCTTCCTAACGAGGTGGTGGTCGTCCTCTTTTTCTGCTTTCCGCGGCGGGTACTGCGTCGAATACTCTCGTTCCATCGAATACGGCACTCGCCGTGCCCAATGCGCAAAGGACTATTCATCTTACGATGACCTTTCTTTCGAAATCTCGTAATGTCAACTCATCAGTGGTTGTCATCATCCAAACCTCCGCATCATATAGCAGGACTAATGAATGACTTACAGCATTTGATTTCTTTTTTCGTCAAAAGAGGACTTTACTACTCGATTGCCTACTCAGTTAGAAGTAGCACAGGCTGGCAAGAGCTATTCTGCGTTGGATTTCGATAGACGAAATTCTTCTAAATAGTCTTTGATCGCGATTTTCGAGTAGCGTTTACTAAGCTTGGCTTAAATTTGGCAGACTTCAGACTCTCCTTACAATTAAATGCGCAAATAAATAATTTTATATCACATTTTAACATTAGCGCAGCTAGCAGTGAATCTTATAGCAGGCTATAAAAGTATGCAAGTCAATGCAAAGAACAAGTAAAGCAACAAGTGCCTGAAGCAAAAACAATTGTTGTATTTTTCTATAAAACAAAAATACATTCGATTGGCCTTAATCATTGTAATAGCTGGTAGATTAAAAAAAACGCTTTCACAGCATACAAAAACTACAACAACAGCCCAAACATACCGCCGTCACATTTGGCTGGCGAAGCATGCTTTTCGGTGTTGAAACGCTGGTAATAGTAGCATCCCAGTTGACACAGTGTTGCTGTCATTTTAAAAATATAAAGCCGCAGGTTCAATGAAAAACGAAAACTTAAAACAAAAACACACCAAAAAGAATGAAGCAAACGTGAAACAATTGTGAAAAAAGTCAATTTTCACGGAATTCAGTTTTCTTTTGCTTTCTTTTGCCCAGCGTATTTTATGGCAATTTTCAGCTCTTCCCCTCATATTGAGTAGCGTCAAAGTTTTAACTGGTTTAACAATTTTGGAAGCTTCTAAAACTGTGTCACTGGTGTGAAATTTTATTTAGCCGAAAAGCGAGTGCTTTCGCTTAAAAATATTCCTGCTCGATACTGCTGCAGGATAAAAGCTATAAATATTGTTTGATAACTTTTTTGTGTTGCTTTTTTTCCATTTAATAGAAATATTTTATTGTTCAGATTACAGAGTGACTACTTTTGCAGCTTCATGCTAGTGAACTCCTATATATTTTGCTTCTGAAAAAAAAAAAAAAAATTGTTCGCATATGTTTTCTACATTTTTTACTTTAACTGTTGATTGTAACTGAACAAAGAAAGCAGGACTACAAGTAACACATTACATAACATATAATTGGATTTACATGACACTATATTAATTATTTTTTGAATAGTTTTCCTCAAAATTTGTAAACTCTGAAGGAAACACTAGGAAAACCTATCAAATATATGGCATATAATATGTAAACCACCGGCGAGATAACTAGTCCCACATTTGTGAGATATTTATCTGAAATTTTACACGTCCTTTCCCTCCCAAGAAACCGCTCATTTGGCGATACAGCCGATATCGAACCACTTTGACACCATAGCTGCCATGCAGAGTGAACGATCGGTATCAAATGCTCATATGAAAGACTCCTTCATTTGATAAAATATTTTTGACGTAGATTATTGGCTAAGACTATGCTGCAAAACAAAAAAGTGGTTTTGCAGACGAAAACATCAAAGAAGTCCAAAAAACTGCTTTTAACAATAGATTAAACATGGTTCCATCATTCAGAGTGAAGTCCAATCGACAATCATTTTAGTGCACCGCATACGATGAGCTCACTCCAAATCGAAAAAAATGCAACAGTCGGCTGACAAGGAGGCATGAAATAATTTTTATTAACTACCTTGGAAAAGGAAAGACAATCAACCCTCTAGCTTTTACTTACATAGTGTTTTTGAAAAAACAAGACAGCGATGTTTTACTAAGACTATGCACTATGTCACAAGTCAATGAAAATCATGGAATAAAAATACTTGAATTGAGCTTCAAATTGCTTTCGGATCCATTCTATTCAGATCTGGCCCCCTGCGCCAATTTCCTGTTCTCAAATCGCAAAACAATATTCGTTGATAGGTTGAGAACTTTTCTATTGCACTGTTACCATAGAAACTCGTCGAGAGATTGATGGACTTTGGAAAGATATGAGCAAATTCGAGTGCATTGGGTTCTGAAAGTTTTCAACGCAGTACCCGACGGAGGAAACAAAGGAAGACCTCCACTCCGATGAAAAGACCATGGCTCCGTCGCCACATAGCAAAGAGGAAAAACGACTGGCGTGCTGTTGTTAACTCGGCTATAACCGCTTAAGCGCTGTCTATGCCAGTAAAGAAGATGAATAATATGGTTTGAAGACGTACCGGAGGTAACCTGTAGTAGTAAGGAGACGATCGATCCATCAGCCCGATCTATATTTGTAAGGTTTTTCTATTACATATTTAACACTGCGCCATTGCCGGCCTCGACGAGCTTTTGCTGCGAACAAAAATACAAAATTGATGGTCACTTGAAGCTTCTCAACCAGTTGCACAGCTGTTGAATGCTGTGCAAGTAGACACCACACGCACCGAGACACATACATACGCACATAGAGCATTTGCAAACATATCCGCAAGCGTTTGCAATCCAAGCGAAAGTTTCAAAGTTCACCGCATCGATCAGCGCAGCAAACAACGCTTGCAACATAGAAGCAACATAGCAGCAACAATGTGGGAACAACTTTACGACACAACGCTGCACGAACTTACCGTTGCCGCTACAACTCGTCTTTACTTGTAAAGAATTCTTTACGACTTTTGAGTCTCTCAAGGTTTGCAAACATAAAAATTTTTATTAAAATTATAGATCAGCTGTAATAAAACCGCTTTCTTCTTCATAACAATGTTGAACGTATATTCTTACAGCTGCGAGCTATAATAAGTACCGATTGCCGATGAATGTTCTTAAAAGTGAGCCAATATCGTAATAAGTACCAAATTTGTTGAGGGAGGAATCATGATAAAAGTGATGGAAAAGATTGTAGACAACTAGTTACATAAGATCTAAAGCGCCGAAAATCGCACCCCTACAGACCAGTCAGCACGTGTGCAGAGCAAGCAGAACCACTAACATTGTTCCTTACCAACCTACGGCTGAAGTCCAGATTACGCTAGAAAATAGCGATGTTGTGATATACACTTTTCTGAACACCGAAGGTACTTCCGATAATGCGTCGAATGTGACGACTTCAGTATGCAGATGGATAGAGGATAGAGAGATGGAAACCACTATGAGGAAGAGAAAGATTCGTCTTTGAATTATAAGGGACTGCCCACAGAGTGGAGTTCTATTTCCCTAATATGGAGCCTAGTAGTAGATGAACCATTTGAGTTGCTCACAAACAATGGGATTCGGTGCCAAGGTATAATACTGTAGGGTTAAACGTCACAGCGTCAAAAACAACCGTCGTCACTTTCACAATGCTGAAGCTGTCAACAAAGGTCAAATCCCTAGGCCTCAGATTAGACACAACCTTACGGTGGAATAGGCATATGGAAATAAAATTCTCGCTTGGCCGTTGGATCCTGTGTCTTCAAGCCAGGTATCATCACGTGGCTGTATACAATGATCGTAGGGCCTATTGTCACTTATGGAGCGGTTGCTTGGGCATTGAAGACAACGCAGTCTTCGGTAGGCTTTCAACTGAGCAGTAAAAACTCACCTACGTCTGCGCTTCAAGCAGTAAATCCAACTTAACTTGAAATTTCATTAGCTCACAGACCGCAGACACTGATAAATTCGCTTGTTTCTTATATGCCAAAATATTAGATTAGGTTTAATGGCTGATATTTCGGAGTGACGGATGGAGGAGACTTAGACTGTTGGCCAGTTGACCAACGCTTGCAAAGGTGGTTTGAAGCCCAGCGGTCCTGTAGAAAATCACAGGAAGCAAACGGAGCTCCTTACAGTTCCCATTCGGCAGTTATTGGAACTGAAGAACAGGTACCTAGAAAACTCATCAGTCTTAGAGTTTCATCCAATGTCGCTGAGTCAGATTGTACCAAGAAACAAGATTCATCAAATCGAAACAACGGTTCGTTAAGGGATTTCATAGAGAACAACTAGATAACTCTAGTCAAAACATACAAAGCAAAATCAATTAATAGGAATATACGAATATCCTGGATTAGATCCACGATATCGCCAGAAATCCGCTTAAATATTGAGCAACACAAAATTTAAGTAATCAAGGAAGAAACTCCGAGTTAATACGAAGGTAGAAATTTATCCATAACATTGCAGTTTTATTTTTTTTACCAAAATGATGCACTGATTTTTATACCTCTGTCGAAAAAATTCTTTAGAATTTGAGATTATATTTTAATTAAGAAGAACACTGGTCAGGAATCCTATAATATATATGGATATATTAATGAGTACAGTTGTGATCAGCAAGACAGTTTGAGTCGATTTAGCCATGTCCGTCTGTCTGTGTACACGCGAATAACCGCTCAGTTGTTGAAACATCAACTTGAGATTTACCCGTCCTTTTCTACCCACGAAGCTGCTCATTGGTCGCTCCCGCTGATATCGGGCTACTATAGCACATAGCGGCTATACAAACGGATCAATCGAAAATAAATCCTTGTACGATAAGCTTTTTAATTTCACAAAATATTTTCTAGATATTACAGTTATATTATTTTCTCACTTGCAGAGCGAAAGTGCTGGAGTGCTCCGCCAAGGAGGATGAAAACGTGACTGACATTTTCAAAACGTTGCTGTCACTATCGCGATTTCTGCCCGTCGGGAGCAATAATGATGGCACAAGTGGACTCAAGTGTTGCTCTTCGGCATATATTAGCGCATCGTCAAGTAGAAGTAAGTACTCTCACTCATGGCCACATTTACACAAAATAAAAATTAAGCAAAGATTAGTAAAATTAAATTCAATTGGATGGCAAGCAAACTAGGCGGCCTCAACGGCATCGTTGTATAATTGTAAGAGAGTACGGCGGATCAATTACAACATTGCAAGTTAATTATGCTTCCTTTTACTCTCGTCGTGTCATTTTAAAACGCTCTCCGTGTGGCAATATGTCGACGGTTTTGTTCCTTCTTCTGTCTTGTGACGTGTCTTCCAATTGCGGTTTATGTTTCATTTTTGCTGCTTTGGCGTTGCTATAACATTAATACCGTTATGCGTTTGCAGTAAAGATTAATGAAATTGCAAATTAAATTACATCTTTAGCACTATTTCAATCAAGATTTTTTTTTATACCACTGAAGGCATCCAACTCAATAGAAATATATCCCATCCGCAGTTATAATGAATGTGGGATCGGCATTTTCTCGATAAAGCATGTCCAAAGTGAGCTGTTTACGTTTCTCTTATTGAAAAAAATTCAGCTTTCAGGGGGGAGTCAAGCAAAAACGCTTTTCATACTCAAAATATCCGTCAAAATCATTCGAACGGAAAACATCTTTTGCCTTCTTTCTTACACTTGCATGACGATTTTCGAACACCATCTTTGGCTTCTTTAATATTTTGCTCAATTGAAAAGGTCGAAGATCGTTCAGAACGAGGAATGTCTTCAACGATTTCACGACCGTTTTTGAAGGCTTTGTACCACTCATCTACTTGTGTTTTAGATACAACTGAATCAACTTAAGAGATCGTCTCATTGTGACGCTCTGAAAAATCTCCAATTTTCGCGATTTCATTTTAATATTGAAATTAACATGTGAAAAAATATCTTGTATGATGTCCACGATTCCGGCCGCAATTTGGTCTAAACTACAAATTTCAAACAGGTTATTAATGGCGGCCAAAGCACATTCACCCTAAGCACTTCTAACTTCTCTTTATGACATTTTTGACAGTTATAGCAGGGTTGTTGCTGCTCAGTTGATTTTTTCTCCTTTCTTGTTACTGACAAATACTTTTTCGCACCGCGTAATTCAGTTGGCGGTTTGGTAAACAGCGAATTCTACCATGCGGCAAGCAGCCGAACTTCCCCGGCTCTGCACAGAAGTCTTTCAGTTATTCCCCCATAATTGGTTCTACTCACGCTCGACAGTTTGATGAGTGACGAGAGGCTTTCTAGGGCAGTGGTTAGTGCGGGAGCAGAGAACGAGAGTAAGTGCTCAAAGGAAGCTATTTTGTTGGATAAGTTGGGGGGTACTCGGAGTTCCTAGTTGATGGTACTCGTATATTGATATTTTTTATTTATGTTTTGCTTAGTCGGTCAATTGACTTTTAATATTTTTTCTTTGCTAACTAAATACGTACATTTTACTTTGATTATTGTTTTGTGTAATTTCCTGTTTGTAGGTTTATGATTTTGTTTCTCAGTTCTTATGTCTTTTTTATACATTTTCTTCGTTAGCGTAAAAATTCTGATTGCTCAAGGTTTCGCGTTGCTTTCGGCGTTTCTTTTTCTTTCTTCAGATTTTTCAAATTTTTGTGTATGTATATATATGTATATCTATGTTGCTACGTGTTTATTTGTATATATTTCTGCTTTCTTCCTCTCCTTAGAAGTGTAAATATTTCTTTACCTGCCTTTTACGGCGTTTTTCGTAATTTTTTAGATTTCTTTAATATGTTTTTTTCTGTTTTTTTTTTTTCAATTTTAACGCTTTACTTAGTTTCGAATGCGGCGCATTGGCACGCCGCCGCTTATTATTCAATGTTGCTGTGGATTGATGCGAGAAAGTTGCCTCAGTAAACTTATCCAGCGTGGAAGTTATGGGCAATTAGCCGAAATTCACATTTTTTATGCCCTGTTAAGTTCTTATCAAGTCTATATATTTTCTTTTGTTACCCTGCTGAGCTGCTTGGTTTAAAATCCACTACCAATTTCGGAATGTTTTTGAATACATGTATGTGTTTCACTTTTTATACCCTAAACAGTGTATGCTATGTTTGCCGTGAAGTTCCTAACATCCAAAAGGAAATATCAAAGGCCATATAATGTACATATAATATGTACATATAATATATAAAGAGTGATCAAAGGAGCGGTATTTTTTTCAAAAGTTTTTTTGACAGCTCACACGTGAGTCGTGTCAAAATGTCAAGTTATTTTTGTTCATTATCATTTGGAGGTTGGAGTCATGAGTAGAAGTTCACGCAAGTGAGGAAAGTTCTCTGATCGCCATTCACTTGGAAGTAAGCAGAACCGATTCTTTTACATATGGCTCAAGCAGCTTACGATTTCCGGTCTTTGACCAAGTATCATCTGGGTAGCCTAGGAATATTCGTTTGAATGGGAGCTAAAGTGAGAAGGCGAAATATCCCCTACATAGGGTTGTGTGTTGGGTTTAAGACCCGCCACGTAAAAACACGCCAATGAATAGTAACAACCTGTTTCGAATGAAAGACCCCCCTTTTGATGACGACCATGGAAAACGAAATAAGGACTACGAATTGAGGTCATGCATCTGGAATGTCCAGTCTCTTGATTGGTAAGGTGCCGCTGCCCAGCTGTGCATGTGTGTGTCTTCGGCGCTGTAATTTAAATGAAGCTCTAAGTTTTTTTTTTTAAGTAAATTGGGTAGATTTCATGGTACTGTTGTGGGTGTCATAAATTTCTTTGTAAAAGTAGCATATACAGAGTGTCAGATTATAAATTTCAAATTTCTTTATAGTTGACGAAGTTAAAACAATATTCCGATCATATTTTGTTTCAAATTTTCCAATTGCAGCCGTAACGTCTTCATTATTTTTGAAATATTTTTCATGAAGACAGCCTAACTCCGAGCTGTCGGTTAGCTTTTTTTGAGGTTGTCGACACTTTAATACATAAATGTCGGCAAATATAAGTCTTGCGTTAATTTAAGGATATCCTATATTTCAAATTTTGACACCCTTTATTTCTGTTTTCTGGTGTGATAACCAAAGCTGAGTGAATGTTTTTTTTTTTTGATTTTTCGTCATGCCGTATGAGCAACACACTTGTTTGAATGCTCAGGTAATTTCAGATATATATAACCTTAACTGCGCCTAATTGTTTAAGGAAGGTTTTTTGAAAAATATTATCAAATTGTTATATTGTAGATTTACTTCTTTAATGTAAATATCAAAAAATTTCATGTTATATAAATACATGTGAACAGAAAAATTATTTAGGCAAATACAAATTTTTTCATGAGGTCATGGATTGAAGCGCTTCCAGCTGGGATTGTCCTTCAGAAAGGCTTTTCTCTGTCTTTGTGATAATGGCAAGGAATACTCTACTACGAACTCCTTCCCTAATACTAAATTTCCCATTCGTACCTCTACTGTCAACAAATAGATTAGTTAAGGAAGAAATCACTCAAAACTCTCAGAGCTTAGTTGGGAGTTCTTTTTGCATTCAGCTTCTAGTTCACACTTATTACCAAGTAATTACTACCTCTTCCTGTCTACGATGAATAACTTGGCTGTTGTAAAATTTGTTTCGATAGTGGTTTGTGAAAAACGACTGTCCTAGTTTTCTGGCAACAAGTTGCAGGATTTCTATAAGCTTATCATTAGATAGATAACAGGAAACACTTTCAAAATGTCAACAATTTATTGCGCAAAATGTTGCATATTTGTCCTTAATAGTAACAGTCTAACTATGCTTAATAAAAACTTGAATTGATTCCACTAATAATGGATTTATTTTCAATTAAACAAAATTTGTTGTTACTGTCTTTCTGTTTGATTTATCATACTTTGATTTGGCATAGTTCAGCAAAATTGTCACATATGGCATCCAAATTCTGTCGAAATTCACTAATTTCTCTAACTTGATGAAATTAATGCTTTGGCGAATTGACCAAATACTCAACCATGCGGTTTCGTAACACAAATGTCCAACACAAAAACATTCCACCCAAATACATAGTAATTGAAATGAAAATGTTTTCAATAATTTGGCTTCAATACAATTATTTGGTACACATGTATATGGAATGAACGATATTTAAATATAAACTCGCATGCCTTGTAGGAATACGAAAATTCGCGTTCAGTAAAGATTGTGTTTAGCGCACTTCGATCAGCATATGGTCAACATAATCGTCCTACTGAGCGTACTATTCGCAACACTAACACCCGTCTTGAAAATCAGTATTCATTACTGGATAATATTCGACCGAATAGACCATGCCCAGCGCGCAGTGAAGAAAGTATAGCAGCCGTGGCTGAGAGCGTATAAGAAGACTGTGAAAAGTCGATTCGGCGCCATTCGCAACAACTCAGACTGACGTCTGGAACGATTTGAGGCATTTAACGTCGCGTTCTTAGATCAAAAACATACAGAATACAACTTGTGCAACATCTGAAGGCGCTCGACCTACCAAAGCTTCTTGCCACAATGTGCGGCACTCGATGTTTTTGTTGTTATATTTTAAAATTGGAAAATATTGACGTTTGTTTGTTAAATTAAAAAGGCTTTCTGAATTTTTTTTTTTTATTATTAAACTAACTTTGTTGGCCTCGTATTATAGCCAATAGATGTGGCATCGCTGTACTAGTATTAAAATGTTACTCATACGCCATGTTGTGCATTTACTATTTTTTAAAAAGAATCCTCAAAAAAAGACAGTCTTAACAAGTATGACATTAAAAACCTATAGTGTCAGATGCCGGAAGGTCTGATGAAGAGCAATTTTTTGATTTCCGAAACCGGTACGGCACGTTCTTTAAGCTATTTTACCAATTTATCATGCAAGAACGTATAAGACGGTCGTAATTATTTGTTCGCATGACTCTTGGGCTGGTCGAGAGTACATACATAGTCGTAAACGGCCAGAATTACTTTCCGTTCGAGTCTCTCATTCAACCTATCGGCATTTATCAACAATACCTGAAACGTGTTTTCTGCTGCTACAATAACAATATCATGCTGATGCTCGAAATTCTTTTGTTTGTATGTCCTCCTTGCATCTAAGTTTTTATATTTTGCTCCATTGCAAAGAGCTGATCGCCAAAATAATACGGATTTTAAGTTGTATTCTCATTTCCATAATTACTCATACGCCTCGTCAAACTGCGCGGTGTACTGTGAATTGTGGAACGTATCAGTAACCGGTTTTCTTTTCTTTCGTAAACTTTTTAAAGTAGTTGAGTCACTTTAACAGGTAAAACCCAGATACTTATATACCATAATATGATATACATAAATATACAGAAGCAAAATAATATTTCTTTCGATCTCCTCCATTTGCCACTATCACTTCATCTTAATTGTTCTCCATTATATGAGGTAAGTTCAGGTACTTCATATTTATTGCATTGAGTTTTTTATTTTTTTTTTTACCTTATGTGCCTCCTCTCATAATTTAATGTATTTATCTGTTTACGCATTCGCGCGCTGTCTGGCTCGCCTGCAAACTATTAAATGTTCGTTGGAAATATCCTGCTGCTGAGCAAACTGTCCCGGACATGTACCGATATAATCAGCTTATTGGCTGATAAGTATTAAAAACATGCAGAAAATGTCATACAAAGTGTCCTCATAAGCGCATGTACATACAGTTGTTGGTGGAATAGTTGTGATAGTGATTGAGTTGAAGAGATTTAAGATTTATTAGAAACAGATTTAAGTTGCTGTAAAGCATGATAAACACTGTAAAGTTGAATGGGAGGAAACTTGATAATTTTTTTCTACCTTCGAATCAGTTTTAACAACAATAACAATATCAGCTTTGATATGCAACACAGAATCACTTTTGCTAACAGGAGCTGTTTTGAACTGAATAGGCAAAGAAAGAGTACAGTCATCTCTCGACCAAGGACCAACTTCACAATGATTTATTTAACCTTTTCTTATCTGAAAGCCACTCAACTGCTAGTGATAAGAAATTGAAAATTAATGCCCTAAATTAATATTCCTGTGCAATTAAGAGCTAATTGTAATGGAAAGCTTTACATAAGTCGATTTATTAAGTGAAGAAAATATAGTTGATTTCGTAAAATGAAATTTTGAGGATTATAATATGTAACGCACGAAAATATATTTAAGCAATGCCCGAGTTTTCAATAGCGATCTAATGACGAAAGTCTGGGCAATAATTTTATAAAATCTCTTTGAAAACTAACTTCACAAAATATCTTGTCTTTATAGAGATTTATGACTACAGAAATAGCTGGGTGTCTAGAAAACGAAATTGAAGCTCTAGCTAAAGGAGAGAGAGAGAGAAAGAGAGTGAGATACCATATCACGCGAGTTATATATATTATTGTATTTTGGAGTAAATCAAGCTTTCGCTCAAATGTATCTATTTTAAGCATAAAAATAAAATGTTATGAATAAAACACGAGCTCTAATGTATTTTTATGTTGGCTGATACATCCAGAATAAAATCACTTCGAAGCTCGAAAATCTTTATATTAGGAATATGGCGGCTAACGGTAGTATTGGTACGATTCAACTCATTTTTGACATTCAGATATACGAGTATTATTATAAGAAAAAGACTATCCCTTAATTTTAGCTATATATTAAATATCACACAGTGACCAACATTTTCGATTAAAAGTCAACTTTCAGTACCGGGATCCAAATATTCGGAACTAGCGGCTTGAACAGTTTTTTTTGGATTTCAACAATTTTTAGCCATGAAGTGGCAAAGTTTTATCCCGATATATGAATTTCTTCTTGATTTGTTTACTGGAAACTGAACGAACCAATTAAAATTTAAATTTGTGCTATGTGGGTTGTTGTCCGATTTCGTGTATTTTTACAATATGACAGAGGAATGTCACTGGCATGTCATTGGCATACACCAGCAGCTTTACACTCTTATAAAAACTTGTACCTGCTCGATTAAGTTCTGCAGCTCGAAATATTTTCTCCAGCAGCAGATTTAAGAAGTCGCACGATAGGGAGTCGCCTTGTCTGAAACCTCGTTTGCTATCGAACGGCTCGGAGAGGTCCTTCCCGTTCCTGATGGAGCATTTAGTGTTGCTTAATAGAACCTTATACGGGATTTTCAGGAAGTATATCCCATGGTAGCTGGCGCAGGGTTTCTGTTTTCGTGGGTTAGGCAGACACTTGAAAACCATATTTAAAAAAAAAGCTGATGGATGCTCAATTCTTCGCATCGTGTTTGAATAGCTCGGCTGCCAATCCTTCGGCCCCCGGTGCTTTGTTGTTCTTCAGACGAGTAATTGCTATTCGAACTTCTTCATGTTCGAGCAATAGAACGTTTGCTCCATCGTCATCGATTGGTGAATCGGGTTCGCCTTCTTCTGGCGTTGTATCTTCACTGCCATTCAGCAGGATGGAGAAGGGTTCCCTACATAATAAGCATCGATTACCAGATCACATCTATGGGATCAACAAGAGTATGCTCCGGTCTTGAAACTTTCTCGCGGCATATTTTTGCAGAATTTTCGAGCATTTCCTTTCTCGGTCAGCTTGTCAAACTCTTCATACTTACGCATTTTGGCCAAATTCGGTTTGCACAGTTGTCGAAACATGATTATGGACAGATTAGGTGAAAAGCAGAAAAGAGAATCGTGCTTATTGTAAACATCAATGACTAATGTTGCATTTCCAGTACGTTGCCCTCAATTTTAGTATAGTTCGCAGTTAAGTGAGGGAGCTAAATTTCATCAAATGAGCGGCAGGAGATTGAGAGAAGTGAGGCACCGGTTGTTTGTTGCTGCTAAAGGAGGAAAATTATTGTATGTAACGGTAATGTTCCAAAGTTGCAGTGTCTGATGGCTGTTGCCGGCTGAAATTTTTAATTTTTCACATAATGATTAGCCGGAAATGGTTGCAGCTCGGTGGCAGGAGAGTCGTGCTAACTCACGTACACAAGCGTAAAATCTACAGCGGCACCCAAATAGTCTGTCATCAGTTCTACATGGGCCTATAACATATACGCTGTCAACCACTTCGGAGATTTTCCCTCTAATATCGTTCCTTACTCATTCCCTTCTGTGTTTGCGTAATTGTGTTTACTTTCATTGTTATTTTGCATGTTTGCCTTAAACGCTTTAAATTATTTTATATTATCCATTTCCATTTGTTAAAAGTTTTCAGCGACTTTCGTCCTTAAACCAACAACATTTTGTCGTTCAACACTTTTTTTATACTTTTCTTTCGGTTGTGTTTTCAATTTTATTTATATTTCAGCCCTTTATGTTCGTGCCGACAAGCTCTAAGGGGAAAACAAGAGCGCCATGAAGTCGTCTGCTTGGCTTTCCAGTTCCGCGAAATCAATTATCGTAGCCAAAGTATCGAACTTATGGAGAGGACTTAAATTTTTAATGACAGTTTGTAAAATTTTGTTTACCGGTAATGATTATAAATTTAGATTTAAATTTACTTACAGTTTAAGAGTTAAATAAATTTACTAGAAAACATTTGCAATTCAGTTGAAGGCTTCTTTGATGCTCAGGACTTCGTGATATTATCATGAGAAATCGCAAAGTAGTACAGTGATATAGTAAGCGTAATAAAATATACTATACAGAGACAGAGAGCAAGAAAGAGATTGCAAGCGATAGCTACATAACTTGAAGTCACCTAGTATCACCACTAATGGATGCTTCTTTGATGAAAGCTAAGGAAGTATGGAGAGGACTGCAAGAAAAAAGTGAATCATTTTAGTTAAAGAGAAAGAATGAGAAAATAAAAGAGGGAGAATGTAGAGGGCATCAGACCACGATATATTAAGCATTGGTAGAAAGGAGATACTGAAAATATTTTTTTGCGACGTATTATACATACCAGCCACAACCAAATTGTAGTTGATTGCAGCTTAAGCGTGAAGTTCAGTTAAGTATGTTGGTATTAACTGGTTTAGAAATCTTTCCCAGTACTACCATTTATCGTTTCAGCCCTGGCACTAAAACATGTCATACTTTTTAACAGACTATGAAAGCTGGCATTGAGCAAATATGAGCCTTTATATAGTAAAGAGAACTCGTAAGCTTATTTAAATTTGAGCTAGATGTTAGATGATCAAATCTTGGCTGAAATATTTTGAAAAACTAGAAGAAATAAAGTTAGTTTTACCTACTACGAAGCATATCAGAGGCCGACTTTTGTACAAATAAATTATGGCTGATTACCAAGACCTTCATACAACTTTTAGTAATTTATATATTTAAGTAATTTAATATATTGAGTTACAATTTAGCAAAAGCCTTTGATGAAATCAATCACTCTGTTCACTTATTGGCCAAAAAAAGGGAAATGAGCGTTGTTAGAAACTATCTGCCAATATTTAAAGCTTTCAGGACTGTACATAGGAATAGCTTAATTGGCTTAACCTGTCACTTCATATGATTTTCGGCGTTATTTTTGGTTGTAATATACCCTGTTCCTATCATAAAAATACATTTGCACATTACAATGGATGATATTAAATTAAGGATATGCTAAATTTTTTTATTAAGGGGGTTAGATAAAAAAACTAAAAGTGAGTCAACAGTGATTACAATTGCAATTTTACTGAAGTACTACTGTGGAAATACCAATATTTTGTTTAAATCATATTCGACGTTAACTCGAGAGGTTCTTATGGTGTCACAATGACAGTAAAAATATTTCAGTAATGTAGGTATTCTGCAGCAGGTATCAGAGCTTCCAGTTTGCAGTTAGGTGTGAGAGCACTCAAAAAATTATGAATATTATTAACAATCGTAGTTTTTATACTAACGACAACCTCATAATTCAAAACGCAAAGACGGTCAAAGTACATATTAAGATTTAGATGTGTGCAGGCCAGTGAATACTTCAATGTAATTCGGTTATTATGATCTAGTGGTATGAGAGGTCCAAACTCCAAAGAACAAAGCAAATATTTGTATGCACATCCATCTTGCGGCTGTGTACGTTATCACGCGGTGGCCTGTGGTCGTGCGATAATTATCACATCTGACGATGACAGTGAATCGTTAAGCAAAACGGAGATACAAATAACTTGGCGGCTGCTGGATACACGCTGCTTCGTGTCTTCATCAATGATGAACAGGCGTAAAAACATGGCACTTCAGCCGTGTAGGCTGAGGTGACGATGGCAACGCAAATATTGACACGAATGTTAATTACATTTTCATCATAAAATAAACAGAAAAGCACAATAACAAATGAAATAATATAAAAAATGAAAGCAGGCTACTCTCACAATGAACAACAAAGTCAAATAAGAGACGAAAGCAAAAGTGGCTGTACATTAACTGACACACCCAACCATCACTCGACTGCTCACTTTACTCAGTTGGTTCGAGATATGAGTTTTAGCGGTCTGAAAAGCTTCTGAAAAACTTAAAAAGGCAGAAAATGACATAAAGAATAGCAGTACATATGATGCCGATAGCCAAGCTATAAAAGCAATATTCTAACATCGCATTGAATCAGAGAATGTCCTTAAAAATAGGGAGGCAGTAGATATAGTGGCTGTCGGAAAGTGACTGCATATATACTGGCTTCCAGGCCACAGTAGTCACCTTCTTGACTACCACACCATTTTTCGAAATACGCAAGTCGTTAAAAACGTTACACATTGAAATTTCCGAAAGAGCTCATAGACGGATCATGGCGATATGGTACGACCTAGGGGTATCAGGCAAGCTGAGATCATGCGCAAGGGAGCGGAAGGAAAACACGCAAGCTTTCTGCTAACACGATCGTGAAAAAACTGCCTGCCGATTGTTGGTCTCGTCACAGGTAACAACTTACTGGCACCACATCAATAGCCGTGAGGGCTAAGTTCGACTGTAACCAAACATTTTATATTCATGCAACTTGTCAGGAAATATCTTAAGGTCACTGACCGATATATTCGACTTGCATAAGATTTGTTAGAAAACGAAAATAATTAAATACTATATATAGTAATCGACCCGATACTAACATATTAATGAAATATCCCCAAGGTTTCGTTAAGGTTTGTCACATACAAACATCACTAATATTGGAGTAAAGTCGATGTCGGTGTTCGAAAATCCTGATATTTGTTATATGGGGGCTAGATCAATTTTTCGCTCGATAGTATCTACAAGTATTTCGTGCACTAAGATACACTGTTATGAGTAAAACATGTTCTCTAATTTTTATTTAGATAATACATGAAATGATTACACGTTTAAAATTTTTACGATTTGTACTAATTTGAGCTTAATTTTTACAGTAGAAAGTGAAAGAACCAGATGAACTCTAAAATTGTGTTATACTATATGTAAAGTAAGCGTAGTCACTGTTAACAGTCATAACTTTGAAGTTGTATGTAGATAATTTCGTCTATTTAGGAACCAGCATCAACACCACCAACAATGTCAGCCTCGAAATCCAACGGAAGATTACTCTTGCCAACAAGTGCTACTTCGGACTGAGTAGGCAATTGAAAAATAAAGTCCTCTCTCGACGAAGAAAAACCCAACTCTATAAGTCCCTCATAATTTCCGTCCTGCTATATGGTGCTTGGACAATGACAACAACCGATGAGTTGACGTTACGAGTTTTCGAGAGAAAGGTTCTGCGAAAGATTTACGGTCCTTTGCGCATTAGCCACGGCGAATATCACATTCGATGGAACGATGAGCTGTACGAGATATACGACGACATTGACATAGTTCAGCGAATTAAAAGACAGCGGCTACTCTGGCTAGGTCATGTTGTCCGGATGGATGAAAACACTCCAGCTCTGAGAGTATTCGACGCAGTACCCGCCTCGGGAAGCAGAGGAAGAGGAAGACCTCCACTCCGTTGGAAGGACCAAGAGGAGAAGGACCTGGCCTCGCTTGGAATATCCTATTGGCGCCACGTAGCGAAGAGAAGAAACGACTGGCGCGCTGTTGTTAACTCGGCTATACTCGCGTAAGCGGTATCTACGCCAGTAAAGAAGAAGAAGAAGAAGTAAGCGTAGTTGTAGTGTAGATAGATAGACTTAGCCCATTTTCGTACTGTGACATAGGAATATGAGAAGAAAATCACGTACCCAATTTGATTGAAATCGTTTGGGCGAGCCCCAAGATATTGTGATTTCACCTAAAAGAAAGCGGCCTCCTCCCCATCGTCAAAGTTTTACTCCGGCTCCTAAAGTCTTATTATAGTATCTCAGGTGTAGATTTGTATATCTCTGGCGTCGGAGTTATCTTCCGACTTTATTTTTACGGAGAAAATTTTTATATTGTAGCTTAATCCTTTGAGCGAAATTTTCTACTCCGCTGAGCGATAAGCATTTTAATTCATCGGAAGTGGAATGAAGTGGAAGTGGAATGAACAGAATCTTCGGTATCACACTCAATTGATTCTAAGTCGGAGGGGATTTCAGCGCAATCCAGTCTCAATTCTTTAAATTTGTTAAAGAATTCCCGGATTTTATCGCTTGTCCATATTATCACTTCGCAAAATAAATAAAAATATTATATACGAGTATATGTATGTTTACCCCACAGTATATAGTGTATATATACTCAGACATATATGTATGTATGTACTATTTAAGCATACGACACAGTTTTCGTCTTAGCAAGCCACGTTGGCCTGGCTGCTTAGTCAACAATAAAGTCAAACTAGAGAACATTAAATAATTGTCCAACACTCAGCGTTGCAAGCAGCATGTTGCAAGTGAACGTGTTGTGTTTTGAATTTAATGTATCTCCAGTGAACATATAATGGTGCAATGTGTTGACTGAACAAGTTCGTTTAAATAAACGTTGCAAAAATTTGTTGTCGGAAAAAAAGAAAAAAACGAGCTGACACATTCGTAATGCAGCCAGTTTCGCAGTAAGCAGCAACGCGTGCGTTTGCCGGAAGCGGAAATCAGTGATTAAATAGTTGAAAAAATTAAAATGAAAACAAAAAAAGTATATGTATATAGATATATATATATATATATATATATATATATTTGGCGATGATGCGGTACTAGGAAGAATTGTTGTTCACACTTTGATGGTCGCTGACGAACTATATTTCAATTTAGTGCTTTTGATCTCACATTCTTACATTCGTTAAGTTTAAGGATAAATTACATAAAATGGCAAACTTAAGAAGTATAGTACGAATAAATATTATGTACAGTACAAATCAAAATTAGGAGTAATTATTATAACTAGTGTAGAGTGGTGATCTCCACATTACCCCCCTTCTAGATTTCTGTGAATTGACTTGCAATACATCTAGAGGGTCTGAGGTTTGGTTAGAATTAACAGCTGGTTCTTCATCTGCTATATTGTAACTTGGCTTGAGGCGGTCGATTGAAATAACGATGTTTTTGCCTTTTATTTCGATTGTAAAATTTTTGTCGTTTTTTGAAATAACTTTATAGGGTCCATCGTATGGTTGTGTCATAGAAGGAGTTACTCGATCGTTGCGTACATATACGTGTGTTGATTGAAATAAATTCTTATTTACGAATGGTGTACTTGGAGAATGCCATGAAGTTTCGACGGGACGAATTTTTTGAAGATGACGTCGTAATTTTTCAACAAAAATTGAGTTCGGCTGCATATTTGGTTTTGTAGTAAAAAACTCGCCAGGTAATCGTGTTGCGGTTCCGAATAACATTTCGGCTGCGGAAGCCTTTAAGTCTTCCTTAACGGCATTTCGTAGTCCTAAAAGAGTAAGTCCTAAATTATCTACCCAAGATTCTTTTCCGGTGGCTAGTATGGCGTTTTTGAATGAACGGTGCCACCTTTCTATCAATCCATTCGTTTGTGGATGATACGGTGATGTACGTTCACGCTGAGTACCTAATGTTAGTAACATTTCTTGAAACATTTTGGATTCGAATTGAGTTCCTTGGTCTGTGATTATCTTCTGAGGTGAGCCATATCGTCCAACCCATTCGTTCAAGAAAGCTCTACATACTGTTTCTGCTTGAATGTCGACAAGAGGTATCGCTTCGGGCCATCTCGAAAAGCGATCGATGAGTGTAAGACAATATTTGAATCCCTGATTAAGAGGTAATGGTCCAATTATATCAACGTGAACAACTTGAAAGCGTTGGTCTGGCATTTCTAAACGTTGTAATGGAGACTTGATGTGGCGTAAAACTTTGCTGCGACTGCAACGGATGCAGGCACGAACAAATGCTTTGCAGTCCTTTCGCATATTTACCCAAACAAAATGTTGAGAAATCATCTTTAGAGTTGCGTTGGCCCCAACGTGAGCGAGGTCGTGAACATTGTGTAGAATCTGCTTACAAATCGTTTGCGGTACGATGGGTCTAACTTGGCTCATTGATACATCGCAAAGTAATGTAGCGTTGCTGCCTTCCAATCTGAAATGTTTAAGTTGTAAAGAGTGTTTTATCTTACCAGTAACAAGTGCTTGAATGTTTGAGTCAGATTTTTGTTCGTTGGCCATATCAGTGTAGTTGATCGATGTTATTGTGTTGATACGCGACAATATATCTGCGGTTTGGTTTTTTGAACCCGGAATGTGACGGATGTCTGTTGTAAACTGACTAATATAGTCAAGTTGTCTAATCTGACGAGGTGAACCTTTGTCGTTTCGCTTATGAAAAGAATAAATTAATGGCTTATGATCCGTATAAATGCATGTTTGATTGCCTTCGATTAGGAATTGAAAATGTTTTATGGCGAGATAGATTGCAAGAAGTTCTCTATCGTAAACTGAGTAATGCTTTTCTGTTTCCGTTAGACGACGTGAAAAATATCCAAGGGGTTCTGGTTCGTTATTTACTAATTGGTGAAGTACAGCTCCTACTGCGACATCGGATGCGTCTGTGAATAAACGGAGTTGAGCACCAACATGAGGGTATGCTAAAGTAGCTGCATCGGCCATATTTTGTTTACAATCTTCAAAAGCGTTGATTGCTTCATCTGTCCAATCGATACGAGTTTTATCATTGCGTTTGTTTCCTTTGATAAGTGTTTGTAAAACGGCTTGACGTTTTGCGGCGTTAGGTAAAAATTTGCGATAGAAATTGATAGATGCTAGGAAACTTTTTAATTCGTTGGCCACTGTAGGTCGTTTAACTTTTAAAATAGCCTCAACTTTTTCTGGTAGCGGGCGAATACCTTTATGCGTAATGCTGTGACCTAAGAATTTTATTTCTTTCTTACCAAATTCACATTTCGATGGATTAATTGTTAGACCAGTTGCGCGGAGTCGTTGGAATATCATGCGTATATGTTTCGCATGTTCCTCCATGTTTGCTGAAGCTATGCATATGTCATCAACATAAGGAAAGGCGAAGTCAAGACCTCGTAAGGCTTCATGTATGAGGCGTTGAAAAGTTTGTGCTGCATTTCGTAGACCAAACGTCATATGAGTAAACTCATATAGACCGAATGGTGTTATTATGGCTGTTTTCTTTATGTCTTCCGGTCGAACGGGTATTTGATGGAATGCTCTTTGTAGATCGATCTTGCCAAAAACTGTTTTTCCTCGTAGGATTGTTAAGCAGTCATGAATAAACGGAATAGGATAACGGTCTGGAATGGTGATTTTATTGAGCGCACGGTAATCTCCACATGGTCGCCAATTGCCGTCTGCTTTGCGGACCATGTGAAGCGGACTAGCCCAATTGCTCTTCGAAGGGCGACACACGCCTATTTGCATCAGATATTCGAATTCAGTTCGTGCGGCTTTAAGTTTATTGTGGTCGAGCTTTCGAGCACGAGCTGTAACGGGTTGACCTTGGGTTTCAATTACGTGACATACCTCAGTCTTTACTGGTTTTCGATCTAGATTCATTTCTGTGAGGTCCTTAAATTCCTTGAATAACTTTGCGAATGGACACTGTATGTCGAAAGCTTTTATCTGCATATTCAACTCTTTGTGAATAGTGCAAGGCGCTTCGAGATTTGTCTTGTTGTCGATTAATTTGTTGCGTTTTAGATCGATGATCAAGTCGTAGTGACGAATAAAATCACTGCCAATGATTGATGTATTAACGTCTGCAACCATAAAGTTCCACATGAATTTGCGACGAAGACCAAGATCCACGTGTTGGCGTACTAAACCGTAAGTTTTTATTGGAGTACCGTTGGCTGCGTATAACGTGACGTTTGTTGGGCGAAGAGAATTAAAATTGTTTTTGTTTGGAAGAACACTGTAATCGGCACCAGTGTCTATGAGATATTTTACGTTTGATGACTGGTCTTTGATGAAAAGTTGATTTACTGCTGCGTTGACGTGATTGGCGTCAGCATCGCTGACTGAAACTTCTAGTCATTCATGCTGGGTGTTGGTACTTTGTCGACGTAGACATGGACTACGGCATCGGTTGGCGGAGTCTCCAAAAGTTTGATGGTACCAACATTCTTTTGTATTGCGTGAGGAAGATCTTCGCTCACTCGATTGACTATGTCGTCTAGGAAATCTGCGACTAGTGCGTGAGCGACTGCGTTCTCGTGTGCGCATATTATCAAATTTGCGTTGCAATTCGTTAATCGTATTTGATAGTTGAAAAATCGTGTCTTGTTGAGTCTGAGACGATGTACTGGCGGCGTGATCCGATGATGAACAAATTTGACGCTGGGTTAACGTTTCCATAATAGCGTCGGCAACTGCAATTTGGACATCTATCGTACCTTCGCGTGCGATTACGGATGCTCTTATTAATTCCGGTAAGCGTTGGATCCACATGGCTCTAAGAGTTTCTTCCGAAAAGGAATTTCCTGCCACTCGTCTCATGGCATTAAATAGTTGACTCGGACGTTGATCACCTAGTACCATCTCCTCCAATAATCGTTGAATTTTACGTTGATAACTTTCACCAAAATATTTGAGAAGTTCAGTCTTGAGAAACTCATACATGCCAATGCCTGAGTTGGTAATGCGTTGCGTATTTTCTGCGTTTTTACTGATTTGGCTAATGGTTGGTAGCGTAAGAGGGTCTAAAGTAGCCATCACATGGTAATAACGTTGAGCGTCGCTGTTCATGTTGCATGCCTTAAACCAATAGTCCACCGATGTGAACCATGCATCCATATCGTTTGGTGTTATGCGAGGCATCGGAATACGTGCATGTGCTTCAGGTGCAGTATACCGTTGAAGCGGTGCAAACTGTACACATTGATGATCTGGAAACGGGATCGCATCATTTTTACGTTGCTGTGAAAACGGTACTATGTTCGGCTGATGTAAATTCCTATACGGTACTTCGCTGCCCTCTGTCTGCGCTGGCTTCGTCTGACGCGCAGCTTCACTTGCTGCCTCTAAATGTATGACCGTATGACTTTGACTTTCAGGTTGAATGTCATTGGCGCTCCAACTGCTTCCGTAGTGTCTAAATGCTTCTGGGACTACTGGAATTCCATCGCTGCCAGATATGGTTTCGCTTTCCACAGGTTGAAGGTGTTCGTCCATTTTGAATAAGCGCGGGGTTTAGAAAAATATCAAAAAATTTTTCTCTTCTGACACCAATTTGGCGATGATGCGGTACTAGGAAGAATTGTTGTTCACACTTTGATGGTCGCTGACGAACTATATTTCAATTTAGTGCTTTTGATCTCACATTCTTACATTCGTTAAGTTTAAGGATAAATTACATAAAATGGCAAACTTAAGAAGTATAGTACGAATAAATATTATGTACAGTACAAATCAAAATTAGGAGTAATTATTATAACTAGTGTAGAGTGGTGATCTCCACATATATATATATATATATACATATTATCCAAACGGTTATAATGTGAGAAGCGGGTGTTAAAAATTCTTTTTTGTCGGGTAGGAGAGATTGATTGATGGTGCATTTTTCTTTGTTCTTTCGTGTGTTTTTCGTTGAAAAATATATTTCAAAACTTTTTCAGGAAGAAATAAATATTAAAAAATTTTTTGTATCAAATTATTTAAAAAAATATATAAAATTACTTTTTTTTATAAATAAACCCCAGCAGTATGTGTGTGATGCTGAGCAGTATTGTGTTTGAATATTAAACCATTGTGCTGTATTGGCAATGTAGGGTGCGAAAAAATAACGGAAATCAGTGTAATGTGAAAATGTTCGACGTGCGGCAATAAATACTGTGGACACCGCGAGGCAACGGACAAGCGCTGACCTACTCTCGCTTAGTGTTACAGGTGTGCTACTATACTCATGATGGCGGTAATGATTCTGTTTGCACGCGCGTGGATGTGTGCTGGTGATGCGCACTTGGCGGCAGTCAGCCAGTCGGTCGACCATGGCCAGTTGAGTGTCGCTTACAAAGAATTGAACTTGCTGCCTATAAGTTGGGCCTTCGCTTTTTGTGTGTTTGTGTGTGTTAGGAAGCACGGCTTGTAGGTTATGGGCTTATGTGGACAGGATGCTGCATTGTATCCTCAATTACCATTGTTTTGCAGTCTCTTTAACCCTTACTTGTCGCTTGTTATTGCTACTCAGCGCCGCTGTTGCCTATATTTAGGCGCAAACACTTATTTATTAGGGTAAAATGCCACATGCACAGCACATGAAAGCATAAATTACACACACATGCATACATATGTGCAAGTGGGCAAACGCACAAGCAGATATTTGACGGTCCTCCTTTTGATCTAAAACGTTTTATTACGTATAATCCTCGCCATGCGAAAGTCCATTGGCATAATAACGTGTTGCACGGTGCGTTTCGGTTGTACAAGATGTGTGATGCATGTGTTTAGCACCTAATTTATATTAATTAACGGTTGAATTGCCACTTCAAAGCGTGAAATATATATTAGGGTTATTTCTATTGGCGGCGATACAAAGTTAATGGAGCTGAAATTATACCTGTAGGGGCAAGAAGTAATATTTTGAAAGTGGATTAATGGATAATTTATAAAAAAAAATATATTTTATGAAACTTTAAGATTTATACATTATTTTTACACAATACAAACAATAATATGTCCAGTCACCACCGGCGTCGTTAATTGTCTGGCATCTCCGAGGCATGCTTTCTACTAATTTGACGGCATATTCTAATGGCAAGGATCTCCAGATCCGACGAGTTTCGTAAGACAACTGATTCAATGTTTGAGTTTTCCACTGAGTACAGAGCTTGCTGTGGTATTTAGGATCGTTGTCCTCCTGCAGAATCCAATCTTCATATTTTCTGATGAACCATCGTTCGTTTTGTAGATTTTTATCATTTTCTCGGCATTTAGGTTGTCAGTAAAAAAGTACAAAGTGCCAAATCCCTGCTTTAAGAAGCAGCTCCAAAGATGCACCTTTATTCCATGTTTAACGGTCCGCTGAACAAGCCTATTGAACATTATCAAGCCTTTACAATTATCATCAGTAAAAATGACATTTTCAAAATCTCTATCAATATTCTCATGAGCCGAGGCGAGTCGATAGGCTTTCTAAGAGATGTCTAGGAACCTATTTTTCCGCGTACCAAACGAAAAAAAAAAAATATTTTTTGAATCACCCTAATGCATATCGCACCAAAGTCACGGCGAAAGTGCATCTTGACATTTAACTTTAAAAGTTTTTTTGTCCGCCATCTCCGCTTTAGTATATGTAAAATATTTATAAACACGCATTTAATCATTTACACCAGCTAAACCGTTGCTACTTCGGTTTCCAGTGGGCTCTTGAAAGTGCACTTTGCTATAGATTTTTTTAGCTATTTCAGCTATATTACTAAAAAAGACATTTCTATTTAGAACTCTATACTAATGTAGCAACTCAGAGTACAACACACTTACACAAATCTCATGCAATACCGCGGCCTTGCGTCACATGCAAATAATTGGTTCGTTGCATTTCGAATTCGCCACCAGACGTTGTTTTTCGAGTTGCTTTTCAACATTTTGCATAGCGTTTAGCACGCTTCATGTCATGGCGCCGTCTGTGCCAGACCTTCTGTACTTGATGCAGCGTGGTCTAGTTTCTACAACTCAAAGACAGTTGAGTGAACTTAAATGGATTTAAAATGGTGTGAAAAATATAAGGCAACCGATGCCTTCTATACTCTCCCCACGATATTAGGCCTCCACAAAAGCTTTCTATCAAGGATAAGCCCTTGGTATTTTACCTTATCAACAGGTTGAAGACGTCAGACTCCGAATGAAGTGAAAGGAGCACATGTGATCCTGGTAATTAAAACTAAATCAGATGATCGAGGCTCGATTTCAACTCAAACTTTTCGAGTGCTTTAACCAACTATTCCGGTGACACATTCCTCATGCAGCCTCGAGCTATGATACTACACCGTGCAGAGTATTGTAGGCCGAGCTGGACCATTAACAGTTTACCCTTCGGTTTTCTTCTCTTAATGTACAATTCTATGAGCTTATTAACGTTTTCAATTGAGACGAAGACAAACTAATTGCCTGAAACTTTTAGCAATGAAGTGAGAACTCTTTACTGCCATCGGTACACATGCTACACTAACTTATCTTCAAGCCACAAGCTGCATGCTTCCTAGGAGTAGCTTGAACAACTCACATAATCTGTCGACTAACTTCATTTCTTTTGTATCCCAATATAGTAGGATTTTGCATGAGAATATAATTAAAATGTCATGACAATTCATGCAGCACTGATGGCCACCAGCGGGGCTTTCCTTTATCTTTCAGAGTACCGCAGCTTTTGAAAGTAGTCCAACAGACTGAGCTAAAAGTCGCGACACCCTTATTAATCGCGTTCTCAAATAATAACGAATCGCTGTTGAAAGAGCTGATCTAAGCTTCATACAATACGGATTCCAATTTGTGTTCCTGAAGTTCACGAAGTTCTAAAAGACAAGTACACCTTAGACTTGTTCCAAGTGGTACTTAGCTATACTAAAATATATTTTCTCATAAATTACTCTGTTGTTTCACTTTAAACTAAACAAAAATAAAATTTAGAGCCACTACGTGTAAATAAAACTATAAATATTGTTTTTAAAAAATTAAGTTTCACCATAAGTTCGGCGCTTTGGCTAAGTGAATTGATTTCCTAGAACTGCAAAGCCAAGCAGTCGACTTAATTGTGTTTTTGGATACCCTTAAAAGTTTTTGTTATCAACATAAAGGTATGAAATGAAAGCGAAATTGAAAACATAACCGACTGAAACTGACTGAAAGTGTTGAACGACAAATTGTTGCTGGTCTAAGCGCACTCCGACGAAGGACGATAGACGATGAAAACTTTTAGCTGGTAGAAAATGGTTAATACAAAGTATTTATTTAAGCCAAACATGATAAGCAACAACACAAACGAACATACTGCCCACAAGCAACAACCGATATTAGAGGGAAAATCTGCATAGTGGATGGCCACCTATTTAGCACACGGTCGTGCAACGCTAAAGGCAGACTACATGAGTGGCCCTACAGGTTTGTGCACTTGTTCGCCCACATAGTATTTTCGTAAGTTGGTGGGTTGACTAAGTAAGCTAGTGAGCTACCAACCAATCGAGTTACCTAGCCATCGAGCCAACGAACCACTCATTTCAGTTACTAAGCCGCACTGTCATTAAAATTACCGATTTCCGGCGAATTATTATGCGAAAAGCGAGCAATTACAGCCGCCAACGGCTATCAGCTGCTGCACCGCCATTATCGTTACATTCAACAATTTTCCGCACTTAACAGCAAAAATCTATGGGTGCCTCGTTTCTCCCATTTACGCGCTTATTTGATGAATTTTAGCGCATTGACTTAGTGTGAACCAAGTTAAAATGCTCGATAACGTGCTGTTCAAAACAACAATTTCTGTTTCTCCTTTTCACTTAATCAGTCTGCATTGCCCGTGTCATTATTATTTTTCCACAGCTGTGCAAACCGCAAGTGACTTACATTGTCGTTACTTGACGCACGAGCGTGCTTGTGAGCGTGCTTGTGACTTGGGTAACATCCTACTGAATATTATTATATATTATTGATCTGTTATTGATCTGAATTTTGATTCTTTGAGTCGGTATTTTATTCAAAACATGTTGATGATAGAAGATTAAAATTCTATCATTCGATAAAGTCGTGAACAAATTACAATCATATTTGGTATGAAGGCCATAAACTTAGGCGTATTTTTGGGGGCCTTCAGCTCTTTCAGCGAAATTTGTTTTATTGCTTCGATCGATTGAAAATGTATTCCACGGAGCAGCAGTGTCAGCTTGGGGAACAAGAAAAAATCACACGAAGCCAAATCTGGCGAATAATGTGGTTGATTGAGTGTATGCAATATGTGTTTTTGGCTCCAGATTCCATCACAATCATGCTTCGACGGGTGTTCTTACACAAACGTCTCATTGCGGTCAATTAGAACTTTTTATTGAACGTCTTGCCCTCCAGAACAAATTCTTGATTCTCCAAACCATGAATATCATTTGATTTTTGAGCTTATTTGAGTGTTTTGTTTTTTTTTTTTTTTTTTTTTTTTTTTTTGATGTCGAACTGTTTTTTTTTTTTTTTCGTCTCGCGAGAGATGTCGAGCTCTCTTGCCATGTCTTTACCACTTGCCTGACGATTTTCAAGTTTTCATCAGTTTATGAGGTCGAATGTCGTCCAGAACGAGGCACGTCTTAAGCAATCTCTTGACCGTCTTTGAACGCTTTGTAGAAATACAAAATTTGAGACAAATTCTTTGATCGATATTTTTATCTATTGTAAAAATCGCAACCCACTGCTGAGATGTACCGACTTCGCGCTCGTATTTGGCATAGTAATTAAGGACAGTCCAACTAATAAAAATACATTTTTTTGGAATATCGTTTACTCGGAGAATTTAATTACAATTTTTGAAAGTAGGTATATAAAAACCTAAATCTATCTCGAATAGTTTGAGGTGAAACATACAACCGTTAGCTATACAAAACTGTTATACCCTGTTGTAGCCTGTGGCTACTTGTAGAAGTTTAATTGACAGGCATGTTATAAATAAAGATGAGTCACAAATGAATGAATTCTCAACGTGCTAAAGAAGTAGGCGAACGAGACATGAATGGAATATGGGTCGCACATGCCGAATATTAAAATTCAAAAGTAATGACTTAAGAACTCTAACAGGAGCTCTAACAGGTCAGAAGGCTGAAAACACCGTACAATGACTACTGTAGAACCTGTCAAGAGTTAAAAGAAGAAGAGTTCATAGGAAATATATAACTTTTTGCACAGGTGATCTAAAGGGAGGGGCTAGTGTTTCAAGGCAAAAAAAAAAATTTTTTTTTGCCAATTTATTTCTAAAATATGGATTGAGTCATTTTATGTGAACCTTTTGTAGATTATTAAGCACACTTTTCACAATTTAGCGGAATTTTTTTATGCGAAAATATTGAAGCGTAAGCCGGTAACCGAGTTTCCCCCAGAACTTCTTTCGAAAAAACATTTTGCGGTGTTCACCACAACTCGGCCGGAAATTATCCGAAAACAAAAAACCAAGAAAATTTAGTCAATTTATAGTCAAATCTTTCCTTCATTGTTCTCTGATATCTTTTTTTCATTTAAAAATTTTTGGCGCCCATTTAAAGTAAAAACTGTTATTTTCCACCAAAACTTCCGCCATTTTGTGGGTGAATAATACGCTTAATACCATACTAAATGATGGGGGAAGGTATTTAATGTGTCAAAAAAAAAAAAAGAAAGAAGAAGAAAATAATAAGAAATTTTAATCGAATCGAGTCAAGTTTTTTTACCTTGAAACCCTAACCCCTTCCTTAATGAGAAGCGTGTGGTTTAGAGAAGAGAGAAGTTTAATTTAATACCAGTGTTTTAGAGAAGAGAGAAGTTTAATTTAATACCAGTGGTTTCACAATTTGCTTAGCTGTGTTGTCATACAATCACTCTGCCTACCCACCTATCCTCAGAGGTGGAAATATATTGAAGATAGAGCAGAAATCAAAGAGTTAAATTCGGCAAGTTCTTGTTGTATAAAATATTACATTTTCTTGTTATTTATTTGATCAATAAAAAAACCGTGTGTCGGGAAAACCATATATTTTTTCCAAGAAATGCACAAGATAAATGCTGTTCGCTCAAACTGCAGAGTAAATAGAGCCACTGTTACCCACCAAGAACAGAAGTTTTCTCCTTTATCGTCGCACTAAACAAAACCACGCGTGGAAATTTCGGCGTTGCAGAAGTTATTTTTGTGTTTTTTTCAGCCTGAGTTTAAAGAACCTCCCTTTCTGTATTTCCACACGCAAAAACTCTTCTTGTGGCCTCTTCAGCCGCAGGGCTTACGTCAATGTGTCTACCTCTAACGAAATGACATTGCTTTGGAGTGCAACGCAGCGTTTGCTTGAGCTTAACGGTGAGTGTTTTGTTATTTTTCGCATACGCACTGCCCATTTGGCAAAACTCACAAACACAAAGTGCTGTAAAATTTCAAGAATATTCGGAAAATTTAGACGAAGTGTTGCTGAAAAATGGTCAAAAAAAACCTACACTTCAAGCGGCGCTAACAGCTGCAGCCAAAAAGGATGCGAAAACGCATGATGGCTCAGTAGAGTATTTGTTAGTTGCTTAATTGCGCTGAAAAATGGATGTATGCATTAGGGTGGTTGTGTTCATAAATAGAGAACTCTGAGAATGGAGTGAGCAAAGGTATGCTACTTGTTATTTGGCTATAGATCTGATATGATTCTCTTGAGTCGACGAATAATCACAATTTTGTAACTAGAAACGCGTTTTCGTTGTAACTTAGTCAAGAGCTCCTAGGTATGGCTCAAACATATTGAAAAAATGCGTAGAGCCACAAATGTGTTCAATATCAACTGCTTCTAAGTCTAATGATTCTTAAAACGCATAGGAACCGCGATGATTCAACCTCGCTCTGGCCAAAGCTTGTGTGAGTGCCAATGGGACAGTGTCCCGATAGGACGCCTTTCATTTTTGTCATGTAAACCTTGGTAAGAACTGACAGTTCAATGAATGTTTTTCGTTCCAATCTGAGTCAGCACGCACTATAGACCTTAAGTCCCGGTGCAGTTTTCTTCCATTTATCCTATCTCCACTCTGAACAAGAGGGCTTGCGCAAACCCACAAGGGCTGGCTGCAGACCAGTGCTTATGAAACTCGCGCGAAGACAGACAAACTTCTGCTCGTTTCCAACCTATAATAATTTTGGTTGATTGCTTTTTTTGCAAGCTCATTTTTACTTTACAATTTCGGACGACTCCGCTGTGACCAGACATCCAGATAACTCATAATTACTGAGCTCACAGACTATATAACAGCTCTCCAAACGATGTAATGCATATCTCCCTAAAAGGTACAGAAGACTAGTTGGTCGCTTTCTGTGTCTTCTACCAGACAGTTACCAGAAGTTTTGCGGATTTACATACAACTTCTCCAGGCATAAGGTACTCGCAGTACTGATCGTAAATCTGCGGTTTATGAGACCTCAATAAATAAGTCATTGGAGCTCTCAATTGTAGCAGCTGTTAGTTTTAAGTCTTATTGGATAGATAAATCAAATTTAAATGTAGAATCGGAAATAATAGCAAACCTATGCTCTTACGAGGACGTCAACCAGCTGGGCAGTGGGACTTTTCTAGTTAAGGGATCGGACATTCCTTAAAACGTTTGCAGTGGTCATCATCAAAAAGGGGATCTCTCATCCGAGGCTGTTCTGTTATTTTCATTGTGGATGTTTTCTATGTAGCGAGGGCCAATCCTAGCGCTCAACCCTGTGGAGAGAATGTTTCGCTCGCCTTTTAAGGGATGTTCTTTGGCTATCCAGAGGATATTTCGTCTTGGACAGGAATTCGTGAGCTGCTAGAGTCACATGTAAAATAATCGTTTCTGGTATCTCCCAAGAGAATGGCACTCAGAGGACTTTCCGCACTTACATGAACTTCTACACATGACTCCTCTTAGCTGGACAAATCCGCTGCCATAAATCTAGTGTGAAATTTATAATTTTTAATTTGGTTCTAAGAATTCTGTCACATATATTGACGCTAACTATATTGCCGTTTTCGAGTCTAACTTCAAAAATCGACAAAAATACCGACTGGAACTCTCAAATTTAGACTACTCTCATGTGGTATTGCTACCTCTAACTAATGGAAGTGAAGTTTTACAAAAAACTTTCAAATGTCTATTCATGAAGCTCTTAGCTTCTGCTTAAATTGTCTCATTTCTTACGCTGCTTTATATTTCGCACTTACCTGCCTAAAACCGCCTGCTGCGATGCAATTTCACAGCCGTTTAGTTGGCGGCCATTTCTTAAGCGAAAGTAAATGACAGCGCTTTAATGATGTCTTTCTAAAATTCACTATTATCTGTGTGATAATTTCCAGAGTGCAACGTTAACGTTCTCAATCCTCCGACAAATACTGTTTCCTGTGTCCAATTATATTTTCTCAAGTGAAGTTAAAGCGTCGCTTTCTATCTCTCTTCCCTCAATTCGTTTTCGAATAATGTGCTGCTGAAAATTATTTTCACAAATTAAAGAGATTGGAGAGGGGTGTGTGCTGTACGTGTGTGAGCATGTGATGTGACTGTGTCGCAGTACGCGACTATAAAACAATGTTGTCTCTTCTCACCCACTTTGGTGCTCCGTCACTTTCGGTCAATTCGTGGACCCAAATTGCGCCAAGCAATTAAAGTCATCCATGCTTGTGAAGCGAGGCATGTTGGCGTTTTTGTGAAAATATTGCGCATTCTTTCGCAGAAGTCAATCATTTCGTTGTTTGTTGACTTTTTGTGTGGATTTCGTGAGTGTTGTTTGCCAGTATTTAGAGCTATACGGTTCTTTATCAATTAAAGACAGGAGTTGTTTTATATCTAAAATCTCAATTTTTTCCAACCATCTTCAGCAGTTTATTTTATGCAGGTTACGAGGCTCTTCCTTGGGGTGGAGAAGAAGATGATCTCACTTGGTCAAGTAAAACAGTGGTCCTTTATAAAGCCACGTACTTCTAAATATTGATCAGAATCTACTCAGTTAATGCTAAATTCTCGTATTACTTATTTCCTTGCTTATTTATGCGTTAGACTCAGAATTTCAGCTTAAAACTACTATCAAACTGTGTTAAAAATCCGTTTCAATTAATTCAGGGAAATCGGTTATTACAAATCATAACAAATTATCACAAGCAATCACCTTGGCATTTAGCTAAAGATTTCGGGATATCTGATATGCTTGCGCATTCATCAGCTTTTTCACAACTTCTCTAAGATTCTTACGATTCTGTGGACCCGATTTATAATGTATATTTAATTATAAATCGATCGACAAATCAAAACCAAATCCAATGAGAAATAATAAATTAACAGTTAGCTAATAGGTAACTAACATATAAATAACAGGTTAGCAACCGGGTGAATAGGTCACTATATAGAAACTATTTCGTTTATATCTTTATCGGAAACTCAACTCACTTTCCAAGGGTTCTTATGGTGCTGCAACTGTTTTTTTTTTTTTCATTATCACAACCGAATTCGCCTACTTAACTGTATACTCCGCCTCATTTTTTTACATCCCAGCGGGATAATGATTCACTGCTTACATATTTCTTTGAAGAATGCTTGTAGACTTTGATACCAGGTAATGCATAAAAGTGAGCACTGCGTTCATATTCTTCGTTAACTTTGTCATCGAAGAATTCTTCGTCCCTGTGGTAAGCGAAAGAAGTGATATGTTACTTTTACTAAGACATTGCCGGTTAATTTTCATCGATCGGAGTAAGTGATACAATCATTCTGTATCGTTTACCTCGCTCACTTACCAATGTCTACCATATACCGCTGGGATTGTGCATAACTTGAGGGGCGAAACGGCTTTCTTTGTTAGCGTCGGTGGCCATTTCTAATATTATTATTGCTGTTATTATTGGCGGTAGTGATGTCGTTTGAACTCTTCTGCCAAGCAGTTCGGTTATTAATTAATTTACTAATGTTTGTTCGTATGTATTAGTGGGTCAGTGAGGCTGCTGTGAGCACATCAAAGCATCGTGAAATTTTGCAAACTCGAATCATTACTGAAATCACAAAGCAGACGCATTCCTGTATTACTAACTAAGCCTAAACATCAAAGCGAATCACTGGTTGCGCACACAACATTTTCAGCGAATTGCCTGCTGCATTTATTTGCATGTGGATGTGTGTGTGAGTGGCTGAAGGGTTTGGCATTCCTTTGGCTCAATCCAGACGCATTGTTTGGTGTCTTATTTTACCCTTTGTTTGAGCATTCACCTGTTTGTACGGTGCACGAATGATGTTGATGTCTTATAACCTTAATATTCGTATAAACCATTGATATCCGATGGGTACCTCTCGGAGTGCTGCAAGAGGATTGTGTAGCTTTTGCCGACCTTTTAGATGAACAAGACATGGTGTGAGCGATCAACTCCTTTCAGCCATTCAATTACCCTTGGCCGGACGGTATTATACAAGCGAAGCTTCAACCGGCTATTAAGGTGTCATACAAATGACTAGCATCCATTTTTTCGAACAGTTTGTGACTTTCGGTCTAACGTATTTTAACTGAAAAATTTTGAGAGATAATTTATCAAGAGCGCAACACGCTTATTGTCAATGTAGGTCAGTGGGAACTGCCCTGCATACTATCGTGCCGTGACTTAAGGAAGCCACGGAACTTTGGAACTTTCGGAACTTCCTAGATATTGAAAGATCTCTTAGTAATGTCTTGACGGAAGCACTTGCAACAGGTCTAGATAGTTTTGGGTTTAAATCGAATATCAAATACCTTATCTTAAATCTTCTATGTATGTAACGAAGTTATCGGAACGGAATGGGGTAGTGGTCGTTGAAATGTAATTAAGGGCTACCCACAAGTGGAGTTCTCTCTTCTCTTCTATAGATCATGGTCACCAACGACCTGCTGAAGAAACTTGAAGATCATGGCTATAAGGTAATTGTCTATGCAGGCGATGTGACACTCATGGTCAAGGGAAAGTTCTAGAGTATCGTTAACGAGTTCACGTAAAATAATCTCAGCGTAGTAACTTAGTTGGTGCTCAAAAGTAGCCTCGCAATAAATCCCAATAAAGCTGAGATGGTTCTATTTAATAGAACAAAAAAGATCCCGTAAGCATCACGTAAGGCTCCCCCTTGTAGGAAGCCTAATTTCGAATAGCACTCCTCTGACTCTACGACACTATAGTCAAACAAATTATGTTCTGTGAAAGATTTATGTAGCAGAGAGCTCTTAAAAAGATCACATTTATAAGGAAGTTGAAGAGCGTCCAACGAGTAGCGCTCTTCAGCATATGTGGCGCTCCAAGGTCCACTCCAACCATGACACTTAATGCTATTTTGCTTATATTGCCCATAGAAATCGCCGGAAGATGAATGGCCGTAAAAGTTCCTGTCATACTTAGAGAATCGAGGTACCAAAATGAGCCTATGTCTTAACAATCCGAAATTTTCACACGCTTTTATTTTATACCGGAGCTTTTGGATCATGCACGCGCCAAACCACTATCACCTGCACTAACCGTGCATTCAATGCTGGTTAAGGAAGGCCTTATCAATATGGTAGCGAGCCACATTGTGATAAGACTGGTATGGGTGCCAGGTCACAGCGGAATCACAGGCAACTGTAAAGCTGATGAGCTGGAAAGGAGCGATGCTCTAGCCCCGCTATCAGTGGAATGAGAACGGCTCGATGCTCCCTTCTACTACTGTGCAGATGAGCTTCGCAAAAACTTAGCCAGTACTGCGCAACTATCGCTTCATGCGCGGTCGCAACATCATTTTGGCTCAAGATCAATTGTAGGTGATTTGGTAAGCTCTTTGTCGAGTTTCTCTCTGGTTGGCAGGGTCTATTAGGACATTTCCGTATCGTAACATGCTGTAAGGTCGAGAATCTTACCCAACATCAGCTGTTAAAGCTGTATGGAAGAACGCGAGTAGAACTAAAATCAGCACCTCCTTCCTGATAGTACCGCATTTGCGATATCAAGTATTAAACACTTGAGAGTTCAAATTTTCAGTACCAAATTTTAACTTCAAAAATGTGCCATTCAAGCGTTTTTAATCCCAAAAGCCATAACGGTTTTTCTAATCGTAAATATCGTAAATCGCCAGCCTCTTTCTGTTTAACGCAAAAGAAAAGGCGAAAAGGCTTCACTCACCTTCATTCATTTTAAAGGGTTAAAATTGTGCTTTGAAGAGCCAAAATCAAGTAAAAAAATTCTAACAAATTAAAGAAATAATTCTACAACTTTATAACTCTCCCCCATTTACGCGTTTTGTAGTTAAGCTGTAGCCGAACGAAGCTAATATTAAGTTCAAAGCCTGCCAAAACTTCAGAATAATGCCATACCACGGCTTGTAACTACCGTACATCCCCTCACACTGTTACTCTGGCCGATCTGTGTAGATTAGCGCTAAAGGAATTTTGGTATTAACAATAAATCCCATAAAGTATTTCGCATCAATTAATTCAGGCGAATTTGGTAGACAGCCGGTCTACCTTTGAAGAGAATATAAGCAGCGGCACAAACTCGTTGGTGTATACATATTGTTTGCTTGTATATGTGTTGCTGTAGAATTCTATTTCCACCTGTTCCATCACCCATGTTTATATAAGTGTATGCATTGTTGTTGTCGATACTCAGATTCCTTCTCCCATGAATAAAAGACAAGTCGATTGACAAATACTTGCGAAAACATTCAAAATTTATACATATTTTAATAATAGTGTGTTGATTTCAATTGAAATAAGTTTTTAGAACTAAGCCTCCTGGGAGTATCCAGGGGTTCTTACTCAACTATGTCGACGACATAAGACAATAGGAAGACCAGACTTCGGACGCAACTAACTTCAGACCGCAGATGCACCGACTGCCATTCACAGTGGAGCCATAACAACTTCATCGACTCGCTCTCGGTGAATGGCGTAGTTGGAGTCAAACCAGCACCCATTGCAGAACAGACGAGCTCAAGAATAGAGTGATCCTTGCGCAGCTTCGTTCTGGATACTGTAGCATGTTAAATTCGACCTATCCAGAATCGACTATGACATATCAAATATATGTTTAACATGCTACGAGTCCCCGCAAGACACCTCTTTGCTTACACTGTTAACCCTACACATTTGACACCCCTCTCCCTATGATCTGACCTAATCTAAACTGGACGTATCCTGAGCCTACCGTCGGACGATCTTGATGACAAATTACCAGAACCTTGCCATCTTAACGCGATCTAGATAACCGTTACAACAACAAGCACAAAGAGGGTGTTCATTAAAATTTTTCTTTTGGGTATTTCGAACTTAAATTTATGAATAAACGTTTTTTGAAATTTTTCACGTCACAATCTCAAATAAAATTTTTTTCTCCGAGAACTCGTCATCAATCATCTAGTATTTTTCTCTACAAAAAGCAATATTTTGTCAATCCTTTTACAATAAATTTAAATAACGCAAATAACAACACCACAAAACAAGGAATATAAAAAATATCAAAAAATATTTCTTGGCAACCTGTATGCGATGAAGTAGCTTATTTATATTTTCCTTATGGAAAAACAACAATAAAAATTAGTAAGAAATGCAATGGAAAGTTCTGCGAGAGCGTGTTAAAGTGGAAAAGGTTAAATGCTGTCTGCCGGCTGCTGTCATGCATGCAAATAGAGACTCATAAAAGCAGATGAAATTCATTGCTTGCAACAAACTCTTATTAGACTTGCCGCATGCACGTGCTACAACGTATCGACGATATTGGCATTATTGACAGCGAGCAACAACAGCCAAGTGCTCAGTTACCTACAACTTCTACAGGCATTTCTTGGTATGTCAATGTTGCAAGTATCACTTTAGTTGTTGTTAGTGTTGGTACAAGTTGTTAAGCTTCTACTGCATAGTATATATGTATGCGTGTGTATTGGAAATTTATTGAAATTGACGCTGCTTACCGTGACAGCTGTGGTAACACACTGTCTTTGTACGCTTGTTGCCATTGTTGCTGTTTCTCTACATGCAGTTATCGTTCTTATGGTAGGTGTCTTCGACTGAATCAGTATTCCGCCTCTGATACGTCGTTGGTTACAAACTCGTCAGCGATCAATAAATACTATCAAAATTAAGGATAAAACGCAGCCAGTATCAATGGTGTCTTTGCTCGAATAATCTGCTTCCTAAAATATTTCCACATTTCTTTGACTTTATTGTCGAGCTTTGGCATTTTACTCCCATGGCTTAGCTATTTAATTTCTCAACATGCAGCTATTGACTTTGGCCCACATTTACTACGTTTATGTGTGTGTATGTTTATGGCTATGTAGCAGGTTACAAGAGCATAAAATCATTATACCATATAATGCTTGCAAGCAAAATGAAGCGGCGACGACGCATGTTGCTGTTTAATTAAATTTCTCGTTGATTTTTTGTTTGTTGTTGTTCTTTGCATGTTTTTGTTTTTGTATTGTAAGTTTTTGTTGGGTATCTCCTGCAGGGATCTTGCTTATGCACATCTAATGCTTCAACTATTCACCGTCTTGGCAACAAGAATGCTTACAAACACAAAGAAAGTCGTAAACGTGCAGCCCTACGTGCACACATACATACTTTACTATATATTCAAGTACTTAACTACATACAATACATTAAAGTTTGTCTCGCCACGTTGCGCACTGTCGCCAAATCCTAGTCACAAATACACACACATTCACTTGAAAGACAATTAAGGAGAGAACTTTTGTCTGCAAACATCTTTAACATGACACGCTCGACACGGAATAATTATATACAGACACAAGCACTCGCGTGCGCAGGCTTTTACCGTTAGTTTACAAAGTTTTTTAGTATATGTTGGCAACTCTCGGCAGCACACACATTAACAATTCTGCCGTTAAACATGTTGCTGGCACTGATAAGAATATATATATAAAATATAGGTTAAGGTGCTTCATTTTTAGATAATTTATTTTTCAATTTGCTACCTGAAAAATCTAATATTTTTCCCACCAAGTGGTTGTTTGTAACTAATCGAGATAGGTATAGAATTCTTACATACATATAGAATTGATCAGAATTAAAGGGCGAGTTGAATTCCGTATGTCCCTCTGTCGTTTTAGCGAAATCAATGGCACCAATGTCCAATCAAGTGGTTGTTGAACTCGTTAAAGGTGAATAAAAAGTTCACTGACCTGCGAATAAGTAGAGGTCTTCGAGAAGGTTTGTTGAATCGACTAAATTTTATGATGCCCGAAATTTTAATCCAGAAAATTTTAATCCAGAAAATTTCGGGCATCATCCAAAAGCCATCAAGAAAATATAGAAAATTTGTATTTGTTTTTTTATCAACCATTTTGATAACTCGCAATCGAAAAATGAAATAAAGAACACCGAATTCGAATTCATTAATTTATGAGAGGCGCCAATAAAATCGGATAATGTAATTTTTTTTTTGCACTATTCTATAGATTAAACGTGCACATAGATGCTTATGGTTCAGTATTTCGAAATTCCATAGCCAGAATGAGTGCATGTCAAGCCGACAATTACATTCGGTAACAATGTATTTGTATTTGTATATATTTGTAAACATATGCATGCTTCAAGTTTCAAGTGATTTAATGAATCTTTAATTTAACAAAATTTTTATTTACATGTCGCTCAATAAAAATTATGACCAAGACCTTATGTATTATTGAAGGAATTAGAGAAAGTAAATTTATTTATTTCATTGCTTTAAATTTGATACCCGTATATATACATGTGGCTAGATATATTACGTACTCTCGACGAAAATTGAGCTTCTCAAATTAAGCAAGAAATTCATATTTTGTGTATATTGCTCAAGGGCGGATCCACGGGGTGGGAACTGCGGAGAAGTAAGGATACTGGCGCCGTTCTGTTGAAACCATTTGTCGGCGAGATCACGAGCTTCAATTCTAGGCATCAAATAATCGGTTATCATGCTGCGTTAACGGTCACCAGCATCATTTTTGATTCCACCGGCGCACAAAGCACATCAAACTGTTTGTTTTTTCTGTATGAAATGTCAGCTCTTGAATCACTTTCAACACATATTACAACTGCTGAATATCTGGTGATTTCACTTGCTTTCACTTTGAAATTTACAGCAATCAACATTCAAAAGGAATTTTTATATAACCCAAAGTATGTTCAAAATGAAGAAGCACATTTAAAAATCACTTGTCTGTAATTTCCCTTTTTGATTCCCTCGCTTGTGGAAGCATCAATGCGGAAAGATGCTTATGGTGGATACAACTAATGTGACGGTATACCAAAAACACATCAGATATATAAGTGAGGTGCGTGTGCATGCTTATTAAATGAAGCGCAGCCAAAACGATGCGATTAAATGATTGAAAAATTAAATAAGCAATGTTAGAAAAGTGTATAAAACACAAAACAAAACAGACAATGAACATAATTGGCACAAAATAAGAATAAAGCACACCGAATTGTTGTTGTACTTATGAATAAATGGTGTTGTTGCACAAAATTAATGTTGTTGTCGCACAAAATAAGCGTTGTTGTCGCACAAAATAAGCGTTGTTGTTGTAATAATAATGAAAAATCACACATCACTGCGCTTCAACGGAGCGTATGAGCAACATTAAACAAGCGACGCGGTGCGAGATATGAGCCGCGAAGTCTAGATATTTTTTTAACGACTGTCAAAGAGAGGCCACATGAAAAATGTGTTTAGCAATAACGACATTTATTTAATTTCAGGCGCACACAGTTCTTTCTGCAAGAACGTGTGTATTTAAATTTGACGGTTGTGAGTACTTTATGTGCGAATATGTGTATGTATGTGTAAGTATATCTCTATTAGTATGCAAATGGTGGCGGAAGCGTTGATTTTTCCTAAGACTTAGACTTATATACATATATATATGTGTGTTTGCGTTTTCAATGTTAAAATATGCGCCTAACGGTATTTTATTTGCCTTCTGGCACGTGACTTCAGCGCTTTTATTTCCACTCACTTATTATTTACTGTCTAGTTTGCTGTTATAATTCAGCATGTGCGCACATGTTGGCGTCGCTTTCCGTAATTTTATTTAACTTTTTCTTAAAAAAATTGCATTTTAACAAACCAAAAAGTAGTTTAAAATTTATTATGGAAATTTATGGCTTCAACTTATTATAGGAAATAACACTTACACATTTACATTTGGTTGGCACTGGTTTTAATTTTCGAGATGGGAGTTATATGTTTGTCAAGTTCAGCAAATTGTCGACGCAATTTAGAATATATTGATTAGTCAACAACTAAAACAATTTTTTTTAAGTTCAAAAGCACGATTTGATAAATCAATAAATAAAGGCATCAGAGATATTAAAATTTATAAGGAAGCAATAGTGCTCTCAAGATATTTTATCATGCTCCCAAAAATCGCCTGGATCACAGAATAACTTTTCAAGAAGCCAATGCCAAATATGTGATCCCAGTGCGTACGGCTGGCGTTTTGTCTTAAATCGCGGTAAATTTGTCAGTTACATATGTATATCGATCAATTCGGGGAAAATTTTGCTTTGATAATAATATATCCTTCTGTCCCAAATGAATTGAATAAAAATAATGGAGTGTAAAATATTCAGTTACACCCGAACTGTACGCTTTTTAACTTGTTTGAAATTATTATTATAATTTTCTTTATTTTTCGCTGGCATTAAGCTGTTCCGAATTTTTGACTTCTTTCTCTCTCTATCTCTATGTGTTTACTATCTAGTCTAGTAGTCTAACTGCACAATTATTTCTTGACTTAATGTTTCCATGATATTTTTTTTAAGTTTAAATGACATTTGTCTTTCATTGCCAAAGAGCATCATTCAATTGTTGCACGCACACACAACAAAAACCATAGTGATAAGCGCAACAACAATGCGACTACAAAGCTGTTGAGGTAGTTGTGGCAACGCCAAGGAAATAAGCGCTCACGGCTCGCAGCTTAATGTCGTGCTATTGCATTATTATTTATGAGTATGAATGTGTGCATGCACGGTTTTTAACAGTTTTTTTAGCGAATAAAAGTTCCTAGATAAACATTCTTTGAATATGAGTACACCAAATCTTGAAAGAAATAAATTAAATCTATGAAGTGCCATACAGGTTTACCAAAATAGTATATATATAGCAGTAGGTAAATTCATTACTTCGAATGTAAACAGCGATAATTTCATTTTAATCCAATTAATTAAGTTAGAGAACTTAAAGCTTTCGAGAGCGCTATACTTAATTTAATATTATGTCTATCTGTAATACATTGAGTCGACCGTTTGACTTTGCTACCAATGATAAAATGAAAATGTGTCGTAAATTTTCGTCTTTTTTCATAAGCATGTAAATATGTCGTGCTTATCACATGTGTACTTGTTCGAAAATATATATATATTTTTTTAGTCTTCATAGTAGTTATTATCTCTCTGAAGAAGGTATCTTCTTAAAACTTTTGTGTGACCGTATTCCTCAACTTCGTCCCTTGTTCTTATAAATAAATCGGTTATTCGTACTTTGAGCTGTCAGTCTTTAGTATTAATTTACATAGGCTATTATAAGTATTTATCCTTTTTTACTGCTGTTAGCAACGTGAAGTAAGAGTTTATAGAGGCCATTATAAATACATATCTTTTATTACTCCTATTAGCAACGTGAAAACTTAATTTTTTTACTGGATATCTTCTTTATCACAACGTTAAAAAACAGGCTGTCGAAGGTGACTCTCTATACCGTTTAGAAATTAGATATTCTCGATCATAATGTTATGCAAGGTGTTTTACAAAGTAAACAGAACTTTTTGAATGTAGCGCCCCCTGGTGGCGCCGTTTATAGGCCGAAAAAATATCTACATAGATCTATCTCAAAGACCAGAAGGAATTGCAACTCAGTAGTGTTCCCCAAGGTGTCTTTACAAAATTTGGCTAAGATTATTTCTAAAATACCACCACAATCTCGTAAAAGTTTAGATCGTTTAACTATGTATATCATATAGCTGTTATACAAACTGACCCTCAGCTATATAAATCAAGGTAAACATCTTTTTATACACCTTTGCACTAAAATATGTACCTCGGAAAGGCATTGTAGCTTCTGCGCAGCGGTTAATCGGTAGGAAAAGGAAATAATTGCATTATTATTAAATACATCATATCAAAAATTTGAAGTTGTGCTCCTCGTAATCCCCTATAAATTTCTTTAAAGTAACCACAAACACTTCCTTAAGATACCCCATTAACTGCCTTAAGACAGATAAATTCTTGTTTTGTTATTGCTTTCTTTTCAATTGTCTCTGGGCTTACATTCGGTTTTACCTGTACCGCAATTGCATTGCAATTAATTTAAATTTACAATGCCGACCACAAAAACACGCACACCTACACCTTGCAACTGCATTCAAGATGTGTACGCTTGAAATGTAGAGAACAATCAATGCCTTTGTGGCATTTAAAACCACAGAATCACAGAATGTTGGCATAATTGCAATTAGTTGCGCGCGAAATTGTTATTAATTGCAAAGTTTTCAAGGTCTCGGCCAGGCACGCAAATGCAATAAAACGTTACTCCACAAAGGTAAGATATGAAAGCTCTTTGGCATTTGTCTGCAGCGAAGAAGCCAATGCATTTGCAACACTCTCAGTTGCAGGTATAGCTGTGTGCAGGTGTTTGTGTGGGTGTGCGTTGAAGTAGGAGAAATCTAATTATCAATAATTATTAGCAGGCACACTAATTATTCTAGTGCTTTGTTAAAATTTACATTTAATTGTTAGGAGTTATAACAAGTTCAACGCTGTCTTCAAAAAGTTACTCATACGCCGTGTTCACATTCCAATTTTTATACCCGAACTAATTCACTAGTTTTTGTGACATCGATCTTAAATTAGGCAATCCCCGAAGAAAATGTTCAGATCGGTCACTATGGCATACAAATCTTTTATTTGGCGAGATATCTTTGAGAAACTTCTCATTAATTGTTATCATAAGTATAGTTTTTATCTGAAAAGTAACTTAGTGGCAATATTACGGCCAATAGATCTGCTAAATGCTTGACCATTTAGCATCATACTCAAGAGAACGGAACAAAATGTTCATTTTCTGAAGAGTTAAGGCGTCAGTAGGGTAATATTTCCTGTTTTTTGACCTTCTTTTTTTCATAGAAATTTATATTCTACAATAGAACTTTTTCACATATTATGAGGAATATCGTAGAGTATATAAACAATTTTTTCGTGATTTATTTATGACATCTATCGGAGAAATGGCTGGGTGAATGAGATGCGTTTTTTCACAGACGGACATGATTTCTCATGTTTGGATCAGCTGAAACACAAAACCCCAATATATTCTTAAAAAGTACTGAATGGTTATCGTCCTTACTAGAATCATGAAAAAATGCTGATAAATAAATAAATAAATAACGTTTTTTTTTTCTTAATTTTTCCCCATGTTTTTTTTTTTTAATAAATTTTGCCGTAACATTGTCAATAAATTATAAAAAATTATGAATATAGTAGGGACGATAGCCAGGCGTTTTATGAACATTTAAAAAAAAATGTTTTATTATTTATTTTCTCCCCGTATTGACAGGTTGACTTTTTAAATATATTTTAGACACTTCTGGTGATATGCAATTTCCCGCTATGAGCCGCCCGTCCATTGCCACCGCACACGCTTTCATGCTGGTCTATGCGTCCGCGTCTGCGTCGAGCTTTCAATGTGTCAAACAGTGTTTTGAGGAGATACGTGAGCAGCGCGCCGACTATCAGGTGAGTTTGATTGTTTGTGTATTATTTTTAAAATCAATTGAAGAAGGAGGTTTGAGGGGTTTTGAAATTGCATTTATGGTATTTTAAGTTATATGGCTACGTGGTTGATGTGTAGTCACTTTCTGTGATTTAAGTGTGGTTAAACTCATTCATTTTCTTTTGTTATATTTAATATATTCCTATCGCTATTAACCGAATTTGAATTTTGCCAGGAAGTAAATATATAAATCTAAGCGGTTTTTTAAAAATGAACAATAGCAACTTTGCCATCTCATTTTTAGGTAGATGAATCGTGAATATCTGAATTTTGTCTTCGGCCTCTTGAATTTTTATTTGAAGACTCTACCGTCTTTAGGTCACTCAGATAGAAAAACATCGACAGAAAACCCTGGTTTAACGTTCCGCTTTAGAAAGAAAACAGAAGTCAAGTAATGAAGGAGAAAGTACCGCTGTTTCCACTTCATTTTCGTCCATACAAATTTGACAAAATGCGTGCGGCAAGACTTTTAGTCTTTAATAGGCTGAACAATGATCAGTACAGACTCCTATGATTGCGGCTAGATGAACTTTGCTAAGCGAACGTAGTTCAGAATATATCCTACTTTCCTCTCCAACCAAAGTCTGACGATGAATGGCTTAAAGCTATATTTTAGAGAACTATTTCAGATAGTCCACTAACTTTTAAAGCTCTGAGCTGCACTCCGAAGCAGTACGTCTACTGCTACTTTATGACTAAAAGGGACAATAGTCTTTAGGTTGCAATACCTTTACCTTATTTTACTTTATTAGCAGTCACTTTTACTTGAAAAGCACTACAGTGGTCTTGTAGCCTAACACCAAGTTAAGAAAACTGTGTCAGGTTGGTAAACGTCACTTTGAGCATTGAGGAATATTCTATTGTATAGACTACTTAGAGTGACAACTGACAGTTGACTGTTGACGGTTGGATAAACAATTAATTTTTTAAATTATTCATTAATGATTTTTCGTGGATTTTGAAATTTTATAATTTATATATCAATTAAATGAAGGATTCAATAATTATTTTCCTTTCCAGCGAAAGCAGTTTTTTTTATTCCGAAATCAGCGGAGCTTTTACGGGTTAAACCGTTTCAATTTGTATTCTGATTAAAGAGTTCGACCTCCGAGTGACCCAGAGGGAATAATCATTTCGAAAACACAAAAAAGTTTTAAGTAAACTATGCACAGACTCAAACTTATGACACTCCAGGCGATTGAGATTTTCGAGCAGCATTAACTAAGCTTAGGAAATAAGCTATTTTGTGTCAGATTTTAAGAGCACCGTATTTTGAAATATGTTACTTATTCATTGATCTTTATAACTAAGGCAACAAAGTTTCGTTGAAGCAAAAACATTTATTGAATTTTTCTATAAAACAAAAAAGAACTGATTGACCTTAACCATTGCTATAGCTGGTAGATTTAAAAATTCGCTTTCGCAGCATACAAAAACTACAACAACAACACAAGCATACAGCGGCTTTGTTTCGCGTTCGCATTTTGCCTGGCGAAACATGCTTTTCGGTGTTGAAACTCTGGTAATTGTAGCATCGCAGCTGACACATTGTTGCTGACATGTTGAAAACATAAAGCCACAGGTTCAATGAAAAAAACGAAAACTTAAAACAAAAAGTCACCAAAAACAATGAAGCAAACGAGAACAATAGTTGTGCACGGAAAAATAACCGTTATAAATACAACGTGTGAAAAAATCGCACACACAGGTCAACAAATGCAAAACATACACGAGCGCACGTACAAGCAAACGGGAATGAAATATAATAATAAGAGTAACAGCAAATCATTCATTGTGTTCTTTTGTGCCTTGAAAATGCGAAAAAAGCCAATTTTCACGAAATTCAATAAGTTTTGCTCTGCTTTTTTTTGCTCAGTGTATTTTATAGCATTTTTCAGCTCTTCCCCTCACATTGAGTAGCGTCAAAATTTTAATTGGACTAGCAGTTTTGCAAGCTTCTAAAACACTGTCACTTGCGAGAAATTTGATTTCGCCGAAAAGCGAGCGCATTCGCTTAAAATATTCACGCTCGATGCTGCTGATGGACAGGAGCCAACTAGAAGTATTGTTTAAGGGGCTATACCAGTGTGACACTTTCAAAAAAAAAAATTTTTTTGTTTGCTTTTTCGATAGTCCTAATATGCTATAAAATCGGCAAGGTCGTAGCTTGAATAGTTTTTGGATAGCAATGCTCTAAAGAGTGACCGCTCGGAGATACACACCTACAGCTATTGACAGCTAATTAGAAACGATGTTATTTTCCAATAAATCACGTATTTATACTGTATTTTCATTTATTTTATTAAAACCTATGTTAAACTTAAACTCTAAGAGTAAAAATTTTATTTAAAATTCCTTTTTATTATGAAGATATTAACTAACAAAAGTGAAATCAACAATTTGAGTGCGACAACTAATTAGAAACGAAAATATTTTATAAGCAAAAACTAATGATATTACAAAAATGTGCTTACTTTCAGTTGGTATTTTGTTGCTTAACCCTTTTACTATAATATGACTCCACATCCACTGCGGGTTAGCGTTATTAGACTGTGATAACATACTGCTGGTGTTATTTGCTATGTCGTCCTTATTTTATCAAAAATAACTTTAATATTTGGCATATCTTTGATACTAACGGCTTTTTTAACATAATGCCAGAGATGTTCCCAACTGGGTTGGACGATAGCAACTCCAAAACCTTGATGGCATATTCAACAAAACACTTTTGTGTCAACTTCGCCGTATGCTCTGGATCGTTATCTTGTTGGAATTTCCATATAACAAGTAAATTTTCCTCCGCTCTTGGCATCATGACATTTTTCAGAATGTCGATACGTCTAAATACGTTTCCGCTGTTTTTAAATTCCATAAATCTCATGGAGTGTACCAACACAACACCAAATAAAACATCCCTGCACCATGAAAGATCCTCAACCATACTTCACTTCGCGTGACAGATAGCGGGGATTTTGATTGATTGGACGGCGAACATACCTTCGACTATCAAAACCTTTGCGACTAATTTATGTTACATCGCTCCAAACGACATAACTCTATTGATTTGTTGTCCAAGACCAATTAGAGTTGGCAAAGTGTACTCGCCGTTTCCTATGAATTTTAGTCAGAAGTGGTTTCCTACGTGCTTCCCTGCCGTGAAGTCCAGATACGACCAAATATCGGGAAATTGTTTTCTTGGATATTTGGACATTATAATCGTCTTAAATTTCAAGTAGAATGTCAGTGCAACCCTCGTTTTGGGTCGAAACATTTAATCAAGTACCATCTTTAAAAAAATCGCGAAAATCACCAAATTTTTCATGCGTTACACTGGTGTAGCCACTTAATAGTTTTTCTGATTTGCGTTTTTTTTTTTTTTAATTTTTTATAATTTTAATTTTTCAGCTTCATATACTAAAATTCTATATATTTTTCTTTAGAAAAATATTTCCAAAAATGTTTTCTACATTCTGTATTCTAATTGTTAATTCCAGCTGTAAAAAGGAATCAGCGTTGGAAATATTGCTTTAAAAATTAATTGAATTTAGATTTAAATTAATTATACCCTAAACAGTTTACCACGAATCTTGTAACACCCAAGATTTACACGTCCATTTCCCCCAAGAAAATGCTCAGTTGTCGGAACAGCTATAGTTGCTATACAAACTGAACGATCTGAATCAAATGCTTGTATAGAATACTTTTTCATTCGACAAAATATCTTTGGCAGAGATTATTGCATAAGACAATGGCGCAAAAAAAAAAAAATAAATTGTTACTGAAAAAAATATCAAAGGAATCCAAAAAGTTATTTTGGACGGCCATAAAGTAAAGCTATTCAAGATAACAGGCACTCTAAAGATATCAAATGATCATTCACGAATATTTGAGTACTCGTATGCGGAAACTCTGTGCAAATTGGGTGCCGCGCAAACTCACTTTTGATCAAATACAACGACGAGTTGATGATTCGGGACAATGTGTAGAGATATAAAATGACTAAGAATTCACTCCACAATTGAATACTCGCCTTTGCTGCAAACGAACGCAGGCGAGAAGAAATAAAAAATTGATGATCACTTAAAGTTCCTCAACCAGTTGGACAGCTCTTGATTGCTGTGCAAGTAGACACCACATCCATCGAGACACACACATACACACATAGCGCATTTGCAAGCATTTTATTAACTTGTTGTTGTTCATGGATATTGCTGCAAAGCCACAATTGGCGTGTGAGGTCAGCAACAGCGACAAGCGCTTGCAGTCCAACTGAAAGTTGCAAAGTCCACTCCCACATCGATCAGCGCAGCAACCAACGCTGGCAACATTGTGGCAACAACTTTACGACGCAACGCTGGAAGGACTTACCGTTGCCGCTACAACTCATCGTGGGAGAAGATTGGCGTTGCTAGTAAATTTGTACGTTGGCTGTATGAAGTTGATGGAATTTAACGCCTTCAACAAACTGACGTACATATTTTCTAGATGTTTTCTAACCAGTCAACTGAAAAGTCCCCGGCCATTCATAGTAAACATATTTATTTTGGCAAAATGTGTTTTGTTTTTATTCAACATAGTTCCCTTCAAGGGTGGTACACAGATTAAAATGACTTTCCAACTTTTCGAAATCACTTGTAGTATGATTTGTCAACTGCTTCAAAATAAACCTCAGTTTCGGCGATCATCTCTTTATTCGACGAAAATTATTTAAGAGCGAGCCGTCTTTTGAGTTTTGAGAACAGGAAGTAGTCGCTAGGGGCCAGATCTGAAGAATACGGTGGATCTGGAAGCAATTCGAAACCCAATTCATGGATTTTTGCAAACCGATTGCACTGACTTGTGGCATTGTCTTGGTGAAACAGTACTGTTGTTTTGAACTGCGGACAGCTTGCGGCGATTTTGCCTAAGGGTCCAATAACGCTATGTAATAGTCGTTGTTTATGGTACTACCTTTTTCAGGGTAATCAAAAAATTATAACTTACACATTGTGAAATACAGACGCCATAAATTTGCCAGCAGACTGTTGCGTTTTTTCACGCTTTGGAGCGGGTTCGTTGTGTGCAGTCCACTCGCATGACTGTTGTTGGACTTTGAAGTGAAATAATGGAGCCAAATTCTCAGGTTTATTACGCTTTTACATTTCAAAACACTGTTCCCAATCATAAGCCCGTCGTTATTTTTCCCTCAAAAGTTAGTTTGCGCTGTACTCACTTTGCATAGAGCTTTCTCAAACACAAATACTAATGAATGATGTGATGTACACGTTCAGTTGATATCTTTAAAATGCCCGATAAAATTCATACACTAGAGAAAAGGGGTTTCGATGAACCACAAATATAACCAGTAATATACAATCTTCGAAATCGAGTTGGATCAGCTATTGCAAGCCTGTTGAAACGCCGTCTTATTGAAAGGAAATGTCGCCGAGATCACGAGCTTCAATTTCAGGCATCAAACAGTCAGTTGTCATGGCGCCATAACGGTCGCTATTGACGGCTACGTTTTCAATGGCATCATTTTTGAAGAAATATGGGTCGAAGAATCCACCGGCCCACAATCCACCCCAAACCATTGTTTTAACTGGATGAAATAATAGCTCTTGAATCTCTTAAGGTTGCTCTTCGTCCCAAATGCGTCTCTTTGTCCGAAAAACATCGAGTCTTCTTGGAATTTTTCAAGAACTCATAGAGTAGAGCGATGTCGCTTGGGAATGTCGAAGGATTCAGTTCTTGCACAAGCTGTATTTTATTCGCTTAAGATCTCGATGGTAAATGTGAAATCTCAAATACACTCGATATATTAGTATATTAGCTGAGATAATATACTATAAATAATATTTTTGGATCTTACCTTATCTTTAAATTCTCACATCTTAGAAAGTTTCATGGTAATTATGTTCTTTCTGACGAGTAAATAAAGATAAACTGAATTCCGTATATGAAATCGCTTTTATTGGCTTTATTTTTCTCCGTCAGCACAATCTATCTTATATACGACCAATCTATCATATATGTATGTTAGTACGAGTATTTATGCACTGACTTTGTAACGATATGTAACAGTTTAAAGTCAGCACTCAACTGCCTCATTGCCCCGTCAATCAACTCAATGACGGCTTTTGTATTATAAATGTATGCGTGCTTACAGGTGCCTCAGGTTAATGACTACCCATTTCGGTGTTATTCACTGCCTGAAGTGGCTGCCAGTTGGCTATTTAGCAAAGTGAAACAGTTAGTTGCCAACAGCATTAAGCAGTCACTCAAGTACTTAAATCATTTTCAATGATTGCATCAGCATTCTGCGGCAGTCATACACATACGTTAGTAGCACGAGCTAAAGTACCGATGGCTGCTGACATGTAATTACCAAAAATATTTGAGGAAATTATCGAAACAAGTGCGTGAGATCTTTGAAGTGCCAAAACTTGGCAGCACTGATTTGTACATGTGCGTATGTGGATATTTCAAAGTGGGTGAAATAAGTATGCAACCGAACCATAAATGGCTCCAAATCTGCTAAGGTATGAAGGCCAGTCTACTGTCTCAAATAAAATAAGAGACTACAAGGGATTGCTCACAGGGTGGAGTTCTATTCACCTAACTATGGAGCTTAGTAGTAGATGAGCTCCTTGAGTTGCACACAAACAATGGGATTCGGTGCCAGGGGTACCCCGATGACATTATCATATTGGCGGCATTGCCCAAAGGGATGGTATAATACTGTAGGGCTAAACATCAATCCATCAAAAACAAGCGTCGTCACTTTCACAAAGCGAAGGTCTATTTCGGGCTTGAGGACCCTTGCTGGCAGTGGCTGAAAGGCAGTTATCGTCAGTTAGCTGTATACCATGATCGTAGAGCCTATTTTCATTTATGGAGCAGTTAATTGGGCATTGAAAGCAACGCAGTCTTCGGTAGATCTGCAATAACCGGAGCTGCACAGCCTCGCCGGCATCTTGGCTTCACGGCCAATGCTTACTTATCCAACCTCAGCACTTGACGTCATACTGGAGCTCATACCGGTACATCTAGTATTGAAGTATACAACAGAGGGGTATAGCCAAGGGAAGATAGGGTCGTCACAACAAATGAAGGCCTTAGGGGAAGACATACCACTGGTCTTTCTATTGACCCTATAAAGGTAATATACAAATAATCAGCAAGACGATCTGAGTCGATTTAGCCACGTCTGTCGTCTGAATATATATACGCGAACTATCCACTCAAGAAGCTGCTCATTGGTCGAAACCGCCAGTATTGGAGCACTATAGCATATAGCCGCCATACAAACTGAACGATCGGAAACAGGTGCTTGTATGAAGAACTTTTTTCATTTGACAAGATAACTTCAAGAAATTTGGTATGGATATTTAGCGGAGGAATTAGTATAATTCTCTTAAAAATAGTTTAGACCGAAATCTTTTCTATTTGTGAAGGATATTGTAGCTTTGATGCAACCGAAGTTAACATGTTTTCTTATTATTAACTCTTTTATTTTGATTAAATCAACACATTTTGCACTTACGTTCGCTTACTATTACTATCAACTTTAAAAATTCAATTACTTTTTATATAATAACTATGATTGTTCCCTTTGAAGCCCTCATTTTTAATCAGTTACATTATTTTCTCACTTGCAGAGCGAAAGTGCTGGAGTGCTCTGCCAAGGAGGATCAAAACGTGACTGACCTCTTCAAAACGTTGCTGTCGTTATCGCGATTTCTGCCCGTCGGGAGTAATAATGACGTTACAAGTGGACTCAAGCGACGCTCTTCGGCATCGTCAAGTAGAAGTAAGTATTCTCACACATGGCCAAATTTACACAGCACAGAGATAGTTGTGGTAATGGAAAAAGAAGAAGGCTGCAAAAGACACAAGATGATAATTAAGCGAAGATTAGTAAAATGAAATTCAACTGCATGTAGCACGTATTTGTCGCTTCCGCGGTGACATAGACGGCCTCAGTGGCCCATTGTGTAATTGGAAGTGAGTTCGGCGCACCAGTAGCAACAAACCACCACTTAATTGCAACCCTGTGCATTTGCTCTTTAAGTAAATTTTAAGTAAAAACTGTTTCCATATAGCTTTAGAGAGTCTTGAACATCCAGTTGATTTTATATCTCTTCCTTGTGACTAAACTGAATAAAATCGCACCTGACTTCCTTATAAATACCTAAAAAAATTATTTTTAACCTTTTGGATGACTTTTTTTGAACCATTAACATATCGCATTATGGAGCAATTTTCGGATTTCGAAATGTTGGCCGCGTCTACGTCTCAGATAGTTCATTTGTTGAATCCAATTTTTGATGACTCGTTCGAGCACTTCAACTGGTAAGTGGCGATTGACAAGCGTGATGTTTTGCTACAAGGTCTGAATCGAAGCGATATTGTCGGCATAGATTTGAGACTTTACTTATCCTCTCAGGAAAAGGTCTAACGGTGTGATATCACAGCTCTCGGCTTTCCATAGCCTTTGGTCTCAGATATGGTTGCTATATTTTCTTCACTGTCTGCTGAACGTGGTCTATTCGGTCAAATATTTTACAGCTGCCACATGAGTTCAGTATGCCACTGCTTTCGTGCGTTTATCGGTATTTTCTTTGCGCCTTTTACTTTTGCACCGCTTGTCATAGTCATGGTTTAGCACTCCTCCACCTTTTGCACTACGTTGCACTCTGAGGTTCCATATTTCACAGCATTTTGCTTCGCCTCGTTGCTTCTGCTTCGTCATCACTTGCTGCTCGTGTATTTTCCTGCAATTTGCTTTTGTTATTGTTTCCGTTTATTGCTACACTTGCAACTTGCCATTCATTAGTTTGGTGTTTTACTCCGTGTGCACGGTTATTTTCAGCATGCAACATGCCCGAGCAGTTATTTGGCGGTGTTGTTGTGTCGCCGAGTATTTTTCTTAAAATCAGCAACACTCGAACGCAATCGTGTGTCTTTGTACTAATATACAAGGGCGGTTTGATAAATCTGAATTAAAATTTGTAATTATTATGTAGAGCACAGTGGCTAATCCATGGCGGTTTCAGGCCTCAAAACTAAGATGAGGGTCAGAAATTCTGGATAATCTACAGTTAGAGTATATTGAGCTATTCTTTAAGCACACCAACTTTAATTATATTTTAATACATTGCCTTCTCAAGCAGCCACTATATTTATACAGTCAAATATGCAATTATTCCGCAGTTAAATAAGGTATCCGCTGGTAGCGCCACCGCAATTTGGTGGATGAATGTTGTATTTAATTTCTTGCTAACAGTAATTTGTCGCAGGAAATTGCTTACCACAAAGTGCGCCATGCACACATGCCACGAAGCGATATTGTTTTGGTTATTATATTTTAAAATTTCAAAGCAAATATTCAACGAAATGAAAATATTCAAATTGGAAACATCAGCGGTTCCAAAAATGGTTTCTGCAAGTCACCATTTATACATATAATTAGCTAATTGGCTGGTTTTGGTTAAAATATTAACATTATTTTGGAAAGCTCTCTTACCTGCACGAACTTGTTTTAAAATATTAATTATACGCCGTGGTGAACATATAAAATTTTATGTATGGACTCTTTACAAATATCGCACCTTCTTCGAATTGTTTGGGATTTTTTTATTTAATATATTTCTCTTCAATGGAAGGTCCTCCTACATACAGTTTTCTATTTTTTCTTATTATCAGATAGAATTTATATCTCGCTTCTAACAACTTGAAAAAATATCTTGTTCCTTAGATTTAGTAGGAAATTGAATGCCCTAAAAAACGATCTCCTATGATTTTTTCGTAAACCCAGCCGTTTAAAAGATATTAACGGTTGAAGTTTGATTATTTTTGGGAAAATTTTTTATTTCTTATGAATTTTATAACTCAATGAAAAAAATCATTATGAATGATGAAACTCATAGGTTTTTGGAGAGGCTTCTTTAGAGGTATCTAGGAACCTATTTTTCCGAGTACCAAACGAAAATTTTTTTTTTAAATCACCCTAATATACAATCATCATAATGATGCTTTTGTTGTTCTTGTTGAACCGATTTTCTATTTCCTGCTTGGGTGATAAGCTTCAGTTTGCTTGTCATCGAAGACATCTAACGGTGGGCCCAGGGAACGTGCTGTTTCGGTGGAGTAGTACTATGGAGAAAGAGGTGTTAAATGAGTGGGGTTTGATCGGCATGCAAAGAGGTGGTTAGAGTCACGCGGGAACTCGTTGCATGCTGGGCACATATTATCGATTCAAGATAAGTTGCTACCTGCTAAAGTATACAAAACGAAGTTGCGCAAGGGTCACTATAGATTCAAACGATAACTCGAGCTCGTCGTCTGCAATTAGTGGTAGTTTGACTCAAGTACATCATTCGTTGTGAGGAAGCCAGTGAAGGTGTTAATGGCTCCACTGTGATTGGCGGTCAGTGGGTGTTCGAAGTGAGTTATGTCGTCTACGAGTACGTAGTCATGAAAAGGCCGCTGAATGTTCTGAGGAGGCGGCTTTGTTTCATGCAAACAACAGATTGTCTCTGTGAAAGCGTTGCGGATTTCTTAGTGGAATGTATTAGGCTCCTGGCAGAGAAGAAGCAAGAGTGGTCGGAGAGGTAGCCGTGTAATTTTGAGCACATGTCAACGATTCAATTGCGCGTCGTCAATATCGTGCAATCATCAGTATACGAGGTTATAGAAATTGTCTCTTGGGGTTGAGGGAGCTTTGAAATGAGGAAATTAAATAGTAATGCGGAGGTGACACTACCCTGCGGTATCTCTTTTTTATTTCCTCTCAATTTGGAGTTTTTACCTCGAAAAAAGAGGTTTGTTAATCACTCAGCGCATATTCTACTTACTCAATCCTATAGAGAGCATTTATTGTTCAATGTCCTAAAGTAACATTGTGTGTTTGACTGTATCCTCTCACAGTGTGGATTTTGGTTAGGGCTTTGAATTATGTGGGTGTTTGTGATGCTGTGCACTTTGTGGAAGCCATGCTGGTTGTCTGAAATTGTCTATGTCGAGAATAGCATACTTTTGTATTCCTATGACTGTTAGGCATACGTAAACCAATATGAACTTCTTCCGGACCAAGAACTGTCAAAACTACATAAAACAGATATTTATCCTATTTTTCTTGCATTTTTATCCAAGTCAAGCCCTGGAAGGTTCGTTGAACTGTGCTTTTCAGGCAAGTCTGCGGTTTCGAAAATAGTGCAATCTATTGTGCCCAAAAAATAAGGTGACGTTGTATTTATTTTGAAAATTAGTTATTTATTCTTCGGAATCAATTTCATCTCCTTCAAAGTAATCTCCTCCCGATGCAATGCACTTATGCCAATGGATTTTCCAATCTTCGAAACACTGGTTGTAGTCACTTTCCGGGATGGCCTTCAGTTCCGTCTTCGCTGCGGCTTGAATCTTCTCTATCGTATAAAAACGGTGTCCCCGGAGCGGTCTTTTGAGCTTGGTGAACAGCCAGAAGTCGCACGGCGCCAGATCAGGTGAATACGGTGGTTGCGGAATGATATGGGTTGAGTTTTTGGCGAAATGATCACGAATTACGAGGGCAGTATGGGATGGTGTATTATCGTGGTGTGAAAACCAAGAATTGTCTTTCCACAATTCCGGCCTTTTTAGGCGGATAGCGTTACGCAATCGACACATAACGTTCAAATAATATTTCTTGTTGACTGTGTGACCGGTTCGAAGGAATTCATAATAATCGAAGATAATCGAAAAAAGCAGTCAACATGACCTTGATTTTGGCGCGATTTTTTTGGTCTCGGCTCTCTTTTGGCACGATATTCGCTCGATTGATCGTTTTTTTTCGGGTTCCTAGATTCAAGTCTCACCGCCAGTTATAATGCATTTCATGTCACCCTATTTTCGGTACCAGTCGAGATTTGACGCGCTTGAGGCCCAAAACATCCTTCAAAATGGTATTGGCTGAGTCTTTCGATATGCCAGCTTCATCAGCAAGATCTCTAATGTTAATTGACGGCATTTCAACACCAAATCTTTGATTTTTTGAACGTGAGCTTCGTCGGTTGAGGTTGATGGTCGCCCTGGACGCTTTTCGTCTTCGACACGTTCACGGCCGGCTTGGAACTCACTTGTAAACATTTTTTTTAGACATAGCCTCATCACCAAAGGCTTTCTGCACCATCCTCAACGTATCCGCGGCAGAAAATTGATTCCGTAATTTAATGCAAAATTTAATGCAAATTCTTTGCTCAACAAATTTCGACATCGCAAAAACCGAAAAACTCACTTTTAGCAGCGTATCACGTATCTCAAACACTAATGAATATTTTGACATGAAATTTGACATAAATGTGACTAACAGTACTGCCAACCTAAAAAAGAAATAATTCTCCAAATCCTTCGACGCGTGCAGTTTAAATTCAAATGTCACCTTATTTTTTGGGCACACTATTCCATTTAGACACTACTATGTCACTCTACCTTAATTGCTCTGTATTGCATACAATTTACTATATGCTGTACTCACATTCGATATTTATTGAATGTGAGGCTTGGCTTGTCTCGCTTTTTGTCTCCTAACTTTGCTTAATATATTTATCACTTGATACTTTTAATTAATAACTTCAAACGAAAACAACACGCTTACTCACTCGCTTCTCGTTATCTGACTTGCCGACAAATGAGAAAGCAATCGCGGGCTTGTAGCGACATAATCGACTTATTGGCCAATAAGTAAGAGCAACAGCAGCAGACGACATACAAAGCGCTGTTATGCGGTCATCGATTGCTGTTGCGGAGTTATTGTTGGCGTTGTCACAGTCACTAGCTGCAAGCGGCTGTAAAGGTTAATAATGTTTCAATGAAAGCGAATGAACGCTGTAATCAATGGTGAGCCAATATGAGTACACAGCTGCATTGCTTGGTCACTTGATCGCAGGTGGTTTTATACCTTTATCACGTGTATTTAATTGAGAATATTATATTACTCACGCCATCACCTTGACAACGAAAACGCGCTCAAATCAAATTATCAATTGTTAAATGAGATGAAACGAATTAACTGAGAAGAACATAAAAGTGTACCGGGCTATCCGTGAAGCTCAGTGCACTCACAAACATATAAATCAATAAAAGCACAGTTTGTCCTATTTTTATATAATAATAACAGAAAAATTAAAGCTACCATTGTTAATCCAAACATACTCAAATACGCTTTTTGATGTCAGACAGCAGATGACGAGCTCTCTTGCCATCTCTCTAACATTTGCCTGACGATTTTCAAGCACCATATTCTTCACTTCTTTAAGAGGGCATTCTACTCTAGAATTTTGAAAAACTCATTTTTTCTTTTTTCATATATTTAAAGTTTAGAACCTTAAGAACATATCCTCCAAAGGATTTTTAAAAATTAAAATTATTTTAAGAGCTACAGTTACTTTAGTGACGCAGTACCTAGCCCGGTTCGGTTTGACTCACTTTTTTAAACGCGTTTTTCTCTAAACTACTTTTTTCCACACGCTATAGGCACTATCTCACGTTCTATACAACCGATTTACTTGAAATTTTGTGTGATCTGTGTCTTCTTTATATAATCATTTATATAATCCTTTATCGTTCCTACCAGCATCGTGTGAAAATTTTTGTTTTTAATATTTTAAATTCAGGAATTTCCAAAAAAAAAAGCATAAAAAATAATTTTTATTTTCAGGCAGTCGCCATTGTTCAAAAAAAATTTTTTTTTTCGTATTTTCTGAGGTATGGACTATAACAGCATCCTTACTGATTAAGAATTTCTTTGGTTTTTTTGTTTTTCAGACCACCAGGAGAGTCAGGATCAATATCACCAAGATGCGCCATTTTTTTACACCTGTCTCGCCCCCCTCTAATTATTTTATTTTTGATATTTTGTGTAAATTTTTTTTTCTGCATTCTTAAGATATCAATAAAAACACCATAAAAAAGGATAGTAAAAATATTTTTTGTTTTTTTTTTTTAATAAAATACAAAAAACTGCCCAAAATTTGATTTCTAGACTAGAATACGCCCTTTATATTTTCTTCAGTTGAAAACATCGAAGGTTGGAAGAACGAGCTATGTCTTCAACGCTCTCCACCGTAAGCCTTTTACAACTTTCACAACAATTCCGCACACGAAATTTGGTTGGAAATGCAAAATTTGAGACAAATTCTTTGTTCGATTTCTTCATCCGTTGTAAAAATCGCAAAGCACTACTGAGGTGTACCAACTTAAGCAACTGCTGTAAACAAATTGATTAATCGCGCTCATAATTGATATAATAATTAAAGACGGTCCTACAAACTTAGCAAAATACATCTTTTATTTACTCTATATACTTCCGGGTACTTCATGTCACAATGTATATTGAAGTTCTTTGCGTAGTTTCTTGCGTTTTAAGCTATATCAGCAGCTATCCTGAGCGCAAAAACATCTGCCTGGAATATACGGCAGTACTTACTTCGGCAATTTAAAGTGTCACCAGAGATCTAGCTCTGCATGATAGAACATACTTCTTCAGCCATTTTCATCCGTTAATGTGGACGTTGAATATTACACTGGTTTCTTTCGCCTCTGGCTATATAGTATATTTTATCCACTGATATTTTTATTCATCCTTGTATTGTGAATAAACACAAGCATGTGTCTGCGTTAATAAGTCGCTGCAAATTCATACACAATGGAGGTAACCGCCGCACAATAGCTTTAAATTATTATATAATTTTTAATTAAATGTTAATTAGGCAATAAATGAATCAGTGTGGCAAAAAAAAAACAACAAAAATACAACAGAGAAGCACAAAGTGGCATATAACTCGACACTTTTTATGGCGATTGGAAGTATCACACATAATTGCTATTGTTATTCAATTCGTATTGTTTGTTGGTATTGCTGTCGTTGGTTTTTTGCATTTTTGCCATGCACTAAAGTGACCAATGCACTTTCATCTCCACTTTGCTTTTGCATTATTACCAACGCTCTGCGCATATGTCTTTCCACCTGTCCATCTTCCTACGGCGGTTCATCGGTTCATTTATCCCTCCGTCTGTCCACTTGTTTGTCTACTTTACTGACATGTGCGCACGCCGTGGACCAACGAAATGCCGGCAGCAAAGCAAAGGGAAGCCGCAACAACCGCCAACTCGCCACTCGCATTCAAGTGCATTTCAAATTAAAACATATATACATACGTTCATATCAATATGTATATAACAGGTCAGTTGAAAAATCCTCGGCTTTTTATCCAACATAGTTCCTTTCCAGAGTTTTACGTACATTGATTATAGCGATCCTGAAACTTTTCGATAGCATTTTCGTAGTACGTTTTTTTCTTTGCCAAAATAAGCCTCCTTTTCGGGGAGCACCTATGCATTTAACGAAAATTGAGCATTATTCTGGAACTGAGAACAGGAAATAGTCGCTGAGGGCAATCACAAGTCATGGATTTATGTTATGTTTGTATGGTTGGAATAGCACTCTGCTTCTTCTTTTCTTCAAATGCGGCAATTTTTTAGCGATTTTGTCCTTCAAAGGTCCAATAATGCTATGTAATAGTCGGTTTTGATAGTTTTTTTTTAAACTAGTCAAAATAAGTATTCCTTGTGCATTCCAAAATACAGGCGCCATAAACTTGCCAGCCGAAGGTTGCGTGCTTCCACGCTTTGGATCGAATTCATCGTGTGCTGTTCACTAGAATTATTGTCAATTGGTTTTTGAAGTGAAATAATGGAGCCATGTTTCATCCATTGTCTCATATCGATGAACCCATCCTTATAGTTGGTTATGAATGTGTCCTTACCCGCCCTACATTCATTTTTGGAAGGGGAGACAATGTTGGGGACCGTATTTAAGTTTAATTCTACAGAATTTTTGAAATCCCTGGTATTGGGTGGAAAGGGGAACTTACTAAGTATCTTAGCATACTCGTCACTACAGACAACTAATATGATGAGACTGAGAGTCAGACTGCCTGGTTGAACTGGAAGTAATATCGAACCATTATTTTGGTACTCGTAATAGCTGTCAAAAATCCAAATCCAAAAATCCAAATCCAAAAATCCAAAAAGTATTGCCTCATTGAATATCACATGTCTAAAAAACCACCGTATGCTAACTAAACCCAAATTTTAACAATTTTTTGAATAAAAAAATGCAAATTCTTAAAATATTTATGTAACAAAGTGTGCGAAGAGGTGTGGTTCCAATAAATGGCAGTGGAAGATGGCCAAAACAAAATCTTGTTACAGGTAGTGGAGTATACTAATGATGTTTCCTACAACCTGCCAATCTCAAAAGAACACCTACTACTTGTAAATGGTGTGTATACAAAAAAAAAAAAAAAAAAAAGAGTGAACAAAAGAGACATGACTTTGGAAATCCCTAAACATAATTGGAATTTATAAACCTGATATAATGATATAAGTCGTGTTTCTTTAACTCTTTTCTGTTTTCTAATATACCACCCCCCCCCGCCCTCTTAGAACTATGTAGTCTCCACATGTCTCGTAGTGAGACTTCCTGTGTAACATTTCAATTGCTTCCGCTATGGAAAATTGTAACTTTTGTATTATTGTTGTACATTTTTATTAATTATGTATTATATAAATTAACTTAATGTTTATATATCTTCTTCCGTAGACAAGAATCGCAATGCCAGTCCTTCCGTTTCCGGTCGAAGCTGTTGATCGAGCCACCAGCAGCGGCGATGCCAAACTAAAGCCCAGATCTAGGTCAGCATGTATAAGTGTTATTAGTTTTTTGCTCTATATTTACCAACCCCACTCTTGTTGTTTTGGTGGTTGTGTTGCTGATGAAAGGCTAATAAAGAATATGCTCCAAATTGCAGGTCACTCATACGCCGTGCTTGACGTAAAACCAAACAGCAAATCAACAACGCGTCTGATGACTGTAATTTGCAATAAAGCAGCGAAAGGAGGCAAGCGTGAAAGGTTGATTAGGCGAAAATATATAAAATTATATAATAAAGAATATATCACAGAAGCAAATGGACACCAGCAACAAAAAAAGTAACAATAAACATCAAAAGCAAAGAGAAGCGGAAACTCAAAGCTACAGTTGTCGGCATACATAGGCTTGGGCGAGTATGTGTGTGTGCGTGCTGGTGTTGGTGTGCAAGTAGGAAGGCATAAATGCGTGTGTGTGTACATTGTGATTATTTACATTTCTTAATAACAGTCGTTAAAGCGAATTCAAATTTAACAAATAATAAATAAAATGATAAGCGTAATTACATACTTCTTCTTCTTTATTGGCGTAGACACCGCTTACACGACTATAGCTGAGTTGAAATAATTGCTTACACATGTGGTTGGAAAAAAAAAAAGTTTTTTATATAATCAATGTTGAATAAAAAAAAATTAGACCATTTTGGTAGTTTATGTAATGAATTAGACAATCGTATTTTTCATTTAAAATTGGTTACCAGTATTGCATGTATATGATATAATTTTTTCAACAATTTAATGTTTTTATAAAATTTTTTAAAATTTCTTTTGCTTTTAATATTCGTTATAGAGCTCATTTGGGGATCAACAGTTGCAGTATGGATCCTGTGAAATTGATTCTTGGGCTAGGTTAGGTTAGATGGCTGATCTAGAAAGATCGCAGCTGGACCGCTATATATAGTCCTCTGTGAAGCCATAGAAAAGAAAAAGTCCTGTGTTCGAACTTATAAATTAGCAAAACGCCTTTTGCTCAATAGAAATTTGAACAGGCGCTTAATTTTCATGCCCACCAGTTCGGTGGAATGCCTGAAAGTAAGCGTTCTCAAGTGTTTAAAGCTTTATCTCCTAAATGCGCGAAAGTCAGGAAGTTGAGTTGTTATGTATGTATGTTATGTTGAGTTGTTTCCACCCTTTCATCCTCTATAGAGCTTCTATATTTGGCATCTAGGAAGATTCCATGGCCACGAATAGGACAATGACCTGTTAAAACCCTCGCCTCTAGGAATAGGCTAGTCTTATGACTAGATCCCTTGCGATCAAGCTTGGTTAAAGGATTTTGCGATGGTGTCCTATCTCTTTTCTTGCTAACTCATCAGCTTTGCAATTGAATTCGATTCCGCTGTGGCCTCGCTCCCATACTAAATGACAAAGAGACAAAGATGCTATTAATAATGAGTTTAACTACTCTTTGGCCAACCACACATGTAGATAGGTGCCACCCGTTGAACGCTCTCGAGTGTCTTTTCAACTGAAGTTTTTTCCAGAGCCTTCCACCACATAAAGACTATATAGAACATAATGGGCTTGACTTTGATGTGGTAGGGTCAGAGGTTGTCTTTCAGTGAGGGACGCCACCTTTTGCCAACAGCTCCTCTAACTCCACTATGTGGGTTTCTACGGAATATTTTTTTAATGAGTAAAGGTTGATGGGCATTAAATCTGAGCTAAAGATTTTCACCCACTCAGCTCAGATACCTGACCAGCATGGTTTTCAACGTAGCGTTCCACGATTTTGGCCTCTTAGTTGGCCGCTTATAAAGGCTTTTATGAGTCTAGCGGAGACTTTCTTTGCTAGTACTGGTGATTCCGTCGCAAAAGCTCTACACACGTCACTTCGTCTTATAAAGTTCTACCAAAATCCTATAGAGCTAATACTACTCATAATCCATTCCAAAACTAAAGTCGTCCAGGAGTTGGAAGGCCGTGAGGGCCACAGGTCACTTAGTGTGAGGTCTTATTGGTACATTGATAAACTGAAGCGAAATTCCTATAGTTTTTCAACTGTAATAATTCTTCGTTCAAGTAGCACTGTATTCTACTGACGTTCCCTTCAACCTGCCAATCCCAAAACCAAGGCCTTCTCGCAAATGTTGTACATATAATAATTAAAATATATCTACCAGTTACCCGTATATGCTGAAAAGACTTACAGCTGCCAATAGTAATCTGTTTCTGTTTTCCTATTGTGGCAATTAAAAATCATTAGTTTCAGAACTAAAATCCACACTCTACTTCGTCGCTAACTAACTAAAAAGTGGTCTTCCTCTGCAATATTTCAATTTCTTTCACTGTTTCCTTTTTTATTATTGTTCAAAAATTTTAATACATATTTAGCATGTAAATATGCTTAAAAAATATATGTTTTCTTCAGCAAACCAGAATTGCAACGCCAGCGATGAAAGGTCCAGCTTGGGCGAAGCTATTAATCCAGCTACCAGAAGGGGTAAAGCCAAATCTTAGCCGAGATCTGGGTTCGTATACATATCCCTCCACTTTGGTAGGATGCTGGGCAAATCAACAACGCGCTTCATAACTGTAAGCGAAGGAGGCTAGCGAAAAAGAAAAATACACAGTAGTTAAATAAAATCCATAGAAAAAATTGTGTATTTTTAAAAGTTATTTTAGATAGAAATTTGATCTGAAAGCTTTTAACAATCTTATTTTTATATTTTTCAGCCGGTTTGCTGGTAGTGCATACACTCATCGCTGCAACCTTAATCAACATGGTAACGGCCGCCACAATTAAATGATTTCGAATTTTCACCAGCGTCCAGTCCATTCAAAATGGCTTAGTGTTAGCCTTCATTGGAGCAGAAAGTGAAACAGCATAACAATTGCGCAGCTGCTTACAAACTTCGAAAATTCGAAATCGTTCAAGTGAAAGGTCGGCAATGTCCATAATGTCAATCGTAAGTCCTTCCTTGATGTAAATTGCGCCCCCTTTAGATGCAAAAATATTCAAAGCAAATAATCCATTTGTATTTGGGATACGAAAAAATGGCTCTCTATTTTGTGGATTTGTCCATTTTGCGCTCCAGCGGTTTCATAAGTTCTAGTTGTTTGGTAAAATAACCTTTAAATAATTATATTTAGAACTTTTGTATACAATAAAGAGTGCACTAAGAAAAAGTCTTTCAGTAATGATAAAATAAAATAAAAAAAAAACCGGAAAACCGATTCCTTTGACTACATTTTTGAGTTGGGACAATGTTTCGTGTATTACAGGTAAGTTTTTTTCTTCATCAAAAAAATCATTTTTTATAGCAGCGTTCTTGCCCCTGTGATATACATGCTCTACACTGCATATTTCCCAACGATCAATTCCAATTTTACAATTACGCGAAACTTTATGGATGACACTGCTCTTCTGACGTCGAGTGGCAACCCTACTGCTAAACCCAGCACTGTATGCAGTTATAGTGGCTCTTGAGGCCAGTATTGCTTTTGAGTCTGACGAGCAAGCTGTACAAGGCAAGTTGCAACCCGTGAGCTTCAAACCGAGGACAGCTAAGCTGAATCAAATTTTTAGATTATTCAATCTTTTCAGAACAGAAATCGTTACAAAGCTAAGTGTGCTCCTTTCTATGTAAGTAAGACGTCCTCATCGAGACCCACTTTAAAGGAACTTAGTAGTCGTTACCTCTATCAATTCGCGATTCGTGAAAATATATTTTAAACTGAACTGATGACAAATTGATGGAGCAAGACAGACATATGCACACATATGAAAGCTCAGCCTTTAAGTTTGATCCCACAGATATCCCGCAGCGGCTGATTGTTCAGTTATACGTTTCATTTGAATAAGTCAGGCAGACTATGTTAACTTGAAAAAAATGTGTGCTTTTCTTTTATGTTACGGCATACTGTCACTTACGTAAAGTTGATTTGGTCTTGGGAGCCCCAGGCGGTCAACCGATGAATGCTCTTGTGTATTTCATGAATTCTTAATTGCCATGCAAAGCTGTGCCAACACGACTGCAAGATTCTCGGGGCGACTAAGTAAAGGTGTTCAAGCGGAAAAATATACGTATTATAGCCACGCCTACTCTGCTATACCTACACAGTCATAATTATCCATACGAAATGCTATCAAGATCGTTTCACGCACTGCCTCATAGAATATATCTATGCATATCCATACCATTCACTTTTATATTTGTCGTCCATGTCATATATGTACGTCACCTCACTGCTGTGTATTGTTGTGCCTAATCACGTATACGTCGTGTACTCTGCTGTGCAGTGGATTATGCAAATGTTGTATGCATACATTTAAAATTGCTCACATACTTATTCATGTATGTTATTTTGTATGGGAGCGTGCATTGATGAAGTGTTGCTTGCATTACAAAAGATATGCGCCTAATGATATGCTAGGAAATGTTCATTGAGTGTTGGGTGTTGACCCGCTTTGCTTTATATTCATATTCAAGTATATAGCCATGCTTAAGTGTTAAATTGCTATTCGAATTGTTAGCCATATAGTGTATATATAGTAATGAGCCTGACTTGATCTGAAAGCGAATTTCGGGTTTGGTTATTCTCTAGGGCTAAAAACAAAACACAAAAAAAAAAAAAAAATGTTACAACTAAGCGAAAAAACATCAAGGTAAGTAAAAAAGTTAAAAGGTCAAAAAAAAAACTGACACATACGAACGCCAAACCCTTTGAGGCTTTTACTATACTGACCTAGTACCCTCACCCTGACTTGGAATTTCTCACCCCCCAGACAATGATCCGAAAAATGTTCCACAGTATAATTGAAAGTCTCGATATTATATTTTCTCGATATAATATTTATTTGTATCGTTAAGAGGAACTGAAAAAATACTAACTACAACTGTCAAACTTTTACTTAGCGGTCTTATTTGTGAGAAATCGGACAGAAGGGTAGTGAAGTCAAGTACACAGACAATTACAGAAAAGGATTTTTTGCAACTTTCTGCAATATAACAAAAATACTAAAATCGAATAGGAAAAATAAGAATCGAGGGAAGAGTTTAAGAACTTTTTCTCTTTTGTCTCTCGACCTAAAACTACTAGCTCATCTCAGGTTACCTTGGAATTCCTCCATAGATTCAAATTATTAAATTTGCTGTCTAAAGACGGCAATCTTACTGAAAATACTTCAATAAATATAAAAGAAATAAAAGTGGAACCTGTATTTCTTCATTGCGGTTTGGAGTTAGGCAAGCGAATAAAAGGCCGCAGCCAAAAGCCTCGCGGCTGACAAGATGAACTTTCGCTTGAGATTTTGTGTGTCGCAATGGGGGGCAAAAATATGCCAAAAATCGTAATAGAACAACTGAGGAAATTACTTCGGGAGAGACATTACGAATTCCGCTTGCTGCGCCATGAATTTTGCTGTACATATAAACACATACAAGCATAAAATGAACAAAGAAAAGCTTAAAAAAATCAGGAAAGTTGGGGAATAAGTGCAGCAAACAAGTAACATAAGTCAAGGAATTGGAAATTTCCCAACCATATTAAATTGACTGCCGCATTTTTGACAGACTGTTGACATTTTGCCAGTGAAACAATTTTTGTTTGCTGCATTATGCAATGTTTAGTCCAAATATCATGCGTGAACACATGTGTAAAGCGGTGTGTGTAGCCTTAGGTGGTCAGTCAATGAATACTATTGCATAATTCATGAGTTTTATATTCATTCAAAGTTGTGCTGCTAACAAAATTGCGAACATTGTCGGGAAAGCAAGCAAACGTGTTCAGGCGGGCCAACATATTTTAAATATTTTCTGCAGCCACGCCCACTCTGCTATACCAGTACAATCATATCTGCACATATTTATTGCTTTCCAGATTATTTCACACACTGCTTCATTGCTTATATCTAAACATTGTCGTATGCTTTTTTGTTTGAATGACATAGCGTATACGTAACCTCACTGATGTGCATTGCATCGCATGTCGCGTATACGCCGTGTGTACCGCTATGACATGAATTATGCAAATCTTGTATGCATACATGAAACTTTGCTTAATAACTGTGCATATGTGTGCTTTATTGGTGAAGTGTTGCTTGCTTGGCGAGAGCTTTGCGCCTAGAGAAATGTTGAAAATTTTGCATTGAGTACACCAATTTTTGACATATTCGAATGAAATTTCTTAAAGTACGCCGTGGTCCCTCAGGCAAAGTTGTTCAGAATCATCTGTAAAACATTTCCCGCATAGGCGATTTTATAGAAAAAACTCGAACATTGTTTAAGAGCAATTATGCAAAACTAAATTCTCAAATATGAACTGAAATCATTAATAAGCGTCTTCTAATATCACTGGAATGTTTTACATGCTTCCGTTCTTACAAAAGGTGTTTAGGAGTACATCATTGAGTCTGTTTTCACCTGCATCGCGCTAACCCACAAAGGCCTTTAAAGAGCACTAATTATTCTTTATAGTATTACGAAAGCTTTCCGTGAAATAAAAACAAACTCCCATTTAATAAAGAAAATATGCAAAAAGAGAAGAGCAAGATTGCAGCGAATTTTTGCAGTTGGCCCACTTTTGACCCATAAAAATAGTTGGTTGAGGACTTTTGGTTGTCCTTGACCCGTGGTGATCTTTGTCTTGTTTTATGAAGCACCAAACCGTCAATTACTTTTTTCCCCTGCAATAAGTCGCAGTTCGTTGGATACCTCTGAACTGAGTTGAAGAGAACTTAGCAGCGCTAAATCGCATGTGGGCGTCTCAAGTAATTTTGAGAGCGAGGAAGATGCTGATGGATTCCGATATTCTCTCGACTACCTTTTTAAATAAACACGCGTTTGTGGATATTTACACAAGTAGCATACTTAAAATTCTGTGTGATTTGCTATGCTTTCTATTGAAATCATGCAAATATTGGTAGAATAAGAAATTAATTATGTTAAGTAATGAGGTCAATCAATACTTAATTATATTAACTATATCAGTCCTAAGAAATTCCATTGATTTTCCTTGAAAATAAATTTAAAACCCTAAAATTAGCTAACCTGAATTTTTGTAGACTTTATTTACTCCAATGCTATTTAAAGCTTTACATTGAATTTTTATTAATTTTTTCTTTTGGCTTCAGACAACTTCGTAAACAAAAAAAAGTTGGAAGACAGACTTGATTCTAAATAGAAATAGCGCCCTAAACGAAATGAGACACAAAGAGAGTGAGTGACTTTTAATGCAAGGTAAAGGTCTGTCAATTCATTAAAAAAAAGGGTAAAAAGAAAACAAACTCTAAAAGTAAAAATTAAAATGGAAAAATGGCCTGCAATAATTAGAGACAATTAAAGCATGAGAGTACCGTCGAGTGGTGGTTGAGTGCAAATTGGCAAAATCAAATTGCCTTTCCATTAATGAAGTAACGAGTTATTGAATTTGGGAGCGCAAACACGAGAATGAAAAACAGGCAAATAGTTGAAATAATTTACAATAAAACAGCAAAAAGCAATGTTCGTTATAGGGATGGTGACCATAAAGAGGATGCTGACAACCATTCGATGATCAATGACTGGAAATTTTCAATCAAATTAAAAATTAGCACGCGCTTTGGAGGAGGACCATAGGCGGAGCATGCAACAGAATCATTTTCAGTACATGACGATTAATATAGTAAGAACCATTTCGGAAGTAAAGAGACCATAATGGAGGAAAATATGTGAAAGCTTTTTAAGTAAGCCTTTATGGAATTTTCATAGACGGTATGTAATAAAAAATTTATTAAAATTCCATACAGACCAGTACATTTCAGAATAATAAAGCCCTTGATTTATTAAAAATAACATCTATTATAAACATCACTAAAATGTCTGAATTCCTATCTCACACAAAGTTAAAGAAATATATTTAAGTTATCCTTCCTTTTTAAATTTATTTATAACATATAATGTTTAGTCCATAAAAACATATTGCTTGTAAATATTTCCTACATTTAAATTTCCATCTTTATTATTTAGTCTTTTATAATTAAGTCGTGAGCTGAAAGCCTCTGTAGCTAATGCTCCTTATGTGTAATGTATAATATTAATTGTATTATTATTTTATAAATAATAAATAAATAAATAAATAAAATTCCACACAACCTTACTTAAGCAGCCGGATATCCCGAGAAGTATTAATGATCGCGATTTTGCCCTCGGATCTTTTTTGTAGGAAATAAAATTTCCTACAAGTTCATTCACATTTTTTCTATAAATGCAATTTTCGTGGAAAAATCAGATTTAGAGTCCCGTACTACCTCGCCGGTGTGAGTTTCGACTTTATCGCAATAGGAATTTTTTAGAGTGAACAATTCTGAGAAATATGCTTCCAAAGTCAAAGTGATGCCATAAAATGCCTCTGAGCTATAGAGATTTAAAGATAAGAAATCAGGATTTTCGTATATTTTCATTGGAAAATTTTTACATGCCTTTGTCTAGTCCATAGCGTTAATATTAAGGGTTAAAATTTTCAAAGATTTTTTTTTTTTTTTTGGAGTATTTCCAAGGAAATTTCATGAGGGGATTGAGAAAAATGCGTAATTCAAAAAAGCACCATAATATACATACATACATATATGGTAAATAATAAGCATCAGGACGTGAACTAGTTTCTCAGGCTTGATAAGTCAAATGCCCAAGAAGCTGTTCTTTTATCGGAACTGTAGATATGGGTGTAATTTTCGAAAAAGTTATTCAAATCGGGCCGCTACAGCATATAACTGTCAAAACTGATCAAGATCAAGCTATTGTATGGAATAGAGCAGAGGATTTATGTTAATGTCAATCATCAAAAATGTACTATACGTAAATTGATCAACCTAGAGCAAATGGTTTCCATGGTTCCTTGTTCTTCACATTTCTAATGCTTTTCTCGACAAGTTGCGAAATAAATCTGTTTTGTTATTTATGGTCAGGAAAGTTTGTGAAATAATTAACAATGCTGGAAATGATATGAAGAATAACAGCATATATTATGCAAGGAGGCAGTAGCGATAGTGGCTGTTGGAATGCGACTGCTTATAAACTGCGTTTTAGGACACACGAGTGTTGCATTACACAAAATAGCTCATGCAATTGCCATATTTGCCATTGAGTGGCCATCGACCCTATTCAGAAAATACGCAAATCACTAAAAATCATAAACAATGAAATTAAGTAAGGGCTAACAGACGAATAATGGCGGGATGGAATGTATTATGGGCATTTTGTAACATCTAGAAAAAGCCGTCTATATCGCACAACTGGACTGGGACTTTTCAATTTACTTGTTATATACTGACGTACAAACTGAAAAATCAGAATAAACTTTTTGTATGGAAAACATTATTATCTTCACATAATTGACATGCAGAATTTTCTAAGACAAGGCTTACTTTAGGATACGAAGTTTGACAATTAAGTAATGCGACTGATTTTATTGCCGCGCTTTAGGTAAACCTGTGACTTTGAAATACCCTTTCTATTTTTTCATCATCCCTCCCCTCTCCATTGATATATGTACCATTGCTCTAGTTTGTTTAGTTCGCCTGCTGCGTCAAGTTGAGTAAACGTGTGTTTGTAGTGCTCGTCACGAAAATGGAAAAACGAAATCAAGAGCAAGGCGTCGCGATAAAGTCTTGCGCCAGATTAGGCGAAACAGCTTCGGAAAGGGACGCTAAAATTGTAAGAGTGTATAGTGATAGTGCTCTTAGTCGTGCCCAAGCTCACAATGGTTGTCTCCGCGTGCCCCCTGCCCGAAAAAAGCTCGCATGAGCAAGTCGAAGATGGAAACGATGATTATTGCCTTTTTTGATAGCAGTGAAATCCACAAAGAATTCGTTCCACTGGGGAAAACTGTGAATTAGGCCTACTATTGCCAAGTACTCGAAAGATTGCGAAAACGAGTCAACAGGGTGCGCCCATACATCACGACAACGCACCGTGCCACACCGCCCTCAGCGTGTCCCAGTATTTTGCCTCTAAAGGGATCGCCATGTTGCAATAGCCGCCTTATTCACCCGACATGTCACCCTGAGACAGTTTTTTGTTTCCTAAAATAAAATCAGTGGTCAAAGGAACCCATTTTGAGTTGATTACGGACATCCCAGTCGAAGCGTTCCAGAAATGTTGCGAAGCATGGAAAACGCGCTGGAATCGCTGTACAACTGCCCAAGGGGACTACTTTGAAAGGAATGGCAGAGTTGTAGAATAATTTTCAAATATACGGTTTTATGAAATCAGTCTCATTACTTAATTGTCTTACCTCGTATAGGTGTCATAAAAACTGAACGATTGGAATCAGCTTTTCAACCGCAGTGTGTTCACATTTTGTACGATATTTTTAATTAGGCATATACTCGTGCTAAATTTCGGAAATGTAACCTTTTTTTACGATCTCTTTAAGCTTAATCGTTTGTTCAAAATCTCTTTACCTTTTGCGAAGCTTACGACACTTCTGCGGTTAAGGCATAACGCGATATTTCGTCTTGGTTTATGTTTGGCAAATTTTAACGTTTTTTGTTTCGAAAAATTACAGGCTCCACATTCTATAATTTCCAGATCTTCCCATTATTGCAAGCTTGTCGGTTTTGCACCAAAAGCTTATTGCGTATTACCGTAAGCATAGTTACGGTAAAAGGCACAGCTGACTAAAGGCCGGAGAATACTTTCAATAGCTTGCTATAGCGCATGCGCCAAGTAAAGTACCCCTTGTTGCGAATCGTGAGAGCTTTACACTTATTTACTACGTGCCACAGCTGTTGAAATGAATACTGAATGAAACAAGTGAGTGTGGTTGTTTATATATATATATACCCCTGAACATATAAATATATTTAGACATATGTATGTATTATGAGAGCTTGCGACACAGTCTTCATCATAGCAAGCCACGTTGCGCTGTCTGCTATGTAAACAACAAAGTCAAAAACACAGCATTGCATGCAACATGTTGCAAGTGAACGTGTTGTGTTTTGAATTTAACATGAATTTATCTCCACTGAATATGTAACGGTACAATGTATTGACAGAACAAGTTCCTTTGAACGAGCGCTGCAAAATTTGTTGTTGCATTAGCTCGGGAATATGTTCGTGTTCGGCTTTATGGTTTCATAAAAAACGAGCTGACACATTCGTAATGCAGCCAGTTTCGTGTTAAGCAGCAACGCGTACGTTTGCCGGAAGCGGAAATCACCGATTAAATAGTGGAAAAAATTAGAACGAAAACAAAAAAAGTATATAGTATATATATAGAGATATACACATATATATATATTATCCAAACGGTTTTAATGTGAGAATCGGGGTGTAAAAAATCCTTTTTTGTCGGATAAAAGTGATTGATGGTGGATTTTTTTTACTTATTTTGTGTATTTTTCGCGAAAAAATAAATCTCAAAATTTTTTCACGAAGAAATAAATATTAAAAATTTTGTTTGTGTTAAATTATTAAAAAAAAAAAAAATAAAAACACTTTTTTTATAAATAAACCGCAACAATATGTGTGTGCTGCTGAGCAGTATTGTGTTTGAATACGAAATCATTGGCTGTGGTTGCAGTGCTAGGTGCGAAAAAAATAACGGAAATCAGTGGAATGTGAAAATTTCCGACGTGCGGCAATAAACACTGTGGACGCAGCGCCGCAAAGGGCAAGCGCTGACCTACTCACGCTTAGTGTTACAGCTGTGCTACTATACTCATGATGGCGGTGATGATTCAGTTTGCACACGCGTGTATGTGTGCTGGTGATGCGCACTTGGCGGCAGTCAGCCAGTCGGTTGGCCAAGCACACACAATGGACTGCCGAGTGTCGCTTACAAGGAATTGAACTTTCTGTCTATAAATTAAGCGTTCGCTTTGTGTGTGGCTGGCTGTGTATGCGTGTGTTAGGCCCACGGCATTAAGTGAGAGTGCTGAGCATTGCCAAATGAAGCCAAACGACCCACTCGGCCGCGCTAACTGTGCTATATTTGTGCTGGCATATTGTGCCGTACGCATATACTAGTATTAAAATGTGTTTGTGTGTGTGGGTGTATTCTTGAATATGTTTCTAGGTTATGGGCATATGTCGACAGGCTGCTGGATGATGTCGCCACATTGTTTTTAGTTCTATTTAACCCTTAGTTGTCGCTTGTTATTGCTTCTCAGCGCCGTTGTCGCCTATATTTAGGCGCACACACTTGTTTATTAGGGTAAAATGCCACGTGCACGGCACATGAAAGCGTAAATAGCACACACATACATGACATACATGTGTATGTGTATGTGGGCACAGATATTTGCCGGACAACGTTTTGATCTAAAACATTTTATTATTAAATCCATTGGAGTAGTAAGGTGTTGAACGGGAAGTTCAATGTTTGTATGCGGTTGTTGTGTATCGGGTGTACAGGATGTGTGCTGTATGTAGTTAGCGCCTTTGTCAGATTAATAAACGATTGAATTTCCACTTCAAAACGTGAAATATATAATAGCGCTATTTGCATTGGCGGCGATGCAAAGTTAATGAGTTTGTAATTATGTCTGTAGGGGTAAGCTGTCTTATAGAAAGATTTAAAATATACGCACTCTTCGTAGAAAATCAGTAATAATTCTTCAATAGAAGCTATGAGCTGTTATTTACAAAAAACCGGGACCTTTAACTCTGTCAGAGCTTTAATGATTAGAATCGAGTTCGCTGAGTCGAAAGCCTTTTTAATATCCAGGGTAATGACAACACAGTATTTTTTGTTACCCCAACGCCATCTACTCCCTCCCAGTGCTTTTCCCGCTATTTTGGTGACCGCATTTATCGCATCCACTGTGCTTCGTACTTTCCGGAAACCGAATTGTATTTGATTCAACCCAGAATCTCCTTCCGTTTATTTCTCGATCCGCTTACAAATAATTGTTTCGAAAACTTTTCCAGCCGCATCAAGCATACGTAATAAGGGCCGATATGACGAGGATTCTTCTGGAGGTTTATCACCTTTGGAAAGAAGAAAGGAGACGTTGACGCTTCGAACATTTGGTAAAGATCCCTTCCTTCAAGTGGCTTGTGTATGCTTTTTGGTACAACCTTGGCTTTCTTTGGATGATACGCTTAGTTACGAAGTTGGGTATTCCTTCCAGGCCGGGTGCTTTGTCCATCTTGATTACTTTCAGTGCATGCTGTATTTCTTCGTGAGGCGATTTCGTTCGGGTTAACTTGAAAAATTGGCACTTGCATAGGTTCGCATCTTGGAAATAAACTATGGACTATCTTACGTAAGATTGCGGTAGATATAGGTGGGGTTCTTGATCTACCTATTTTCTACATGTGGTTGTTATTGTGCAAACGCGGGTAAACTTTAAAATTATTGTCAACGCTCGTGCAGTGCGGCTGCAAATGCGTGTGTGCCTGTGTTGAAAATTAATCTCTGTGATTTAATCTGTAATCAGAAGTGAAATAGAATATGTGATAAGCTGATACACAAAAAATCAATTTTTGAAAACTTCGAAGAAAAAATTATATACAAAAATTCATAAGAATATTAAATAAGTTCACCGCAACATCTTTATTGCAGCGTCAGCATCTGTGCGAACCATGTAAAGTGAGTGCTGCGCCGTTTACTATTTGGCCCACGCGTCGCACCAAATTAATAAATGCAAATGTATGTGTATGTAGATGGAATTTTTTCGGTGCTAACACATGCAGCAACGCACTTGTGTTTGCTCTGTTGCTAAACGTCGTCATATCCTTCTCGCTAGCCATAAGCTCCTGCCAAGCGCTCTTACCACGCACAGCCGCATATCATTGTAAGCGTAGAGGCTTTTGTCTCTACCTGTCTAATTATAGTTTTATCTTCATTCTGGACTCAAACGTCTGTTTGGTAAGTAAAATATTTTTTATTGTTAATATTTACACATTGCTCTAACAAAAGGTGTTGTTTTTGATATGTGAATTTCAAGAAGATATATAACACATATCAGTATAATTATGGCCACATATTTAGCTTTGTTTATAAAGATAAGTGTTTGACATTATGTTCTAAAAATGATTTCGGGCAAGTGACCATCACGGCTGACTCGAATCAATTTCACTTGGGAGGAGCGATTTTGATCACCTTTTGCAGCAATTGGCAACGTTTCTCCGCCATAATGTACCGAATATTCTCTTCGATAGAGTAAATTGTCTCGAATGAAACTGCGTAGACAAGCGACTATACATAACCATACAAAAAATGGTTTTAGGTTTTAGGTTGCACGATCTCTGAGGCCCACGAAAAGAGATAACGCGCTCATTAAAAGTTTCCTTCAATGAATCGACTATTTTGTTGCCTGTAAGTTTATAGCGCTGGCTTGTTGAAACCAAAGGTGATCCAAAGAACTATGCTTCGACTCAGACACGAAATATCCATTAATCAGGTCTCTATAGCATTTATCATTGATGGTGACATAATGACCGAAATAATTTTTGACGAAATCTGAAGCAATGATCTCCCCTAACCCCTCTAATATCTGATCTGATTTCTTTTAAAGGACACCAACATGGCAAACAGGGACAGTCATGGCTTGTGAATTATCATAACTCCAAAGGCGATCATTTTGTTGTTTAGCGTTCCCATTCAACCAAAAGTGAGCTTCATCTCTGAACAAAATTTGCTTGAAAAAATCGGCGTTAACAGGAGAATACCATTATTTTGATAATAAATTTTATATACACCATTTTCTTCTCAAGAAGCTGCACATTTGTCGGAATCAGAATCAAATGCTTTTATGACATTTTTTTGGCATTGGGAAATCGACGAAGGTTAGCTGTCTTCAGCCATAGATTTCTTCTGAAGTTCCATACTAGTAATTCATAGTAAAGGATGATTTTTGCTATTTAGAATTTCATTATTTCAAGACACGAAAAAAATTAAATAATGAAGTTGCCAATATATACGTATATGCTTTACGAGTACTAGTTCAATTACTACAGGGTCCAGCACTCGAAGTGTAACCAATTGAAAAAGCCATAAATTCGGTTTGTAAAATTATTTTTATTTATTTTAAATTAAAAAATGTGTGAAAATAATCATAAATTCAGGACCAATTAACTCCAGCACGATATGACCACCTTTTGCCTTAACTATGGCATTGAGACTGTCAAAAAACGAATCGCAAGCTGCGCGTATGTGTCTTGCCGATATTTTGGCTCACTCACGGACAATGACTTTCTTCAGCATCTTGAGAGTGGTGTATTTTTTACTTCAGACCTTGCTCTCCAAAATGACCCAGAGAGAATAATCCATTGGATTCCCATCTGGTGAATCCGAGAGCCATTAAGTGGTCTTAATGAAGTTCGGAACGTTGTTTTTCAGCCATTCTTGGTTCACTCGCACTTTGTGAGACGGTACTGAGTCTTTTCTGAAAAGTCCACGGTTTGCGACCGAAATGTTTGTTTGCCCACGGCTTCAAAGCAGCCTCCAGAACACTTTCCCGATAATATGTCTCATTTACATTGACGCCAGGCTCGATGAAAACAATTGGAGAGAGCCCATCTGCGGTGACTACGGTGGCGGGTGCTGCCTCCTGGTGGCCAACCTATGGCTTAGATTCTCGTATGAACGGTCGATCAAGTAAACCCTATCGTTTTGAGAGTTTACAGACAGCTCAATTGGAAAAATTGTTTCGTCAGAAAACACAATGTTCGGAATTTGAGCGCTTTCGGCGAAGCATCTGCTTCTCTCGCTCAAGTCTGACTTGTTGCTGTTTCGGTGTGAGATCATGGGCTTTTTGGAACTTGTAAGGCTTGACCTTGAGCTCATTTTTCAATATGCGTCGGATGCTGCGGACGGATATTTTCAGTTCTTGAGCAATTTGATTGGTACTTGTCTGTGGATTTCGCTCAAGTCGCTTTCTCACTTTCCGAACCATCTCACGTGACGTTACAGTTTTTTGATGACCATCTCCATGGCGTTAGACGATGCTACCAGTACCATTGCAACGAGTGATGGTGTGATAAACAAAAACTTTAGTCGCATTAAGGTGTTTGAGCTCACGAACAATTGCTGGCTCTGATTTTCCAGCTAAATACTTTCAGTTGCCAATTTGCAGACTCATTTCAAAATTTAATTCCCTCATCAAAAGTTTGTCGCAGTAAAGTGTTAGCTTCTTATGCCGTACTATCTATTTTTTTAATCACAACTTTGTTTCGATGAAAGTGTTTTTTGTCCGATTTTCACTATTTTTGCAAAACAATCGACCTTATCACGACAATACCGCGACAGCCGTTTCTAACTGAATAGCCTTAGCTCCTTTATCTCTACTTCTCTATTGCTTTAACAGAGCCCCTTACTAAGTGGTCAATTTATAGGCTCTTTTATTGGTATAATTTGCTTCTGAAATGTTCCTTTCGATATTTTAACCACAAAACCCTAGTTTTGGAAATAAGTTTGTGCCATGTTTAAAAAATATTATTGTTTTAGATTTGGAAATAAATGTTTTCCATTTTCAACCGTTGTTCTCTTGTAAATATTTGTATGACAATTTGTCAAAGTATACCGAAGTTAAATATTAAACACGCTCGCTTGACATCTTGTTTAACTGCTATCTCTTCATGAAATTCTGTTACTATAAAAAACACCTTAAAATAATCGAACAAGAGCCGAGTTGCAGAAAAGTCTTGAAATTAAAATAGACATTCTCGGCATTTTCATATTCTTCACATTTATGGCTCTCTTGGTAAACCGAAACTGTTGGCTTTCTTTATGCCCGCTGTTGCTTTGCAAACCATCTTCCAACAATCCCCACGGCTAATTTCTAAGCTAGGTATAAACTAGTAGTAACTTCTCTAAGTAGCCTGCCGCTTTCCTACAGGGTAACTTTACTCACATTGTTGTTATATTGCTTGCGGTCACTTTCGGTCGTCGCCTTGGTTTTATTGGCCC
>CM050323.1:41320583-41770583 GCA_027475135.1 Bactrocera correcta
AAGGACGACTTGCCCGGCGTATTGTACTCGTAGTCAATGTCAGCAGGAATGGCGGCGCCGTGGTGGGTCATGTAACTGTGGCCAGCAGCAGCGGTGGAGGCGGCGGCAGCATGTTGATGATGGTGACTACTACCGCTGGCGCCGCGCTCCATACGGTAGTAATAGTGGTAGTAGGGGTGCCTATTATTATAGTAATGTGCAATTGTGGTGCTGGTGTGGGATTTGGCGGGCGGGAAGGGTTACAATTACAATTACGGTGTACAAATACAACAAATGTTACGTTTACGTTTACGTTTACGTCTACGATGACGTTGATGTACAAGGCGTTAGCTGTTAGGCTTATTACTCTTACTCTTACTCTTACTTTTACGCTTACGTTTATGATAACGTTGATAACTACGTATACGTTTACGCTTACGTTTACGGTGACACTTAAAGTGCGTTGGTGTGACGGTAATTTTGCGTACACTTGCTTTACTGGTGATTTACAAAAGGCTGGTGATTGGCTGGAGGTTGTGGTGGTGGTTTTGGTGGTTGTAGTGCTGATTTGGTGAAGGACTGGACTTTATAAGCAAAATTGGTGTTGTTGGTGGTTTTGGTGGTAAAATATATATATATATATATTTAGCAAACGGTTAGGTGCTCTATTTATAGTGATAATTATGATGGTGGTGTTATTGGTGGTAGGTGTCTTTGCTAGCTAGCTGGGTTTATTGCTTGGGTGCGTTTACGTTACGAGCAACTTGCATACAATTACATTACGTTATGAGCGTTAAAAGTAAAAAAAAAAAGCCTACGCAATCCTCAGGCACACTTTACAATTTATGTTTTGATTTGTTTCTGGTTTAGGTTTTGAGTTTGGTTTCGGTTTTGGAAGCGTTTTCAAGCGTTTGTAGCGCACATATAACTGTATTGGAGTGTATGAGCAAGCAAGCGTGTGAGCGTGTGAGCGAGCGAGCGAGCGACAACTAAATTTTGCAAAATATATTTCTACTCAAAATAAGTACTCAAGCCTTTCTAGTGTTGTTTTTATTGTTACTGTTTTTTTTTTTACTTTTTTTACTTTGTTTTTACTTTTCTATTGGAAGCGCTTATGCGTGAGTCTCTATCTATATGTAAAATACGATGTGAGCGTGCGTGCTGGCTGGCATGAGTGTTTGAAAACGGCTACACACTACATTGGCGTTGTTTTTGTTTTTCTTCTTATGCTTGTTTGTTGTTGTTGTTACCGATTGTGCGCGCAGTACATTTGTGAGCGTATGAGTTATGTGGCCAGCGTGTAAATAATTGTTGCTCACGAACGCCTGAGTGTTTTATTTGTAATGAGTTGAGTTGAGCTAAGTTGTGTTGAGTTGAGTTGCTTTTGTTTCACAATTGCTTATCAGTTTCCACTTCTTCTTCGTTTGCTTATTGTAACGCTCACTTTTCCCAGCACCTTTGTTGTTGTGTTGCCTACTTGGAGTTGAGTTGCTTTTGAAAGTTCATTTGTTTGAGTGCAATTTTTTTTAAATATTTTTTTGTTTAATTTCGTGCATTAACAAGTACGTACTCATTTAGCTCTGTGTCATAGTTACATTTTTTATTATTTTAATTTATCTTTTAATATGTTTTTTGTTTTTTTTGTTTTTTTTTCTTCTCTGTTTATTTGGTGTTAGTTTACGCTTTCTTACATTCGTGTCATACACTTCTTAAAGCATAGTTTTGTATGTAAATTTATGAGTAAAATTAGTGCTATCTCTTTTTATTAGACTTTGCATTTATCACTTGGTGCAAGTTGTGTTGTATTTGTTGCATCAACATAACCATTTCGCTTTTAAATAAAAACAGTAATCACAACTAGAATTAGACGAGAAGAAAAAATAGACAAAAATACATATATATTTATATAATAATGTATAGTGTTAATAAAATTGAATAGAAATGAGTGCTTATTGGAGTTGAGATTGAGTGAGTCAGTGATTGTGAGTGTGCATGGCAGATTAAACGAGTGAAAATAGCGTGCAGTTGGGTATTGCAGGCAATTAAAAAATTTTCTTAGGAAAATGAAAAAAACGTATTTAATATTTGAGTAAAAATATTGTAAAAATTTGAGTGATTTTGAAAAAACGAGTAACGAGTTTTACACAATTTTTAATTTTGTTTGTCAATAATTTTGAATTGCTGTAATTACAATTGAGTAAAAAAAATAGAAAAAAATCACAATTTCATTATATAAAAAGAAAATAATGTAAAATGAAATAAATAAAAAATAGCGAGTTAAAGGTTGCCACAAAAAGTTAAAATATTTGCGACTGAGTGCTAATTTGAGTGGAAAAGTGAGCTATAATTGAATAAAAAGATTAACGGAGTGTAAATTTAAATATTTTGAGTGGAATTTTAATTAAATTTTAGTTTCAGAGAAAATAAAATATTTGCTGATTTTTAATGAAAAATGGTGCCAAAAAGTAGGATTAAAAATTTGTGGAAATTTATAAAAATAAAAAATTTTGAGTCAAATTTCAAATTTTTACAGAGAAATTAAAGGTATGTGGGTTGTTAAAGAAAAAAGTGCCAAAAGGTAGGAGCAAAATTTGTGAAAATTTACAAAAATAAACAAAAATTAGTGGATTTGAGTCCATTTTTTTTTTAATTAACAAAGATATTTTAATTTTAGAGAAATAATGTAAGAGGTAGGTACGAGTAAAATTTATAAAATTAAAAAAAAAATTCAGCGGAGTTTGAGTAAAATTTTAATGAAAATTTCTTTTAGTTATGGAAATAATAAAAAAATATTGATTCTTATAGAAAAAGTACCAAAAGGTGGGAGCAAAAATTTGTGAAAATTTACAAAAATAAAAATTTTTGAGTGGATTTTGAGTGAAATTTTAATTAAAATTTTCATAGAAAATTAAAGACATTCTTAAAGAAACAAGATGCCAAGAGGTATAAATATAAAAAAATGTTGACTGGAGTTTAAATTAAAATGAAATCTGAATAAAAATTTTACTCAATTTATAAAAAATTTCGAAAATTTATAAATATAAAAGATTTTCAGTTGAGTGAAAATTTAGTATTTTTGTATTAACACTAAGAACCATAGTAGCAATAAATGCGAATGTGACAATTTGATTAAGTTGTTTAAGGAGTCTAAAAAAACTAAAGTAAAAGTGAAAATAAATTGAGTGAAATCTTTTTCTACTCAAAAATGGATTTCCGTGAATTATATTTGTGTCTGTTTGCACAGGATTGAGTGAAAAAGAAAACTAAAAAAATAAACAAAAGGAAGTTGAGTGAGTTATAATTGTGTATATTTGTATAAACACTAAAAACTGTTGCAAACAAAAGAAGCGAACTTCGCAAATTTGAGTAAGTGTATGAGAATATAGTTAAAGTGAATTCGATTTGAGTGAGTTTTTTTTTCTACTAAAAAAATGGCTTCGAGTGAGTTCTATTTGTATATACTTGTATATATACTGAGAAAAACTTTAGTAAAAGTGAAAATAAATTGAGTGAGATTTTTTTTTACTCAAAAATAATATTTGTGGCTGTTTGTACAATTTTATGTGAAAATAAAAACTAACAAGCAAAAATAATTTGAGTCTGTTTTATTTGAGTACATATACATATATAAAAAAATAGAAACCGAAATAGCCATAGAAGTGAGTTTGAGTGATTTAAGATAAATTTCTCTACAGTTAATTGGTGTAAGAGTGACTTTTGATATGAATGAGTGAATATTTTAAGATTTTAAATACATACATTTGTGCTAAAGTGAATAAATTTCTATAAATAAAAAATTAGAATACCTTAAAATTATATCTAAATCTATTGGTAATACTTTTTTTAAATTTTTTTTTGAAATTATAATAGTGCAAATATATAATGAATATTAAATAATACTTTGTTTAAATCTCAATGTTACTTTTAGTCCTATCATAATAAATGTGCTGCATACATATATATATACATATATGTATATACATACATATACTTAATTTATTATTTATTCGTACTTATGTGTGTCCTTAGATAATCTTAAAGTTTTTACCACCAACAAAGAATGTTCAAGAAAGAGCGCGAAAGTGCAAACTGAGCAACTTCATTTGAGTTTTTGAGTCTTCAAGTGAAGAGAGCGTTTTCTACCCTTTTATATTAATATTTTTTTTATTTATTTTTTTTCACTCATTGAATAGAGTTTTTTTGGATTTTAGTTTTTTTTTTTTTTAATTTTGACTCATTGAATTGAGTGTTTTTTTATTTTATTTTTTTTGCCTCATTGAATTGTAGTTTTTCAAATTTGATTTTATTTTTAATTTTTGACTCGCTGAATGTAGGGTTTTTTGGATTTGAGTTCTTTGCTATTTTGGCTAATTGAATTGAGTATTTTTTTTGAATATGAGTTTTTTTATTTCAAAACAATTTAAAACTTTTTTTATGTAACTCATTTATTATAAATGTGTTTTATTTATTTTTTATACCCCAAATTTGCAAGATACAATTCCAAGAAATATTTTCGTGAAAACATTTTTTTCAAAACAAAAAAATATTTTATTTTCTTCCCTCTTTGTTCCAATTATTATAATATCCCAATTAATTTTAACTAAAAGAAATTTCTAAATATACTTTTACGCTTATAAAAATAAACTCTACTTCTGCTCCACTGATATCGGAGTACGGTCTAATTAATGATGGTCACATTACCGCAGGCATAGACATATGTAAACGAGTACGCAGACGCTAAGCGACACAGATATGATTGATGATTAACCTGCAAGTCAATAAACCGCGCTCTCACACATACATACAAACACGTAAATTTTGTTCTCCTTCCATTATATTATCTTTCTCAATCCCTCAGCCGCTACTAACCACAAAACTTTCTCGCCTTTCACACAAACACATTCACATCGAAGACAAACGGTTAAAAACAACAAAAAAAAAAAAAAAACAACGAAAAGGTTCACAAATACTCCTCAACCGCTTCAACACTTGACAGGCGAGTGCCATAAATAATGTCAGTCGGTATGTCAGTGCGTCAGTGTGCAGCGACAATTTGAAGTGTGTCGTGTCGCCTCTTGTCGCAAACTCACTTTTGCAAGCGCTAAGATAATTCATCATCTGTATCTGTCCGCACAATGACGGATGTCCGTTACTTGCTGTAGTTGTTGTTGCATTTATTTTTGTTGTATTTGGTGTTATACAAGTGTACAATGTGGCTACCAACCTGATTGCCCCACTCAGCTCTCAATTTGCATATGTATGTATGTGTGAATGTTCTTGTATACATTTTGTCCCGACTTTCGTTAAGAGTTAACCCTAAACGGAAATTTTACATGATAAACTCTCCGAATGCTGACCGAACTTCATATTTTAAAGGGTGTGCATTTGGATCAAACACACACCATACATTTTTTTGACTGTTGAAGTGCTTTTTTTTGTTTTTGGTTGGGAGATATTCACTTTTGATTATCCCCTTTGGTATTGTACAGACATAAAGTGCTTGAAGGGCATTCGCTTTTAGCTTTTATGCGCTTTTAAGTGCGTGTTTAGCTCAATTGTCGTAAAATTGTTTATTGTTGTAGTTGTAAAGGGCATAAAAATGATTGCGGGTGCTTTTTTTTAATTTTTTATGGAGAAGAAAATTTATTAATATTATTGCTCATTCATTTTAAAGAAGAGTGTTGCTCTTCTGAGAAACTATTTGCCGTTATACGGAGAAATATGGTATGGGAAGGTATTGAGAATTATTGCCGTTATAAAGAGAAATATTCTAGAAGAAATCTATTGAGAACTCTCTACGCCACGAATACTCAAATATTATGCTATTTAAGACAGCACTTTAATTTGCGGAATTAGTAAATTGTCCAAGCTATTCCGAACAAAATCCTAGTTGAGTCATTAAGAAGTTTAAACAGCTTATTCGTAAATTAAGTCTATAATTGAGAATATTATATCATAAAAGCGTTAAATTATATTTTTTATATGATAGAAATAAAGTTTACGAAAAAAAAATTTTCATTTTTGAAAATTTGACAATTTTTTTAAATAAATAAAAATATAAAAAAATCGGCCCACTCCCGGATTAGCAGGGATAGTTGTCATATTAATTGAAGTTTTTTTTGAGGAAAAAAAATGCGAACTTCCAAAAAGTGGCGAACTTCCAAAAAATGACGATATTTACTTAAAAAAAAAACGATTATTTTATATAATTGATCGTGTTAAATTTTTTTCGTGTATTTTTTCGAAAAGTTCATTCAAAACAAAAATTAAAAAAAAAGGTCCCCAAAAGTCAATTTCTACATAAGTTATGGCTATTTGAAACTAAAAAAGCCATTTTTTTGAAAACTCATAACTTTTTTGAAGTTGGACAAAAAATTTTGAAAAAATTCTCAAAAATGTTTTTCAAAGGGTAGAAAAGGATGGATAAGTTTCAGCAAAATCTAAAGGGGTCGGGTTCAAAAGTCGGTCGATATGTATAAATTAAGTTAAACATATTTTATAAAATTAAATCTCAAATCAAACATTTTTTTATGAAAATCATTTTCGAAAAACTTTTTCGAAGTTGAATTTTTTATTCGATTTTTTTTACTTGATAATTATTATTAATTATAATTCTTTTAGTTATAACATTATAAGCCATTAATACAGTTTTTTAATTGCGAAAATTGCAAATTCAAAAAAAAAAAACGAAATAGGTGGCAACTCCATAAATTACCAAATTAAATTTTTTTATTTGACTGTTTCTATTATGTCACACATATTTTATAAAATTAAATCTCAAATCAAAAATTTTTTTATGAAAATCATTTTCGAACAACTTTTTCGAAGTTGAAATTTTAAATATTATTTTTGTAATTTATCTCAATTCTTTGAAAAAAGTTAAAACTTTGGGGCCTACTTACTAAAGAGTTTAACTCTGTTGAAAATTTTTTCGAAGTCAGGTGGCAACCCTGTTCAATACTATTTTTTATCAATAATCGTTGCCAGCTGGCCAAGGGTGCACATATTGCTTATTATTGTTTAATTTTTGGATAATTTAATTTTTTCTTTTAAAACAAGTGGGCTTGCCGCCCCTTTTTCTTTAAGCAATTAAAATATTTGCAACCTCCCCACAATTTGTATCCACTTAAGAAGATTTCTTCTTGCTACTTTACAAATCTTTAATTACTTTTTTATTTGGCATATTCATTTGCATACAAATATCTACGTAGATACATACATACGTAGATATAAGTGGCAACTCTAAAATTTTTTTGGTTAATTTATTTAATTATACCATTCTAAACTATTATACATGTTTCTGCAGTAAGCACTCATTTTATTGATAATAAATTTTTTCTTCTTTTTAATTTTATATAATGAAGGTATTAAAAATTTAATCAGTTTGGCAACGTCTTTGAATATTTTGGTACTTCAAATGAAACATTGTAGGTTTAGTATTTCACATATTCATAAGACCGATATCAAATATTTCTTTATAAATTTTTGGTTTGAAAGTTATGTGGCAACTCTGTTATTTTTATTTTTTAAGTTAAGCATAAATTGTTTGTTTTGCTTATTATTAAAATTTCAATGTTTTGTGAATTTTAAAGTCTTCTATTTTTTTTGTATTAAAATAAAGATGGCAACCCTCTCTTTAAAAACTTAAGATTTAAAAGCAAAAATTTCTCTTTACTGTCATTTTAAAAATAGAAGCATATAACTTTTTATATGCAATATTATTGAAATTTTTGTTTTTTCGTTTAAAAGTTGGGTGGCAACTCTACCATTTTTTTTGTCATAAAATTGCTTATATTACTTGCTTTGGTTATTAGATTTTCAATCTTTTGTGATTTCTATTTTTTATATCTAAATACAGATGGCAACCCTGTTTTTTAAAGTTTCAGATTTAAAAATAAAATGGAAAAAATTTCGCAAAAAATTTTCTCTTTACTATCATTTACAACTAAAAATAGAAGCATATGAGTTATTATATAGTATACGATGTTATTGAAATTGTTGTTGGTGTAATGTATAAAATAAATGCGGCAACAATATTCACTTACATACTTACATATGTACATATGTATGCGCTCAAATTAATGCCAATGTGCCATAAGTGAAACTAAATTCAGTCAACTCGTCAAACTAGCATGCTTTCATTTTATTACATAAGTTTACGTGCATACACACATACATACATTCATACATACATACATATTTATGCATGTAATTTCAAACTATTCGCCTATATTTGCAATCAGAATTAATTCAATTTCATATTTCATGCCAAGCTGCATATAAATTGCACTCACTGCACATTAGAGTGCCATCAGCAAAGCTTCTTGCGCTTTTCGGAGCTTAGCATATTGTAAATTTATTTTAAATGCGAAACGAAAATAAATTTTGAAATTTCTGCTGACATATCCAATCACCAAATTGTGCAAATTATGCCACTGAAAGCCAGTGATTTATGTTTTTGGTGCAATTAAAGTGATCACTTAAGCCAGCTTTGTTTCGATAAGCCGCTTGGAAGCTTAATACGCGTACAAATACAGATATATATACTTTCTATACACAATTTTCTCACTGTGCGTCTCTATAGTCTTCTTTTATCCGCTGAAACTTTGTAAATTTTGCAGCGTTAATTTTTTATTATCATCACTTCGCACAGTTCTTGGTGGCGCCTGCGGATATGCAATGATTTCTGATTTAATTATTCTTCATTTAGCGCTTTCACAATTACTTTCAAGCGAAGACAGCTTTTCACAGCAGGGCTGGCAATTGCTGTAGCGTTTGTCGTTGAGTTTGCGTAAATTTTAAGATGAAAATGCGTTTAATGGATTTTTAATACCCGTCGTTAGATGTCTAAGTGCGCTTCAAGGCGGTGACGCACACAAGCGTTAGAATACTATTTTTGTTCGAGTGCTTTAAATTTGAAGTACTGTAGATTCATAGCGTTGATTTTGAGGTTAACTTGCATATAAAGTTAAACATTGCTTTAGCATTGGTTCTATAGTCTTCAAAGTTTATACTTAAATACTTGAGTTGGTAACAAAATTTCTCAGACTTACTTAATGTAAGATTTTTTGTGGTTAGATTTTTTTAAGCTAGCTGTTACTGTATAGCTTAATCATCTCACACAATACCTAACCTCAAAATTTTTTAACTGACCTCAAAAACCTGCTTTAATATACATATATTGTTTACGATATTGAAAAGTTGACTCACTCAGCTTAGTGAAGAACCACTCGCGAAATGATTTTGAAAGTTCTCAATTTTTTTTAAGGATTTCTAGTTTCTGCTTAATACAACGAAATAGTATTTATTATTATTTTGAAGTAAGGGTACTTTTAAAACGCTTTGAAGGAATGCTTTAGCTGTACTAACTCTGAGAAAATTGTAGTGAAGAAACTTGAAGTCGAAGCACCCTAAGCACTTTCTCCTCCATCGAAGTCTTAACAAATTTGTGGATAGGCCCAAAGCGCTTTGCGACTTAAAAGGATCATTTGATCCAGTATATGAGACTTTGTTTTAGGCTTCACAACGCCCCGGCGTTCATAGCTGTTCAAGTAAGATCTGTATTAATATTGACCTCCTAAACTAACTCATCCTTTTATCTCTTCTTTTCCAACGGAATGCTTCCTATGATTATATAATACTATTAAACTTTCGTTAATTTCTGTCAACGGACTATATCTCATCTCCTTTCATCTAATTTAATCATATCTCATCAGATTTCATCTCATTTCTTCTCATCTCACATCATCTCATTTTATCTTATGTCATCTCATCTTATATCATCTCATCTCATCTCATTTCATCTCATCTCATTTCATCTCATTTCATCTCATTTCATCTCATTTCATCTCATCTCATCTCATCTCATCTCATCTCATCTCATCTCAACTTATCTCATCTCATCTCTTCTTATCTCACCTCAACTCATTCATCTCATCTCATCACATCTTAGCTCATCTTATATCATCTCATCTCATCTCTTTCCATTTCTCAGCTCCTTTCATTTCACCATACCTTGAACAGAACAACACTGATCGGGCTCAAGTGCTCGTATGGAAAAGTTTTTTGTATGGCGAGATATCTTCACTAAATTTGTCAAGATTTATTGCCTTAGACAATAATTCAATCTTAAAAGGAAATTGTTCAGATCGGATCACTATAGCTTGCCATACAAACTGACCGATAAAACTGAAGTTCTTGTAAGAAGTTTTTTTTTTTACTTGTGAAGCGTAATTTGAGGTATCTCACCACACCTTGTCTTATCTCTCATATCTTCTGATCTGATATATTTCATTAGTTCATCTCATCTAATCCGATCTCATTTATTTTTTTTAAAAACCCTTACCTCATTTTTTAAATTTTCTAAACTTTTGTTTCTTGTTAACTTGTAATGTTTAATCTCAACTGAGGGATAAATTTTCCGACAAATTATGAAATTTAAGCGCCATATACATATGTGTGTATGTGTATACGTATATATGTAATTGTGAATGTTTGTATGTATGCACAAATGGAAAATTTCCCCTCAACAATCGCTGTGTTTACACCTTGTACACAGCAGCGTGAAAATTTATTTATATTTAAGTGAACTAACAACAATAACAACAACAACAAACTATCAAAGAAGCCAGTCACACAAGGCGGAAACCACAATTGAAGAAATAACGGTTGCGAACAGCTGCGAACTTGGTCGAAATGAATCACGGTGTCGCGGAGACGCGTGGGAGTACTTGCATTGAAGAATGTGAATATTCAACACACATATGCATTCAAGTTTACACACATATATGTTTAGACTCATATACTATATATAAATATATATAAATGTGTGTAAAGTATTGCCAAGCTGCCGCAAAGATTTTCGCAATAAGTTATGGTTAGGAGCGGGTGCAGTTGAAGAGAAGTGCGCAGCATAAGTAGTAGCTTAGCGGAAATATGCGCTTAAAAGTATAAGTATTACATACCGTGTGTGTGTATGGGTGTTTACGCTTGTATGTATAATACACAAACTATCTGCGCACGATTTTTCCCGTTTCGGTGTGAGCATTTTAAACGCTGCTATAATATTTGTTTGAATAGTGTAAGTACTAGAGCGTGACAATGCGCAAGGACACACATGCATATACACAAAGTACATGCATACATGCATATATAAGTTTCTGTTATGTTTACACACGCATGGCGAGCAGTGTGAAATATGCTTAAAGTGTGGCGTCGCAAATCTGGAATCCACACGGATGAGCAATAAATCACATAACAAAGCAATTTGCATATCCTTCCGATTCGCGCTGCGATATGTGGAAGCCGCAAGTACTCTAAATTCATGACATCAACACAGGCGAGTTGAATTCGTGTGAATGCTGGGAGAGTGTGTGCGAAGATTTACATATGTATGTATAGGGAGTTAGAGGGGGAGCATGAATAAATTTATATATGTATGTATGTATATATATATGTATATATATATAAATATATACGCTTGTCTCAATTGCTTTTGTCTGCGCGGCACCAGTCTGCTGCTTGCCACATGAAGCACCTTCTGGTGTTAACCGCATTCAAACATATGTGTATATATACATACATATGTAGATATATAAGCAAACATCTTCTCAGCTTTATCGCTACAAGTGCTGTGCGGTAAATCGTGTGAAAATAAACCGCTAATGTGTCTGAGCGTCTGTTGCATGCTCTTAGCTGGCCTTGTGATCTGCAATTTGTAGCAGCACATGGTTTTCAAAAAAATTCAAAAAAGCGTACGCTGTTGAGCTGCTGAAGTAAACGCGATGTAAATAAATATAAAGTACTGTTTGCTGTTGTTGTTGTATATGTGTTTTTTGCATGAACCATTTTGCAAATTTCGTGTTTAAGTTGGTATTTTCCATTTATCGCTTTAAGATTTGTTTTTAATATCTTATATAAGGGTCTATTTAAAGGGTTTTCTAGTAGCAAAGTTGCTTTGAAGATATTTACAAATGTCTTTATAGTCTCAAAAAACATTCTGTTGAAGCAAAAAAATGAGCATATCGTCACGTAAAATACAAAATAACGTAACATCACTTTTTATAAGTTTGCATGTGAAGGAAAAATTATATAACAGAAATCAGTCTTATTGGAACAAACTGTTTATTTATAAAAGTTATAAAGTGCTTATACAAGGTGTGTTCCAAAGTAAACAGGACTTTTTGAATTTAGCGCCCTCTGGTGGCGCCATCTATAGCTGTGTCGACTGCTGTGTTAGAATCTGCTATTTCTATCGATTGTCCAGTGAGACATTCATAACATTTCATATATTGAAAGTGAAGTTATTGCATTTTACGTGTCAGTATGTTTGTGTTATCGGTGCGAAAATGAGCTTCGAACAAAAAGCCAACATAAAATATTTTTTTTAAAGTTGGTAAAACTTTTACCCAAACGTTTCAATTGATGAAACAAGTTTATGGCGATGATTGTCCATCCCGCAGCAGAGTGCACGAGTGATTTCAAGGTTTTCAAAGTGGTCGTGAGGACATAAATGACGATCATCATGTGGGCCAATCAAAATCCGGGATCGCCGGAAATTCCAACGAAATTGTGCGTGAATGCAACAAAAATTAGCTGAAATTGTCATTCTAATTCATGGGAAATGGATTTTGAAATTTTTCGATTTATCGCAAAAGATGGGCCAAAAATTGCTCAGAATCCAACATTCGATTGACGCTTGTGAACGATTATTTGACAAAAAATCACTTTTTAATCATTAACCACCTCCCGTATTCACCTGATATGGCACCGTGTGACTTCTTCCTTTTCAGAAAAATGCATTTGCCCATGAAAGGAAAGCGTTATGCTGACGTAGAGGCCATTCAAAAGGCATACACCGGGATACTGACGGCCATACCGGCCAACGAGCTGAAACACTCGTTCGACATGCTTTTGGACCGTGCAAAAAGCTGCAGTGAAGCAGAAGGAGGCTATTTGGAATAAAATAAATTGATTTTGCCGAAAAAAATATTTGTTCTATTTTCGTTTTTTAAGTCCTGTTTACTTTGGAACACACCTTGTATGTATATATATCATCATGGAGACGAGAAAAGTTGAAATCTAAGCACTAAATTAAGATATAAAGCTGTTATTTAGTACCGAGGATCATAGTAGCAAGGTGCAACTGTAGGCAAAAAGTTTTTAAAAAGTGGGCCTGGACTCCTCTACTAAGTTTAATGTACATACATATCTGCTAAACCACAGCAGCTACAACCACAAAATTCGCCCAGCATGAATATTACAAGAACTCCTACTGACAGAAACGATGAAATCGGATGAGAATGCCGCTCAGATGTTAAAAAGTACTAAAAGCGCAATAAATAAATAACTAATTACACCGACACACAATTTTAAATTTTATCTTATGCTATCACTTTCAAGTACACATATCAAGAACCAATTACTTTATCTGGATAAAACCTTGCTCAAATAGCGCCTTCACGGCATTCCATACCCAAAAATTTTCGACTTTGTAGCATAACTTTTCGACCACCCAGACGTCAAATACGCGTACCCCAGTGCGTATGATTGACTTTTTGTCGAAAATATCGGTCAATCTGTGAGATCTTGCATTGAAACACAAGAAAAAGTGTTTTTGGTAAAAATATAATATAATATAATAATATACCCTTGTGTCTTGATTTCTCAATACTTTACCTAGCCCCATATACCTAAAAAAAGGTTTTCGAACTTCCAGTTGACTTTATGTCCTATATACTGGTCAAGCTAGTTTAATATGAAATTTTGGCAACATCTAGCTATAAGTATTTTGCCGGCTTTGGTTCCTGCGAGTTGCAAGAGCATAAAACGTTCGATTACACTCGAAGTTAGACCTTTCTTACTTGTTGTTTATACAATTTTTTAATATATATTTGTTGTTTGTTATTATTATTATTTATTTCTTAGATTCGAAGCGTTATTGATTCAATGATGTATATCAGATCTCAGGTGTATACTAAATGCACTGTAAGAAGATAAGTTAAGATAAATAGCTGAGGTTTGCACCGCGACCTAAGGTCTACTGTGCGCTATGCTAAGTGACAACGACCCACCTATCCCCAGCATATTGATAAATTCCAATATGCTGCTAGTTACAAGTGATCCTTATTTGGAAATATGAATCCAGTGAATTTTATTCTGCGTCTGCAGACTGCTATGTAGTCAATTAGTAGATGTTCTGGAGTTTCAGGCTCCCTGTCGCAGAACCGGAAATTTGCACAAGAAGCTAAGTCCATGCTATATAAATGCTTCTTGTGCTTACAGTGGCCAGTGTAGGACGTGGTAAATAGCATGCCGCTAGAGAGGTTGATTTCAGTAAAATGAGAAACATTTGAGTTTAAGTTGTCTAATGGTACTCGAATAAGAAATATAGAAATATCCACTCATATGTCGGACCAAAACAAAGATCCATCTTTAAATCTTTAATTCAACTAAACACATTGAGCTAAGTTTAGCTAGTTGTTATCCAATTTAAATCGAAATTATATTATTATTTATTCCAACCCTTTTTTTTATAAAAAGGGGCCTCTGACTAACCCGTGCTCATCAGAGGGTTGAAAGATAAATATTCCATATTCTCAAACCGTTCAAAAAATATGATTTTGTGTAGTCTTTTACATCTAAATGTCTCAAAAAGTTATTTCTTTGTTCAATTGTGTTGCTGCGACTATAAAGAAATGCTTGCAGCTGTCTTGCTTTCTGATGAACTTGCAGAATTTGCAATACAAATGCACGATAAATATTTAATTCCAATTCGTGTTTACAATCAATGAATTCGCAAATCCTTCTTGGCGCAAGCAGAAGCAACAACAGAAGAAATAAAACGAATCAGCGCGCAGGAATTGCAAATATGTAAAAAAAAGAAACATATGGGTACGTGAAATGTAGCTGTGTGTGTACAAGTGTCGGTGAATGTGTATATAAAACGCTGCTTATTAGTTTGCCAATAATTTGCTTCGATTTCCACATTCCCTTTATTGCTTTTTGTGCCAATACACTAGCACCAACTTATAAAGCACACAAAGAAAGCCAGTTACACAACAAACACATGCACATGAATATACATATGTATATATGTATGTATGTATGTAGACCATGCGTCGATTGTGTACAAAGCAAATGCATTAAAATTCAAATTCATGCAATTTCTAACGCTCGAGCACAGAGTTGCCATGGCTATCACCCTGTTTGTTGTACATATGTTGTTGTTGTTGCTATTGCGGGTGTTGCTGGCAATGCTGTTTCGCTTGTCGCCAACATGCCTGTCGACACCTCACGATATACACACACACTAACCAGCAACAATGCGCCGTTGTCAAGTTTTTTTGTTGTTGTTGCTATTGCTTTGCGGCATCCTACTGCTTTTGCAGAGCACGCGCACGTCTATGTGTGTGTGTTGGTTTGTGTGGCATTTGTAGCGTGATTGCTGACACCGATTGTTGTTGACATGCAAGCTGACTATCCAAAACACACACATACATACATGCTGACATACACACATACATCATATACAGTGGCACACCTATACATATGCATGCTTTATTATCAGTTTAGCTGGAATTTGGTGGCATTTCAACCTGTCGCCAACTAATTTGATTCGTGTCACAGTTGCAATTGCATGTCGCATACTCCCTCGCTTCCCCCTTTCGCACAGCTGCGATCACCGTTGACTTTGGTTACTACAGCAGCAACAGTTATGTGCTGTCTTTGTTGGGTGATTGTAGATTTGTTATTGTTGTTGGAGGGAAAATGTTATTGTTGTTGTTGTTACCACTTTTTGTTATTGTTTTTGCAATTTTTTGTTTGTAATTTTTGTTGTTGAGTTTGACAATTTTTTGTTGTTAGTAAATTGTTGTTGTTGTTGGAAATTGTTTTTGTTGTTTTTGAAATTTGTTGTTATACTACAATTGTTGTTGTAGTTTACAATGGTAGTTGTTGTTGACAATTGTTGTTGTTGTTGCTGTTACAAATTGTTACTGCTGTTGCTGACAGTTGTAGATTTGTTATTGCTGACAGCTGTTGTTACCGCGCATTGTTGCTGTTGTTATTGACAATTGTTGTCATTGTTGTTGCAGCTGTAGTAGCTTGTGGAAATTATTAGTGCTTTTGTTGTTGCAGTTATTTGTTGTAACTGAAATTTGTTGTTGTTGCTGCCGCTAGACATTTGTTGTTGTTGTTTGTGCTGCGAAAAGCTATACAGACATATGTATGTACATACCACATGTGTGTTTGTATTGGTATCTCTCATTGCCACATTTGCCGCATATCACCATGACACTATGCGCGGCGAATAGCAAATGAGCGCCACATGACTACTTTATGGTGTCGACATATATACATATGTATGTGTATGTGTGTCTGCCACTTGCAAGCGTGCAACTCATGCACATTTTGTCTTTTTTGTTTGTTTTCTGCAATGTGCAACATGCAACTGGCTTGTATTGCATGACAGCTGGCTGTGCTAAAGTTGTTGTTCTTTTTGGGTTTTCAAACTCACACAAATGCGAAACATAAAAATGTACACACACACACACACGCAAAAAGTGTAATACGGAAGTAGCTCCTTGTTGCAAGTATGCAACTGCATACTTTGTGGCTTATCTATTATAACAAATACAAATTTTCGTTGTTGTTTTTGCTCTTCATCTCTTAGTTGCATTTGTTGTTGTTACTGGGGTTGCAAATTTGCTGCATCAACATTTTCTTGCAAGTTTTGTGCTGCTGTCAGCCATTCTCGCTCGCAAGTCGCTTACAAAAGTTCTTGTTGCAAGTTGGAAGTTGTTGTTGTAAGTGCATTTTATAACTTTGTACTTGTTGTTACAACAAATTGTTGACAGTTTGTGGCTTTGTTTGCTAATTAAATCATTTTACGCTAAACTTTTGTGACGAAAGTGCATTTTAAGAGATTTATTACGACAAAAACAACAAATACTGATAAACATATGTACATATATGCAGAGACTATGCACACATACATATATGTTTATAGAAATGTACATATGTAAATGTACATGTGTCGGCATGTGTTACATTTATAAATTTATGCGTTCGAAATGCAATTAGTTTCCGAAAGTGTGTCGTGGCTTAAAGAGAATTTATAATTGCTTTTGTGCTAATTTTGAAAATCGATGAATTCCATTAGAAAGTGATTTGACATACACATACTACTGTGGGCAAAAAATAGTAAGACTTTTAATTTAAATTTCGCGCAAAAATCCAATCGTTGAAAATTTTTTTTGAAATTTTTCTTTTAGTATAAGTGTCAGTGGTGGGTACCATAGACCTGAGGTCGCAGTGTATCCCTAATCTCTTTATTTTATGACTGTCAATGACATCTGTTCCAAATGTCAAATAAAAATAATAATTAATCTTTGTCTGAAGAGTACATAAAGTGTATTTGGTGACTTTTACTATTTTACTATTCAATAAAGAAGTTCATAGATGATCAACACGTCAATAAAATAAGGGAATTGGTGCTTGAGAAGCGATGATTAATAATCAGAGGTCTTACAGTCATTGTTGGAATATCGAAAGATGCAGTGAAAACCATTTTGAAAGATCATTCGAGCCTAAAAAAGTGAAAGCACGATTGGTTCCAAAATCAGTGAATTTTTTCGAAAAACTGCGTCGCGGGTGCGTCTATGAGACAATGCTTTTCGGCTACCAGAATATCACAAAACGTATTATAACTGGCGATGAGACTTGGCTCTATGCTTACGACCCGGGCACAAACGATCAATCAAATATCGTGGCAAACGTGAGCCGAATTCGAAAAAATAACCTCAAAGCAGGTCGAAAATCAAGGTTATGTCGACAGTTTCCTTTGATTATCGAGATGTGGTGCACTACGAATTCCCTCCGACCGGCCAAACTGTGTACAAGAAATACTATTTCAGTATTATGCGTCTTTTGCGCGAAGCTAATCGTAAAAAGAGGTCGGAATTGTGGTTCGAAAACTCTTGGTTTTTGCACCGCGTTAATAAACCGTCATATAAATCATTGATTCCACGTGAGTTTTTAGCCAAATTTTCAACCAGTATCGTACCACAACTACGCCTCATTTTTCTCCGTGTGATTTCCAACCATTCAGCAAACTCAAACGACCGCTCCGGGAAAAGCGTTTTGAATCCATGAAGGACATTGAACGTGAAGCTCTACCCGCATTTAAGGCTATTCCAGAAATTGGCTTTAATAACTGTTTAAAGGATCGAAAAAAACGTTGGTATATGTATGTGTGTTAGAACCCAGAGGTATTACTTTGAGGACGACATAGATTTGGATGAATAAATTAAATTTTTTGTTCACATTATTACATGTATTTAGAATCATGTGTATTTTTCGCATATATAATTTGATATTTTCTCTATAAACTTACTGCTTTCTAAGAAAATAGTAGTAGTAGGCTTTTTAACAATTTCATTAAAGATAAATAGTTTAGAGCGAAGAAGATATTCGATAACGCTATTTCAGTTTTAAAATAAAACTAATTTTTTTTGGTGTTGCCACCTTTTTAAAATGTTGAAATTAAAATAATTATATATGTAATTAGAAATTTAGTAGGGTCATCAAGTGTAAGGGCTTAAAAAATACAAAAAAAAGCGAAAAAATATTGGTGTTGCCACCTTTTTAAAATGTTAAGATTATTATACATATGTTAATAAAAACTTTAGCATGGTCATCAAGTGTAAGAGCTTAAAAAACACATATCGTTGAAAGTACTATTCGAAAGGCGTTGCCACCTGTTTAGCAACTTATTTGTAATAATTTGTAAAGCACATAAATATTCTAAAATCAGCATTAAAATAAAGCTGTTTTAGAATAATATCCAGTTAAAATACACTTCTAAGCGAGTTGCCACCTTTTTAAAAATATGTATTGAATATATTTGTAATATAAAAGACCAATTTAATATGAACATCAAATTGAAGAGCTTAAATAAGCTTTAATTGTGAAGATATTTGTGAAATGGCGTTGCCACCTATATAAAATCTTTAAGTAAAGTACAAAAATCGCAAACAAAAAAAGTATTTCAATATGAACAGCGAACTGAAAAAATGGAATTAACATTTTTTCTGTTAGGTTGCCACCTTTTAATTTTTTTATTGTTATGTTAACTGCAGAGTGAAAGATGAGTGAAAATATGTTTGCGGTAAAGTTGCCACTTTTTAATTCTTTTTTAACCGATACGCTATTTTCAGAATGGAAGAAAGTTGCAAATATGCTTGCGGTAAGGTTGCCACCTTTATGAAAATATTAAAAAAAATCGAAGCGATGTACATACATATATACATACATAAGTAAGTGATGACGAGTTTCCAGACTCTTTCCCAGGAAAATCAACCATCCAGGCTTGGCATGCAAGTCTAGACAAGGTGAAATGATCACCGAAGACGATGAACGCAGTGGACGCTAAAAAGAGGTTGTTACCGACGAAAACAGCAAAAAACCCACAAAATAATTTCGGATGACCGCAAAGTGAAGTCATAGCAGGTACACTAAAGATATCAACTGCACGTATACATCAAATAATTCACGAATATTTGGGTTTGAGGAGACACTGTTTACTTAAAATAAGGACGAGTTGATGACTCAGAACAATTTTTGGATACGTTCTAGCGTATTAAACCCGAGTTTTTGCATTGATATGTTTTAATGGATGAAACATAGCTACATGATTTCAGCTCCTAAGCGTGGAAAAACGAAATAGTCGGCTGGCAAGATTATGGCATCTGCAATTTGGAATGTGCATCGAATAAATTTTATTGACTACCTTGAAAAAGAAAGGATCATCAACAGCGAATATTGCAAAGCGTTATTGGACCCTTTGTAGGATGAAATCGCTAAAATTTAAAAAATGTGCTGCTTCACCAAGACAATGCACCGTGTTACAAGTCAGTGAAAACGATGTCAAAAGTCCATGAATTGGGCTTCGAATTACTTTCGCACACATCGTATTCTCTAAATCAAACCACCAGCAGCTAGTTTACGTTCTCAGATCTCAATAGAATGCGCGTTGTGAAGAAATTTTCGTCGAATGAAGCGGTATTATTTATAATTATTGTTTTGACTTTAAAATTTTAATTTTAATTTTTAACTGCTAAACAGAATAATATATACATATATATGAAAATATAATCAAAAATAAAAATATATAACTAGTAATTTCAATCACACAATTGCATTAACTGCAGCTTTCACTGTCAGTTTTCCAACAAAATTTCATATTAACTCGCACTGCTTTCATGCAAATAAGCCATTGGTCTGAGTATTTATACTGAATTTCGATATGTTTGTGCGCCATAAAATTACATATTTCATTTACATGACATAACAGCGCATTAGCATTTATGCAAATATAACTTCCTAAAATAATTGTTTACGCGGAAATATATAACTTTGTTTTGAATATTTGTATAACGCGAGCTTCAATATCATGTCTGCTGACGATATTTGTCATTGCTGGCGTGTATATTGACATGATCTGCTTAAATATGACTATTAATTTAAGTTGTATGAATATAGTATGAATTGTGTTGTCATAACTGAATTAAGTCACGCTGTGTTGGAAAATTGTAATAATGTTAATGTTTAATAAAAATATTCAATGAATTTTTGTCTGTGAACTTTGAAAAACTTTGTGTTTTGAAAACTTTGCAAGCAAGTATATTACTGAGTTGCTTGTGAAAATTGAGTGATTAATGTGTTTGCTTGTTACTTGCAGCTTTTCTGCTTTTTTTGCTGTTTTAATTAACCTTGTGGTAATGCTTTACTTCTAGGAATGATTGGATGACGTGGCGTATGAGTAACATGTGGTCAAGTGCTTAGTGCGTTGGAAATAATATGTTTTTTCATCATTATGTATGCTGTGAGGATGATTTAAGAATGAAAGAAAGCTGCATTATAAGACTGCATGCATTATGTGCGTGACTGCTGGGTGGTGAGGTTTAGGTTTGAAAAGTAGTTAGGTAATTTTATGCTTATTTTTAGACGCAGTTATCAATGAAAGAAGTTAATGAGTAAATAGTAATACACTTAAGGGGTTGGGTTAGTCATGGGTTTATAAAACAAAAGGATTAAGGATTCTAAATGCAGCATTTCGAAGGTTTCTCGGTCTAATCTAATTTTTTTTTTCAAAAATGCACTTTTTGCCGTCGTAAAACAAGTAAATGAAATCTTTCTCTTGATTTGACAATTAGTATTGCAGATATGTATATGAAATAATGGTTTGATAAACGAAATGTGCGGAGATTGTGGCATTGCTTGGGCAAAAACACTTGCTAAACTTCGTCAAGAGATCTTATCAAATAAAAAAGTTTTTCATACAAGGACTTGAGTTTGATCGTTCAGTTTGTATGGCAGCTATACGCTATAGTGGTCCGATCTGAATAATTTCTTTAGAGATTCTAGCACTTCCTGTTATTACAATATATTCCAAATTTCGTGAATATATGCTGTCAAATAAGCAAGTTTTCCATACAAGGACTTGAATTTCATCGTACAGTTTGTATGGCAGCTTTATGCTATAGTTGTCCGATCTAAATAATTTCTGACGAAATTATAATATTACCTTGTGTAATACTCTCTGCCAAATTTCGTGAAGATATCTTGTCAAATGAAAAGGTTTTCCATACAAGCACTTGATTCGATCGCGATCGGTCAGTTTGTATGACAGCTATATATTATAGTGATCCGATATCAGCGATTCCGCCAAATATGCTGCTTCATTTTGAGAAAAAGATGTATGCAAAATTTCAGAGGCATATTTCAAAAACTATTAAACTATTTCACGTATATATAAGTAGACAGACGGTAGGACGCACTAAAAATAAACAAGCTTTTTATGGCAGACTGTTTTATGGCGCTTAAAATAGCTAATAGAAAGTATTCTGCGAAATCCTTCCTTCATTTACATACCTTACATAACAAATTTGCAAAATTCTTAATGTTTTCTGTGAATTGAGAATTTCCTGTGGTTTCTGACTCGCTTTCTAGATATCCAACTCATTTCCATGTAAAAATATATAACTGTAAATTGCAAATCTCAACGTGCACTCAATGAGATAACCACAAAACATGACTAAAAAACTAACGTCATTATTTATTGTTAATGCATTGATGGCATTAAAGCGCAGTGCTGCCACATGCAAAGCACATACTCATTGAAATAAATATAGTATATATGTGTATGTGTTTTTAACTGTTGTTTGCTGACCGCAACTACCAGCAACAGCTGCCTTACACACCCGAGTACACATACAAATATAGGCGTCTGAGCATGTGTGCGTAAATTTATGTGGCAAGGTGTCCATCACTGAGCTTTGAGCTCTGCTGTCCATTTAGTTGAATACGATTAGTTGTTGCTGCACGAAAGGGCAGCTGAGCGGCAGAAGACTGATGCATTGAAGCTGAGCTGTCTTGCAAGTGAAGCGACGGGCTATTTAGTAAGGTGGGAAGGTGGAGCAGAAGGAAAGAAGGAAGGAAGGAAGGAAAGCTCAAGGGTCCAAAATGCTTGTCCAATGGATTTGTGTGAGAATAAGTGTGTGTGTGAAAATTACTTGTATGTTTGGTGAAATACAACCATGCCCTGAAGCGTGTGTGTTCAGCTGATGCTGGCGAATTACACTGTTCTGCTTACTTATGCAGATCTCTTGCCTCAAAGGCTGTGCGACTGCCTCAGGGTATGGGCATGTGTGTGTGTGTGTGCAGATCCGTGTGCTGGTAACAGGACCTGATAGCAGCGTTCATATGCATCATTAGCTTCATTTAATACAATAGCGGCTGCATGTGGCGTGTGGCAGTGTTGGTAGTTAAGCTGCGATGTTGTTGTGGCCTGGACGTTAAACAGGGTGCGGGTGTTAACTGCGATTCCCCAAGGGCCAGTAGCGTTTGCTTGGCGATACTTAGGCTTTCAGAGCACTTAGACAGCGAACTAGTGCTAATGCTACTTAAGCTTTCCTATATGTGTACTTGTGTATGTACTACATTAGGGAGTCGCAACAAAAAAATCTTAACATTTCATTAAATTTTAAATTTTTTTTTCTGCTATTGAGTTTTTAAAGGCAAAATTAGTTTACCAATTTTATACAAGATTGCCACCCGTTTCAAATTTTTTAATAAAATAATTGTTATGATAAAAAATCTTCAGTTAGTACAGATATAAAATTTGTGTTAAAAAAAAGTTTAAAAAAATTGGAAGGTTGCCACCAGCTTCATATTTTAAAATTAACTAATAATTAAAAGATCAAAATGTGTGAAAGAGTTTTGAAAAAACTGTAAGGTTGCTACCTGTTTTATAATTTTAAATAATGTAAGCGTTTTGATAAAAAAGATTTTAAGAAATGGAAAAATTTGTGAGTTTGAAGAAAATTTCTTAAATATATGTATATGTAGATATGTATGGATATAACAAGTCGTTAAGAATTTTTAATTAAAATAATAAATAAAAAAATCTTAAAAAAAAAAATAAAAAAAAGTTTAAAAATGCTTAGAAAAACTAGAAGGTTGCCACATTGCTCAAAATTTTAATGAAAACAATCATTAAAATAAAGAAAACCAGAAATTAGTAAATTAAAAAGAATTTGAAAAATGCTTAAAAATTAGAAGGTTTGCCATATCTCTCAAAATTTTGATGAAAACAATTGTTAAAATACAGAAAATCATAAAAAATAATTTTTTAACAAAATAAGTTTTTAAAAATTGCAAAATAAAATCTTCAACAAATTTTAAATAAAATCTTTAACAATTAACAAATTTGTTGTTGTTGGAATGGCTAGAGAAAGCTTGACTGACTGAAAATATTTTTTCAGAAAGAGTTGCCCCCTTTTAAAATCGCAATCAAAAGACAAAAACGAGAGTTGTTTATTTTAAAGTACGTTTACAGTTAAAATTAGATTTTAAAAAGTGTTGCCACCTGTCAAAAAATTATCAAAGTAAACATGAGATTCTAAAAAACTTTAACAAGAACAGCAAAACGAAGAGGTTCAAGAAGCTTTCACGTGAAATTATGTTCAAAGGTGGGTTGCCACGTTTTTTCTAATATTTTATAAAAAAAAACTGTAAGATCATTACAGGTCGCAAGGTGAAGAGGTTCAAGAAAATTTGCAATTTTAGCAAATATTTCGTAAAAAGAGTAGCAAGTATGTTTACAGTTGAAAAAATATTTAAAAGTGTTGCCACCTGTAAATATGTTTAATGAAAATAAACATTAGAAAAAAAATTTAACATAGTCAGTAACATGATAATGTTCAGAATTGTTTGCGGTAGAAAATATTTTTAAGGAGTGTTGCCACATTTTTAAATATTTTATAAAAAGGTACGATAAGATGATTGGAACTTGAATATCGGTCGCAAATTGAAAATGTTAATAAAAAGGTGAAATAAAAAATATTTACTGAAAAAAGTTGCCACCTTTTGCAAATATGTATATAAAAAGTAAGTAAGCAAAAAACATTAAACCAAATTGAAATCAAAGGATAATAGGAAACATTTTCTAAACAGTGTTGTCAACACTTATTTTTATTAGTAACATAATATGGTAGTTTTGGCGTAAATGAAAAGTGTTGCACCCCAATATTCATATACATTTATTTATAGTCCATTTTAGTGCACTAAAATGAAATTAAAAAGTTTAGCTAAATTTCTCCGAGCAAATGGCATAGTTTCATTAGTACAAATTGAAGGTTATGTGCGCCACTTCGAGTTCCAGAAATCCATAAACTTAATTTTCCCATTCCAAGCACTGCGCTTCGAGGCAAAATCGTCGAAAAGTGTGCTAAAACTGACAATATCAAGCAACGCTCCGCTTTTAATGTGAAATAAAAGACGCAAAATTGGAAAAATTGCTAAAGAATTGCAAAGCTATGGCCGCAAGCGCTTTGCAAACTTTTCGCCATAATCGACAGAGACAAAGACTGAGAAATAGTATAAAATAAAATAAAAAAAGTAAATAAAAAATGTCCAGAACTTTTTTGTGCATTCTTCTGGCAGCGCAACTTTCTTTCCTTCACTGGTCATCTAAGTAAATAAGCAACAGCAACTTCTGCTACATAATTTTTATTTACATTACGTATTGGGCACACCCCAAGCAAGAGCTTGAGCGAGAAATGTGGAGGAAAGTGCGAAAAGTGTAAAGCAAAAGAAAGTTTTGCAATCAATTGCGAAAAGTAGCTGGAGCGGTAAATATTATGGCGATGAAGAGTTATTTGAAAATTACGGTATCATCATCGATATAAATATAATCAACTCCTTTCGAAGTTATTTATCGAAGTAATTGCGTTAGCATAAAGAGAGAAAGAGAGAGAGAGTAGAAGAAAAAAGTTTGTGTATATTTTACAATTAGGGACTTGGTGGAAGTGAAATGAGAATTGAGTGCTGGACTGTTGATTGATTATTTCTGGAAGGAGATTAATTAAGTTTTATAGAGTTATAGAAGGCAGGATAGGTTGATGAAGCTGCGCTCATGTTTTGAGTTTTTTTTGCCGAATTTGTGGGGTTTAAAATGTTGGCGAGGTTGAAAAAGCTCTGTTCTGAGTTTGAACTTTGTCTGCCGAAGGGTCGTCGACTAAAAAATCCAAAGACGATATACTTAACAACCTTCATTTGTTGGGGGAAATTTTCGAAAAAAATATGTTTTAGGAATTCTCCACGCATTCTTTTTAAAACAATTATACGCACCAAAATGTCGAAAAACGTACTATATATATTCAATATTTCAAAATTACGAGACTAAAATTTTTTGGAATATATTCTTAAACGAAATTTTTTTCCTAATCATTAAAATACTGAAGTTTCAGGACTAAAAATTTCCTTTCTAAAGGAGCTGATTTTTTAAGTATCTATTTATATATATGTATCTCAACAATTCGAGACTAAAATTCTTGGAAATTGTTGTTTTTAAACAAAATTTTTCTCTTAATCGTCAAAATCCCGAAATTTCGGGACTAAAATTTGCAAAAAATCTGCAAGACAGGAATTTAATATTCCCGCAACTAAGAAATGAGAAAAATTAAGGAATTTCTTCCCTGAATCCCGAAATTTCGGGACTAAAAATTTTAATAGCTAAATTTTTTGAAACTAATTATAAGCTTCATTTTTCTTTGAGCGACTTATTCCCGAAAAAAACAAATTTCTACTCTCGATCCCGAATTTTCGGAACTAACAATTTTAATACTTACATTTTTGAAAACTATGTAATTGTAAGCTTTATTTTTCTTTAAATAACTCAATTTCGAAATATTAAAATTACTTTAAATGATTCATTCCCTACATTTTTGGGTGGAGAAAAATAAAATTTTCCACTATTGAGAGAATAAATTATTTTCATTACCAACACCAGAAATTTCGGTACTAAAAATTCTAATTCTAAAATTTACCAAAAATATTCGTAAATTGTGTTTTTCTTTAAACAGCTCAATCCCGAAATTTCGGTATTGATAAAATTGTAATACTGAAATACCTAACTTTTGAGAAGAATAGCAAATTATCTACACATATTGTTAAATCATAAATATGTAAATAAATTTTCACCATCAATACCGTAATTTCGGGACTTAACATGATATGATTCAAACTCGAAATTTCGGGACTTAACGTTATAATTATGGTTGACTTAAACATTTGGCTAGTACAAAAGTCAGCTGTTATGGCACCGAAGAATCTAAGATATTACTATAAATGTTTCAGTACCGAAATTTTTTTATAGAAAAAATACAAATTCCCCTACTGAGAAAATATGCAAATTAAGACAAACTCCCGAAATTTTGAAATGAAAAATTCTAATTTTTAAATTTTTCGAAAGTAATAATAATCGTAAATTATAATTTCCTTTGTATGATTCAATCCCGAAATTACGGGACTCGGAGTTGTTATGCTGAAAGACCTAATTTTTGAGAAAAATATCAAAAAATATGTTAAAATATAACTAAATGTTCACCATCAATCCCGAAATTTCGGGACTAAGAAAAAGAGCTAATTTTAATTCTGGACAAACACCCGAAATTTTGCAATGAAAAATTCGAATTTTTAAATTTGTCAAAAATAATCGTAAATTATAATTTTCTTTGTATGATTCAATCCCGAAATTTCGGGACTTCGAATGGCAATACTGAATGACCCAATTTTTGAGTAAAATATCAAAATCCATATGTTAAAACATAAAAATATTAATGGATTTTCAACCTCAATCCCGAAATTTTGGGACTAAATATTTTCGGGACTCGAAGTTGTAAGCTAACTGGTCATAAGAAATACATAGATTGTTAAGTGGTGAAAAAATAAATAAATGCCGACCCACAATCGCAAAATTATATTTCATTTCAAATACTGGAGGCCTGAACATTTTGAAAAAATAATGTCGAAAAATCCTCAACTATTTTTTCTTTTAATTACCTCAATACCGAAATTTCGGTACTCGGAATTGTGAAGGTCATGCTTCTTTTTAAATCAAGACAAAACAAATTTCTTATAGCTTTGCAAAATTTCTAAGAATTTGCTTAAATCTCAAAAGCCATCAAAAAGTTATCTCGCCAATTTGGATTCCCAGAAATAACTAATGGCTTGTGCATATGTACATATATAGCCTGTAATCTAAAAATATGGTTATAGATAAATAGAGAAGCTCAAACCATTCCTTGAATTAATTAGTGCTATGCAAATAAAGTATGATTGGGCTTTACTACAAGAGAGAGGTAAACAGAAGACAAAACATAATTAAAAATCCAAAGTGAAATTTATAAATATTACATTGAATTACTACTTGTAAAAGCATGTTTTAATTAAAATTCACGCACCACTCTATTCAATTAGATCGTGGCTTGTTATTGTTGTTGTAGAAATTTAATATTTTCGTGCTGAGAAAGCAAAGAAGTGGCACAAAACCATATTGTCTATGTACAGCGTTAAAATTTCCCCAAAAAATTTAATTTCAACTCAACTTTGCCCCAACTACATTTAGGAACACAACTACACCACTGCAGTGAAATACAAAAAAGTGTGGCAGGGAAAAAAATCGTAAAATCTCAAGCACTGTAATAAAATGCGTGTAACCGATTTCTTATGTAAAGGCTTGCACTCAAATGTCCTTGACGGCAACTCATGACAAAGAAGAAGAATTTCCACATTTACATATTATATTTACTTTGCATTTCTCCACAATTTCTCCACAGCTTCAAACAGTTTTCGTATATACATATGTATTTGCCTTGAATTATACGAAGCTTGCAGAAATAAAATAAATTGTGACTCATACGCCATGGTGTCCCATACAAAGTGTATGAGGGAGCGCAACAATTTTGGTTTGAATAAATTTATTCGCAAGTTTCTTACTTATGCGTATGTGTATGTGTGTTTGAGTGTGTGTGCGCGCTTTCTCAACCAGTTCAACGCATAATACTCGTAATTCGGTTATATTTATTTTTAACTTTTTTTGTACTGATTACAAAGATTATTGCTGTGCGCTTGCGGTTGTGAAAGTTACAACGTCGCCATGACACTGATTTTGAGCGGAATAGTTTTAAGTCGTTCATGAAGATAACTTTTAGTGGAATGTTTTTTTTTTTTTGCATTGAAGAAGCAGACAAGATAAGTTCACTTAAATAAAGTTGCGATTTATATGGCTGAGTTAAACTAACCGTAAACTATTATAATGAAAAATAAGTTGCTGGCGAAAATTTTCAAAATCGGTTGGTTATAGCTTATAGCTGCCATGCAATTGATTGTTCAGATATGAGAATTTTGCAGTATAAATTCCTCATTTTGGTTGCTATGAACAAAAAATTTCAACAAAATAAATATTTTCAAAAATAAAGTCTTGATAGTGAAAATCATCCAGATCGGTTCACTACGATATGTAGCTGTCATACAACCGATTGTTCGAATATAACACTTTTGCGTTATAACTTCTGCAAATAAGCTGCTAACGCAGAAAATTTCGTAATATTAATAAGAATCAAAATTGAAATGTTTTTAGTAAAAATTATGAAGATCGGTTGCCTATAACACATAGCGGCCATATAACCCATTTCTTATATATGCTACTTCTGCAGCATAAGTCTTCTATTTAGTAAGCTATGAACATAAACTTGCATAATAATATTTATTTTTAAGACTAAAACCGCGCTGCTAAGAATCATCGAAATCGGTTGACTATAACATATAGCTGTCATGCAACTGATTGCTCATATATGACAATTTCGTACCATAACACCTTCAATTTAGCAGTTAAAAACGCACAATTTTGTAATTTCTTTTGATATCAAGCATAAAACGTGCATAGTGAAAATCATCCAAATCGGTTGACTATAGCATATAGCTGTCATACAAGCGCTTCCTAAAAATTGACTTGCTTACAACGAAAATGTAAGAATATTTGCTTTACAGCACGAAAAATATATGAAGAAATTTACTCTTATTGTTTTTGTTGTTATTTGCATAAATTTTTTTGGTGCTGTTGTTGTATATTTTTATACTAACAGCGAATTAATAATTCATATAGTCTTAATTGCTACTCATCTTTGCTTTAAAAGCAGCTGGAATAAATTATATGCGTGTGTATGTGTGTACAAATATGTATATATGTGTATATATACATCGACTACTAATTCAGTAATAAGCAGCACTTTTTTGCACTGCATTAAATTCCTTTGTGTCTACGCCTCGCCTGCGGTTAATATATTTCTTGCTAAAGAAGTTTATACACGTTCATAGTTGTTGTAGTTCGACAACTCGATTTCAATATAACAAAAAACTACAAAATACAAATGCACAAAGCATATATATTATATTACCAAGTGATACTTCGGAAGTAACGAAGCGTCAAAAAAGGGCGCAATAAATTTCAATTTACGCACATTATGTGCCAAACGCAGTGACAAACCGCGTCACGTGTGTGACAATGTGTGTGTATGTATATTGAAAGTGTGTCAAAATGTCTTTGTATATGTAAACACCTTCGTTGCGGTTATAAATTGTCTCGACAAATTCCTTTGCTGGTTTTTGGGGTAAAGACATAAATGGGAATTTGAAAATGCCAAATGACTTAACATACTTTTAGGAGATAAAACATGCAACCACAAACAAGTAAACATACGCTGATAAGCAAGCAGCAAGCCACAGCTCCGCCTTATCCAGCAACCGAAGCTGACAGACAGCACGTGTGTTCGCCTCACACTTCGAAAGGTGTGTCTGCGTTGACAAGCGCCGCCGGGTATGCGGCAGCTCACTATCCTGACAGATACACGTAAGAAAAGCGCTCCAAAATCAGCCGTGGAATTTATTATGCAACACATATACATATGTATATATCTCTACATTTATTATAACTGTATGTTTGTGTTGTATGCTTGCTTGCAACAAATTGTTTTGTTCATGTTCTGTATAAGTGAAGATGAGGAGAAAAGCTTCGACATACCCGCTCCAGGCGTAAGGGATATTTCACGCTTCGTTACGACGATTTACGAATTTTCTTAAGCAGGCTCAGGTACTTGGCAAACTTGCACGTAAGCCGTCTGCGCGTGTATGGTTTTCTTCTGTAAGATAAACTCGCATACAAGTGTATTTATTTATCCATGCCATTCATCAACGAGCACGCATCTTCTCTAACTTTTCTTTTCTACTTGAAGTGTATCGTAATATGTCCTTTTTATGTCGCCAAATGTCTTCGCCTGGGCCATGTGCTTATATTTTAATAATGACAATTTGTCAATTTACTTGGGTGGTAGGCGTAAGTGCGCATAGAGTGGAGGTACTTACGAAGGTATTTTTGATATTATCTGCTATTTATTTTAGTAGTAAACGTGACAGTTTCTAATGAATAATAAAAGTAGTAATAGAAAAAATCCTATTTTTTAAGCTTTTCTAACTTTAATATTTCATAAACTGAGTGAGAAGTCTACACTCTTAAACACTGAACTTGTGAAACACCATATACGCCTAAAGTTATGCTTCTGGGAGTGATATTTGGTGATCAAATGGTGAAGATATAAATTGATGAGTTTAAGAACATTTTCTTTGTCATTTCTTTCAGTAGAGTTCATAATCTATTCTCATTACCTTTATATTATATAGTATCTATCCAATTTTATAAATATTTCTGCTATAAATAAATCTCTATATTCTTCTTCTTTGCAGTTAACTCACAGCGATTGCATTTTGTGCATCGAAGATACCTTAAAGACACCGACTGCCCAAAAATCTGAACTCGCTTTGTGGCAACTGAACCGAAAATATTTCAATCAGCGCGAGTCAAAGGCGCAAGGACATGTAGAGCGAAAGTCGTTATTGAACGCAAATAAACAGAGATGCCGAAAGAAAAATATTAAAACTGCATACCAAACAAATATGAACAAAATAATGAATAAGAAATGGAAATCAAAGAAAAATACCAAAAACTCCAGGTATTTGAGCTGAATTTTCATGTACGTGTGTGTGAGTAAATACTCGTAAATAAAGTCGAAAAATGTTTGTGAGTAATTCGTGCACCAAAGACTTTGAAGTGAAAGGTCGTGTAAAGAGAATACCGTTAAGCAAATATGATGCAAAATTAAAGTAAATAAATGTATAAATATAAAGAAACAGACCGACAGAAACGCGAGATTTTTTAAAGAAAATTTTACAATGAAATTTCAGCAAAATCACGCTGAAGATATGAATTGTAATTAACAGTTAAGCGTGAAAGTGAACAATTTTTGCATGAAATATGTATGTTCTTATATGCACAAGGTTGCATTTCGCTCAATTAATCAGTTTTAAGTAAATTTAAGCAGCGTGTGTAAGGTGTAATCGTAATATTTTCATGAAATCTTCAAAATTCAATCACAAACTCACATACAAACAACCTTGAATGATATTGGTTTCTCGATTTGTAAATGTGTGCGAGATGGAAAGAGCGTCAAGGTCACTAGCTTGAAAGCCGAATGCCAAGTCTGAAGCTAGAAAAGGCATAAAGAAAAGAAAAAAGTGAAAATATAATGTCAAAAAGCGTGGAAAAAATGTGAAAATTTACAAAGTGAAATTTGAAGCGGTAAATAAAAATAAAATATATTAAAGAAAAGCGGAAATGAAATATGAGAAATCTGATAAGATATAAAAAAATGAAGAAAATAGAAAAAGTGTGTGAAATGTGGAATTAAAAAATGAAAAATAAAATATTCACAGCGAAAAAGTGTCCAACATGTGTCTGGAAAAAGTAGAGTATATGAGAAGGTGAAAATTTTAAAAGGTGAAAATGAAAAGGTAAATAGTGAAAATTGGTTAATTATAATATTTGAAAGAGGTTTAGTGCAAATTTAGATAAAGCAGAGTAAATGTGAAAGTGAAACAAAGAAAATGTAAAGTTAATATGTTGTACATACAAAAAATATTTAAAATAGCATAAAATAAAATAAAATAAAATAAAATAAAATAAAATAAAATAAAATGAAATAAAATAAAATAAAATAAAATAAAAAAAAAAATAAAATAAAATAAAATAAAATAAAATAAAATAAAATAAAATAAAATAAAATAAAATAAAATAAAATAAAATAAAATAAAATAAAATAAAATAAAATAAAATAAAATAAAATAAAATAAAATAAAATAAAATAAAATAAAATAAAATAAATAAAACTAAATTAAATTAGATTAAATTAAATTAAATTAAATTAAATTAAATTAAATTAAATTAAATTAAATTAAATTAAATGAAATTAAATAATGAAAATAATGGCAAATAAATAAGAATAATATGAAAAAATATTTTAATTTATTCAAAATAAATTAAGATAAATCAAAACATAACATGAAAAATACACAACAAAAACACTATGAATTTAATTTAAAAAATAAATAACTAAAATTAATTTAATTTTATCTAATATATTTTTTATTCATTTCCATTAATTTAATTTAAATTAACTTAATTTTGTCTAATTATTTTTTGACTTGTTTTTATTAATTAAATTTAAACTGATTTAATTTGATATGATTTTTTTATTTAATTGTATTTTTTATTTAATTTATATTAAATTAATGAAAATGAGTAAAAAAATGAATTAGATAAATTTATAATAAAGTTAAATAGAGTAAAATAAAATAAACAAAAAAACTAATAATAAAAGAAATAATAATAATTTAAGGATTAAATTTAAAACAAAAATATAAAATTAAAGTAAAAAAAATTAATATTAATTTAATTTAATACAAATTAATGAATATAAGTTAAAAATTTAATAGAAAATAAGCAAGAAATATTAAAAAAATAAATAGCTTAAATATTAAATTTAAAACAAGGAATTAAAATTCAATTAAAATTAAAAAAAAATATCAAGTGAAATTAATTTAAACTAAATTAATGAAATAAGTAAAGAAAATTAAACTAAACGTCGTTAAGTAATTTGGCTTTTCAATTTAAATAAATAAAAAATAAAATAAAGTAAAATTTGTTTAAAATATATAATTTAAGGATTTAAAACAAAAAATAAAATAAAATAAAAATTTATACTAATTAAAAAGAAAAATAAAAAACGAGAGTTTTAATTTAATTCTCTTTCATTAATTAAATTTACGTTACTTTCATTTAATATTTTTTTCGTTATTGTTAATTTAAACTCTACTTTGTTTTTAAATATAATAGATAAATCAATTATTTTTTATTTACATAAATTAAATTAATATAAATTTATATTTAATATTATTTTTTATTAATGTTAATAAAAATAAGTAAAAAAAATAGTTAAAATTATAACAAAGCTAAATAAAATAAAAAATATTTTATTTATCTAATATATTTAAAACAAAAAATAAGAGTTTAAATTTAAAAAAAATTAAATAAAAATAATTTAAATTTATTTACTGAAAGAGAATTAAATTAAAACTCTCGTTATTTATTTTTCTTTTTAATTTAAATAATTAAAGAATAAAAGAAAATAAATTAGATTTCATTAAATATGGCAAAGTGAAATTAAAAATAATATAAAGTGGAGGCAAGTTGTGAAAATGTGTGCAGGAGTGTTGTGTAAAATAAAAAATATATTAACAGAAATAAGAAAAATCTAATATGAAATAGTGTAAAGTGAAAGCAGAAGGTAAATCAAATAAAAAAGAAAATTTGGGGAAGTGAAGAGTTATGAAATTAAGAAAAAAAAATAAAATTTAAAAAAATCCATCAAAAAAATAAAAAAATTAAATAATGACATTCCAAAAAAGTTTGAAATAAATCAAAAGTGTGACGAAAAATGTGCACAGTTGGACATCGAGAACTAAAAAGGCTTGACGCTGACACGACACACGTTTCCATAGTGAAAAGTTAAGTGCTTGCTGATTGTGTTGCACAAGACGGCCGCTGCTTGTTTTAAGTATATGGAACGAGATTGAACCCCATCTCACTGCTTGCTATCCAATAACAACAATGAAAAATCGCAGCACTAAATAATACTAAAAACTGTTGAACTTTTGATATGAACATGGACAAGAAATTGAGATCCCGCTTCAATTAGAGGTGAGTGTGCAGTAGATAAGTACTTACATATGTATATGTATATATAGTGGCATACATAATACGAAGTATAAAATGTCAAACAAGTGATAACAAGGAAAAATTCCATATTGTGTCTACAAATTACGTTGAGATGCAAGAAGTGGTTTTATATTTAATTCTGCAGAAGTGACTTTCCTAGTGCTTAAAGAAGGATGTGGAATGTAATAGTAGAGAGTATCTTGAGCACTTTTTTGAAGTTTAAGTTTCAAGTGAGCTGATGAAAATGTGCTAAAATATTTAAAAGAGTTGCACTTGTGATTCATGAGATCACTGCTGACGATTTATTTTTTAAAAGAATATATAACTGAATTTTTTAATCAAAAAGTTGTTTTTTTTCTTTAATTTAAAAGTCTATTTTCTAATGAAAATGTTATGAAATACTATATGACTGGTTGTATAAAATATTAATTAGACTGATAACGACTACTCCATGTTTTCGATCTCAAAATGTTTATTTTCAAGCTCAGAGGCTTACTGTCCATCCTAAATGTAGGCAATATTATATTTTGTATATTACTAAAATAAAATGATGTAACTTAGAAAAAATATTATGTGTTCTTAAATTCTGCGTTAATTTCTTAGCTTTTTTTCATATTCCTCCACAATAAAGTGAAATTTTGTTTACTACACATAAACGACGTTGAATTTAAAAAAATGTTGCCTACATTTGGGCTTGCACTCTTAAATAATACTTCTGATTATACTATTTCACTTATATAGTTTAAATATGATTTCAGAATGATCATAAAACCTTAAGTAAACATGGTCTTTATATGTTCAAAGGTTATATACATTACTACATGCTGTCCTTGGGTATTAAGAAACCGATGAGGTTGACAAAAAATCCATTGTAACATGCCAGTCTAAGAAATTGTACTGGCCTAGTGAGAAATATAAACGAAATCTATTACTTACATATTATATATCATTAAAAATAACATTAAAATTACATCTCAAATAGTTTTAGAGTTACAGAGCTCTAAAGTGTAGCAGCTCAGTGCTATCAACTCAGATTTTATTTTATATTTTTATAGAGAATTTTTTTAATTGAAACTATATCTCCACGAAATTCGACATACCTTATTGCCCAAGGCAATTCTACATTCTCAGATTGAATTTTTCAAATCGGACAACTATAGCCGTACAAAGTGAACGATCAAACTCAAGTTCTTATATGAAAAACTTTTTTATTTCATAAGATATTTCCACGAAATTTAGCATATATTCTTATAAAAGCAGGTACTACAATCTCCAAGGAAATTATTCAGATCGGATCACCATAGCATATATATATAGTCCTTGTACAAAAATCTTGTTTATTTGTTAAGATATCTTCACTAAATTCAACAGGTGTTATTGCCGAAGGCAACTCTACAATCTCCAAAGAAATTATTCAGATCGGATCACTATAGCGTATAGCTGCCGTACTAACTGAACCATAAAACTCAAGTCCTTGTATGAAAACTTTTTTATTTGATAAGATATTTTCACGAAATTTTTCAAGTGTTATTGCATAAGATAATTCTACAATATTGGAAGAAATAATTCAGATCGGACTTCTATAGCGTATAGCTGCCGTACAAACTGAACGATGAAACTCATGACCTTGTATGAAAAACTTTTTTATTTGACCAGATATCAGCACGAAATTTGGCATAGGTTATCATATAAGACATTGCTACAATCGCCGAAGAAATTATTCAGTTCCAACCACTATAGCATATAGCTGCCATACAAACTAACAGATAAAAATCTGAATAAATATCTCTTCATACCCTTTATGCTATGAAAATGCGCCTGTGAATGGTAGTGTAGCTTCGTTGCAGCTGAGCTTTAGTTAAAGTGTGTCTTTTATCATAAATTTTTACCCATAAAAAATGATATATTCTATTATTTACCGAAACACAATTACGCATTTACACTTGGGTATTAAATTGTTTCTGGTTGCATTGCTGTTTCTTTTCTTTACCGCGAATAATTAATTCAATTATTTTTAGTGCAATAAATTTTTATTTGAAATGTAGTTAAATTTTATTCAAGCGAAAGGGCCTTACGGTTGCACAATATTTTTTCCTTTCTAAAAGTTAAAACAAATACAAAAAAAAAACAGTTATTATTTTAGGTAATCGCATGATAAATGCGCTACGCTTCCGCAGTGCCCAGTGAGCGGTTGAGCGGCGTGTTGATTTGTTGGTTGGACGCACTTCATTGGTTGTGGTATGCGGACAAACATATGTGTATAGACATATTTGCGAGTGCTGATTTCTTTGATTTTAAAACTGTATATGAATATGTGCAAACATGTATGTATGTATGTATGTCTGTGGCTGTGTTTTTCACATTTATATAACCTTTGTTTCGACTTGCTCTTTCAGTCATTTGGAGCGCTTATAAATATTCAATATGCTTCAGCATATGAGTTTGTGTTGGCGTATGTGTGTGTGTGTGTGTGTCTGAAAACTCGTATACAAATTTGTGACTTTCCGGTGATGATCCCGTTGCTACCATTGTCATGTTATTATCAATTCAATTGGTTATGTAAATGTGTGCAAAAACAAAAAATCCTTTATTTGTATTGGTGTGTCGCTGTGTATGTGTGCATGTATGACATTGCGGGGCTTACAGCTGACGCTATTGAAATATTTATACGAATTCAATTTGATTAATATTGAATATTTCATTTCCCAATAATATGCAATGGTCGGTTTTGTGGAAAACCGCTGGGAAATATAGGAAAAACACCAGGAAAACATATAAAAAATAGCTAAAAAAACTCCTCCTTTATAAAAAAATAAAATGTAAATAAAAGGGAATTTAAATAAAAAAGTCGTTTGCATCACTTACTGCAAGTTATTCAAATTAAATTTGCTACTAGTCTGTTATTTGTTATTTTGTTGTTCTTTTGCTTTTTTGTGTCTTTCCATTCACTTTTTGTATTTAATTTGCACACATCAAATTTAAATTTGCAATTCACTTTGTTATCTTTGATAAATTGACATTGATATACGCGCAGTGGATGGCTGAATTGCTTGTCAGGTGTCCTTTGCACACACACAACTTCATTAAATATGCATTTTTTATTATGGAAATATATACATGTGTGTGTATTTGAATATTTCCGCTTGTTTCTGTAAGTGCTGTTGTGTAATTGAAATCTTAAAAAAGTTTTGAAAACTGGTACCTTTTGTTCTTAATTATTGCTAAATTAAATAACTTCGGTTTTGGTTAATTTTTTTTTAATATTTGCTAAAAAATTTGTTTTGTGCTTTATAAATCTTAATTAAAAGTTTAAACATATTTTTTTTTTATTTATTTTTATTAAATATTGCTTTTTTGCATTTAAAAATATATTTCTTGTTACTTATGTTAATAAAAGAATTTATTAATTAAAAATCTCTGAGCTTTTTATTAATTTTTTTTATTAAATGTTGTTAGAGTTTTGATTATTTTTTAAGCTTTGCTGGGTTAATTATGTTAATCAATTATTTTTTTTAGTTTTCAAATTAAACTTTTTTAATCAAATATCGTTATTTTTGTATTTAAAAGTATATATCTTTGCTAATTATCTTAATTAATGAATTTATTAATTGAAAATCTCTGAGTTTTTTTTAAATTTTTTTTAATTAAATATTGTTAGAATTTTTTTTTAATCGCTGCTTAGTTAATTATGTTAATTAAATATTTTTTTTTAGTTTTTAAATTAAACTTTTTTATCAAATATCATTATTTTTGTATTTTAAAGTATTTATAAGTTAAATAATTTTTTTTTTTTTTTTGTAATTTTTAAAGTATTTTTTTTATCAAATATTGTTATTTTTGTATATTAAAATATTTCTTAGTTAATTATTTTAATTATTTATTTATTTCTTATTAATGCATAAATTAAAAGTTTCTAAATTTTTTTATTATTAAATATAAGTTTTTATTAAACATATTTGTTTTTAAAAAATATTATTTTTAAAAGCAATTTTTTTAATAATTTTTTTTTAAATAAGTATGATTTTATATTTTTTTTTTAATATATAATTTTTTAATTAAAAAAATAATACTTTGAATTATTTTTGAAACTATTTTTGCTTTTGTATTTTTTTAGTAAATAGTTTTGTTTACTTTCTTAAAATTACTTTCAATTATATTTTAATTTTTTAATTAAAAAATAATTTTTTTAAAATTAAAGAAAAAATTCAATTCTAAATTAAATCTAAAATTTATTTTCAATTCTTTTTAAGATTAGAACTAAAAATATATTTATTTATTTTTTAATTTTTTTTTAATTAATAATTTTTTTTAAAAGTATTTTTTTTTAACATTATTGAACTTAAATATGATTTAATGTTATTTTTTTTAAATAAATAATTTTTTAATTATTATTATTATATAATTAAAAAAAATAATACGTTGAGTTGTTTTTGAAACTACTTTTGCTGTTGTATTGTTTTCGTAAATATGTAGTTTTGTTTAGTTTTTTAAAATTACTTTCAATTATATTTTAATTTTTTGAATTCTTTTGATTAAAAAATAAATTTTTTAAAATTAGAACTAAAAATTAATTTGTTAAAAAAAATTAAATTTTATTTAAAACAAAACTCGAAAAATTATTTTCAACCTGATTCAAAATAAGTTAAGTCTTAATTGCGAAAATTATTTTATTATAATAATTTTTTCAATTAAGTTTTGATTTTTCTAAGTCCGTTTTTTTAATCAACTTAAATTTTTTAGATTATAAAATTTATTTTGAAATTATTTCTTAATTTTTTTTGGTAATTATTGTAGTACATTAGAATTATAAAAATAATCTACTTATCGGTTACGCTTATGTTTGCCAAAATTTTATCTGAAAACCACTTCTTGCAATATTATTGTGTATTCCTTAATTTAGAAATATTTAGATTTGAAACCAAGTAATTTGGCTTTTTAAATTTAATTCAAATAAATGTCATCTAAAATAAAATTTTGTAGACTTTTAATATTTAAAATTGTTTTTATTTATTTTAATAAATATATATTTTATTGTCTGTAATGGTTTTAAATTAATACTGTTTATTCTTTTTTAGAAATGTATGTAAACCGTTATTTTTATTTTTTAACTATTTTAAAGTAACTGCATTAATTTAAGTTAATTTTAGTTATTATAAATTTAATTTTCAATGGTTTTAAATTAAATTATATTATATTAAATTTTTATTAATATTTTTAAATATTATTTTTTATTATATCACAATTATAAGCATTAATTTCATGTTATTAAACCACAAAAGTTATTTTTACTCCCAAAAAATTATTGCGATTAAATCTCACATATTTCATGCCAATTTCAATCCATCTAATCAAGAAACTTCAAATAAAAGTTGAATAAGATTTTCTGTTAATCTCACTTCTTTAAGCGGGAAATAATTGATTTTCTATAATATACCAAAAATATGTACGTGCCTGCCTCCCACTTAAGCGCGTTGAAAATTGTCAATAATAAGCACTTCAAATGTGTTTGCAAAGTGGCAAGCCTATCGCATTTACGTATGCACTACATGTGTGCAAATACTTGCAAATCCATCAGCTTGACACGTCATTTCACCTCTGACACATTTCTCATTTGTCGGTTTCGGATCGCAAATTAATTTTCTACTTTGAAAATCTCATTTATTTTCACTTTGCAAATTAATTTCACTTTGACTTTCAGGTCATTTGTTTATGAAGGTGGTTCACAGTTCAAATGTGCTAATTGAGTTTGTGAATAAATTGGCTTAAAGTAATTTAATGTGCGTAAAAGAAATTTATATGTACCTGAATATATTTTAAAACGAGAGAATGTAGATAATTAGGACGAATATGTCGAGTGTTTCATAAGTTCATAAATATTCCATATTAAAATTAATTTAATTTGATAACTTGGTTGAGAATTGCAAACTAAAGTTGTGACGTATGAAAAATTTAGTTGAAATTTAAATTTTTAATAAAGTAATCTCAAAAATATAAATTCATACATGCAAAATTTTGAGCATTTCGCTTGAGTTGGTTGAGTGTTTCACAAGTTCATAAAAATATTATAACTATAAAATGAAATAATTTTATACACTGGTAGAAAATTGCAGGGGGTTCACACTTAGGAAATAACTGTATACAGAATATTATATGTGACCTGGTCTACGAAAAGGGTGTCAAAAAAAAAAAAAAAATTTAAAATAAAAATTAAAAAAAAAAAAATTAAAAAAAAAATAAAAAAATGATTTTTTGACACCTAAACCTCTTTTTCGTAGACCAGGTCACATATTATATTATGAATTGCTTCGAGAAACTTGAGGAACTGGGCCAAAAACGTAAAAATTCTCATTGAAAGCAAGAATCGAAAATATTTCTTCATGGCAGAGAGAGATACTATATAATTTTGAGTTGTATCACATTTATGTGGATTTCTAGACGATATTTATTTATTATGTTATAAGACACGCTCCTTAAAATACTATTTTAACTACTATAATTGATCGCCAAGGAGTGAGCTCTTTGAATTGAAGTGAAGGAAAAAAAATGTATACATTATTAGCTGCAACGAGAACGCTGAACTTGTCTACCAAAATTATTCTTAATTTAGAAAATCATTAATTCTTTATTAACTGTTATAGCTCATAAACAATTTTCTCAAAACACATGAATTTATTGTACCTGTCATCTACCACATCGAAGCCGCCATTGCGTATACGTGACACATTTTAATTGCGACCTTTCTGCTTGAACTTTGAAGCCGCATAAAATTGCTTGTATGAAAAATGTTTCTAACAGTCAAGAAAGCGTACAAATGCAGGGAAAAGCATAAGTGAAAACAACAGTGCTTCAAGCACCGGATAATTAGTGCATTTATTTTAGGTTAGCAAGTGACACGAAGCATTATTTATTAGCATTAGCAATAAGAGCAAAAGCTTAAAGTATACACAGTCTACTGTGGCAGACGTAAAGGTGAGCGGAGTATGGACAGCAAAAAAGAAGAAAGAAAGCGATTATATTTATTGTAAAACAATTTTTCATGGTCAAGCTTACTCGACCCCCTTTGTTTTTGTTAAATGCCTATGCAACGTTGAACTTTGTCCTTAATAAGCTATAATCAATAACAAATAAGAAAAAAAGTCAATAATTGAGTTTTCTCCAACTAATAAAGATGCCAATGTTGCTATGTGCTGCATGTTGCAAGTGGCAAGGAAAAATGTGCATTCACGGCGTCGCAACGTTATTGCCGCAAATAGAAATTATGAAGCAAATTGATTGTTGTGTTTGTAATGCAATTAATAAGGCGATAATGCGATTTGTGGTTGGTTGAGTGTGTGCGTTTGGGGAAATCGTTGATTGCAGCGCAAGTGGTTGGTGGCATAAAGTTGCGAACAAGTCTTGTTATAATTAGTTCAAGTGCAATTTAGAGGGCAATAATGAGATTTCATTCGCTACCTTAGTGTGTGCATATGAAGGCGAAATGAAGGCCAAATGAAATACAATATGAAATTAGAATTGCATGAAATCGAGATCTCCCGTATTGAAACAAATGTAGTGAGTTGATAGATGTGGCAGGTAATGAAATATTGAAAACATAAATTTAAAAAAAAATTAATAGCAAAATTGTGTTAAAATAATTTTGGAAATTTAGGTGGAAAAAGTGCCTTGTGACAAAACGTAACTGGAAATTGTAAATACAATGCAAAATTTAAGTAACAATTAAAATATTATTATTATTATTATTAATTATTCACTTAAATTTCCATTTCAATTTCTTCGTCGAACCTTTTTTGTTTGGAATTTCAAATTAACAGAGAGAGAGAGAGTTAATTATTTATTGAATATAAAAAATCAGCTGATTGCGGTGATCTTGTGCTTATGCGCCTAAAAGTATGTAAGACAAACAATACGAAGAGAAAGATCAGAAGTAGTATACTTTTTGGAGCATATTTTTCATCTTAATTGAGAAAAACATTTTTATAGAGCTTTGTTTTAGCAGCTAACTCTTCAAAAATGTTAAGAGTCAACTGTAGCTTGAGTCACTCTTTGTTTCTGTTAAGCGCAGCTTCAGTTGCAAAGTTCAATCGCTTTTTAGATGCCGTGAACAGCGGTATGTGCTCAAATTTCACAGCGATTTAAAAAAGTATGCCAGCAAAGTTGAGTTTAGCATGAACTCCATTTTATCAGGAAACCAATTGTTATCAAATAGACTTTCATTTCTTCATCTTGTCAAAAATACACTCAGATTTAGATATTTTCTGGCGCGTATTTTTACTATTAGAAATCAAATTCAACGATGTCCGCTATAGTCTACATTTAGGCGCAAAACTAAAAACCGTAGAATTGATTTAATTAATTTAATTTATGATATGCTCTTTGCTCTTTTAGAGCGTTTTTCTTCAATTTTTATAATATTCTTTTATACATATACTAACAAAAAAGTTAAAAATAGTTACTTTTAATGAGAGTGAAGCCTCTATATTATTAGATTTAAGGGAAAACAATCGTTAATTCATTTGGTGGTATAAAAGTTGATAGTGTTAGCGGTTTACTAATGGTGTAATATAAACAAATGTCTCTGGAAGAAACCTTTCAATTTGAGGAAAATTTAATTTTCTTGGTATTCGTTTGAAAGTTGTTGACTATATTAAATAGAAAGCTATAAAGAACTGATTAATAGCAATATATCTTGATTAAGTGACTCCACCTTTTAAGTGGTTAGGACTGAAACTACAGCTACTGTAACTGTATATGAGATTTAGGACTTTAAAATTGTCTGCAAGAAACTCAAAATCTCATATCTCAAAAAAATTACACATTATAAGAGCTAAGATTATACTAATATAACCACACTTAGCGTAAATTGAAGGCAAATTTCTTCGGATGTAGTCAAATGAATTGAGTTAAGTCGATAAAAATAACAATAGTAGGCGAAAAAAACTAAAATAAAAAAATAAAAAATATGCAGAGTTGAGACAAAAGTGTGCTGTATAAGACATAGAAATAATTGTTCGCTAATTACACAACTTGTTGGCTAATTGAATAAAATTGCGGAATTAACTGTCTGAGCGTATTTAGCTTATTCGCCTTACTCAAATTTAACATCAATGTATGTAGTTTCATTCAACGTAACAATATACAAGTACAGCTTGCTATATACATACATATATATATATATATATATACGACATACGAATATCTGTGCGCTGTATAGCCACACATCTATTTGCTTTTCATTTCCCTTGCGAATTTATTGGGTTTTGTCTTCGACGCAATAAAACTCTCTCTCTTGACAAAGCGTGTGTATTTTTGGTGCTCATTGTTTCAGCTTCCTCGTATTTTCCCAATCGCAGTCGCTTTCAGCTCGCATTAGGCCAGCCAAGCGTGTGCGCTTCCACTTGTTTTCAGCTGTCAATCACTGCCAATTAAATCGAATTAAGTCGAGTATGTCTGCCGATAATTGATTGCCATAGTTGGGTATTGAATTTATGTGATTTGTTGTACAAAAATAAATCAAATTTGTTACTTCTCAATTTCATTGTTCATGCATGTGAGTTTTTGAGAAAAAGTTAATTATTGAATATCTGATTAAGAAAAGAACATTTTTAGGTTGAGATATTAAAAAATTAAATATAATATATGTGAATTTTAGAGCAAACATCTGGTTCAAACGAAGCTGTAATACACTTCACAAATAGAAACTATTCCTTACTTCCTTCCTTTGCTTGATTTTGATTAGCCAGCTTCATGAATAATCTGGCAAAGATATCTCGTTAAATGGAAAAGTTTCCGATACAGGCACTTGTTTTCGATCATTCAGTTTGTATGGCAGCTATAAGCTATAGTGATCCGATCAATTTCTTCGGAGAATTTTTTGTTGATATCTAATTGTATCGCAAGAGTAATTAAAAAAGTCCTTTAGGTCGTTTAGGTTCGATGCTGGAGCAATATTTCTATCGCAATACTTTTTGGCTGATGACAATTTTTTTATGTTATTCATACGCTTTAACAAAAAAAAAATAATGTAATTTACTCACTTAGTGTAAATTTGGGAGAGTCTCTGCTGCTTTAGAATTTCAAAAAAACCAAAAAAAAAAAAAATAGACAAACTCTCAACACATAGCGCAGATCTAATGCCCTTCAAGTGATCGCAAGTAAATCGAGTGGATAGAGCTACAAAAAGAGGATAATGAAGCTTGTCATAACTCCCTGGCATCTTTGGACTGTTCCTCCAAAAAACAAAAAAAATAATAGATATTGAGCTTTGAATAGTAGTTAATTATTACTATCAGGCAGTTCCCCAGATGCATATTCCCAGCAACAACTTTGTTTGTCTCCAAACTAGAACTGTTAAATAACAGAACAGAAAACAATTTTGGATCCGAAGAAGACATAACTCACATAATAACTTAAATATTTTGAAGACTTTGGCGAAAACAATTACATTTACATGATAAAAAACGAAACGAAGACTTAGACATACTGAGATTTTCGAAACAATTGTGATTTGATTTGCCTTTTTTATATTTTTGGCTCCTAAAAACATTATTCAATTGGTAGAGATCTTTCTCTTATTTTGAGAAAACAAATATTTAATGCAACATAAAATCATACTACTTTACCTACAAGTCTTATGTAGACTTAGATCTCGTTTTTTAGCTTCATAGAATCATCTCTTTATAGCCAAACAAAGTATAAAAAGTAATTGCTATGATTAGTCCAGCAGCCCTCATTTTGTAGCAAAATGTTACTAAGAAAAAATTAAATTTTTTGAGTCCTGTTCCCTCACTTTTATAATAATTTGTCAAAGTAAGCGATTAAATCAAGGCTGTAGACCGGCCTAACCCTAAAAATATTTTTTAAGAGGGGAAAAGTGTTGTTTTCAAACAATTTATATAATATCCGTGCTCTGTCTTATTGTAATGTAGTCTGCTTTTTAATTACATTACGAAATAAAATTAACCTGTTGGTGGTAATGATGGGGTCTAGGAGACCTGTCATAATTAAAATGTAATATTTTGCTATAAATAAAAGCTAAACATTTTTTATATGCGTGATTTTGACAGACCGTGATGGCCAAGTTTTGGACATCCCAAAAACTAAACTTCTCAGTTGATCCCCATTTCTGGTTTAATGACTGCGTCAACAAAATTGTCGCTATTGGGGTGTGTAAAATTCCTTTGTGGTTCAGAAAACGCAATTCCAACCCAAAAATTCATGGTTTGGTGCGGATTGTGATATGGTGGCATCATCGGGCCATATTTCTTTGGAAGGCTGGAAATGCCGTTACCACCCATAGCGAGCATTTTAACACGATGTTGATCGACTTTTCTCCAAGATTGAATAAAATCGCAGCGGCTTTTAAATAATTTTTTGCAAGCAAATCTTTTATAATTAAAAATGTTATAAATAAAAATCATCAAAGTATACTTTTAGGCTACTTAAATTTTTAATACTTTCAAAGATGAAGTGTTTTAATCAAAATAAATAATATATGGGTTAATTAAATTTAATTTGATTAATTTTTATTATTAAAAATTTTATAAAAAAAACTTTATAGTATACTTTTAGGCTACTAAAATTTTTAACACTTTCAAAAAAAGTGATTTAATTAAAATAAATAATGTTGTAGGCTAATTAAATTAAATTTTATAAATTTCCATAATTATAAATTTTAGAAATAATTAATTTAATTTAAACAAATTTTATTATAGGCTACTTAAATATAATTAATGGAATTTAAAAATTTTAGTAGCCTAAAAGTATGCTGTAAAATTTTTTATTTATATAATGTTTTATTATAAAAATTTATTTAACATATTTTAATTTATTTTTTTTTTAAATCAAATTAATTAAATTAAATGTAATTAATGAAATTTAAAAATTTTAGTAGCCTAAAAGTATACTTTAAAATTCTTTCAAAGTTGATTGGCAGCTCTGCTACTTGCATAATTACGCTCTTAATATTATTACTTATTGAAGTCAACAACGTGCCCACTTGCATTATCTTTTTCTTGTGAGTTTTCCTCGTTTCAATCTCTGCAGCAGCACTAACAAAGCGGCAGCTCATTAAATGAAAACAAGCTGATTACACAATTTCCATTAATAATTCGCCGGATAAAATGTAACCATGTAATATTTATATACACACATATATGTATCTATGTATGTATATATGCATGTGTGTGGCGTTGCATAAATTTCACAGTTAATTAACAACTTATACAAACATGACTGGTTGCTTGCCACATTTCGTCGATATTTCTTTCGCTGCATATGACGTCACGTTAATGTTTTATACGTGTCCTTTCATTTGGTCTCCAAGCTTTGTTTGTGTAGGTGTGCAAGAAAAATCATCCATTGCCATGAATTAAAATGCAGTGCTTCCTAGAAGTAAATGGTGGCCGTGTATTTGTCCATTCCGTTCAACTCGTTACTACACTCCGCACTGCCTGTCCGCTACACTACGCCCACACATGCGTCAGCGTCTGCAGTGACCCCTGATAACCACATGTTGCAATAACAAAGGCGAGCAGCAAGTATGAAGTCGCAAAGGATGCGTCGTTGCAGTGTCTGCCTCATTGCTACACAACTGTAGGTGTGTGTAAGGGTTCGACGACGTACAGTCGTAATATCATTGACGCACAATTGCATTTCTGCAATGCCGTTATGACTACTGTCATATGCGTACGCTTGCCACTGTGGCTGCCACGCGCCTTCAAGCGTCCATTTGTCTGCCATTCTCGTGCTTTTTGCAATTTTCCACTTGTTATGCTGTGTTGTTTTTGTTGTTTAATTTTCTCGTGTGCTTTGTTCTGTTGTGGTAGTTCTATACTTCCTTTTCCCTTTGCGCCAGCTGGTGAGGTGGTTCGTTTGGCCGCTTGCAGTTGTTAGTGTCTAATTTGTGTAGTTTCTTTTGACTTTCCTTCTACATCGTTCCCATTTACAAGGTCCACATTTTAGTGCTAAACTTTTATTACTTCGTTGTCAAAGCGCCTTCAGTGCACAGTCCTCGTTTAGTGTAGTTTAGTATCTTACTTAAATGTGGAGGAGGGTAGACTCCTTAAATCATTTCGCAGTTCAATAAAAACTGTAAGTTTAACCCATTTAAAGTCCGCTTTAAATTCTACTTTATGTTGTTCTTAGCACTAAAATTTATGAACTTTAAACTAAGTGTCCTTAGGAGCTGTAAACTAGTTGAGTTTAATGACCTTGTATACAAATAAATCAATCTTAAGTGATCGACTATATATTAAAATCATTTTATTACTTATTTATGTACATAGTATATATTAACTATATTTTGACTGCTCGTGGCGGCCATTTTTATCTAAGAATACTATGTGTCAACTTTTGTGAGTGTGTTCAGTTCAGATCAATAAATAAGGTTGTCATGTTACGTTTTATTTCGGTATAACGCTAGGAAATTATCCAAGATTACTACGCAAATTCACGCCCATCGAGTCTGAGTCTCAGTCTCATTTCATGCTTAATGACTTCGTTAACAAACAAAATTGTCGCTATTGGGAAGTATCAAATATTCATGTATTTCAGGAAGCCCAATTGCATCGGCGAAAATTGGTCGTTTGGTGCGGCTTGTGGTGTGGTGGTATCATTGGTCTTTATTCTTCCGAAATTAGGCAGTAAAAGCGATATTTTGACACAACGCCATTCTTGTTCGTAGACCCTTTTCACCACTAATGGTAAACCATTCTTTTAAAATTTGCTTCTAAAACTTAAATCTTTAAGCAAGAATATATACTGAGTCATGCTTTTTTAGACTAAGAATCACATCAGTATAAACATATAACAAAATGTCTAGATATATTTCCTGAAATCTTTTTACATTGCACACGGACTCTCTTAAGGATCATATCTTTTCAATATCGACATTACTTTTAATAACCACTTGCAAAGAGTGCTCTGTCTGCCAAATTAGAATCAACCAAAAATGTAGCCTCTATTTCGGTGCTAATATGATCGTCATTATCCAAGTCAAACGCCTTTTTTCAAAATTTTTGCCTACATTTCGGCGCTAATATCATTGACATCATCCAAGCCACACACCTTTGATTGAAAAAGCTTGATAATCATCGTGTTGACATCTGGTTCTCTTAAGGTGCTATTCAACACATTTCGGTTAATGTTTTGGTATAGATATGTCAGAGTTCGTAACAAAAGATGTGAATCTTTTACAAAAAACGACATCGAGTAGAGGTCGCAAGGTCGCAAAAGAGAGAACCTAGCTGAGGACACTACATTCAGCAAACGCATTTTTACTGTTGAAGAGATGTTGATTTGTGAATATGATGTCGATATTTCCGAACATTCTAGCGGTGACAGTTTACAAATGTCTATTAAATATATCTTTATACAACAATAACTGAAAATTTGTGTTGCCTTATATTAAAAAAAGGAGAAAATTAAAAGAAAATTAAAATAATCTACTTCAATGAATGGATCTTATGTTTTGTCGCTGTTTTTTTTTTTAAGATAACCACGTTGTTTTGTAACACGATTTTCCCTTCATTCGACGAAAATATCTTTCCAGCGAGCATTCTTTTGTTCACTGACTTGTGCATTGTCTTGTTGAAACAGCTCTTTCGTTTTCTTCAAATGCTGCCGGTTTTTGGCAATTTCGTCCTTTAAACAGTCCATGACCATTTCATGGCGGTCGCTGTTGATGGTTTTTCAAGAGCATCCTAAAATACAGATACCTTAAACTTGAGTGGGTTCATCGTATGCTGTCCACTCAGATGGATGTCGATTTGACTTCAGAGTGAAATAGTAAAGCCATATTTCATCCATTGTCACATATCGCCGTAAAAACTCGGGTTTACTTCAATCGTAAATCTCCAAACCCTGCTGCGAATAAATATCTCGTAGTTATTTTTGGTTAAATGTGGGCTCAGCCGGCACCAACTTTGCTCAGAGCTTTCTTATACCCAAATATTGTGAATGATATGATGTACACATTTAGTTGATATCTTTGGACTGTCTGCCAAATGGAATAATTTCACTTTACGGTCATCAAACAGTTTTTTGTGCACTTATTTTATATTTTCGTCGGTCATCTCGTAATTCCATTTTAATCATTTTTTCACAATTTTTTTTTGCTTCACTCAAAAGAGAGTTAATTCGCAAACTAATATTGAAGGTTGGGGCTAACAAAATCCAATATAGGTTTAATTTTAGTAGCGCCATCTATGTGTCAGTCCGGTGACTTTTTCATTGAACTATTAACTTCGGTGAGGACTCTTCAATATTACTTATTTCTCTTCACACATCTGTACTCGTTCTGCTACCATAGCACTCCCTCACCTTCTTTGTTTCTTTCACACCTTTTTACTGCAACTTCCTATATTCCTAATTGGTCAGCTACTTTTATTGTATAACAATTTGTTTGCGTCAAGTCACTAAGCCATTAAAGTTGTTGTGTTGAAAAAAAATTGTATTTTTTGCAAGCTCATTCTGAGACAATTTGCCACAACAATTTGCCATATCAGCGAAGTCTAATAGAGCGTAACGAAAAAGCCTTGTCAGTAATATGCTATTTCACTGTGTCATTTCTTACTTAGCGGTAAAGTTGCCAAGTGTCATATGACTGGGATAGGAAAATAGAGCTAAAAGGCAAACTAAGCCACAGAGTTAGTTTTATATCTCAAAAATTAAAGAAAAAAACTGTTGAGTAAAACAATGTTCAAGCATGAAGATGGATATTTCTGCTAAATTATTGCACTTTGGCAACCCTAATCATGCAAACTATTTTGCAGTACGCGCTTATCCACCTTCTTCACAACTTCACTCGACACGCCACAACCAATCAAGCAGGGTGAATTAAGGCACGCACATACACATATATATCACAACAACAATAAACACAACTACGGCAGCAGCTTTGGGGAGTAGTTTTTTGCAATTTTGCCATTTCTCCCCAACACGCTTTGAGAGCAAGTCCTCTAATTAGCTTGCAACCGCTGCTTGTCATTCGTCCAGCCAACGGCAACTAATCAAGCGCTCAACAATGAGAACAATGCAGTTTTCCAGCTCTAGCGAGGTTGCAAGAAAAACAACCTGGAGAAGAACCAAAAAAAAAAGACGAGGGACGGGCGGTGGTCAAGCAGCGAAGCAGATAAAAGGTTGCGAGGCAACAGCACTGCCATACGCTGCCTGCCGCTGATTAGCAGCATGCACAGCTGAATCACTCCAACCTCCCTTCCCCCTCGTACGGGCACAACCGGCACTTTGTCACCTCTAATCCGTGCGCCGTAAATAATGCCCGAACGCTTTTAGAATGTCAAAGTGGCAGATGCGGCTGTCAATGTTGCCGAGTTTGAGCGCCACAGCTGCCGCTCTTGCACAGCCAGTAAGCTTATTTGTGCACTTTCTTGCAACTACAACGGCAGCGGCACAAGGCACAAACAACACAAGCTCCTAGTGGTTACAAGCGCGCCAAGTCTCTGCAAGTAAATATTGCAAAAACTCATTCGTTGTGCCGCCGCGCCACACCTGCTGTTGCTGACTTTGATGTGGCCCGCTTAATAGAGTTTTTGCCTGCTTCATTTGTATGGAAAAAGTATTTACCCATCGCTTGCATGCAGCATATAAGTAGATATGTGTGTGTGTGAGTGCCAGCTGTTTGCTGTTAATGCAGTTGCAACGATGCGGAAAAATTGTTGCCACAAGCAGCAAAAACTTTTCAGTTTTCACCGCTTTCCACTTTCGATCTGCTTCTCATACTCTGGCCGGGCTTTGGCGGCTTCTCTTGTGTGTGCGCTGGCAAGCAGTGTTACATGTATAATTTCTTTAAATTGCTTTGTAAACATAGCGACATGACGTTAAGTTGTAAGAAAGTTTTTTGTTTTAATAAAAGTTGGTTGAACGAGCAGTCTTGGATGCCTTGGTTACGCATACGCCCTGCTGCGCTTGCCGTACTCGGCAGTAAATTGGCTTGCAGCGGCGCTGGCATATTTTCCTTACTTACAAAATATGTATTTATAATTATAAAACTGGCAGATAATAGACGTGCAATAGTTGTTGGTTTTGAATTTATTTATTTTCGGGATCCCGAAATTTTTTTCATTCTGCAAAAAAACATAATCATTCTAAAGTATTATTTTTCGAATATTAATTTTTCTGTTTAAAGGAGGTTATTATTTTTTCCGGGATCATTAAATTGCTTCATTGCGTAAAGAACTAATATTATGTATATTAAGCACCACTTTTTGGAACGTTACATTTTTACTTCATAGAGGCATTACATAACATAACATTTTTATTTCATAGATACTAACCCCACTGTTCCGGATTTATTTTGCGAATACCGAAATTCCTTTCAATGTTTAAAGAAATATAATTGTTCTGCAGTAATACGTAGCAAAAATCTGCATTGTTTTGTTTAAAGTCGATTATCCGCTTCAGGAGATCCTATATGTATTTCGGGATTTTCTTGGGATTCCGAAATTTCCACAAATTTTTAAGTGCTATTTTTATGGAACTCGTCGCTCGGAGTTTTAAGAAACACAAATATTTCGGGATTTTTTCGGGATCCCGAAATTTCTTAAAATGTTGAAGTGCTTTTTGTTAGAATTTGTCTTTTTGGGTTTCAAGAAACACAAATATTTCGGGATTTTTTCGGGATTCCGAAGTTTCTTCAAATTTGAAGAGCTATTTCTTTGAAATTCGTCTCTTGGGGTTTCAAGAGACGTGAATATTTCGGGATTTTTTCGGGATCCCGAAAATTCGGAGAATTTGTCTTTTTGGATTTCAAGGAGAACAAATATTTCGATATTTTTTCCGAATCCCGAAATTTCTTAAAATTTGTAAGTGCTATTTTTTTGAAGTCCTTTGTTTGGGTTTGAAGGAGAACAAGTACAGTCGAGTAATAAACACCTTGAATAAATAAGAACTTCCAGAAACCTTTAGCTAATCTTAATCAGTTAAATACGTTCTGAGTCGGGCAGCTACCTGGTTTAAGACAGAAATTCTACTATTCTTTATAAAATTTTTGCTCAATAAGCATTTGGAATAAATTTTAATTTATTTATCTGTTAAATATGTGCAGATCCCACCGCAAAGAAGACAATATTATATAATATTCTCCAATGTATCAGCAAATTCTATTGTTAGCCGTTAAGTAGCTAAGAATGAAATGTCATTGTGTTGGGAAATTGCAAAAAATCTACAAACAGTGAAAGCGATGAAGCAAAGCAAAAAAAAAAAAATAAAATATGTATTAAACACAAATATTAATACGTAGCTGAGGTAGTAGAATCACCTGAGATTTAGTTGACAGCGCCAATCACAAGCAAATATCTTCATATTTACAAGTACGTCCCTGTGCCAGCAAAGCAATACAATAAAGCATTTAAGGCATACATATTTCTGTATGTATATGTTTGTGTGTATGAGTGTAAATCAACGCTTATTTATATGCCAATGTTGCATAAATACCGATAGTTATTTATAACGGGAGTGAAAAAAACGCAAAATAAATACAATGCCCTCGGAGGGGCGCTCATTTAGTCGCTTCCTGCACTTCTCTGCTTTTCAAATTGCGCTTTCATTTTCATTTCGCCCGACTGTGCGTTTCACGGCATATTTGTTGTTGTTATTTTTGTTTATTTTTTATTCTCTTTTTTTAATTTATTTTTTTATTTTTTTTTTTTAAATTTTTTTATTTATTTTTTTCATTTCTGCTGCGTCTCCGTCGTCCTTGTACGAGCCTGCTGCATTGCCACACTAACTGGGCGCAGGTGGCGAGCGCGTGCCATTTAATTCTGGCTGACTGCCTCGCTCCTGGGGCTACATACACACCCATACCCATGCACATACTTGTATTGGTGCGCCAGTGTATGTTTGGTTGTCACGCGAACGTGGAGCACAGTTAACTATGCCTTGGCATGCGACAGCTGTGGTTTTGGCCTGCATGCCGTCACATAGACGGAGCGTTGCACGGACGCTATAAACTACTTTTTACTTTTTTATATTTTTGTTGTTGTTTTTTCTTATGTTTTTGTTAAGGTGCGCCTGGGAATTCGCCTGGCGAACAACGAATCAATTCCAATCAAGTCAATTCAAATTCAAAATCTGCTGTGTTGCAAAGAAAAATCTCAATTGGCTTGTCACGATACTCGCAAGGGTACACTGTGGCATGCAACAGCGGCGTGTGTCGCATGCTTTCCCTACTGAGCAGCGCATAAAAAGTAGGCGAAACTCGTAAAAAAACGTGGAAATAAAAATAAAATATTGAAATTTTCAGTAAAAAATATTTTACCGTTAGCTTATTTGAAATGCGGCAATTCGTAATCGTTATGCATGCTATGCGTCGCTAAATGGTTGAGTGATGGCGCGTGGGGCAGTTAAAGGCAAAAAAGTAAAATGTGGCAAAATAATAAAAATATATAGTACTTAGCCAACTGTGGCATGCCGCACGCATATTAAGTATAATACAGACATACATACACTTGTAAACGTGCAACATGCACTAACACTTACATATATAGTATGTATATGTGTAAAACGTATATTTTACACACACATATATACATCTATAACTAAATGGCTCTCTGTGGCAACTACGCCTCTTACATTATTGCCATTCTCATATCTGCTGCTGTGCCACTTTTACAGCATTTTGCCCCGCTGCACACACATAAATACTATCCACTCATAGTAGTAAGTAGGTAGCTTGCTAGTTGTAAAAACAACAACAACAACTTGCGCTATTGTAACTGCTGTTGGATATTAAAAATAACACAACGTGCAACATGCCACCAATTTTTCACGGTTGCACTTGTATGCTTTATGCGCAACTTTTTGTTGCCTTCACATCACTCTGTGTGTGTGGGTGTGTTTTGTTGCCTTCATTTCACTCTGTGTGTGTGTGTGTGTGCTACTCGCTTTTGTTGTCTTGCAACAAATGGCAAAATATTGCACTTTTCACTTTATTTGCTGTCTTCTGCTTTCGCTGCCACACTTTCGCATGTTGCAGCTATTTCCTTGGGGAGTATGCGCCAGCAGCTATGCGTTGCTGCTACTTTTATGCTCGTCGCTGTCAAAGTCATTTTCGCTTGTGCATATTTTTCTCAAATTACACTTGAAAAATTTGCATTTGTGTTTTGCCAATTTTCTTTTTCCCTTTTTTTCACACTGTTTTTTGCGTGTCTTCTATCTTTTTTGGTCTGTTGTTTGCAAATAACGTGATTTGTTGTTGTTGTATGCTCTTGTGGTTCACTTGGCGTTGCTCCATTTGTTAATGGAAGTTTGTGCTCTTCTTGATGGGGCAACATTTGCTTGTTTTTTTTACACGTTTCTTTGGTGTTTATTTCTCTTTTGTTGTTGGTGTTTAAATTGCTTTTCCGCTTACGTCTTGTGTCAATATTGTTTCTGTGTGCTGTTTTTTGTGGTTTCTTTGTGTTGGAATTTTATTTTAATTAAATTATTATTAGCATTTTTTTGTCTCTCTCTCTCTCTCTCTCTCTGCAATTGTTTTGTAGTTAATCTAAGTATTTTTTATGGTAAGGAGAGTGAGTATATGTAATCACAGTGAAGCCTCGTTTGTTTGAATTTTGTATGCTGCATGGAAACACTTCATATTTTCGACAAAAAAAAAAAATTTTTTGCATTTAAATTTAGTTTGTTGAATTTCAATTAAAAATTTATAACGTATACAGGGTGACGGTATACTAACTGTAGCATACTCTTGTAGAACACTAAAGGTGATCTAGTGACTGATGCCCAATGCATACTGAAGTTATAGAAGGAGCACTTCTGCAGTCTGCTGAATGGCAGTGAAAGCATAACACTAAGAGAGGAGGAACCCAATGATCCAATCGATGACGATGGAGTAGACGTTCCATTGCCCGACCATGAAAAAGTACGAATAGCAGTTACTCTCAAGAACAGCAGAACCTTCGATAGCTTCTATGTCACTATGTTTGAACTTGGTATCTCTACAAAACTAATACGGCTGTGTAAGCTGACATTGGTCAACACCAAAAGCTCCGTCAAGATCAGAAAAGACCTCTCCGAGCCGTTCGATTTCAAGCGAGGTTTCAGATAAGGAGGCTCCCTATTGTATGACTTCTGCAATCTATTGCTGGAGAAAATAATACGAGCTGCAGAGCTAAATAGAGGAGGTACATTTCTACAAGAGTATACAACTACAGGTGTATGCTAATGATATTGATATTATTGACATCCGCGACCTGAGTTCTGCTTTCTTCAGACTGGATAAGGAAGCGAAACAAATGGGTCTGGCAGTGAACGAGGGCAAGACGAAATGACTCCTGTTATGAAACAAACAGATGGCGCACTCGCTGCTTGGCTCCCTCACCACTGTTATAACTTCGAAGTCGTAGCCACTTTCGTCTATCTTGGAACTAACATTAACATCGACAACAACGTCAGCCTCGTAATCCAACGCAGAATCACTCTTGACAACAGGTACTACTTTGGACTGAGTAGGCAATTGAGAAGTAAAGTCTTCTCTCGATGAACAAAGTGTAAATTCTACAAGTGGCTCATCATCCCCGTCCTGCTAAACGGCACAAATGCATGGACGATGACAACAGCTGATGAGCCGATGTTATAAGTTTTCGAGAGAAAAGTTCTGTAGAAGATTTATGGTCCTTTGCGCATTGGCAACAGCGAATATCGCACTCGCTGGAACGATGAGCTGTACGAGATATCTCGGCGTTGACATATTTCAGCGAACAGACAGTGGCTACACTGGTTAGATCATGCCGTCTGAATGGATGAAAACACTTCGGCTCTGATGGTATACGACGCAGTACCCGCCAAGGGAAAGAAGAGAACGAAGACCTCCACTCCATTGGAAAGAGCAGAGCAGGTAGAGAAGGACCTGACAGCACTCGGAATCTTCAATTCACACCAAACAGTACTTTCGAAGTAATTTATTTTTTTTTCTTTTAAGTTACCTAATTTCGTACAAAAACCCGGCTTAAAATATGTTTAAAACCGTTGTAGTATTGAATTTCCATAAGCCATTACAGCGTTTTCATGTATCTATCAATTTCCATTTGTAATTCTCAGCTGGTTTATGTACTTATTTTTAATGAAAAATAAGATTTGAGTTTTGAGTCTATTGGCGTTATTTTATTTTAGCTTAAAATAGATGTTTACCGCATCAAAAGAAATAATTTCACTTAATTGTCACAGAATTCTATAATTCTCACTCGGTTTATGAAAAAACATCGCTTTCTTGAACAGTGCTATAGAGGCATTTGGTGAAACACGGAACTGTTTGCAATTAATTTTAGGTAATACCGAATTTCGGGATTTATTTTTCGGGATCCCGCAATTTCTTAAATAATAAATAACATTCAGAAGTTACATATTTTGAATATTTTTGTGCTTTAAGTGGCATTTGGTGAAACACGGAACTTTTTGCAATAAATTTTCGGTAATGCCGAACTTCGGGATTTATTTTTCGGGATCCCGAAATTTCTTAAATAATAAAAAATATTCTGAAGTTATATATTTTAAATATTTTTGTGTTTTAGTGACATTTGGTGAAAGGAGAAGCATTTTGCAAATTTCGGGATTTATTTTTCGGGATCCCGAAATCTCTTAAATAATAAAAAGTAAACTTCGGCATATCTTTCGAATATTTTTGTGTTTTAAATGGAGATGATAATTTTTTTGGTTTCAGATTTGTATTACATTTATGTATATAAGTTCTTTAAAATTGTTTCATCTTTCCTCAAAATTCAAAGAATTTTTATATAGTAAGTATTTATGTATGTATGTATGAAATGGAATACATTTGCTGGATGAACTTAAACGTTATGATAACTCTCTTTTAATATATTTTACGGTACTATTATTAAACAAGCTGCTTCAATGCAAAGGTTATAAACATTGAATTGGGAAAATAACCAGTGGAGGCGTTTAAGACTCTACTGTGTTCATTGCAACAACAGGCTTGTAAACAATATAAAGAAACATGTATTACTACATTTTATAAAAAAAAATGGTCCCGAAAAATCCCGAAGTTGCTATTTTCAAATCCCGAATTTCGGGATTTTATGGTGTTCATTGCAACAACAGGCTTGTAAACAATACAATGAAACTTGTATTACAAGATTTTATAAAAAAAATGGTCCCGAAAAATCCCGAAGTTGCTATTTTCAGATCCCGAATTTCGGGATTTTATGGAGTAATTTTCGAAACTCCCTTTTCATTCACTTCATTTAAATAACTTCATTTAAACAATTTAAATAATCCATTGAACAACTAAAGGCCATTGCTTGCGAAATTAGTAAACAGCATGGCAGAAATTTATTAAAGCTACACTTCGCCAGCTTAGATGGAGATAAGCCCAGGCAATGACTAAGTGAATTGCTATGATTTTTATTGACTGGAAAATGTGCGCCAACTGGACCAAAATGGGCAATGAGCATTTGCAAATTGCTCTATTCAAGAAATGAAACGCTTCTGGAGGGATATATTAAACAAAAAATGAATACAAAACGAAAAAGAGTGCAAAAAAACCGGGAAAGCCAACGAAGAAGTGTTCCCAAGAGCTTGAAATATGCAGAAAAATTACAAAATATATATATATTTAACATTTTTTTGTTGCTGTTGTTTGTTTGTGTTGTTTTTTTGTTGCTTGTTGTTGTATTTTTTGTTCCTTCTTGTTGTTTTTTGCCGTTTTTTCTGCTTTGTCGCTCCTCCTTTCAGGCTAATAAAATAAACTTTGCATCAGTGAACGGAAAAATCCACCCTTGCCGCGCTTGTGTGAAAACGTATTTATAGAAATGAAGATAACGATGCAGATAAAGACGATAGAATCGTATATGCTTGCGTTGTTGCTCAATTTCCAGCCACGCAGCCTGCTGGGAAACTTGTATCTCGGCGGCTGCTAACCTCGTTGGCCAGCGCCTACAGCGAATGTTGCCACATGTGTTGTTTGTGTTGAGCTTTTATGTCACCTTTTACGGCGCCATTTCGCGACGCAGTCAACATTTAGTGTTTGTATTTTGTACCGGTGTCCGTTCGTTGTGGCTATTGAGTGAGAGTTGAAGGTGCGCCATGACGTATGAGTAACTACCGGAGGTTTATTTGTTGTGGCATGTACACATATGTGACTTACAACTTCTATTTGTTTGTGGGTGTGTATGTGTTTTGATGATTTTTGTCACCGCTGCACACAGAAATCTATGCCGAATGACAGACCATTTTATTTCATGCCTCACTGCACTTATTGACAAGTAATCCGGAAAATACGATGCTGGCATGCCACTATGTCTGTTTGTGTGTGTGTGCTAGTTTACCGTTGTCTGTTCGTTTACTTGAGTGAATTGCACAATTTTGTGGCGGAAAAGATTTACAATGTCATGTTTACATTTGTTTATTGCTGCGCAACAAATGGCTAAAATGCCTCAAATGTCTTCGAAGAAAGTTGCGAAGCCGTTCGGAGGCACCTTTTTGGAGCGAAATTTTCAATTTGTCCAGAAAATGTCGCTTCACATCTTTGCCTGCGTCATTGTTTTCAATTTGCGTTTAGCAATTTCACATTTTCCAATTTTGATTTTGATTGCATTTTCTGACAGCGTTGACTGCCCGGTTGCCAACCGTTACAGTTAGAGTGTGCTTGGTCCAATATTTGGTCGTCTGTTCCTCTGCAATGTAGGTATTGTGCAAGTCTTCAGAAAATAGTGACTTTGTTGATTTTGATTGGCAGTTTGGAACTGCAATTTGGATTGGAAATGGAGAATGACGTTGTTGCAACATGAAATAACCTCCAGCAACAATGTATGAACGGCATTCCATTTGAAAATTTGAAAATGCTGCAATTGAAGTTCCGAGCAGGCTTGTGTCCTTTAACGGTACTGTGCGCCGAAGGAATTGGTATTCAAAACGAATTTTAGCTCAAGTATTTTTTGTTTGAAAATGTTGAAGTAAAATTTTGTTGGGAAATTTGTTTTTAGAATCGAAGTTGAAGGTGTTGAAAGTATTGTTATTTAGTTGTCGGTTTTTGTGTATAATATTGATTCATTTATTGTAAAAGGAAGGCACATTTCATATTAAAAAACCAAAAAGTTCACCACAGCTGTGGTGAAAATATAACAATTTGTAAATGCTTTTCTCAAGTAAAATATTTATTTTCTTATCATACATGGAAGAAACAATTAATTTTAGAAGTCAGAAAAGTTCACCACATCTGTGGTAAAAATAGAAAAAATTGTAAATGGCTCTTTGCAGGTAAAATATTTATTTTCTTATTATACAGTGAAGAAGCAGTTCATTTTAGAAGTTGGAAAAGTTCGCCACAGTTGTGGTGAAAATGGAAAAAATGAATATGTGTTAAATATTTACAGATATTAATTGAATATGTAAGGATTGAGCTTAGAGTAGAGCGGTAAAGTTCACCTCAGCTGTGGCGAAATTGAAAAAAGTAGAGTTATTGATTGAAGCACAAAGTATTTACAGTTGTTTGTGTTAAAATGCACACGCTACTTGTGTTTTTGATCACTTTGATGCTGCAAATTTTCGATTAAGTGGCCACCCTAAGCCAAAAAGTTGGATTCTTATTTAAAACTTTAAATATCTTGAAACATTTTTAGCTATGCGTATTTTATTCTGTGTTTAATTTGTATGTTCTAAAGTAAGATATGGCAACCCTATGCGAAATATCAAAAGAAAATGTACACCCATGCATTCATATACATATTTATCTGGGTAAAATTTTTTATTATTTAAATTTTTTTTACTAAATGGCAACACAATTTAACGAAATTTTGCCCCATAAATAAACTTTTTATGAACGAATATCAATATATTTATCTTTAATATTTGAAATTGTATTCAACTGACTTATTATGGGTTATTAAATAGTAACCTTAAGACAGTTGAACTCAATATTAAAAATTAGGTGGCAACTCGTTACACAAAAATTTCTTTCTATTAACAAATACTAGTATGAATATAACTGCAAACATTAATTTTTAGCTGTTTTGAAAGCCAGTTTTAAAATTAAGTGGCAACCCTTTTTATTAATTTTTACAAATTTTAGTGTTTACTGGCTGAGATTATTAGATTAAATCAGAATAATAGTTGCGTAGAGTTTATAAATTTAGTTTTCGTTAATTTTAAACAGAGTTGGCAACCCGGTTGCTAGAAAAAACATAACATTTATAGTTTTAAGCTAAACAAATAAAATTTTTTTCATTAATGCCGTATTTTCCTTTATGAGTTTAAATTGTGTTTTTAAAATTATGAAAATATGTTTAATGGTGCAGCCATATAAAATTCTCCTCTTTTCGTTCTTTTAATATTCATTTCGTTTTACATTTAAATTTTTCTAGAAAATTAAACTCAATTAAATTAATGCAAAAATTTACTGAATCAAAGAAATTAAAAAAAAGTGCTCAAAACTCAACATCTGCAACGGTAAATAAGTGCATGTGGTTGTTTGTGACAGTTTTGGGTGGCACGGCAGAGCCAGGTTCCAGCTTATTTAGTATGCACTTCCCGGTTATTGAGCCAATTTTTGGTATTGCCAAAATAAACAGAAACTCAGAATGTTTGTTTGTGTTGTTGTAGTGTACTTTCTTTATTACCAGTGTTTGCTGCAGTTGCCGCTGTGTCAGGAAAGCCAAGCTAAGCATGTGTGGAAAAGTATGCAGGATGGAAATGCATAAGATTACTTTTTTTCCTTCCTTTTGCACTAACACACAGAGGCGAATGTGCGTTTAATAACCACAACTCAGACTTTATGGCAATTTTTATAATTGTATGTGCGTTTGTAAGTGAGTGGTTTTATGATGGAAATTTACTACAAGATTAACATGTGGGTAAAGGAAGGAAGATAGCAAGAGTTTATAATGCTTATTGTGTGAAAAGAAGTTTATCGCAATTTTGGTGAAAACAAACAATTTTGAACTGCTTTTTTTCTTATAAAATATGTATTTATTTATAAAAGGAACAGTATCCAATTGAGTAAAAAAGTTCACCACGACTGTGGTGAAAATGAAAAAATCTTAGTTGCTCTTTTTTATCTGTATAATATTTATTTATTTATCATAAAAGATAGACTTGGGTTAAAGAAGTTCACCTTGACTGTGGTGAAAATAACAAAATGTAGTGCACAAAATGTTTTTAGTTATTTAAAATAATTACACTTATAATCGAGTTGAAACGAGTACACATAAGCTGTGATGAATGCAATATACATTATTTTGAGCTTCCGTTGTTATTTACTCAAAAGAAATCAAAAAAGTTCACCATAACTGTGGTGAAAATAGAACAATTTGTAATTGCTTTTTATAAGTAAAATATTTATTTATTTATTATAAAGAGAAGAAACTATTAGTTTTAGAAGTCAGAAAAGTTCAACACAGCTGTGGTGAAAATGGAATAATTTTTAAATGTTTTTCAATAGGTAAAATATATATTTACTTATTATAAAGGGAAGAAACAATTCATTTTAAAAGTCAAAAAAGTTCACCAAAACAGTGGTGAAAATGAAAAAAAAAAACTAAAGCGCCTTAAAATAAATTAAAATTTACAAATTTTAATGAAATATGGAACGTTTGAGAGTAGATCAGAGCGGTAAAGTTCACCTCAATTATGGTGAAAATGGGAAAAGCAGAATTATCGTTTCATGCATAAATTATTTACGGTTGTTTATGTTACAATGCACACGCCACTTGTCTTTTAGATCACTTTGGTGTCTCGAGAACTCCTCACTGTTGCACTCAATAATTTTTTTTTTGCACTTGATTAATTTCCAGAAGACACACACACACATAAACATTCACATGTCTGTACCACATTAAAATAATTCATTGCAATTAAGTCGAAGTACTTTTATGAAATTCATAACCTGCACTTGTCAACCCGCCCAACAGTTACTCCTTGCCTCTGCGCAAATAAGTGATGCTTTATTGCGCTGCTTCAATGCAACCAGACGTTGCACATGTAAGTATCTACAAATTTATACACAAACATACATACATATATATAACTTGTGGTTGTCGCTGGCCGCACATATATGTTATTGCTGTCACCCTCCTCACCCCCTCCCTTAACCTCTACGCTGCTTGCCGTCATTGCGGTCGCTCGTAGCTCAGCCATTACTTATGGTTTACGATTTCAATTTTTAATTGGGTCACAGTTTCCATTTATGCTTCACACCTGCTTACTGGATATACACTTTTTTCCCAGCAAAAATTTTGCACGCCTTTTAAATACCAGCAAGTCCTTCAGATCCTTATGCGCTCGACTTTTTACTGTCTCATTATTTATGTTTCAATTGTTGCTTGTTTTTGCTGGCTTTTGGCATTTAAAAGACGGTCAAAGGCATGTCACCGCCTGAGTCATGCGGTTGACATATTAAGTAATGCAACTGTAATTGCCTGTGTTATTAATAAAAGCCGACGAAAGCCAGCGAACGCAGCTGCGTGAATTTTTGTATGAATTGATTAATCTTATTTGCTGGCAAAGTGAATTTCATATGATTGTGTGCTTAAGTGATATGATTAAGAAATTTTCAAATAATTTTGCAAAAATTTCGAAAATCCAGGATTTGGTGAAAAAAATTGCAAAAATGAAATTTAACCGACTTTCATCAGCTTTCATTTTGCAAAAGAAAAATTTTCCGATTTTTTTATAAAACATACTAGGTGGCAACGTCACTAAGTTTTATGTTTGGAAAACGACGTCTCAAGTATCTAACTAACCGCCCTCATATCAAATCCTGAATAATATTTATGAAGTTTGTCTTTTTTAATAAGTGGCAACTCTACTAAGAAATATGTTTATTTATTAAATTACTTATAATTTACACATATCATGAAATATTTTTGGTATATTAAAATTTATTTGAAGTTTGAATTTTTTAATAAATAAGTGGTAACTCTAAAATGAAAAATGGCTAACTATTAAAATTTTTATGTTTAGCTAATTATTAAATTTCTTACGACTTATACATATTTTGAAATATTTTCGAAATATTAATGTTTATTTGAAGCTTAACTTTTACTTCTTTTTGGAATAAGTGGCAACTCTGTTAAGAAATATGGTTTATTATTGAATTTCTTACGTTTTCCGTATATTATGAAATATGTTTTAAATATTAATATTTAATTGAAGATTTACTTTTTTTAATAAGTGGCAACTCGGTTACGAAATGTGGTTAATTATTAAATTTCTTACGATTTCCATATACTATGAAATATTTTTAGAATATTAACATTTGTCTGAAATTTGACTTTTTTATTAAGTGGCAACTCTGTCACGAATATGTCTAAAAACTTCTGGAAAAATTCAGTTTAGGGGTATTTTTTAACACCAGTGCAAATTTCGAATATAGTACACAGTTTGTAATAGTTTTCTAAGATTTCATTTCGATAGATGGCAACGCTGTTTTGTTCCAAAATATTTTTATTTTCAAGAGTTTTCTCATATATTGCGACACATATACTTCAAGGCTTTAGATTTGACACATAATCTTAAAATCGTTTTTAATTTTTTCTGTTAACTAGTGGCAACTTCGTACTATTTTTTTTTTTAGTTTCTGGCATCTTTTATCAGGCTTACTTACTTTACCATACATAAAAGTTAAAATATTTTTGTAAAAATGGCAACTTTATATCAAAATATGTTTAAAGTTATTTTTTATATTATTATATCCTTTTTAAAATTTTAGCCTTCTTGGCAACTCTATTTCAATTAAAGGTTTCGAAAGAAGTTTTATTCACAAAGCGATGACAGTTTTTTGATTTTGAGTCACTTGAGTATAAACCCATTTATTAGTCAGTTGAAGAAAAATTAGGACTAAATTTGATCCACTATACCAGAAACAAGTTCTTCTAGCCTTTAGGAACCCAGTGTGCCCTCAATAAGACCAATGTAATGTTATGAGCGTTGCAATGGCAAATAATAAATTAATTTGCTTTATTTCAAATACAGCCTTTGCTCTCGCAACGAATCTATTTGATAGCTCATGCTGCACGAGTCCTCCAAAGTCCCTGCCTACCATTGAATTTCTGCCTCACAATATCTGCAGTAAACACAATTTAGTTTCGAGCTTTACAATTTCTATCGAATTTTTATTAACCAACACTATTAAATAGCAGGCTCTATTATGCTATATTGGAATCAATTTCAAAGCTGTAAAATTCATTTCCAAAACTGCATACAAAATAACAAAATTTGAAGCATACTTTTGTGCGCCAACACAATAGTTCCGAAAAGTACTTGTAACAAACTATGCTGAAGAGCTTTGCTCGCAGTTAGTATATTTTAGAGTATTTTTGTATGTACTTCTCTAATGAAAGCATTTTACAGTTGGTCAATGGTTTTATATATTTTATGTATTAGTATATGTATGTATGTGTGCACTTTTGGTGGAAATTTCGATGTCGACTTTTGCATAATTGAATATAAAAGTGGAGTAAATATAGCAACATTTTAGCAGTTAGCTTCCGATTTTTTTGGTGACTTTAGACATTCGGTATAAATTAATATTGGGGGAGGGTAGAGAAAATGTCCAACTATATTTGATCAAAATCACACAAAATATGGAACATTCTTTAAATCTAAATCTAAACCTGCCTCTAAAATAAGAAGAGTATCCCGTAACTTTTATATTAGGACATTTAAAATATCATATCAAACCAATATAATGTGCAAATCATATAATTCACGAATATTTGGGCGCGAGAAAGCTTTAAGCAAAGTGGGCGCCCCGTCGACTAACTTTTGGCGAAAAACAACGAGTTGTTGACTTAGAGCATTGTTTAGAGATGTTCCAGTGCAGTAAACCCGAGTTTTGAGTCGAGATTGGGCAATGGATAAAATATTTCTCCATAATTTTCTTGCGAAGTCCTTTCGAAGTCAATCGAGTGGACTGCAAACGATGAACCCGCGGAATAACCAAACAGTCAGCTGGCAAGGTTATGGCGCCAATATCTCGGGATGCGCATGAAATAATTTTTTGTATCGACTACCTTGAAACAGATGGGCCATCAATCGCTATTGATCATTTGAAGAATGAAATCGTTGAAAAATGGCTGGACTTGAAGAAAAAGGAAGTGATGTCTTACCAAGAATGCAAACTTATTTTCCAGATCTACTCCACTCTCTCTTTAGCTTTCTCTTTTTGTGAAAATCTCGTTCTGTGGAACTTTCATCTAAAAAAATTACCCAGAAATTATAATTCCCCGGGTGAATGACATTTCTAAGAAATATATTTGTTATGTTGGTAGCACTGTCCTCAATTACTATGCCAAATTTGAGCGCGAACAAACTGGTTCAAATAGTTTGTTTACGGCAGCTACTTAAGTCCAGTACATCTCAGAAGAGCGTCGCGATTTTTACAATGCCTAAAAATATCTAACAAAGAGTTTGTTTAAAATTTTATATCTTTAACAATATTTTGTATGCGTAATCGCTGCAAATACTGGAAAGGCTTACGGTGATTCATTTTATTAGAAACTCAAGCCTACGCGCGGCACAAAGCTCTCAAAGACGGTCGAGAGATTGTTGAAGGCATGACTCGTTCTGGACGACATTCGACCTCTTCAACTGATTAAAATATTAAAAAAATGAAATATATGGTGCTTGAAAATCGTCAGACAAGCGTTAAAGAAATCGCAAGAGAGCTCGGCATCGCTCGCGAGCCCGTTAGACTGATTTTTGGTGGATATTTTGGGTATGAAAGGCGTGCCTGTCCGAAACGTTCGGATAAAACTGATTTTTTTTCAAAAAGAATACCGTAAACATGTCTCTTTGGTCATGATTTCGATCCCACATTCATGTAGAGCATTATATCTGCCGATTGGACATGGGTTAATGAATTTGACATGCAGGCAATGTCAGTAATCATTCGAAAATGGAGGGAAAAATGAGCCGAAATAAAAAAAAAAAACACGTCAAAGGCGCTCAAAAATCAAGGTGATGCTCATTATTTTTTCGGCATGCGTGGTTTGGTGTATCATGAAATTGTTTGGAGGGATATGCGGTTAACAAGAAGTTCTAGTTGGCTGTATTGAGGCGTTTGCGTGAGAACATTCCTCGCAAACGGTTGTAATTGTGGATCGAGCCTTGCTCGTGACCGAATTTAAAGCCAAAAGTATTATCGACCAACCACCGAGTTCATCAGATTTGTCTTCGTGTGATTTGTTCTTGTTTCCCAAACATAAATTGCCACCCCGTGAAACCCGTTTTCAGTCGATCGAAAACATAAAACAGAATTCGTGTTTCGAAAACTGGAAAAATCGTTGATGTATAATTAAATATTTTGCCTTTTATTTACAATTTCCAGGTACGTTTTTCTATTTTTATATAAAATTGCTTGGATTTTGATCCTCTCGTTGTCGTTTTGCACCTCAAGGGGCTATACCAGTGTAAAAGAGTATAAAATCACCCGAACTTAGTCTTTTCTTATTGAAAAATTGAGTGAAGATTCTCAACGGTGTCGGAATTTTTTCAAATCCGTCAAGTAGTTTCAGAGCATTTTCAATTCAAACCAACACACAATCAAATCTTTCCTCTAAATATTCCATATTAGTTTCGACCCAAAAGTCTTAGGCTGAGAACGTAGTGAATACTTTGAGAAACAGAGATGTGATTAGAGCGACAGAAATCAAGAAACTTACATAGGTTTGATATAAAACTTAGTATGAAACATATATTGGTTGCACTTTGCTATCGCCAGTCCAAGGCTCGCTGGTACACCATCCGTTCAGTATAAGATATTAGATAGTTTCATTTTCACTCAACGACCTAAAACACTCGTTCGACATGCTTTTGGTCGATGCACAAAACTGTATTGAAGCAGAAGGAGACCATTTTGAATAAAATAAATTGATTTTGCGAAAAAACCATTTATTATGTTTTTTTTAAGGCTTGTTTACTTTGGAACGCATCTTGTAGAACGAAATAATCTTAATGTTCTTTCATAGAGCAATGGGACTGCGTCAAAAGTCAAAGAAATTCTCATATTTTCAGCAAGGTTCTTTAAACTTTTTCTCCGCGCACTATAGTTTCATCGAGATCGATAGAAGTTAACGACTGTTGGGCATATAAATAGATATACATATGTATGTATTACTAAAATATCACTTAGTGTGACTATGTAGATGTTAGTGTTTGCATATTTATATAATTTTAACTAAAGTGACTCGTCGCTTACAGTTTTGGTTTAGTTGTGGGTGGACTTTGCATTTATGGCTGCACATATGTTTTCGTATTAATTTATTGGTATAGTAAGCATGTGGTGTTTGTTGTTGTTGTAGCGCGTGTTGTTTGCGTGGCAGCTCGTTAAATATTTACAAAAACAAACCGAAAATATTTACATGCCCCAAGAGGGTACGAGAGTGTGAGAGGTACAAGCGGCGCGCGTGTACAACAAAGTTGCCACACAGTTTGTATGCGCCATTCAAAATTGCAACAAAAGCAACAACAATCAAAAATAAAGCATATATGAACTGAAGTATATGTATATGTACATGAGTGTTAGAATGTGTGTGTGTGTGTGCAAGTGCTTCAGCCATTTGTTTGCTTGACCCTTATGGTATCACATTTCGCCGTCGAATGACCGAGTTGAGTCCTCCGGCCAAAGTAAACAATTTTCAATTTTCTGCCAAGCAGTTAACAACAACAACAAACACCATAGTTGAATTTTGAAAATTTAATTCTATTTAACTAACTGGCGGCAAATGAAATCTAAAACAGTAAAAAAATAATAACAACAAAAATTGAGCGTAAGGCAAACGCTCGCGGCTGGGAATTCGAGCCGCCGTTTACGTTTCGTTGATCTCTCGACGCTGAGTGCGGCGTTAGCGGCCTAACAGGCTGGTATTTATGCGTTGGAGTGTGCTGAATGGCTGTTTAGTTGTTGTAGTTGTTGTGCACAGTTAGCAATATTATTTCGGCTCGAAATTGTTGCGAAATTGTAACGAAAAAATTTCTATTTGCTTAGCGCCAGTTTAATTGAATTTACTTTATGCATTTTGTACATTTTCTTTTTCTTTGCGCCTTTAGCGTTTTTGTGTGTGTTTTGATTCATTTTTTTTTAGTTTTTGCTCTACGATTTATGGAATTGAATTGAGTTGATTATACTACTGTGGGCAAAAAATAGTAAGACTTCACCATTTGACGAAATATTTAGTTTTGTGGGTTAGTAAGAATGTCAGTGACATCTGTGCCAAATGTAACATCAGATTAAGCATTAGTGTTTAGTATACGCTTCTCTTTTTGAAATACATTCGGCGATTTATATGATGTGCGTAATTATTCAACAAAGAAGTTCCATTACCCTTTTTTTCGCGAGCAGGAGTTTTTGATTAATACAAATCGCGCCCAGGATGGTCATCAACATCCACTGATTTCACGTCAATAAAATAAATTATTTAGTGCTTGAGAATCGACGACTAACAATTAGAGATCATACTGGTATCGCTGGAATAGCGGAAGGTTCAGTGAAAACCATTTTGAAAGTGGTGCACTCCGCTCTCCTCTCGACAACGCAAACTGTCAACAAGGAGTACTACCTGAGCGTTATGCGTCGTTTGCGCGAAGCTGTTCGTAAAAAGAAGCCGGAGTTGGTCCAACAACTCTTGGTTTTTACACCACGATACTCTTTTGTGAGCATGGTGCCGCAACCGCCAGATTCGCCTGATTTATCTCGATGTGTCTTCTGGGTATCAGCAAACTCAAACTATCGCTCCAGGCAAACCGTGTTGTCGTTATCGTTTTTAATTTGTTCCAACGCAAAATCAGCGAATTGGCGACGTTTACGGTGATCCAAAGTCTTCAGTTCTGGAGTGAGCAGAATTTTCTACGGATGCAAGCCCAAATCCTTTTACAAAACCCAACAGGTTATTGTTTAAGGCAGTCACACAGCCACTCGAACAGGGAATGTAAAGAAAATGCACACTCGAAGTTGTCAACAATCCGACGAATAGCGAGCACAGGTAGATGATTGTTACGACCATAAATTGGCAAAAACGCACGAAGAGGTGATTGTTTTGATAATAAAATTGAATAATTTGTAAATGTTGTTATTGCCTATATCTTTCCAAGATAAAATTATAAACATCAGTGTTTACAATGAAAAAAGAAACTAAAGGTCATGATATATTAATAATGGCTGCAATGATATCATCCTGATCGAAAACCGCGCTATATATTATAGGGTCTCAGACGTTTCCTTTTGGGTGTTATAAACATCGTAGCAAACTTAACATACCCTGAGCAGAGCATAAAAGAAAGATATATGTACTTCCTGGCTTCACTAAAAAAAATCCCTATATACTATACGTATTCTCAGGTGACGGAATTCAAACCGAATTAGTATTCTGAAACATTAATCATTAATTAATATTTCATTAATTATTGGTTTATTATTATTTGAAAATCTCTTTTTACCTTTTCGACGGAAAACATTTCACGTGAAAGCTCATGAAGGTTAAAGGAAAGCGAAAACTGTAAATCTGTAAATTATTAACATTTCCCATGAAAGCTTAGGAAAGTTTTATGAAAGCTCCGAAAAATTGAGTGAAAGCTCTAAAGTATGAAATTTATTATATTTTTCATTTATACCTTTTTGACGGGAAATTTTAAAATAAATTTCATACTTTAGAGCTTTCACTCAATTTTTCGGAGCTTTTATAAAACTTTCTTGAGCTTTCATTAAATTTTCCCGTCAAATAGGTAAAAAAGAATTTTAAAATAAATTTTATACCTTAGAGCTTTCACTAAACTTTTTTGAGCTTTCATAAAACTTCCCTAAGCTTTCACGGGAAATGTTAATAATTTACAGATTTACAGTTTTCACTTAATATTTCCCGAAAATTGTTTACCTTCTTGGCACTTACGCGGAGGCTTTCCATTAAACTTTCGATTATTTTCATAATAAAGCAAATTATTTTGTGAACGTTTTTCTTGACGAAATAGTAAGAGATCATGACATAAGAAAAATGGTCGAAACGACACTTTCAATTCATATCATCCCTATTGGAAAACCCGCTATGTCAGAAACTAATTAGTTTAAAATAGTATTTGTGCTTTTAAAAGTATGCTTGGCGTTGTTAATAGCACAATAACTGTATTTTCGTATATAACGGGTGGGCCATCTAACGTTTTAAATTTGAATTATCTATATTTAGACATTGGAAACGTCAAATACCATTCAGAAAATGACAGATATTCAGTGAAAAGTCTAAAATTTACGAAATGGCTCGCTATTCACTGGAAGAAAACTGGGAAATATTGAAAACATTTTTCCAAAAAGGTGAGTCAAGTGGAAGGAGAGGAAATCATCTTTTCCGACGAGGCTCATTTCCACCTCGATGGTTACGTTAACAAGCGGAACTAACGCATTTGGGGCACAAAAAACCCGCACGTAATCGTCGAAAAATCAATGCACCCAGCACGAATCACTCTATCGTGCGGATTTTGGTCTGGTGGAATCATCGGCTCATTTTTCTTCGAAAATGAAGAAGGAACCGCCGTAACCATCAATGGTGAGTGATATCGCGCAATGTTAATCGAATTTTTCTGCAAGCAAATTGAAGAGGAAGACTTGGATAACATTTGGTTCCAGCAGGACGGCGCTATGTGCCATACAGTAAACGCTACACTCAATCTTTTACGCCCTTTCTTCGAAAATCGCATAATCAGCAAAAGAGGTGATGTGAATTGGCCTCCCAGAAGCTGCGATTTAACTCCGTTGGACTATTTTCTGATTTTCTGTGGGGAGCTGTTAAAGATAAATGTTACGCCAACCATCCAGAAACAATTCAAGATCTAAAGCACGAGATTCAAGCTGCTGTAGCTGCCATAAGGCCTGAAACTATCGAGAAAGTACTCCAAAATTGGGTGTATCGGATAAGCTACTGTAAACTCAGCCATGGTGGTCATTTGTCCGAAATTGTTTTTCACAAATAAATTTCATGAAACAGCCTTTTAAATAAATGTTAGATCTTTGAAAAATATCAAGCCGTTTTTTGTTTATTGACTTTTTAAATTTAAAATTTTATATGGCCCACCCTGTTTTTTTATATACAAATGTTCCTTTTGAAGTAAATTTTAGTGGAGAAAAATATTTAAAAATTTTTACAACGAGTTGTTGAAGGAACTGTGTTAGTTCGTTAAGTGTATACACACTTGTGGCACATCTCATATTTCTAGTATAAATTTTCTTTATATATATTTCATTAATATTCATAGGCACTTTACGCAGTCGCGGCACGTGTCACTGCTGCACGAGTAGAAGTTTCAGAATTTTCTATTATTCTATTTTTATATTTTATTTATTTATGTACATATTTTTGCGCGTCCAAAGTGAATTAAATGGCAGTGAAATTTCGCATGATAATGCGCGTGGCAGCCTTTAAAGCTGCCTCCGAATGTAGTTAAGCCACTGGAGACGCGCGAAGTGTCGATTTTATGCGTTGACATCGGAGCTCATATATGTGTGTGTGAGTGTGTGTGATGTTTCCAAATGCCACGCGCATAAATTCCGAATTGCTTTCGCTAATAGAATTTGCTAATCTAATTTGCATTTTACATTTGCACGCCACTGTGGCAGCGTGAAATATTTATTTACCTAAATAGCAATTTGTAGCGGTGGCCTGTAACCGTTAACATAACGGTTAGCGCCATTTAAATAACTTGCGTGCGCAAAAAAAAACGGTAAAAAATTGCTTTTAAACAAATATTTTATGTGTAAAGCAGAAATTTTTCACGAAATATTTTTATATTCCGCGCATTTGCATATGTGTGTGTGTGTGTGTGTGTGATGAGCACACAAATTTACTCGCTCAACTAAATTTACTAAAAGCTTACATAAATTCTTCGCTGGCATTTGCCACGCACTCAGCGCACTGCAAATTGGTATGGAAATGAAATTGTATAGCAGCTTTTGCCCCTGTTTTTTATTTACTTGAGCAGCCGGTATTTATATTCATATTTATTTATATTGTCCGTTCAAATATTTAGTGAAAATATTTGTTAAGCTCATGTGAGTGGATTAAATGCGCTCATCCGCAACGTCAACATGCACCGCGCCCTCTGCCAATGATTTCAAGCAAATATGGAGGCAAATGGCATTGCTTGAACTGAAAAATTTGCGAGCGTTGAATTAATTGTTTTTGGGTTTGCTCACATTTGCATTTTCATTTCCAAAATAAAGAAAAGAAGTAAAAGTAAAAAATCGTTAGTTTTTGCTAGAGCGCCACTTGCAGTTAAACAAAAAAAGATACACTAAAGGGAAATAAATATGCAACGATTACGCTGCTCTATTTTCATATATGTAAATGTGTGCGTATTTGTTTCTGTGTTTGTTTGTGTGCGTAAAAATAGAGCAACAACGGCGAATTTTGCTGCAATTTGCTAGATTTGCAGCCATTAGTTGGGTCAGCATGTAAGGGCAGCGGTTTTATGGTTAAAAGTGACGCTGACAAATGCACCACTACATACACATACATACGAATATGCATATTTTTGCAGTCAGAGATACAATTCATATGCATTTGTATCGGTAATATGTGTTCATGTGTTCACTGCTAGCTGCTGGAGTGTTTAAGTGCAAAATGCGATAGTCAACGAATGTATTTCCGCAACTGTAGGAAGCTGCTGAATATGGAAGAATGGTAAAGAAAGCGTATTTGGTATGAAAGCACTCGAAATTTCGCCTCCAAAAATTTTGTATAAATAAAAAAAAAGACTTTAATGCCAGTATATAATGTATATTAATGAAGAAAGGCTTTTTTATGACTATATAATGCATATCAATAAAAAAAAAGTTTTACGAGCAGCATTTAATGACTTGCTAAGCTTACGAACACTTTTTTTTTCTGCTGGTCTGAGTATACTGAGAGTTGCAGTTTTATGTCTAATAGTACATATTTTTACTTAGAACTATAAGAAATCTCAGTTTGTTGCCGCTTTTTAGTTTGAAAAACGTTGTCTGAAGCTTTTCAAAGCTTTCATTTTAACGACGGTATACACTTTACTTCCCTCAAGTAGACTATTCGGTCACAAATTTCTCTTAGCACGCACTTTTTACAGAGAGAAAGCTCCCAAAGTCGTCTTTTAAATGTTTGAACTGTTTTAAAGCTTTCACTAGTTTCAAAAATGATAAACAGACAATCGTAAAATATGTCATAAATAGGTTATGCAGCTCAATTTTCAAAATTTGTTATAGAGCGCCTTGTAAAAGTTCGAACCGCCTGAAAGCTTTTACGAATTCCGAATATTAAAGTCAGACAATCATAAAATGTGACGGAATTATGTTAAGAATCTCTATTTTAAAATTTAGTTTTAGAACACGCTGTTTGCTCTCATGATAAAGCACTTAAAGCTTAAAGAATGAAAGTTTCTTTAAGAAAATATGAAAGCTCGGCATTAAATGCTTTCAAAATGGAAAGTACGTTTACAATTAGCAAGTTCATTAACATGCTATGAAAGGAAATAGTAAATCGAGGGAAGCAAAATTGTCTGAGAGGAAAAAATAGCCGATAATCTTAAAGAATTTGGTTATAAGAAGCAAAAGCTATTTCATTATAAATTATAGCTGTAGCAGTTCGTAATTAAGCTCTAGTAAGTGAAAATATATATTATATTCACTTTCTTTATTTCACGAGCATTTAAATATGGTTAAAGAGCAAATAAATAGTAAAATTTCTCGTGAAAGCTCAAAAAAGTTCAGTGAAAGCTCTAAAGTGTGAAATTTATTTTAAACTTAGGCGTCTACAAGGTGAAAACTGAAAATCTGTACATTATTAACATTTTTCGTGAAAGCTCAGGAAAGTTGCATGAAAGCTAAAAAAAGTTCATTGAAAGCTCTAAAGTGTGAAATTTATTTTAAACTCAAGCAACAACAAGGTAAACAACATTCGGGAAATATTAAGTGAAAACTGAAAATCCGTACATTATTAACATTTTTCGTGAAAGCTCAGGAAAGTTGTATGAAAGCTCTAAAGTGTGAAATTTATTTTAAACTTAAGCGTCTACCAGGTGAAAACTGAAAATCCGTACATTATTAACATTTCCAGTGAAAGCTCAAAAAAGTTCATTGAAAGCTCTAAAGTGTGAAACTTATTTTAAACTTATTTTGACCTTTTTGATGTAGAGATTTGAATATTTAAAATAAGAATAACCCAATAATAAAAAGAATACTAATTCGTTTTGAAATCCGTCACGATTGTTAGTGAAGTTGGAAAGTATATAGTTTTCTTTCGTGATTTGATCAGGGTTTAAAAGTTTGCCGTAAAACGTCAGAGATGTTATATTATATACCAGTCAAAAAAGATGCTATGATTTCTAGGTGTCAACAAGCCAAAAAAACTATGGATTCTGGTGCGAAGAAAATCTACAAACTATTCATGAACAACCACTAAATTCACACTAATTGACAGTTTGGTCTGGTAGAATCATCGGTCCGTACTTTTTTCGAAATGAAGCTGGTGAAACCGTTACTGTCAATGGAGAGCGGTATAGATTATTGGTAACAAAGTTTTTATGGCCGCGTTTAGAGGAAGTTGATTTTGACAACACCTGGTACCAACAAGACGGGGCTACATGCCAAAACAGCACGTGCAAGAACCGAATTATTACGAGAAAACGTTTGAAGATGCGGTTATTTGAAGAAATTGTGACAATGAAAGGCCTTCAAAAAGTTGTAGTTTAAAAGTATTATTCTACACTTCTTGTGGATTTATTTCAAGTCATTGGTCTTTGGCAATAAAACATACTCTATTCAAGCTTTAGAAGTCAGTATTGAACGTGTTATTCGTGACATACGACGTGATTGAGTACAAGAAGTATAAGAAAATAGGGTTCATTGAATTCATTCCTGCAAAAGAAGTCGTTGAGGCCATTTGAATGATCTTATATTCGAAAGTTAATTGTATCGATTTTACTTCACATTGTATAGAAAAAAGTTTGAGTTTCCTTAACACTTCGTGTGTTTTTTTACAGAAATCATGTCACTCTTATTGAAAAACTCTGAATAAATTAATGATCTGATTGGCGAGTTGAGTCTGTTTCATGACACTCTGTATATTGTCTGGTCACTCAGTTTTTGAGATATCTATCTGAAATTTTTATACGTCACGTGTATCAACCAGGAGTTACTCATTTCTAGGAACTGCCGATATCGGACTACCAGAACTCATATATAGCTGCCACACAAAATGGTCGTTCAAACTCAAGTTTTTGTATGGAAAACTTTTTCATTTGACGAGATGTCATCACTAAATTTGACACAAAACATTATCCAAGGTATTGCTATAATCTTCAAACAAATTTTTCAGATCGGTTGACTATAGCAAGCAACTAGTAGCTGTCATACAAAATAGTCGATCAAACTCAAGTCCTTATATCGAAGTAGTTTTGAAGGCACCTACAGTTCATCTTTCAGTTTTCAGTTCGGAATACTTTAGCATATATGTAGCTGCCATAAATATCTATTTATACCCTTTCGTGCTATAAAAAACATCCATTATTGCATGTAGTTCAAGATATAGCGCCAATTGAATAATTTCTTACTTCGTAATCTAAGCAACACCGCGTCCCATGCAACCCAGGCATACACGTGTACTTATACATATTAAACGAGCTCATACATATTTACAATATATATATTGTATATGTGCCTGACACAATACATTCGTGCAAGTAGATATATACATACGTCTGTATATGTGGTCGCTTCTGCTGTCACTTTGGTGCAATCGGGCTTGAGCTTGAAATAATCGATTATTAATGATTGTTAAGTGCATGCATGTAATTAGCCATGTATGCGTAAGCTCACACACACACATACACACATACATACACGCAAGTATGTGGCTAATGTTATGTTGGCTTAAGCCAGAGGCGCCCATTCATTGAAATATTCAACTATAAATCAAATTTGCACATTTCGGGGCAGATGAGTGCTAATGTATCGATTAATATTATATATGCATGCATACATTTATGTTTGTGGTGGCGTTTTGCTGCAGCAGTGTGCTTGTCATATGCAAATGAGTTTGCCAAAATTTAAAAGCTTAGCTTTTGTGTGTGTGGGTGTATATAAGTATATATTTGTGTCGTGTTTATTTTAAGCAAACCTCAGGCAATTTGGTGTGTGGTCAATTTGTATAAGTAATAATTGAATATTTTCGAGGGAAAAGCAAATGAAATAAAATAGTGAAATAGATTTGCTGTTTTTGTTATATAGTTTTCATAATATTGATATTTTCTGATTTGTGTTTTTATTAAAAAAAAAACGTTATTTTTGTCAGAGGATGCTATATTGTTACGTAGTTAAAAATGTTATGCCTACGTATATAGTTAGAGCTTTTCTATGCCGAGTAAGGACTTCTTTCAATCTTTCAAAAGCTTTTTATTAAACTGCAGCAGTTTACAATTTAGAATTTCGTTTTCTTTTACATAATCATAATTGTTTTCGAAAATTCAGAACTTTGCTGAAGCTTTGGCCGGCACCAGAAAAGCTTTCGCAGATTTTGTGTTGTTTTGGGACTGGTATGGCAATATTGTTTTTAAAGTATGTTGTTAATGCTTAAACAACTATAGAGCTTTCGTTTGAATCGTGGAAGCTTACATATTTTGCATTAATTTACTCATAAGCTCCATTACAGTTAATGATACTTTAATCTTTCATACCACAATTTTTTGTATATTTGAGCTTTTTTAGTTCTATAGTTTTGAAATAATATAATGGTGTTTTGTAAAGCTTTGAAAATTCCAGGCTCGAAAGGAATTCTGTAACTTCCAAAACTGCAGATGTTATAAAGCTTTGATGCTTTCGGGCACAGTGTAAATAGTTTGTATTTTGTTAAGTAAATTTAAAAAGCTTGCAAGCTTGAAGGGGCTTTTTCAAGCCGGAAATATTGAGAAAATATGTAGTCAAATGTAGTAAACTACATTTTCTAACTCTTTATGCATATATAGCTTTTAAGGGTTGCTCAAAATTTTATCAACCCATTATATTTTTACCAAAAAGTCTTATTGGCTTGAAGAATGAGTTAAAAAAGTAGTCTATTTCGTTTTCTAAATTTTTCATTCTAAAAGCTTTTAAATATTTATGCATATCCATATGTACATATATCCTTTGAAAGCTGCTCAAAATGTCCTCAACCCATCATATTTTTACCAAAATGCCTTATCGGCTTGAGAAAATGTAGTTAATTACATTATCTGAATATTTCATTAAAAAAGCTTTTAAATATTTGTGTACATATAGCTTTCGAAAGCTGCTCAAATTATTATTTTTACCAAAAAGCTTTTATGGCATGAAAACCCAAAATGCAGAGAAGGAAATGTATTCAATAACAGCTTTAATTATGAAAGCTTTTAAATATTTATGTACATATAGCTTTCATTTATCAAAAATTTATTTTCAAATCGACAATTTTCAGGCACTGCTATGAAATTCGAGTACTTTAACCGAAAGCTTGAAAAAATAGAGCTTTCATCATATTTTAAAAAGCTCTGATATGATTATTGTTTATTTTTAAATTTTAGGTACTCCTATGAAGTGCGAGTAACTTAACTGCAACCTCGAAAAAATAGAGCTTTCATCATACTTTCAAAAGCTTTGATGTGATTATTTTTTATTTTGTATTTATTTTTATTTATACCTAATTTAATATCTATATTTGCGTCCTATTTGTTGATTCGTCCGTAGATTTGGGCTTTTATAGAGCTTTTAAAAATTGTCTGTATTAATTATATTCAATTCCTAATTTTATAGTAAGTGCATAATTATTGGTTGAAAGTTTGTGTAAGAAACTACACTGAGACGAATACGCGTTATATTAGACACTCTAAACAAAAGGGGAGCTTTCATTATAATTTTCAAAGCTTTCATATGACTACTGATTATTTCTCATTTATTTTATATTATTTTTATTCCTACCTAATTTAATGCCTATATTTATGTAAATTTTTGGATGAATATTTTTGTAACTGTAAAGCTTTTATAGAGCTTTTTGATGTGTTAGTATTTTTCATGCCTTCCTTTAATACTGAGCGCATAATTTTTAGTGAAATATTTGTAGAAGAAACTAATACTTAGATCAATGTGCTTTATATTAGATGCCCTAAACAAAAATAGAGCTTTCATCATACTTTCAAAAGCTTTGATTTTATTATTGCTTTTTGATTTATTTATTGTTTCTCATTTTGTTATTAAGAACTAAATTTTAATACTTTTCTAGGTGAGTATTTTTTACTACTTGCTAAACTTTCATAAGCTTTTCAAAAATGTTATTTGTTAATTATTTTTAATGCTCAATTTAATAGTAAACTTTTCGCTTTAATTAATTTTTTTTGAAATTTGTGAAAAGTATTGTTTTTAGTTGAGTGTACTTCATACTAGACATTATTCAAAAAGCTTAATGCCTTTCCCATAGTATTATAAATGTAATATGCAAATTCCGAACAGAAAATAGCTATTAATAACTGCACTGTAAAGGTATTCAAAGGTCACGAAGTATATTATTGAGTCCCTTAACAGGCTACATATAATATACCGTTGCATGAACACAAATAAGCCCAACACTTAAAATACCATTAAAACTCACACATTCGCACGAAATAATTCCCAACGACTAATACTTACCCACCTCACTAATTACCACAATTAAATACCGACTAATTGAATTATGAAATGAAATTAGTAAAATGAACTTAATTACGACCAGCAGCTGCCACTCACTCACTCACTCAGCCAGGCTCATGTGAGTATAATTAATTTAGTGCTTTCATGTATGTGTGTTTGTGTGAGTATAGGTGAGCATATGGCAAATGCATGCATTAAAGCTGCACGCGTCCAGAACCGCTAACCAAGAATTTAAAACAATTTTATTGCATTGTGAAAGCTCCTCGGCTACTTATTTTTACTATTGCGGCAGGACAAACAAACAAAATTTAATGACATTTGCTATTTACTGCACCGTAAAAAGCTTTGTTCATTGCATTACACCAAAATCTCATTAAGTGTGCACAATAACAATTACCACTGTGAATATTAACTATTTTTAAACCACTCAAAGCCAGTTTACTGTTAATTGAATGGGCGGAAAATGTAGTCGCATTAAAAATAAGTACAGACGTATGTGCCAGAAAGAGCGCATAATTAAAAGGTCAACATTTTGATAGCATATTTAAATTGTGTAACACTTCTAACGTAATTGTGACCTGAATGCGGAAGCAGAGAGAGAAAGAGAGAGTGAAAATAACATTTTAATTTGCATTTTACATTTTGTGAGTTTATAAAATAAATTGAATTTATTGCGGACATTTTAAGTACGAAGGCATGAAGAATATTAGATGATTTAGTTTTAAAGTGCTTTGTTGCATGAACGTCATGCTGAAATAATGATGAATTTACGTCACTTCGTGGTTTAAATGAGGCTTTCAGTAGACGGATATAGCAAAACTTTCATACATTTAGTCAAATAAGATGTGTTTTGTTTTAATTATTTGTTATTTTTAGGTAACCAAAGATTAAAAACAAAATTTTCATTTCCAAGGTGAAAGCTTGTAATCCCATAGCTCTCTGGGGAAACCTAGGCTTTCAGTAACCGCATACAGAAGAGCTTTCGAAAGCTTTTTAAAGTGAAATACGATTGGCTCTAATTAATTTTTTCCTATTGTTTAAGTTTTTATTCGAAGGTGAAAGCTTTTGAATGCAAAGGTTTCATCTAGTCCATATCTAATGGAATTTTCAGTACGAAAAGGGGGCTTACGTGTCAAAAAAAATCAATTTTTTTATATTACTATTATTATTTTTTTTTTTTGACACCTAAGCCGCCTTTTCGTAGACCAGGTCACATATAATAAAAAGCTTTTTTATTTAAGCTTATGAAATGATCCTTTTTTACTTGTTCAGTACTGTAGTGAAAGTACTCAGTAGTTAGTAGTGAAAGCTCACATAAGAACTAGTTTAATATTTATATATGAACAGAAGTTGAATGAAAAATTTGCTGTATTGTGTTTAAAATCACATATTTTTTAAAGGACTTTAAATTTTAGTCCCCCATTTATAAATTCATTTCCCAAGTGAAAGCTTTTAAATAAAGAGCTTTCATCTAGTTGTTTATTATTTAATTTTTTAAGAGAAATGTATTGTCTTTTTTATTTTTGATTATAAAATGATATTTACTTTTTTTAATGTTCCACTCATTAGTAAAAGCTCACATAAAAGCTATTTTAAGACTAATATATGAACATAAGTTTATGTAAAAATATTCATTATTGTGTTTAAAATCATTTATTTCATAAAAAGCTTTCAAAATTGAAACTTTACTAACAAATTCAATTCCAGAGTGAATGCTTTTAATTTTGGAGCTTTCATCTAGTTACTAATTATTGCAAGTTTTAATATAAATGCGGAGTTTTTTTATTTTTAATTATAAAATGATGCTTGCTTTTGTGAATGTTACACTAATTAGTGAAAGCTCTCAGAAAATATACTTGGGTATCTATATTTTAGTAGAAAATTAATAAAAAAATATAAATAATAAATATAAATAAAAAATTGCATTATTATGTATAAAATACTTTCATTTATTAAGAACTTTAAACTTTAAACCACATTCAAATTCATTTCCAAAGTGAAAGCTTTTACATATAGAGCTTTCATCTAGTTATTAGTTATAACAAATTTTTAATAGAAACGCAGAGTTTTGTTTCTTATTACAAGTTAATGCTTGTTTTTGTGATTGTTACACTGATTAGCGAAAGCTCAATTAAAAGCTACTTTGATATTTAATATATGAATATGAAAGGATGATTTAAAACTTTTTTGCCTACAAAATTTCTTTCTTCATAAAAAGCTTACAAATTTTAAAGCCCACTTACAACTTTGTATTTCGTGTATGAAAGCTTCTAAGACTCAAGCTTTTAGATAAAATATAATTAGCGTTATTGTCGAAGTTTTTATTTATTAAAGGTCAGAAAATAGGTATTTGATAGAAAAATTTTTAAGTAGTTTCACAAATAAGCTTTAAAAGTATACATACTCTTCCAATGATTTCAAATCGTTTAAAAGCTTGAAGTGAAGCATTGTGATTAGTTTGAGAAAGATCCTTAACCAAAGGTTTATTTATGGGTTACAAATTTTTTCAGGAGATTTTTTAAGACTGAGTTCTTTATTGAAAGTTGCGCCTTTTTATGAAAGCACATCGGATAGGAATTCTTTTTCTTTTATTTAATATTTGTTATATATATTTGTATACAATTATTTTACGAGAGCTTTAAGATATTCCAAAAGCTTTTGAAAGTTGTAGTATTTTAATGAAAGCAAATAAGACAGGTCTTCATTTTCCATTATTTAAAATTTAAATATTTCTTTATTATTATTTATTTTACGAGAGCTTTTCATATGAAAGCTTACCATTTTGAAATATTTATTTATTTAAATGCAATGTTTTTATGTGTGCAAGTTTACTAGTAATCTTAATTATCTGCTCCCGTTACCGTTAGTTAAGCCAAAATAACTTTAATTTCATTCAAAATTTTAAAATGCACTTTAAGTAAAATGAAATTCATCTCAAATTCATAAATCCTCTTCATAACCGGTAGCTTACCGGTTACGCTACTCACCCATAAATATTCTACTCAATTACTTTTTAATTTCTTCATAATTTGTCAAGATTGTTTACAACATAAGAGCACAAAATCTCTACTCAAAAATTTCCAGCAAAGTGAAAATGAAACACCGTAGACTGCAAGTCGAAAACTTTTCTAAATTCTTGCCATTCATAGCTGAGCCAAAGGGCGGTTCGTACATACTTTCTGTTACTTAAATTATTGCGTAAGTAGCCTAAAGGGATTTTCATTGCTTCCGATGTTTATTATTTTACTTGTTTCTTGCTACTTGTCTATGCCATGCTTTGTGCGCTTGGGCTGCTCCTTTTTTCTCTGGACTTGAGCTCTGCTGTTGCTCTTCGCCGGTTTGCTTGTCTGCCGCTCGCTGTTCACTGCTCACTTAGGAAGCAGCTTAATTTATATTTTATGTTGACTCTCAGGGGAGTGGAGTCGAACACTGGAGTAGAGTCATACACTGTATCTATCTATCTATATATATATATTTGTTTGTATGTTGTACTTAGTTACTTTTCTTGGCTCAAATTGACTCACATACAAACACTTCACTTCAATACGCGCTGTCGTTGTCGGCTAGGTTTAGCAGAAAGTGCTATATTCTTACAATAAATCTATATTTGAATGTATGTTAGAATATTTATGTGCACATGTATGCGCTTTTCTTTATTTCAATTCTCTTAATTGGATCGTCTTGAGTTGCGTGTTCAATTATATTCCATTGCAAATTTAATAAATTTTAACTGCACTCAATGAATTATTGGCTAGTTCAAGTTTTCGTTGGCTTAATTTCATATTAATTCAATTTTCGATTTCTATTTTTCTATAACTCTTCATTAATGGAGTTGAAATTGATGATAAAAGTCATATATCTACACATATTGTTATCTGAATGGTAGCTGTTATCAAAGCAGATTTTCTAAGAATACGTTCAACTCTAATTTAATCCACTAGCACCATCTTTAAATCATGTCCTCTCAGCTTAGGGATAAGCCTCTACCTCTAACTACTCACCTACTCTTGTTGGCTGGTAAGGTTTGCTTACACTGGCTGGCTGTCACACCATACAAAAGACTTACAGGTCCTTTGTAGTGACAGATGAAGATTCATTAACAAGAGCTGAGGTTTAAGTCGTGCAGGTTATTAACGCTTTTTACGAATTTTAGTAGAGACTTGATTTCTAATTCTGATACTTCATTCAGTCACTTGTACCTCCTTGCTCCTAGATATCTAAGCCATGTTATAGATAAGGCCCGCAGCAGCAGAGAAGATCTCATGCCTATGTCACTTTCGACTGGCCAATAATCGTCCTGCAGTCTTTTCAAGGCCGTGTGAGTAGACAGTTTGTGTGTGTTTCCTTCCAATCCTTGTACATGATTTTGGCGATCCTGCATGTTCTAACCTGTCGGTTCTCACTCAGACACGTCTGTCAAATGTTTCGAAAATTTGTGCATCGTTTTCTCCGTATGTTCATTTCTGATCTGGATAAAAGCAGCCACTTTCCTAAAGCCACTATATCTACTGCCTCTGTATTTATTGATATTCTTTATATCATTTCCTGCTCTGATTTCAAATACTTCTGCGTGGAAGATACTGCAGTATTGCAGCAGCTTGAAGGGTTACCTGAGATCTGGTTCCGCGCATATTTATATCGGCGCTCACTCCATAATCCATTTTTGATCTGTCTGTGTATATGTTAAGAAGCCTCTCGTTGGTATAATATTAATAAAAATATTTTTGCCTGGCTTAAAAATAAGTTCAAATTTGATCCGCACTGTTCCATATAAACTTTGTGTGGAAACCGAATCGTTGAAATGTTTTTTCTAGCTTGGTACTATCGGCTATGGAATCGCTGAAAGGAGGAGCTCTGATATCTGTTGCGTTCCAGAAACTTTTATGTCTGACGATTGGTCTCTGAGCTGATGGCTTTTAGGAGACATTCTGTTTATATACTCGTATAAGAAATCCATTTTTGCAGACCAAAATAGTACTATCTCTTTACTGCGACGAATTTTTTGTTTCAACGGTCTTTGAAAAAATTTTTTTGTTCAAGCTCAGCTAGTCGCTCATATTTAACACTTATTGACTTAGAGTAAGCTTTAAGTTAGAAGTAGGTTCAGATATGCCAACATATCTAAAAGCTCAGCTGCTTTTCATTGTAGAGCAAGACTGATAACCCTGATTAGAACTCAGACAAAATTCTAGTAAAAAAGTAAAGATTTTAAAACTGCTTCCGAAAAAAGTTAAGTAATCTAGACTTTCAATCATTCGAAGTGAACATAAGTGAGCAATTATTTGTTCGAAGCTCAAATACTCACATCTCGCCTGTCGAACTTTTTACCCTACTTATGCACCAGCTGACTGCGTTGCATATTCAAGTGTTTCATTCAGCATTTGCTTCCTTCAAAATGCAGCCACAGATGGCTAAGCTTTTTATCCACGCTTATATTGCTAGTTTTGCAAGTTTTTATGACCCTTCGAACTTGCACTTGCACACATACAAATGTATGTTTTTACACTTTAGATATGTTTTTTTTGTGCGAAAACGAAACTTCTCCCTTACTCAGTTGGGCCAGCAAAAAAGCAACCAAAATAGTTTCAGATTTTTTCAACCGAATGTGTGAGTATACATATGTATGTATATGAGGGCAATTTTTAAGGTTCGGCATTTTTGAAAAACTGGGCACATATAGTATGTGTAACGGTATCTCAGTAGTATTATTTTGGACACTTAGAGCTGTCAGTCCAAAGATAAGTTGAACAGGGACTAATTAGTTTTTTATTTTTACAACGATATTGATTTTCTGGCACAATCTCGAAAGTATTGCTGGATCATGGACCGTTGAAAATACATGGAGATATAAAGTTAGGATTAAAGTAGCAAACTTTCCTCGAAGATGGGCTATGCCTTCCAAGGATATTTCAATTTTATGCTTGGAGCACTGCACACTATTAACTTGTCATCCTTAAAAATTTAAATGTGGAACTCGATATAAAACCATAATATTTGATTATGGCATTACGAGTCCCACACTATAAATTTAGCAATATTTCAATAAGTTGGATGCATAAATTTATTTGAAAACTGATGTAGCTGGAAATATATTTAGCATTCTTACTGCTGCCAAGTAAAATTTTTCTCATTGATTTATTCTCTCTCATATTTCTGCTTATTTTACAATAAATTCTCCGATGATTTAAAGTGAAAAGCTTTTTATTTATGCATAAGATGATTTGAAGAGACGCTTAGAAACCCTGTAGGAAATGTTAAAAAGTGTGAAAAATATATCTAGATCAAGATGAGAGAGGTGGAGTAAGAGAAATAGTGACAACGAGAGATACAGAGAGTGAAAACGAGTGGTAAAAAGGGTTGGAGAGGAAAGGTATTATCCTAAGGTTTCAAGGCATTCGCAATAAAAGTGTTGGAGTTAGTAACTTTGGGAGAGCGACCCATCAACCTACCGGTCGGCTACTTCAATCTGTGATCATGCTTTTCTCGAAACATCGTTTTCAAAGTCGGTGCTTATGATTTCTCAGAAACTAGTGAAGCGATCTTAGTTATATTTTTTTCAATTACAACTCATTTTTCAATATAAAATTAGACCTAAAATTATACTTTTTTGTTTGCAACTTTTCCAAATCTTTTTTTTCCAAATCTTTTGATGAGATAAATAGATGAGGATCGCGCGACCTTAAGTCTTTTGTGTCCTTCGATGAACCACGACTTACACTCATTTACTAACAGATGAAATTTGATATTTTGATTTTTGATGAATTTCCAAAATTTGTTATAAAAAATTCACAAAATATTATTAAAATTTTGCTCTTTGATATGCTTAAAAGTTGTAATGTGTAAATTATTTCATGAAAAACATTTTGTAAGCATTTTTTTCGGACGTAAAAACCTATGTAAACATTGAATTGAACCGCAAACGCAGAATCTCGTACTAGTTATGTTCGAAAACTACACTGGTACCCGTGTAATGTAGTATTTTCTTACAAGGCTCGTGCATAGTATAATATAAGTCGGTTTATTATACCCACATGACACCACATACAGTAAGATGAAGTGCAAATAACTACTTGAAATAAGTCATATGTAGAACTTTAGCTCTTTTGCATATTGAGTTGGATATTTTTGTTGTATTAAATATACCGAAGTGTTGTAAGTACCCTGAAGTACTATATAACATATGTTACTATTATCATTCAATACGTAAAAGACAGTCATGAGTACGGATGTGATAAGCAGTTAGAAAAGCACTGTAGGTCATTGGAGAGTCTATTTATTTTGTTGCTTTATGTCTTCAACTGTAAAATAATTGAGTAGTGTCTTTTGAAAAGTTTCGGTTATTTTTGGTATGCTAAATGCCATAAATTTTCACAGCAGAAAGGCTTTAAAAATGACAAGAGTTTAATGATATTTAAAGTTGAAAAAAAATTATATGTAATTTTTATAAAAGACTGAAAGCTGATTTATGCTCAGGTGGTATTGAGAAATAAAATGAGTTTTGTACCAACTTTTATTTTTCAAAAATAAGCAATTTGATAAGATCAAAGGCAGAGACATATGTATGTACTTTCAGATCTTCGCAAAACTTTGCTTAGAAATCCTTATATTGGAAATGTATATGGGGACTGGCGAAGGTATTGCTCTAATTTCAGTAATTTTAGGCAAGAGAGATACACTATTACTTCGAAAGAGATATTTTTTGAATTCCATTAAGATTATTTACATATTGACGAATAGATTCGGTATACGATGATTCAGTTTGATCAAAAGCACGAGCCAACGACAGATAGAAAGCCTTCGTTCGTTGAACACATGCCTCGTTACGGCCGACCTGCGACCTCTTCAACTGATGAAAATATTAAATTATAATCAAGTATATGGTGTTTGAAAAGTGTCATGTAAATGTTAGAGAGATGGCAAGAGAGCCGGATATCTGTCACGAGTCCGTTGGAATCATTGTAGAGCATTCATATGGAAAACGAAACGAATCGTCCCGATAAAATTGAATTTTTTTTTTTGCATTGAGCCACGATTGTCAATGACCGTATTCACTAGATTTGGCTGCTTTTGATTTTTTCTTGTTGCTCAAACTGAAATTGCCGCTCCGTGTAATCCGTTTTCAGTCGATCGAAAAGAAAAAACAAAATTCACTGAAGTAGCTGAAGGCCAACCCGAAAAGTGCTTAGTGTTTCGTGGACTGGAAAGAAATCGTTGGCATACGTGTATTACTTCTGGTGGGGATTACTTTGAATGCGACAAAACAAATATTGATGAATAAGTAAATATGTTTTTTACAATTTCTAGGTATTTTTTTCAATTGAATGTATATTCAGAAACAATCTCCAAGATATATCTATATTATTAGATAGAAGAACTGAGACTTCTTTCATGTCCATTTTTCGGTAGTTTTAATTTTTAAAATAAACGATTTGCGCCAAAAGTAGGCAATATTGCTTGTGTCTTGCAATTGATTGTATAACTTTTCTTACTTTGAGATTTCTGACTGAACACAGTACCACTATATAAGTGTGGATTTATGCACAGAAAAGCACTGAGTTGATTTTTAACTGTTTTTTCCCAGCAAATGAGCCATAATAGCAGCGTTAGTGAATACTTAAAAATTTTACTGCCTTCATTACATAACAAAGCAACTGCGCAAGTGTCTATGTCATAAACTTTCATATATGTATTAATGCTGCATGTTGCAGTTAAGAGTCATTGTCTTGTGGCCCCAGCTCGTTTATTATAATTAAAAGCAAAGAAAATAAACTATGGCGTCATAATAAGTGTGTGATAAAGACATGGTGGAGTGCTATAACAATGAAAATATATATTCGCGTGCGGCAAGAAATTGTGCAACAGAGCCGAGAGGAATTGATAGTGAAGCTAACTGAAAGCTAACAGAAAGATAACAGAAAGATAACTGAAAGCTAACTGAAAGATAACTAAAAGCTAACTGATAGCTAACTGAAAACTAACTAAAATCTAACTGATAGCTAACTGAAAACTAACTAAAATCTAACTGAGAGCTAACTGCATGTGTAAATACATAATCCAACGCAGCACATAAGCGTTGCATTGCTGCCAGGCAGAAATTACATAAATTTTTTTAAAAACATACGAGTATGTATGCGTATGAATGTTTATCTGTGGCTAACCACTCAATTTTGCCAGCGCTGCCAGCAACTTGACTTCCGGCCGTGAGCGGCAAGCCAAAATCGCGCTACTTTCAACGGCCAGAGCGCAAGCTTACCATTATTTGAATTTTGCCAGCGTTTTTCTTGCGCATTTTTCTTCATTATTTGCCCGTTCGTTGCGCTTCCAGCGGTTGTGTGTTCATGCAACAAACAATTAAATGGTATTTTAGCCACAACTGCGCTTTTAGCTAACTGTTGCATGTCGCAGCTGATTCGGATTTTCGTTCTGGTAGTTTTTTGCTTTGCCAACTTGCTAATTGCTGGCAGCATTTTTCATCAGCAGCGGCAGCAGTCAATGTAGCATGGTGAACTGTGTGAGTTTTGCGGCATGCCCCGAATCGCCAGTGTGTCAATCAACGTCAGCTTGTCGGCAAGCATCACTAGAAACACACATGGAACACAGCAGATGCGAGCGTGTTGCACGAAAAAATGCGCGCAATGGTTTAACAGTTGCTATATTTCAGAAATGAATGAACTTTGCCTGACAGCAGCTTACGCTTTAGCTTTGAATGCGCATGAGAATTGTTTGAAGCGCTCTCAAATTTGTTTGTTGTTTTCTATGTACTCTTTTTATTTGTTTAGTGTTTTCGTATGCACTTTGCTAGAGGTTATGTGGTAATTCTTATTTCCAGGATTACTAATTTCTTTCCTTTTAACAACAAGGGTCTTATCGCCGTAATATGCCTATCATATCCTAAATGAACACTGTCCCATAGGCACTCACGCGGAGAATGTAAAGACTTGCCAAATATGCAGAGAGGAAGTTGAGGTGGAGGTTTCTAGGCACTTTTTCCTCCACTGTCCAGCTTTCGCCAGTCCAAGGTTGAAGCATCTCGGTTGCCATACTTTTTACGAAGCCATCGAAAAGGCTGGAACTAATATTAGTCGATTCAATAAATGTATGGCAAGCTCTAGCTTTTTGTCGATATGCGACAGTCTTTTTAATCCATATCAGCTCAAGTGGAATTATTCGTGAAGAAACAGCCTATTCATGAGAAATCAGCCTATTTAACTAACCTAACATAACCTAACCCAATCTGACTTAACCTAACCTAAAATAACCTAATCTAACCTTACCCAACCTAACTTAACCTAACCTAACCTAACAAATCATTCTGGCCTATTTTTGAATATCGATTTGGTAGCTAAAGTTCGGTACAAAAACTATGGATTATTCTTTATGGTTTACAAGCACTTGCATAAAAAACCTTAGATCTGTCCTCATACAGATATCTAGCATCTCAGTTGGGATCTCACCTTAAAGCTTTGCAAACGATTCTTCCTGACAATAAATTTCCAATTTGCGAGTTTAGCGAGTGACAGGAACTACTCATAAGTCTCTGTAGAATTATGAAGAAGACCAGCCTTAGCTCAGTGCGAATTTTCTTAAGACCAGTGTTAGCGACATAAGAAATTTATTGCGATAATTGACACATAAGCGCAGATTCATACAATTTCGAAGGGGAAAAAGTAGATATTTTTTTTATCAAAGATGCGTCGAGAGGCTGCTTAATTAGAACAATACAACATAGTCTTTTAGAAGGTCATCAAAGCTTATATCTTCGTTAGTTAAAGTTAAGTAGCTTTGTTTATTGAAGAAAAGTATCGAACTAAAATAATGTTAGTCTATAGATAAAGCCAGTCTACCGCTGACTTATACTAACATTGGATCATGTATTGTCTTAACGAAATAATAATTAATTTTACTGAAGTCCTTTGTCATTACTTTTCGTTAAAATCACGTTAAAGTAACACCAAAGTAATAGTTGCCAGGTGCCTTCGAATGAATGTGGAGGTCCAAGAATACCTAGACCTATTACATTTATTATTGTAACTGTATTTAATTACTAGCAAAATCCAATAGTTTTTCTTGTTTCAAGATGTTTGGTCAAAACAATATAGTTTCCATAGTATGGTACACTCATTATTATGTAGGTCTGCTAAGGCAATACGGTCTTGTAACTCTTGCCAACAGGTGCTACTTCGGACTGAGTAGGCAATTGAGAAGCAAAGTCCTCTCTCGACGTACAAAAGCCAAACTCTATAAGTCACTCATTATTCCCGTCCGGCTATATGGTGCAGAGGCTTGGACGATGACAACAACTGATGAGTCGACGTTGCGAGTTTTCGAGAGAAAAGTTCTGCGAAAGATTTTTGGTTCTTTGCGCGTTGGCCATGGCGAATGTCGCATTCGATGGAACGATGAGCTGTACGAGATATACGATGACATTGACATAGTTCAGCGAATTAAAAGACAGCGGCTACGCTGCCTGGGTCATGTTGTCCGAATGGACGAAAACACTCCAGCTCTGAATGTATTCGACGCTGTACCCGCCGGAGGAAGCAGAAGAAGAGGAATATCTCCACTCCGTTGGAAGGACCAAGAATTATATTATACATATTATAATTTCAGGTTGTTTTCGATATATGGAAATGATTATCTGGACTCGATCAACTTCATATGGATGACGTGATGCGCAATCAAATGATAAAGAATCATTAAAATTTCAGTTTATTAATTATCTGGCTATCATAAAACTTCATTTGCATGATGTGATGTAAAATCATGTGATATAAAGTCTTTTTTTTAGATATACATAAATGATTACCTGGGTTAAGTCAAATACATGTTGATGATGTGATGCAAAATCATATGAAATAAAAGTCATGTGATTACCACATCGCATGATATTTTAAAAGTTTCAGTTTAATTTTCCAATATTAAAAATTATTTCGCATAAAAAAGTTTAAAAAAATTAAAAAAAAAATTTAGGAAAATTCTATTAATCGAGCTCATCTGTGACATTGAAATTTTATTGCTTAATTTAGTCATGTGAAAGTTAGTTATAAAATTTACAGAAAATTAAGAAAAACAAGTTGGACCTAACTTGGTATGGAAACTCAAGATATTGTCACCCAAAACGATTTTTTTATCAATGAATACCAAAATTAACCATCAAGGATTGGTAGATTAGTGGTAATGAAATGAGCAATGAAGACACTGAACGCTGTGGACGCCCATTAGGTTTTGTTACCGACGAAAACATCAGAAATTGGGCTTCGAATTGCTTCCACATCTACCGTATTCTGCAGATCTGATCTCCAACGACTATTTCTTATTCTACGATATGAGAAGAATGCTCGGAGGAAAGAAATTTTCGTGGAATGAAGAGCTGATCACCGAATCTGAGGCCAATTTTGAAGCAAAGGAATAATTGTACTAAAAAATATGAAAAAGTTGGAGTGTCGCTATAATCAGTGTATCACTCTTGAAGGGAGCTATGTTGAATAAAAAAAAAACGAATCTTGTCTAAAAAATGTGTTTTACTGTGGCAGGCCGGGTACTTTTCACAATACCTTTCATATTGCCTTCGAAATAATATTATTTTTTTAATAGTTTCCTTTATTAAGGACACGCGTTTCGCTTTCAGTTATTGAAATGCTTTGATAAAGCTACACAAATGAATTTCTGCAATAATAAAATATAACTAATTGTTTATTTTGCCATATAAACTTATGTGGATGTGTGCATGTTTTTTAATTTGCTTTGATTTTCTGCTTGAGGCACTGACCTTTCATGCCAAACGAGCCAAGAATTGTGTGTATTTTTAGCTGTGGCACAATGGCAGATTTTGTGCATATAAAGATATATTATATATACATATAAAGCTATATTTGCAGTTATTATCTTTTACCATTTACAAAAACCATTTCATTTCCAAGAAAAAATTGTAGTTTTACGGCTGTGGATAGCAACAATGGACAGAGCAATACGCATGGATAATTTTGTACGTTCTCGGATATACATATATATATAATAAGAACAATATATACTCTAGTATTTACATAAAGCAAAAAAAGAAACATTCAAACATTTAATCTTACGTAGACACTGGCTACTTTGTAAACCTCAGTTCCCTCACACTTTCTTACCTACACATAAACACACTTGCAATCACACACCAGAGCAACCGTTAGCCCAACCACATGCAGTCAATAGAAATAGAAATCTGTGAACAGCTTGTAATTAAGCAAATTTTATTGTGAGCCTAATAAGCTGGGAAATATAAGAAAAACATAGCTCGGTCATGTGGCAACTATTATCCTGCCGAAGGACACAATGCGCAACACAGCGGCAGCAGCGGAAAAGCCAGCAAGTAATGGCAAAGTAATAGAATAGAATAATCACTATAGAAAATGCAAAAAAAGACAATAAAATGAATTTCTCGATTTGCAAACAATGCTTAGTAACGGAAGCAAACCAAGGACACACACACACACAAAAACTCAAGCTTTCGTTCGCATGTATGTTTGTTGTTGCTATACATTCAGCATAAAAATCTGTTGCAACTAATTTCAGCTTTGCACGCCGAGTTTTTAGCCTATTTTATACGTCAATAAATAAATATAGAGCAAGGAAGTGCAAAGCAGCGAGCGTCAGAGAGCGGGGGTGGGTGCGGAGGGACGCAGTAACAGCACGTGTACTTACGGGCTAACAATTATTGCTGGATTTCAAGGAAAATGCGGATTGCAAGCGGCATAAATTAAAGACTTTGTACGGAAATTGGCTGCAATTGTTGTTGTTGTTTTTATTTTGTTTTTGTTAAAAGTGCTTGCCACAAATTTGCTACATTGCGCGTCGTTTGTGTGCAGCTTATGCAGGGATTTTAAGGTCTCTTTTTGTATTTTAAGAGAAATATTTTTTCATGCATTGTTGGGTTTATATTAAATATTTGTTGCAATAATAATGAATTAAATTTTTGTTGGTAAATATTTTTTAGTTTTTTTTTATTTTTTTTTATTTTAAATTATTTTTTTTATTTTGTAGATTGCTTTTAATTTGTTGTAACATAGATTATAATTTTTTTTTACTTTAGTATTGAGTTGGTAAATATTTCTTTTTATATTTTATAAATATTTTGCTTTTGTTTTATGTTTGATTAAAGTGTTCTTTTATTTTTCTTTATTTTTTCATGCAATTTTGGGATTATATGATATTAAATACTTTTGTAAAAAAATTAAATCCATTTTTGTCGGTATATATATTTTTTAAGTTTTTATATGCTTATTATTTTTTTCTATTTTTTTATTTTTTATTTTTTATATATTTTTTTATTTAATTTTTATTTTTATAGTTTGCTTTTAATTTTTTTATTATATATGTATGTGATATTACATTTTTTTAGATTAATATCGAACTGTCTTTTTGTTGGTAAATATTTTTTTATATAGTTTTTTAAATTTTTTTTTTTGTCAAATATAAATTAATAAATATTTAAATTAATTAATGATTATTAATTATTTAATATTTTTAAAATAATATTGAATTCACTTTTTTTGGTAAATATATTGTTTTAAATTTTTATATTTTTAATTATTTTTTTTTACTTTTTTTAATTACTTTTTATATTTTTTTTATGGTTTGCTTTAACTTTTTTTATGATATATACTTTCTGTTTCTTGGTATTTCAGATTTATTCTCACTCACTTAAAAGAATTAAAAATAAATATTGTTTTTAGTATATTATTTTATCACTTTTTTATTAAGCACGGCTCTGCATTTCTTGTGCCAAATATTTTAAATGAATAAAAATATTAAATAAATATAAAATTTTATTAAAAAAATATTCATAATTAAGTTTCTTTGTATTTTTAATTTTTTCTTATTTTTTTTTGTATATAGTATATATTTTGTTTAATTTTCTTAATTAATAATTTTTCAATATTTAAATTATTTATTTTATTTGTTTAGTATTTGAATTTTATTTTTTTTTTTTAATACAAAAGCGAATAAAGAAAAAATATAAAATTTTTTAAAAAATTTTTCTTAATTTACTAAATTTTTTGATTGAAAAATAATTTAATTAATTTTTATTATTTTAAATTTTTTTTTGAGCTTGTTAATTATTATTTTTTATTTATATTTTAAATATTCTTTTAGTTAATAATTTTTTGACTATTTTAATTTTATTAAAACTTTCAATACAAAAACGAATAAATAAAACAAATAAAATTTTATTAAAAAAATTTCGTAATTTACTTTATTTCTTAACTAAAAATAATTTAATTAATTTTTATTTTTAAACTTTTTTAATTATTATATTTTTTAATATTTTAAATATTTTTTATTTAATTATTTTTTGGATATTTCAATTTATTAATTTTTTCAATACAAAAGCAAATAAATATGTAAAAAATATAAAATTGTGCGTTATAATTTTATTAATTTATTCAATACAAAAACGAATATTTAAAAAATATAAAATTGTATTAAAAAATTTTCTTAATTTACTTTATCTTTTAATTTAAAAATAATTTAATTAATTTTTTGAATTTTTTTATTTTTTTTAATTTTGTTAATAATTATTTTTAAATACTATTTAATAAATATAAATAAAAAATAAATATAAATATTAATATAAAATATTTTTTAATTAATTATTTTTTGAGTATTTTAATTTTATTAATTTTTTGTAATATTTATAAAAACGAATGATTCAAAAATATAAAATAGTAAAATTTAATTAAATATATTTTAATTATTTACTGTACTTTCTGATTTTTTAATTAATTAATTAATTATTTTAATTTAAATTTTTTTAATTTTTTTTATTATTATTTTTTTAATATTGTATTCCTTTTGAATTTTTACGATTATATAATTTCAAGTATTTTTAAATATTTTTTGTTAATTTCTTTAATTATGTTTGTGATTTAATTATTCGCTGAAGTTGAGAGGAAACTGTCATTAATTTGTTATACCGTAGAATATAATGAGCTTTTTTAAAAATTTATATATAATCATAATTTGCAAACAAAACAGCGCAGGAAACTGTGCTTCTTTCAATTTCATATGTCCCCCACTCTTAAAACCATATGAATAAATGAGCATGTGGCATACTTAGGAAAACAATCTAAAGAAGAAAAAAGTTGTTGAAACCCACAACATGCAGACATCGTTTAATTCCGCTCCGGCTCCAGCTCGACATTTGCCCGAATGCACTTGAAAAATTATGCTGCGCGCACATAAAGCAAATGCAAGTGAGCGTTGCAACTGAAATGTGCAAGAGATTAAATGTTGCCGGCGCAACCAAGAAAGCCATGCGGCAACGTAACATTTTTGCGCTTTCTTTATATGCCACTTTACCATCGCTCCCCACCCATTGGCTTCTACACTCAACACAAGTACCGCTTACCGCAGCAAGTAAGCCAAAAGAGCGTACTGTGAAGGCGAAAAGATTCTTTGAGTGGCCCGTCTGTTTGCTGCGCTCTTCATTTTGACCCTCTTTAAGGCAACTTAAGCGCCCTCCCGCCTCACGCTGTCCCCCAGCTCAACATGCTGCTCATGACGCTGATGCCCTGAATGATTGAGTGCAATTGTCACTGTCATGTCGAGTAGTCGTGGTGGTGACCCGGCTGCTTGCCACTGTCGCTAGTTGCACTGCAGACTCACACACACACACACAAACATGTGATTGTAAACACACTTAGTTAGAACGTGTGTATGTGTGCGTTCGTCTTGTTGCTTGTGGGTTTAACATTAAACTTGACTGCAATTAGGGTCTACATCTGCTGTGTTGGCATTGCTGCGAACGAAAAAATTGCTGGCAAAAAACAGAAATCAAGTGGCGCAAAATGTTACTCATACGCCATGCCCTCTCAACTAAGAAATATGCATTTGCGGCGCACTCATGCATGGCATTGTATGTCAAAGTAGTTTTAAAGCATTTTTTTTCATACATTTAAATTTTTTTGTCAGACTTTGTGCACAATTGCTGGCGCAGCGCTTTTGAATTAAGCGCTCGCTCGCCATATTTAATAAATTATTAAATGCAGCGTGGCATTAAATTTTCAATTTATTAATTTTTTTTTTTGAATAAATTGATGGGTATGTGTAGTAAAATGCCTACAAGGTGTTTAAAAATTTAGAATCTAATGTTAACATATTTTAGCTCGATGTCACGTGATCGTGATATATATTTATTGTGGGCACTAAAATATCATTATTACTGTTCTAATCAATTTGACTAAGTCTAAATGAGGATCTAAAATCATCCGACATTTAAGATAATATCTACAACCGAGAATAAATAATTTGTATGGTTCCTAGGATGAAACATCACGTGATGTTTGCTCAAGTGATATTATTTAAATTTTATGAAGATATCTCGTCAAATGAAAAGTTTTCCATACAAGCATTTGTCGCCCTCTGTTCAGTTTGTATGACAGCTATATGTTATAGTTACTCGATCTGAACCAGTTTTTGTGAGGTCAAACCGTTGCCTTGGGCTTGGGACCCGCCACGTAAACAAACACCCCAATGAATGGAATGGATGAGAGACCCCTCTTTTGGTGATGACCATGGCAAATGCATCAAGGACTACGATTTGGAGAGCATACAGCTGGAACGAGGTTTACGTTAATGATCATTTTCTTCCTAAATTTTCACTCGAGCCAGTTTTTGTTTTCCTTTCCTGGAATAGAGTTTCATAAAAGCAAATATTTTTACCAGAGGGACGGAACTGTACTGGCTTTGGCTTGATTTCATGCGTGATCGATCCTAAATTAGGTATGATATAATTGAAAACATTTATTATATTCTAAATTGATCGTTGATCGTTGATCGCGTAGGATCGCCAACAATGGTACATACTAGAGGTAGATTCTTAAGTGTATCTTTTTTCAGTGTCATAATCTTACTTAATCCCACCTTTAATGATGTTCTAACATGTCTGGATATAACTTTTGTTAATTTCCTTTAATTGGAACTGACTTCGTTGCCATAGTCCCTCCATAAATGGATTAAGTTGTGAATATTTGTAAATCCCTGCTAAAATTTATTTCCATATTGAACTATTTTTGAATTTTCGAAAACAAGCTTAAATAAATTTGGCTTAAGTTTAGCTGATAAAAGGCCGTGCCAGCAAGTTTGACGCAACCTCTTTGCGGTCACTCGTTCTTTTTGGTAATTTCCTCCTACTCTAGCAATGACTGTCATTTATTTCGCATCAAAAATTCCCTTTCATTCACTTAATGTTTTTCGAGCTGCAGATCTAGCTAGTTTCTTCATTTATCAGTGTCGCAAAGAATTTGACGATGTCATTGGCAACGGAAGCTAATTTGAGACATGGCTAAGAGAATAGAAAATAACAACAACAACAATTTCTTTTAGAAAATTTATTCATTAGCGCTAACAATGGGGCGGGAAAGTAAGAATAAGCAGAAAAAAACAGCAAAATATTGTATGCAACATTTGAACTTTATTAGCGCAACATAGAAGTGCGCAGTAATGAGCAAGCGGGGTCAAAAGTAAGAGAGACATGGCGACTCGAGAAAATGTTGAACAATTAGGTATTTCTATAGAAATAGAGCGAGATAGAGCATGCTGCAACAATATGTGGCATGCAACATGTAACTTGCAACATGCAACAAATGCAGCGTCGACCAACTCTGCAAATGCAGAAAGGCGCTGCGTTGTTGCAACATGCTTGTAATTAGTGGGAGGACGGGAAGACAGCATAGTAGTTGTAAGGGGCAAGAACTATGCGGAGCACTTTAGCACTTCCGTTGACCACTCTCATGCGCTGCAGTGACTTGCAACAGCATTTAATGACAACAATCAACGTGCCACACCCAAAATGTGTACGGCTAGCTGTCGCCTTTTCTTAAAATAACGGCATAATGAGTAAGGCGAGGCACGTGGCAAGCGCTTGACGCAAATGAGATTTAGCGCACAGCACCGCTGTCACAGAGGGCACAAAGCCAGTAAATATATGTATGAAACATATATGTGTATGTATGCGTGAGTGTGTGTGCGTGGCTCTTAACAAGATACTGTTACTTAATGCTTTCGTGAAGGTGTGTATGAATGTGTGTGGCATGCAGCCAAGCAACGAGAAAACGTGTCCTTGCATGCTAATAGCAATTTAAGGATTACATTTCAGCTCAGCAGCCGAGCGCATACGAGTCCACCACCCTGCCATCTGAGCGTTGGCGGTATTTGTTGTTTTTTTTTTTTTATTTTTTTGTTTTATAATACACTAGTGTTAAGCTTTGGAGTGCAGCTCTTATTTTAGCTACACGTTAATTGCCAGCGCAGGCAAAGCTCTTCTCACTTATGTACTTGTGTGTGTGTGTGTGTGTGCCTCTCTCGTCCTCTGCTTTTTTGTGGTAAAACTGCCGGTTTTTCTCTCCTTACACTACTAAATTACTACGCGTAAATTATTTATGTCAAAGATTTTACTGTGGTTTTATTTATTATGTGTGTGACCGGTCGGTGCGGTGTGGGCAGCAGGTTTCCACTTGCCTTTTTGAATATATTATGTTGCCACGTTTTTCTTTTTTTCGTTTTAAGCCATACTATCCACCAGCGTTGCAAATCCCTCCATTTGTTGCATGCAATTTACATGCGCTTTTTGTGTGCCTAGTTTCATTTGCAGTAACTGTAATCTTATATCTGCAGCAGCATATCGTTTATGGAATAATTTTTATACTGCGAGACATTATTTATAATGAGGAAGAATTAATGCTTTAGCATCATTTATTATTTTGTGGAGAATAGTAATTGAATCATTTGACTAGAGGACTATGTTGAGGAATGGAAATAAAGTGGTAGGTCTCTGGCCGAAAATTGACTATTTCCGGAAACAATTATAATCGTTTATCCTTCCAGCAGCATGAAATATTTAGAAATGTATTTTAAATACTCTCATTTATACGAAATAAAAGAGAGGAAATGTATGACTCTAGATTTCAACTAACAATGTTCGAATTGTTTTAATATTTTTTCTCCACAAAGAAACCCTCGCTTTGTACAAGATCTCGAAGGATTTATCTCAGTGTCTATATAATCTGGTAGTTTTATATAGTATGGGTTCCAGCGTAATAGATACCCATAATTAACCAGGTTCGCATAGGTTTTGAAAATCATGAAAATAAAATTCATAGACTATAACATAATTCGTGGGAGACACCACTCCAACTTACCACTCGGAGATTAAGCACAGACTCAAATACCTTTTTTTATAGAATAGTATATATTTTGGAGATCTAACTTAGTTTGGATCGATAAGTTTTAGAATAAGAATGCCGTTTTTTTATTATTGTTAAGCTAAAGACCTAACACGGCTAGGACATGTTATATGGCTGATTCGGAGATCTCTCCTATATGAAAACCTTCGTGAAGCCATAAAGATATAACTACTGTGTTCGGTATTATATAAGTAAGTCAGGAAAGCGCCTAGTGACCAATACAAATTTACACAGGCGCTTAAATTCTATTCCCAACAGTTCACTGGAGTGTTTAAAAGTATGAGCTCCCAAGCCTTGATCTCGTCAATGCCGGATAATCAAGAAGAAAGCATTGAGATGTTTCTACAACATCTTCTTCCATATACCTTCTGCTTCTGGCATCCATTAAGATTTTCAACCTTAAGGAATGGATGCCGATAGGGCATTGACCTTATAATCCCGACAACTTGGTAGAGACCAGCCTTACTGGGAGCAAAGAGCTGACAATATCTCTTACAAGCTATCTTGGGGGAAGGATCTAAAGTAGAGCAGCATGCTCTCGAGACGCATGAGGACAGAGAAACACCAACACGACAGCAACCTTGGCAAATGCTATAATAGTTTGGTCGTTTCAAATCGAAGTTGATAAAGACTTCCTGACAATATGCGACACCATCAACCTTTCTGCAAGCTCTTCTTTACCGGTTTTTACGCAATCACAACTCTCTCGGTATTTAGGCAGAGAAACAGCCGCCAGAGTTTGATTTGGCGACTCTATGATCCAAAAGATTTGGTATAAAGTCAAAACGTGTGCGGATATACTAATGCTCAGACATGAGTTCATTTAGAAACCCATTTATACATTATATTCTTTGTTTTTTTATTTTCAGTTTTATGCCCTTAATTACGAATCGTGATATATATTCTATATTCTATGTTTTGTTGTCTAAATTATATATTTTGTACTGTAATTCATATCCTATGTTCTGTAGTACGTAATCTATGGTCTATGCTGTTGTTACATATTCTAAATTCTACGTTATATATTCTATGTTCTACAATCTGTATTCCATATTCTATGGTTTTAGTCTGCAGTCTTAAACTCTGTGTTCAGATTTCTGCATTCTGTGTTCTACGTTGTGTCTTTATATTCTGCGTTCTATATTCTATGTTCCATGTTGGGTATAAGTTATTGCTTTATGTAATGTGCTGTATGTTCCATAAGCTGTGCTACACAATTTATGTACTATATTCTATGTTTTTTTTCTATATTCTATATTATATGTTCTATGTTTTTGCTATATGTTCTCTATTCAATGTTCTATGTTATGGATAACTTATTGCTTTATATAATACGCTCTATATTCTACAATCCACATTCTATGTTTTTAGTTTGCATTCTTAAACTAACTATGTACTCAGATTCCTGTATTTTGTGTTGTACGTTGTTTATTTTATATTCGGCGCTGTGCTCTATGTTCTTCAAACTATGCTACAGAATTTGTGCACCTTATTCTATGTTTTATAATCTGTGTTCTATATTCCACATTATATGTGCCAAAATCTCAAATCTAAACGCTATGTTCTATGCTCTATTTTCTACATTCTATGTTTCCCTTAAAAAATATATTATTATTCAACCTATTTTCTAATTTCTATGTTTTATAGTTTACATCCTATGTTCTATATGTTCGGTATTGTTTATTACATATTCAGAATTTTATTGTCTAAACATATATTTAATAGTTGCATTCTATAATTTAACTTCTATGTTCCATGTTCTATATTCGAAATTATATAACTAGACCGTAACCACTGTAATTGCGGTGTTTTCTCTACTTAATCACACCAACTAATCCACGGAATTCAAGATTAACATTCAGTGTTTGAGAATTTCAGGAATTTGGCATTTCCATTAAACTTTGGGGTTTTTTAAAGCTAAAATGCCATATAACAATTTAATTTACTGTTAGTTACCGTTAAATAGGACGCGCATCCGCTTTGCAATCACTTCCCAACTGCTATAAACCCCTAGACTCATATTTTCTTATTTTTCAATAAAATCCTTTTCCATTCACTATTACTTTGGCTTAATATCCTCGAGTCTCGTGCTGTACATTTCATTAATTTCGCTGCCTGCTTTGTGATTGTGTGTGTATAGCACACGCCCTTTATATGTATTTCTATATATTGTATTTTTGCAGGTAGATATTGACTTTGCTCTTAGAGCGTAAGGGAAGCGGATTTATTTAAGCGCGATTAAATGCACGAACGAATGAATGAATAAACACTTTCCGACGCCTCTGACCGGTGTCAGTTCTATTTATTATTCATTACAATATACGTGCGCTATCCGAAATTTCGATCCTCAGCAAACTTACCTATATTCTTTTATATTTACGAACGAAAAGTATATACGCATTTGCAGCAAATTGAAGTGCTGGTGAGCAGCAGGCAGGAAAATTATGTGGAAAGTATAAACTATTTTGTAGTTGTAATTTGGAGAGGGGAGCACGGATTGAAATATTTTTTTGTTTTTAATTTTATACTTCTATAACGCGAGGTCAGGCCAAAGTCAATAGGTTTGAAACGAATAAAGGCGGCAATATTTTGAAACTAAGATGTATTTTGCTTGCAATTTCGAAGTTTCGTCATCTTTTTGAAAAAAAAAAAATAACGTTTATGAAGTTCTTTACTTGAGTATTTCTTATACTTGGTATAAAATAGTATCAAAAAAGTTTACAAGATATATATAGTTAAAGGTCTGTCCCTTTAATCTTTCAGAAATAATTTGAAATAAATTTTTTTCTTAAAAAAATAATACTTGTTTGTCTGCCTAAAAAATTCAATAGAATATTCTTTATTAAAAAATAGTTGTCATGAAAAAATTACCAAAAATGTTGCCTACATTTCAGCGCTGTGTTTAAATAGAATGACAATCAATTGAAGCCAGTTGCTGGAGTATCAAACGTAATAGTTTTCAAACTGTCATTGTTCGCTGCAGACAAAATCAGTAAAGATATGTGGTAAAAACTTTTTCAGTTTTAATGTTTATGCAAAAAGTGTTGCCTACATTTGAGCACAGTGCTAGCTGAGTTCAAGATTAGCAGAAACGCTGCCTATCTTTTGGCGCAAACATTTTTACTCATTCTTTAACCAAGTTCTATAAAACTAAAATGAAACAATTGTACATATAAATAAAGATAAATAAGTTCTACACTTTTTCACGTCATTGGCAAGGAAAATGGCAAGCAAAAGGAAAGAATTTCAAATTTTTCTTTTCGGGAACCATTTAGTCACATCACAATTCGTATGAATTTGTAAACTCACTCATTAATGTGACCTTTACAAACACACACTGGACATTTACCAGCCTTATTTGGTCGTGGAAACGCCTGTTTGAGTACAAAATGTTGGCAATTACTTCCAAATGGCAAAAGGGCAAATCAAATTAATTTGTGGCCGCTCAAAGAGGATAGTTGGTACATGTGCCGCTTTGGCAGGACATTTTGATCGTGACGCACAAATATTGCTGCTTTTTGTTGTCAATCGCACACTTGAGTGGCATTATAAATCGATCATTGATTGGTGCATAGATTGATTGCTTTGATATTTTTCTTTGTTTGTGACTGGTTAAGCACTTGAAGCATGTCTCAAAGCAAAAAGGCTAAAGATTTCGGAAAGCGAATTCAGTTGGTTTCGGTTGGAAAGGTTACTAATTGGGTCACTACAAGTAGGAATGGCTTCACTTTTTTATAATTGTGCGGCTAAGCTGTCAATTAATAGTTTGGAAATGAATAATGGTGGGTTGAATACTGAAAAGTCGTTAACATTGAACTCTTTGAAATATGTGAGTTAAGTGAAAACCTCTGGGTTTAAAAGCTCTTAGCTAAAAACCTAATTTTCTGCACGAGTATTCAGTTTTATTGAAACAAAGCTACTAGAACTGACTATTTGAGCCAAAAGCGTCTTTTATTTCTATATATTCAACGGCTTCAGTAAGTTTGTGGTAAAAAATATTACATAAGAGAATATAAGATAGCGAAATTTTATATTCTAAGATCCCTCTCAAATAGATTGTGTTACTTTATACCTTTATTTCGGGCTTAGAATCACTTTAACACGCCGTCATAAGTTTTAAGTTTTTGTGAGAGCTATCTACTATATAGCTTAGCCGGTCATACACTATTCTTAATTGTCAAGAATAGCATTAAAGTCTGAAAGACTCCATAGACCAATTAATTGATACAATGCAGAAATCTAAACATTAATGTGATTATAGTAAAATAAAATTTTCTGTGTTAGATTGTTCACTCTACATGCAGATAGAGTATACCTTTAGGAGGCCCATTGTGATAATTAATATAGTAAGTCTCAAATTAAATAGTAGGTTTCAGTGGATTCAGTGAAGGTGAGGTTCAGTGACGTTATAAGATTTGACTGCTTGTTGGTGAGTAACAAAGTGAAAAGTTAACTATCCTAACCTTTACTGATATAATTGATCAGGTAGATATCAAATTTTTTACTGTTATTAATACAGAAGAGGACATTTTACATTCCAGAAGTATTTTTTGTTGCTAAAAACTCGGTCTTTCAAACATTTTTATCCATCAAATATGTTAGTAATCCTTTTCTGCGCAACTACTTAGTAAAAACCCTAAAGGTATGCTACAATTATTAATATTTTGTATTTAACCCGAAAGGTATGCTACGAAAATTATTTTTTTTCTGCTATTTGGTTTCACATCCAAAAAGTGTGCTACGAAAATTTCACTTCCTGAATAAAGGATAGAAAAATAATGAAGTCGGCAATACTTTGAAACTAAGAATGCAGAATGCAGAAATGAATATATCTTATAGTTGACATAAAATATTATAAAATAGTTTATATTAAAGATATAGAGATTTCTTTAATCCTTCAGAAATAACATGAAAATATTTTTTTCAAAAATTTTTTTTCTTTTTTCCTGCCAAAAAGGATTTAATAGCATAGCTCCAAAAATTAGTTTCTTTTGACTATTTTGTATCACACCCAAAATGTATGCTACAAAACTTGCTTTCTTTTTGATTATTTAGTTTCACATCCAAAAAGTGTGCTACGAAAATAGCACTTACCGACTAAAAGATGGAAAAAATGTCATAAGAGCTGGCGTTTGACAGCTGTCAAAGAGGAATTTTTCAAAGTATTTATGTGGCAAAGGAGTAGACGGTATGCACATTCTTATACGTATCGTGAGAAACCCATTCACTTAATGCAAGTTCACTTAGGCGAATGCATTTGTGGTGTAAATAAATGCTTTGCAGAATAATACAAGAAGAATTCTCTGCTCGGCAATAACTCTTCGAATTAGTGGAAATATTTAATACAACAAATATTTTAATAACTCTGAAAGCTTTAGGCCGTCTAGAACTCAAATCATGACAATGACGTTACAATCAGTAAATCTATTTGAAATGGGTTTTCTTGCACGTCATTGCAGCAGAAGAAAAGTAATCAACAGAAAACACCACAGTAATGCAAAAGGTAGAAAGGCAGGCACGAGAAAGCGTGTTGTAGACAAAGCGCCAAAGAAAGCGGCCCAGCAGCGTTGAGTTGAAATGAAATTCCAAGGCGTTCTGTGTAAATGCTGTCAGCGAAAGAAAATGCAACAAAATTACAATAAAAAAGAAGCCTACTGTCTGTCGGTCCGTTCGCCCTCGGACAATATTTTTCATCTAACGCCACAGATTTCATTCCATTAAAAGTGACTGATTGTTTTGGTATCCCAAAAGTCACGATGAAACCATAGCGAGTGAGAAATCCTAAGACCGCCTAGCGTTCGGCTTAAAATTCCACATTATGTTTGTTGTTGCAAAACCGGTTAGGTAAAAATATGGCTTGCCAGAATATCGGAAAACGTCAACTCATTTTTCACTCTCTGCCAGCTCATCGCAGCTGCGAGTTAATAATTTGCGTATAAAATTAATTTGAATTTCAAATTTGTACCTTTTTGAGGTGACCCCGAGGTTTGGTTGTTTGCATAAAATGCCTGAATTAAAAGAGAAATGACCCTTGGATGATTAGAAGATGTTTAAAAAATCGTTATGTAAAAATGGAGAATAAAGTCACCTTTTGGCATTCCGCGTTCGTGGGTTAAATGGTGTGGTTTGCAGTTAGTAAGCTTAAGGGGTGTGTTTTTTTATAGTAAAATTTACATCTGGGCTTTGTATTCAAAAATTGATATTTTGACTTTGTGAAACACTTTAATGGCGCTTTGTGTCTGAGTGCGGATGCCTGCGAGATAAAGGCGATCAAAGTCTGAAAGCCTACTTTGTGGCGTTCAATGGTTTTCCGTCAGCTGTTATTTTATATTACTTGTATATAGCGAACACCATGATAATTTATAAAGTTTTCTCTGAACTACTGATGGGTATGCTCAACATAAGTACTGCAAGTCAAACTCTAGAAAACAGTACTTAAACTCCCGGTTCGAAGGGGACTTTTAAACCCTAACATTTAACGACAAGACGATTTCGCAAAATCTGCTTAACATAGTCTTTAGCCATGTGTTACGATAGTCGTATTCTCTAAATGTTTCAAAACGACTGGGGGACTTCATTGTATAGAAACCTGTGCTATGAGGTCCAAAACTGACAGCGCCGCTAACCTTAAACTTAAAAGTGATAGTCTTGAAGTCTCCAGCGTCAGCAAAAACTAACTGTTCTAACTTCGACAAGGCTTTACCCTCCTGCGTAAGAATTAGAGAGACGGTTGTAAAATGTTGTCCAATGGCTCTTATTCAAGCGAGTGTTACATGGACCGAGTTTTTGATAAATGTTTTATAACGGTAAGGCGATTTCATTGTAAATACATTCGTATGTAAGGGGTTTATAACTCTCAGAGCCACAAAGGACACTTTTTGAACAAAATTTAATCGTACATTCTCCTTGTCAAAAGTATTTGTGTTTTTTCTGTGCCAGTAAAAGGGGAAAAATCGTCATTTTGTTCGGTTTGAAGAGGTCTAGGGTAAGCTGTACATCATAATGGAATACTCAGAGCTCATAAAATCTTTAATTTAATAGAATTTTTAAGTCTCCTTGTAAAAGATATCTGCAGTATCTAAATTTTTAAGGTTATTAAACGCATTGGAAGGCCGGTAAGATTAAATGATCCAATGATAGGGTTGCAGATGGGCAGCGGAGCGGAAGCTTTAATGCGTCCCAAACTATTGAAAAAGTGTAAGATCTTGAGCTTGTGCTCATAACCAGGCGCTATAATCCTCTGGAAGACCATTATAGTTTGAAAAAGCTTTGGAATTCTTTTGACTGTCTATTAAGAATGTAAAAAGATCAACCTAAAGACCGATCTGCCAGCTTTAGGGGCTTTTTAGGAGAGCAAAATATCAAGCAGCTTTGGAGCTCAATGGATGCTAGGTAACTGGAGTTTATTTAGCGATTTCTTGATCCTTCTTTCGCATGGAAGTCTTAAGTGTCTTCCTGTTTCTAAAGTGTGAAGCTACCAAGTTAAGCTCTCTTTTCCCTAAACTAAACCCAGGAGGTCTTTTGTATTTAAACCGAGCAATGTTAGCTCTAGTTTTCGAAAGAGAGGTTCTGTGAAATATCTTTTGGACTTTTACCCGGCGAACATCGCATTCGATGGAACGATGAGCTGTATGAGAGATACGACAGCATTGATATAGTAAAAATACTTCAGCTCTGAATGCATTCGACGCAGTACCCGCCGGAGATTGAGAAAGACCTCGGCTAGAACGGCGTACGCGGAGTCTTTAAGAATACCAGCTCAAGGAAAAAAAGGCTCCAAGACGTTATAATTGATCTCTGAATAATTGGATTAGTTGCTGGTTGTAAAACTCCTGGCCCAAAACATAGTAGGCTCTTTCTCAGAGGTTAATAATTAAGAGGTGAACGAGGACAAGACGAAATACGAAAGATACAGCATCTACGTTGGCTAGGTCATGTTGTCCAGATGTTTGAGAACACTTCACCTCTGAAAGTATTCGATACAGTACCCGCCCGAGAAAAGGAAGGTCTCCACTCCGTTGGAGAGATTTAGGTTAAGGACCTGGTTTCACTTGATATCTCTAAAAGAGTAAACTAATGGCGCTCTGTTTTTTAACTTGGCTCTTTTTTCGCAAGAGGTGTTTACGCCAGATAAAATAAAGACACTTGGATCTTGGGGATCATTTATTGCTTTTAATGTGGTACTAGATAGCTATTGCTAGATCTAACTCTTTTCATTAATTCTCAATAGCATATGGCATCTTTAGATTAGCTGGGAATTTGTCTAATCAAAAAATTTAAAAGCGAACATAAATCTTGACCTATTTAACCCTTTTTATCACCTGTGATTCTATGTAGGTTCACCTCGAATCATGTGTAACTTTACCCCTCATCTATACAAGTCACGTGTTGGCGTTTGATTTGTGCCCAAGAATCGAAATTACGAAAGTGCAATGCCGCAAACAAAACTTCTGAACGTGCTTGACAATCACAAATGCCAGTTGTGTAAACGAAAAAGCTTCGAACTATTCCAGCTCAATGTCTGCAACTCAGGTGTATTTGTGTTTGCGTGTATGTGTGACGAAGCTGGCTTGCACCGCTTGTGCTGATAGATTTATGGCGCAAAATCCAAGTAAAACAGTAATTTTTTGATAGAAAGCGATTTCTTCAAAGCAGCTAAGGAATGCTGCGCAGAATTCGAGAAATCCGTAAATTAATTAGAAATTGCGAACGCCAGCAAATTCCGTGCTTAAATAAATGTTATTATTCATTTTATTTATTGCACTGATTTTTAATGAAATTTTCTTCAAGTTCTGCTACTGACTGACCATTTCGGCTTTACGGACACTTTGCTTAGCTTTTTGTACTGTTATATAACTGTTGGTTTGTATATATTTTTGTGTGCGTAAACACACATGTTTTCACTAGATATTTGCTCTGGTCTCTTCTATTTGTTTTTAGGTCGGTAAAAGCTAAGCACACAACACAAAATACAGACTTGAATGAGAGATCAAATATTTATATATGTACCTGTGTATAAGTAAGCTCAAGTATAATATATGTTTATGTGTAAATATTAGAAGCATAACAGAAGTTGCATAAAGACATTTATAATAAATACTGACAGTGAATAAATGAGAGTGAGGTTATATTTGAGGTCGGTAAATATTTATATATAAGATATAATTAGATGAAGAAGGCCAACAAAAGTGGAAAATTTTATTTTTTGAAGGGTGGAGATGTGAGTAGAGATCGATTTCGCAGAAATGTGCAAAATATAATATAGACAAAGTGTGGTTATGTAAAAAATCTATTCTTAAAACAAACAGATTATTATAAAATTAGTTAAATACTCTCTTTACTTTATGTTTTCGAGCAAAGAAGGCGGATTATTCTATAAAGTCGCATCATTCAATATTAAACTTCGTGGAATATTCACCTTTAATGAAGCTTTAAGGCAGTTCCGGGAATCAAACATAGTCAGGGAAAAAATTTTAGTTTCTCAGAAGTGGCTCGAAAAAAGACAATTTGAACAAAAGTTCGTAGAACTAGGCCAATATAAAGAATACTTATAACTTACAGCTATTCAAATATGCTTTCCTTTGTTTATTTTTCTCATCACAAGATGGAAAGGTAAACAAAATTTGAAAAAAAAAAAGAATAATATTACCGAAGAACGAGGAGGAAGATTTGAATTTTTTAAATTTTACTAATTTTTCTTCGGGTTTTTGTTTCCGGTTAATTTCCAACCAAGTTTTGTTGAACACCACAAAGGGTTTTTTCTTAAAACATTCTGGGAGATGCTCTAATACCAGTTTATGCGTCAATATTTTTGTGAAAAAATAAATTGTCAAAAGTATGCTCAATGATGTACAAAAGTACATCAATATTGAGTCAAAATGAGAGAGAACATATCTCTCTGGAACATCAAAAATATAACAAAGAAGAAGAAAGAGCGAAAGAAAGAGTGGAAAGATAGGGGGAAGAAAGGGAAGGAGAAAATGTACTGAAAATGGACAGGGAAAAAAAATAGACAGTCATTGAGAAAAAAAAATGTAATTTAAGGCCACACATTGGTATCTCATAGGGTTTTTAAAGTCGAAAACTATGATCATTTATGTGACTTTAAAAGGGTTAATGACTAATTTTTCTCTCTTTAATATAATCATAAATCCTCAAGGCTTGAATGTTCAAGTTCTGAGTCTAGCAACTTTAGTTCAAGCACTTTTTTAATTGTAATTCTTTGCAGCAGATCTTTTTTAAAGACAATAAGGAAAGCGGTCAATTTTCGTTCTTTATTCTAAAATGAATTCCAGGCAGCCAGAACACATAAGTGTAATCAAAACAATAGTAGGGATCTCTTTCCAATTTTCCCATCGTTAAAAAGCATCGACTTGCAGTTGCAATAAAATTTACGCAATTGAATTAGCCCAACTAACAGAGTACTAAAGTCAATAGGCGAAATAAGACAACAAGCGCTCCAGTAAAACACTAAAACACTGCAACACTTGTCTTCTGTGAGCACGCTGACTGAGTGGATTAAAGTTTAGAGCCCATAAAATCGCTTGCAATACTACAAAGTACTCGTATGCACCTGCCTCATAGCTTTTTTACTTTAAGCGAAGCACATAGTGAAACATTACTTGTTTATAATGAGGGAAAAAAGGCTGAGTTCATGAAATCAAATAGCTACTATTATTATAATTACTAACGCCACATCTCGTATACTTTTCCCAGATTCCTATATTTTTTTTTTTTTACTTTTGTTGCCTCTAACTTCACTCAACTGTGTGCTCAATCTTATTCAAGCTGTCTGTTAACTATGTGCTCAGTACTTTCCAAATTTAGTAAGAGTGTGTTACACGTTTTCATTTCATTTGATTCGTACGACAGGTGAGTGCAGAATAAAAACAAAAAATATGCACTTCTCGTTGTTCCTTTTTATGAAATAGTCCAGTTGAGATTGCGAGCTTAACGAAAATCGCACAAGAACGCACGTGAAGAACAAGCTCATGGGATTGCTGGTGGGTTTATGGTTGCAGTAAAAGTATTATAGTTATACTGTTACCTATACAGGGTGGTTGAATATTTTTTTTCAGAATATTTTTCGATATTTGAATTTTATAATATTTTTATACAAATATGTGAAAATATTTGATTGCTAAAAATTTAACAATATTTCACTTTTTATATTTTTTTTTTCATTTTTTTAGCCTTTTCTGTTACAGAAAACTCTGCTTTGTTTTAAAACGTAAATATTTTAAAAGCTTATTTAAGCTTTTATTACAAAATAGTCAAAAGATGTATTAATATTCAAGCGAGCTTTTTTATAAAGTGAGAGAGCTTTTGTGAGCTTTTATTACACAACAACTTTAAAAGTGTTATTCTTATTTCATAAAGCTAAAATCAAGTTTTTTATACTAATCTTAAAGTTCAAAAATTATTTTCTTTAAATAGGAGAGCTTTTGTTGAGCTTTTATTATAAAAATTTTAAATGTTTTATTCATATTGCGTAAAGCCAAGAACAAATTTATTTATAATATTTTTTAGCAAAAAAATTTTCTGTTTGGGCGGGAGAGCTTTTGCGAGCTTTTTTTTTTAAAATAAAAAGTTGTATTCATATTTCATAAAGCAAGAAGTAACTTTATTTATATATTATATTTCAAGTTCAAAAATTAATTTTTTAAATGAGAGAGCTTTTAAAAGCTTTTATTACAAAAAATTTTAAAAATTTTATTTATATTTCATAAAGCCAAAAAATAGGTCTTTTTTATAATAACTTTTTAAGTTTTAAAAAGTTTTTTGGGTATTTAAAGGGGAGAGCTTTTGTGAGCTATTTTTATTACAAAAAAAAAAAAAAAAATAATTTATCGTTCATAAAGACAAAACAAAGTTTATTTATTAAAAGTTTCAAATTAAAAATGTTTCTTTTAAATTTAAATGAGGAAGCTTTTGTGAGCTTTTTTTTTTCAAAAAAATTTTAAAAAAATTCTATTTATACTTTTTTGAAGCCAAAACAACTTTAGTTGTAATAATTTCTAAGCTCCAAATTGTTTTTTACTTTTTGTAAAATGAAAAAGCTTTTTGAATTTTTATTGTAAAAGTAGCAAATAGTTCTATTAAGTGGTACATAACAAAACCAAAACAAAGATATTACAATTTATTTGCTTTTTTAAAAACCAAATTTGTAAAAAGCTTTTATATAAAGTGCGCTAGAGCTTTTTTGTGCGTTTTTGCAGAAAATTTGCTTCAGGTTTTCTGAAAAAAATATTGTTTTAATACAAATTTGCCCCGCTTCATTTTGTATTTATTACTTTTAAAATACCTGAGTCACCCTGTATATGCACATACCATAAGGTTTAAAGTTTCGGACAGTGCAAATGATCGCTAAACTAATGTGATTTGTTTGTGTGTGCGTGTGGTTGTGAACTAGTCAAATATTCGTATATAAAATTAATACCAACCAATCATATATATGTACTCACACACACACTTAATCATATAAACACCTCCGACTCAATTGCAATTGCAACTGTCCATCAGTTCTTATATTGCATGCCACACACGCCTTCGCGCAGCTTCAATGCCCCGCAGTCTAGAACCCACACGCAAATATAGAATTGCAGAATTGTCTGGGGGCGACAGCAGAGTAATGTCTGCAAATATTTCCATACGAAGGGTATGCAAAGGACTCAACAAAATGCTTGCTACAATAAATACAACAATAACAACGTAATAAAAGAGAAAAATTAACTCTAAATACCTACGGTACACATGACCAACTGTTGGACGGAGGAGCGGGCAGCGGGTAGCTGCTGTGAGCCCTTTAGTCAGGTGAGAATGCAGTAAATGAAAATTTCAAAAATTTTAGCAAACCAAATTCTCATCTGAGCTTAACAGGAAGCTCAATATGACTTTATTGCTGTATTTAGTTTTTCACTGTTTCATTTGAAGGGTGACTGGTGATTTCTGCTTCATATGGCTTATAAATCTCAGGTGTATTAACTTTTTGGAATGCCATAAACTTGTTTTTGATATCAAAGGACTAAATATTAGCTTTTTGTGCATTTAGAAATATAGAAAAAAATGACTGAATTGAAAAATGTATAAAAATTTACAATTTCACAGAAAATATATTATTTGGTCTAAGATAAACGGCTAATGGGACTCTAGCAACATGTTGCACAGCCAATGGTGTATTTAGATCGGACTAACTGAACGTTCAAAATCACGTTGTTGTAAGAAAAACTTTTTTATTAGACGAGATATCTTTACGGAATTTGACACAGATTATTATCAAAGCCAACGGTATAACTTCCGAAGAAATTGTTCAGATCGGACTACTATAGCTTATAGCTGTCATACAAACTGAACGACTGGAATCGGGTTCTTTTATAGAAAACTTTTTAATATGACGAGATATTTTCACGAAATTTGTCATGGATTATTTTTCAAGGCAATGGCATAATCGCTGAAGAAATTGCTCAGATCGGACAACTATAGCATATAGCTGTCATACAAACTGAACGACTGAAATCGGGTTCTTTTATGGAAAACTTTTTTATTTGACTAGATATCTTCACGAAATTTGTCATGGACTATTTTTCAAGGCAATGGTATAATCGCTGAAGAAATTGCTCAGATCGGACAACTATAGCATATAGCTGTCATACAAACTGAACGATGAAACAAGTTCCTTCTTTATTTGTGAAGGATATTATAGTTTCGTTGCTGCCAAAGTTAATGCTTCCACTTATTTTTGTTTGTTGTATACATATATATATAAATACATATATATATACATATTTGTTTTTTTTTTTTTTAATCTCTGCCTTACGCTACTCGTTTTCACACTGGAAAATATAAATCCGAAGCTTTTTTCTCCACAACTTTTTACACAAAATTCATCACTTGCAATCAATGGCATTCCAGCGTGCCACAAGGTAGCCACCACCAATGGCAAAGCGAAAATCGAAAGCAAAAAGTATGTGTTGCAAAAAGCAACTATACGGAATTTAATAACGTAATGGCATTCGATCACTCTTCAATAGCAAAATGGTATTTCTATTAAAAGCTGCTCGCAACACGCTTATAAAGCACTTTTTGTGTGGGTGTGTAGGTGCATATATACGTATGTATATATGTATGTGTATACTTAGATATCGGTACACATGTGGACTCCCTTGGCACCTTGCAACATGTTGTCAATGCACTACAAGAATACTACTTTAGCAAATGCTTAGTCTTATGATGACAGCTGCTAGCTCGGTGTCGCACATATATGTATGTGTGTATGTTCTCATACAAACTGAACATATACATCCATATGTTATACATTCAGCCATATATATACACACATATCCATATTCAGCAGCAATAACAATCTTTGCTGAGTTTCACTTTGGTTGATTGGCTCAAATTCATAAACAACTATGGCTTGCATTTACATGTGCTTATGTGCTTATGAATATACATATAGGTACGTACTTATATACTACCCTTAAACAATATATGTATATAAGTGTCAACTTGAATATCCACTGTCGCTTAAGTGCACTCAGCTCAGGAAATTTGTCGAAAAAATTGTTTGCAAAATTTACTCTCTCTCTCTCTATGTGTGTGTGCGTACATTTACTAGCCCAGAAGGGCGGTAGGAATGCAGCAAACTTTTACAACCAACTGTCCGTTGACAAAATTTCATAGTATCAAACTACAAAAGCTCGCATAGTTCAGCAGTAGAATTCGGTTTCGCATATTTACACAGTCCCACATACTTGTATACACATTGCCGCATAGAAAGCGCTGAAAGTACACTATCATGACACTCCGCATAAATTTCTGCTTTTTCCCATATTCATTGTGATAGTCAGCGTCGAGCAAAAGGTATTTATGTTATTCATATTTACACAAAAACATAATTGAAATGTAAAGCGGCGAAAAAGGTTGCAAAAGCATGAAATATGCAAAAATGATAGCACTTTTAGCGGATGTTGAAAGGTAAAAATTGCAAGTTATTTCTCAATGCAGCGATAGTTACTAGAATATTCATATATATATGTCTATATAAACTATACCATACAAAAGCATGTATGTATATACTCGTATGTATGTGTCGCTGAAACATTTTCGTCAGGTCTTTGTATTAATTAAATTGTTTGGTTGGGCGAGGGTCGCATGCGTTAGCAATCTGAGGGCTAGAGGAAAGAAAGAAAGAAGTAGAAAGTTGTGACGAATACAATTGTAGTTAGATTTGGGATGTTTAGCTAAGCACATACGTTATTATGAAGCTTTAGACTTATCTATCACTGTGCGGAAAGTAAACTTCGGCTTGACTTACATCAAGAGCTTTCTGGAAAATACCTAATATTGGTCTGAAAGAATACATTTTTTTTTAGTAATACAATTTGTAAGAATCTTTAGAGCATAACTACATTGTTGTTGTTGTAAATATATCGTTGTAAACGTAAGAAATATTAGATTTATGTTTGCTTTATGAAATATGCTGCACTTAAACAGTAAGGCTGAGTACACAATGCAACTCAGAGCAAAGAATGCTGAGAAAAAAAAAAAAAAAACTGAAATTACATCAGCTTCAGCTATACTGATGATATAATATATGTTTTTCACATGTGACTTCTTTATAGCGGAAAACTGTATAAATATATCTTTATTTATTCTGATTTTAATTGTTTGGTTTGTATGACAGCTATATGCTATAGTGATCCGATCTGAACCAATTCTTCGGAAATTGCACAATTGCCTTAGTTTATAATCCATGCCAAGTTTCATAGACATATCTCGTCAAATGAAAAAGTTTTTCATGTAAGCACTTGAATTCGAACCATTAGTTTGTATGGCAGCTATATGCTATTGTAAACCGATCTGACCTATTTTTTCAAAAATTTTAGCGATGTTTTAGATAACTATCTGTAGCAAATTTCGTGACGATACCTTGTCAAATAAAAAAGTTTTTCATACAAGGACTTATTTTGACCGGTCCATTTGTATGGCAGCCGTATGATATAGTTATTGGAAATCACCTGCTTGGTAACAAAAAAAACGTGTGCAAAATTCCAGATCGATGTCTCAAAAAAAGAAACGCTAGTTCGTATATACATGCGCAAATGACTATATCGACTCAGCTTGTCACCCTCATCGTTTATTTATGCAAATTAATGAGCCTCCGACGTTCCTTTTGGATGTTACAACCATCGTCGTAAATTCAGAACACTGTTCATCATAAAAGGTTGCAGTTGGAAGCTTTTCTTTGCTACATTTGTAATTGTACATTTATAATTTGTTTTCATTCTTTTGATGCCATTGTCTGCGATTCTTCTACAAATTGGGTAACTGCGCTTGAAATCAGCATATTATTCTTGGAGATCAGTGAAGGTCAAACAGGTCTCTTTTAAGGCTTAGATTAGATAAGTAAGTGAAGAGTGCATCGCGACCTAGGGTCTATTGTTCCCTCTCCTAAGACACTGCGTCTCCATTAGCCCCAGCAATTTGATAAATTCCAATATACCGCTAAGTGCTTTGAGACGATGTGACCCCTATTTGAAAACATAGATCCAAGGGCCTTAATGCTGCACCTACAGGTTGCTGTGCAGTCGATTAGCAGGTGCTCTGGTGTTCCGAACTCAAAGTCGCAGAACCGGCAATTCGCACAAGAAACTAGGCCCATGTTTAATACCTGCTTCTTGTGCTTACAATGGCGAGTGTAGAAGGCGACAGGTAGCCGGAATTTTTCCTTTGGGAAATTGATTTGGCAAATTTAATAGATGACATATAGGTAGATATATCATAATCGCCTATTTGTGTATGATTATTCAGAAGTTCTCCAATCAAGAGAGGTAACGACTGCTAAATTTTTCTAGAAGTTCTTTTATAGTAGGCATTTTAGGGTCTCGACTTGTGAGTTGCTCCCACTATAGTGCGAAGAAGTTTATTTTTAGAGTATGGTAAAACTTTAAAATTTATTGAACTGCTATAGATTTGAATTCCAGATGACCAGATCGGTCAAAGTATTGCCCTATACAAGCCAGTATAGTTACGCAAATCGAATGTAAACTAGGTTCTCTTAATTTGGTCTTTGCATATACGCCGCTTATCAATTGTAAGCCTCTGATATTTTGTCCTTGTACTAATCATATAAGGCCACTTTTGGATATATTCCATGCCTGAGGATATACAGTACTTGTATGGAATTTTCGGTATGCCAATGTACCATTCGGTGAGTCAGAACTCTAGTGTGGTTAATTCCATTTGCAGCTTTCTGGAGGCGACGCGAACACTGCTGTGTAATGTCCAAGTATGATTTTAGCAACAGGTAATAAAGTTTTTTCTTCAACTTGTATAATAGGCGTATGTACAACACCTTGCAAAATGGGTTATATCAATGAAGAAAAATACTTGATTCTACTTAATTTTCTTTTATTTTTACTTTCTACTAAAATTCTTCATAACTTCAGTTCAACTCATCGAAGCGAAATTTCCGCTTTTCCCTTTAAATAAATTTCTTGTATTCTCTCACTGCACTCAACATATTTTTTAAACAATTCCTGCTTGCCAAAGTAAGAAAATAGTTTTGCTCTAACGAAACCACACGCTCTCAACTATGCTTAAGATTTCGAACGAGTAGCTTCTACTGTTCTTTAGGAGTTTTCAACTTTTATTTCGTCGTTTTGGGTGTTCTTAAATTAGCGACATTTTCCACTCAGCAGTTGCTCAAAAACTGTAAGAGCATTTCCATAATACGAACTTTTGAATAATAAACATTTTTGCTCAGATTTTTGAGCATTTTCACTGACAAGGCAAAAAACAGTGCAGAAAGAAAAATAAAATGGAAAATTTGCATCAAAATTGCTCGTTTGACTAAAAGCAAAGAAATGCGAAAAATGCTTAGTTACTATTATTTTAGATTTTCTAGTCGCAGCAGTGAATATTAGATGGCAAGAAAAAAATACATATTTTTTGCGAATTAAAATTTTTCTAAAAGATCTTGAAAATATATTAAATAAAAAATCATGTGAAGAAGTAAATTTGTCTGCACGTATTTATGTGGAGAGTATTTATGGTCACGTGATCATATTTAGACTGTTATGTTCAGTCCTTCGTGAAGCCAACTCCCGAACTCCAAATATTTTTAAATATTTTATTAAATTTACTTGGATGTCTAAAAGTCTGCGAGCCGAGCTGTTTTTTCCTTGATTTGGCAAAAGTGGGACGTTTGATGAAGAAGTGTTGAAATAATTCTATCTCTTCTTTATTCAAACAGCTTATGCAGCTGGCGACGACTGCTGGGAGTTGACTAACGCTTGCTGAGATGGTCTGATGCCCAGTCGACGTCCAATAATAAAGCACATGAAGCCATATTGCAGTTATTGACACTGAAGTACAGATATGTTCTGTTCTAGCAAGCTCATCAGTTTAATAGTTTTCTGCAATACCGCTCTGGCCAGACACTCGAACCAGTCTAAACATAAAATTGTTCGATGTTAAAGAACGAAAGTCTAGACATTCCTACTTTAGTCCTGAGCGCACAGTCAGCGAACTCAAGGCTAATATCGCTACCCACTTTTAAGGAGACTGCTAGGAGGAGCTTAATTGATACTTTTATGGCAGCCAATTCCTTGGAAGATGCCTTGGAAGATGCTGAAGTGGTCAGATGACAACATAAATTCCATAAACCCTGCTCGAAAGTTCTGATCTATCCGCCATCTTGTATAGCGTGTCTTCCCATGACTAACTGGAAGGTACGTAATCAGAGAAACCACAACCAGTTCTAGGGGATATCTGGTAATCAATGTATTTTAGAATGACATCAAAGCGTGCGAGGATTACAGAGCGCTCAGCAGCTCGCAGTCATCCAAATAGCCAGATTCTTTGAGAAGGGCAACTTCCACCTTGCTGCTTTGACCAACTGTACTATAGTATACGCAGCAAGGCTTTCTACGCTATGGTTCGTAGAGATGAGATCAGCCGGTTGAATGCTCGGAATTTTTTTCTAGGACCTTACAGCATGTAAGAAAGACAAAATTGCTTTTCTGTTTCTCTCTCTCTCTTTCTTTCTCCCTCTCACTTTCTTTCGTTGTCTCACTCTCTCCATTTTTTCTCTATCTCCTTCTCTGTCTTCCTTACTAGGTCTCTCTCTCTCTCTGTGTTTTCTTCTCTTTAAATTTTTCTTTGTCTCATTCCATCTCTCTCTCTCTCTTTCTTTCTGTTAAATATTATTTAATATATCATTCTCTCTTTACACCTTTCCCTTTCTTCTCTTCCTTTCTTTTGAACTGTTGTTCTAACGCATTGAAATATTTGTCTCCGAATTCTATTAAAATTTTCTTTAACAAAAAATAACAGCACTTTTTAGTTCTTCCTTACAACTTTTATAATTCGCAATGCTGAATACTGTTATTTGCTTCACAAGTTAAGTTTATATAAAGCTCTCACAAGCCATTTGCTTACTTAATAGGCCAAGTGCTTCCGTTGTGGCCGTCGCCAGATGCTCAAATTGAACAAGTTTTCTCTGCAATGGCAATCGGAAGCGGACACAATTTAGTTGTAAAGTATGTTAAATAAGGAGACTATAAAAGAAGAAAAAAAAAAAACAAGAAAAATCGTCAACTTCAGTTGCACCGAAGTATAATATAATAGTATACTCTTCAGAAATACAAAAGATTGCTCACAAGAACTTGAATTCGATCGTCCAGTTTATAGGGCCGATTTGTGCAGGGTATAGAAATAGAAATAAAGACTGAGAATGATACATTGGTTCAACAAAAATCAAAAACCTTCTTTGTTTTACTTGCCCCCACCTTCTAAGTTCACTTTTGTCAAGTAAAACGAAGGAGATTCTAATTAGTCAACGTTTTGGAGTGGAATCAAATTAGTAGAACATCTTGTTGTGCCTTAAGAATTTGTAGAGACGCTTGATGAGCATCTTTGTACGGGAAAAATTTATATTTTTGATATTTGAGGTCGAAGTTTTCACTTCTCTCCTAACTCCCCTCAACCTATCGTTAGGATAGCTTAGATGGCTGATCTAGAGGGTTCTTTGTGTAGCCATAGGAAAGAAGAACTCCTGTGTTCGAACTTATAAATTAGCAATTTGTACAGACGTTTAATATCCACACCAGTCAGTTCGGTGGGATGTCTGAAGGTATGCGCTCGCAAGTGCTTAAGTTTTGACATCCTAAACGTGGGAATGTCAAGAAGGAAGTGTTGAGTTGTTTCCACCTCATTTTTTTCTATATAGCTTTTGCAGATGGCGTTTTTTAAGATTTCCAATTTTACAGCATGAACACCAATGGGGCGATGGCCTGTTAAAAGCCCCAAAACTAAGGAGGGGCTAGTCTAACTGAAGGCAAAGGCATTACTAGATCTCTGGCGATCGATCTTGGTCCCAACACTGAACGCACTTTTAATGAGTGCAAAAGGCTAGTATCGCCGTCTTGCTATCTGACGGGACAACTACTTCTCTGAAGGAGGCTGCTCTCGCTCTCGAGTTCCTTTCCGAGTGTGGTCTTGTCTAGATATCCATAGAACAATAGGCTTGATTACGGTGTAGTAGAGCCGGAGGACCACTTTTGGTGAGAGACTTACCCTTTTGCCAATGGCTCCTCCATAGCAGAATAAGGAAGTCAGTGCCTTTTTTACTTTTTCTTCGATATTCAGCTTCCTTGATAGCTTACCATCCAAACTTTCGTCGTGCTTGAACACAATTTTCTGAATAATTTATATTACAACCAATCTGTTTTATCCAATTTAGCTAAGCTTCAGACGCTCGAACTGCAAAAATACAAGTTTCTGAACAAGCATTCAATGTCAAATGAAATTGAAACTAATTGCCAGCGAAAGTGACTGACAAGGAACAAGTTTTTGAAAGCACTAAAAAGTGAGGTTGAAGTGATTTAAATACAAAATGTCGCCATCGAAGTTTCGTCAAAAAGTTTTAGTGTATTAAAAACAAGCTGGAGGCACAGGAGAAGCAACAAACAAAAGAGAAAGAAAAAAAGTGTATAAAAAATTGCTATAAGAGGAACTTTAAGTAACCACAGTGTGGAAAACCCCTAAGATTTGCTAAGCGAAGCGTTTGAAAGAAAGTTCCCACGACAGTCGGGTCTACATAAGCTGAATGGACTCGGATTTTATCTCGCCAAGGGCTGTACACTCGGCAGAATACTCTCGGCCGCTACAACAACAACAACAACTACAAAAACAAATAATGTGCGAACAGCAATAAAAAAATTGCGAAACTTTAATTTCTTTGCTTTCCTTTGCTTTCTCTTTTTTTTCACTACCCGAATGTTTGTATTTTCGGACTTTTTGTTGCTAAGTTTTGTATGTGAGCGAAAAAGAATCGTGTAAATTAACATTTAGCGCGCGTTTGCGTCTTACTACCGCTCAATCTCACCGCCCTGCCTTACGCAGGTGTCTGCCGACTGCACGCAATTCGTAAAATTTCGGAAGAAGTGCAAATTGATTTTCGCTTGCCATAAAAGATTTCACACTTAACAACTTTTTTCTTTTTTCTTCATCAACTTCTTTCTCGACTACTTTTTCTCCCTCAACCTCTTTCTTCTGCTTCTTCTTTTTCTTCAGCAACTTGTCGTTCGCTGTGCTTCATTTAATTCTTGATGTTGACGCTGCCGTGACAATTTGCCTTCAACAAAGCACTCAATGCTTCGTCATTTGTGACACAATATTGTTGCTTTTGTTGTAGTATTTCGGAACAAATTTGCGTAGCAAATGAATGAAGTTGCTTTTCACACGTTTCAGCGCCGCTAGCTACAGCAGTTTCAATTTTGCTGCTTTTTTTGGTCTATTTCACATTTCGTAATTAAATATTTATGCTTGAATGATGTGGTCTTAATTACTGCCACACAGTGGCCACTACCGCGCCACGTCCCTACGCTAAACGAAAAAAAAATATATTTCGATCACTGCGCTGTTGTTGTTGTACATCACTTGTTGTTGTAAATGTAATCACGCTACAATGCCTGCGAGAAGTTTGCTCTTGTTTTTCAGCAACGTTGCCTGCCTACTTTACTGCCCTGCCTTGCATTTTCGGGTGTTACGTATACGCAGTGGTCGCTTGCTCTCTAATCAAATAGTCTTGTGTAATTGATAGCGCGGTGTAGTGATTCATGTTATTATTGCGTATTATGTTTTATAATTACTATTTGCGTTATAGTTGTTGTTGTAGCTATTGTTTGCATTTCGTGGTTTAGGTGATTAATTTACAAAAAATATTCAGTAATTGGCTTTGTTAGCTTCTGGTAAACTAGGTCATGGTAGAGCAAATGTATTGTTGTTGTTGTTTTTAATTAATTTTTCAGTAATGGAAAAAATATTACTAAATTTGTGTTTTTGCTGGTAATTGATATATAAATTTTATTAAACTTTTTTTATGAAAATCTTTTCGAAGTAATTTTGAGTGCTTTTTCAGATTAAAATTTTACAGAAATACATTTTTTATAAATAGTTTGCATAAATTCTGGTTTCTGACCAAATGCCAAATTTCTTTCGGATGTTGAAAAATATTTTTGTTATTGTTTTTCTGTTTTTTGATTTTCCCTTATCTCGAAATTTACTCATATTTGAATTTCGTAATACAAAATTACAGATTTCTTATTTGCAAAAAAAAAAAAAAAAAAAAAAATAATAATAATAATTAAAGAAAAATAATTTAATAATAATTAAAACTAAAAAAAGTTGAAAAGAATCTCAAATATTATTTTGCTATACATTGCCACATTTTTTACAATAAAAGCGATCTTTGAAATGAAAATTTTTTTTTTGTAGTTTAGAAGCATTTTTTCCTTGTGAGAAAATTAATTTTTACAACTTTAGTATCAACAAATCTTAGTACGGCTCACATCGGTAAGCTAAAAAGGTGGCAACTCTTAAAATAATTTATTGTTAATACAGTTATGTATTAATTATCTACAAAATTTCGGCTTGTCTTTATTTAACACGCCTCTTAAAATCTTATCAACTATTTTATATTTGAAATTATGTGGCAACTCTATCAAAAAATATGTATAAATAATTTCAGTTAATAGTTATTTTGAAGTTAAAAAATCAAAAAAATAAAAAATCTAAAATCTCAAAATTATTTTAAATTTGAAATTGTGTGGCAACCCTATCAAAAAGTAAAAAAAATAGTTATGGTTAACAGTTATTTTGAAGCTACTCTAACCAAAGTATGTTATTTTTAGATATTTGTATTTTTGCTGAAATTACAAATAGTTGGCAACTCTTGCTTAAAATGTAAACATTTTTTTACAATACAAATTTATGGACAAAAAAAATTTATAGATCGTATATTGCAGCTGATTTAAATTAAATATCAGTTTTAGTCAACGATTTGATTTGGAATTTTACATATGTGGTAACTCTGTAACAAAATATATTTATATATTTTTAAGAAAGAGTGAAATTCTCTTGAAAAATATTATATAATACAATGAAGCCATTTATTCCAAAATAAAATATTGCAGCTACTCTTACCAAAGTAGATTTTATAATATTGGTTTTTTACTGAAATTTAAAATAGTTGGCAACTCGTTTTCGCTAAAATATATATATTCTTAGTGTAAAGAAAATGTGTTTCAACATATTGTGTGTATATTGAAGGTAATTAAAAATATTTTTTTTCAATTTTTAATATTTTGTATATGTGGCAACTCTGTACAAAATATTCTTAATTTATTTTTAAGAACAAGTAAAACCACCTCAATACTTTAAGCTAATCATGAAGTTTAGTATTCAAAATTTAAACATTTTGCTCATAATAGTTGACAACTCTGCTACATAATACCGCTGTCTAAATGAAAAGGAAGGATACATTACAAAAAATTTTTAATCACGACAGATGTACATATGTATGCATATTGTAGCTAATCAATTAAAACATTTCATCAAGATTTTGTTATATTTAATGACATTTGAAATAGTTGGCAACTCGCTTCCACAATTTATGTACATATTTTTTCATAATTAAAAATTCTTCTCGAATTAGAAAATATAGCACAGTTAACTTATATATGTATTTTGCTTTTTAGGCATTTTTATTTCATTAGAAATTGAAATTTTATTCATTTTATGTAAAATTGTGGGCAACTCTGTTCCAAAAATAAGTCAATTCGATTTGACACGTGTTTTGAAGTTAAATTATAAAATAAAAAAAACATTTTGCTCTCGAAAAAATGGTTAGTTTGATAACTTTGAAAATAGTTGGCAACTCAGTCAATATAAGAAAATAATTTATGCCTCTAGCATCATTCTTTTATAGCATACAATATAAAGAAAATTAAAATTTATTGGCTTCCCAATTTTTTTAAATTAAAAACAGTTGGCAACACCTACCTAGAAGGTTCTTATTTCGATTTATGCCGTGCATTGTCATTGAATTAAAAGGAAAGTAGCACATTTAGTTCGACAAAATATTTTTGTTCTAACAATTTTTAAAAAAGTTGGTGGTACAGGTGGCAACACCATTTTTAAAAGTTGTTATTTCAATTTGTGCCACGTTCTGCAATTGAATTCAAAATAAAGTGACGCATTTAGCTCAATAAAATATATTTCTTTTAACAATTTTTAAAATAGTTGGCAACTCAGCACTTAAATATAAGCATTTGTGAAAAATTTGTGTCATCTGTATCGAGTGATCTTAACATATGTAACTATATATGTATGTATGTAAGTTATTTTAATTTATGAAACTCTTAACATTTTGTCTTCGCAGAGTTTTTTTAGTTCGAACTAGGTGGCAACACCACACTAAAAAGTTGTTATTTCGACTTACGCCATGTGTTGCTTTAAAACAAAAACAAGTAACAAATTTTGCTAGTCAAAATATTTTTTAGTTTAAAACACGTGGCAACACCATTCCGGAAAAAACGGTTATTTCGATTTATGCCCTTTATTGCTATTAAATTAAAAAAATAACGCATTTTCTTCGTCAAAATTATTTTCTTTTAACAGCTTTTAAAAAGTTGGCAACTCTGCTAGAAATTTCTGTATTTGCTTGCCAAAATTTAACTAAACTTAAATCATACAAATTCAGACAGCGTCCTTGTAGCTTTCCCAAACAGAGCCCACGCTGGCAATATCAACAGCGATTTGGTAAACCAACAAGCCGCTTAAATGTGGCTTTACAACAACGCCAAAACAACAAACAGGTGATGAGTTTGATGACGTCGAAATCAAATTTGCGGTCAGCAACCAGTATCCGCCTCACACCTACACTCGCTGTGTGCAACAATGGCTATTGTTTGGGTATAAATATATATGAATATATGTGTGTGTGTGCGTGTGTGCCCGAACAACCACAAATGGCGGCTCACGCCCCGCACTCCTGGTAAATAATACTTTAGACAAACGCCACTCATCGCCACTCCCATCTAAATGTAATCACTTGCGAGTCAAGCACGTCGATTCCTATTTACATTGATTTCCTGTGTGCTCGTTCATCCTTCAGGACAAGCAATTTCCGCTAACAAAGTAGCAGCAGAAATAACCGGGTACCGTGTTTGACCACGCGCGCGGAACGAAGGCGGTTTCATATTATTTTCCAAGCTGTGTGCGCAAGAGTGTTTGTGAGGGAGCGCTTCGAATGAGAAAGTGCTTGTAAGTGTGTGTGCGTTGGTATGGGCAAAGTCACTAATGTCGGGTTCACGAATCGGATTTCCCATTTACAGCTTTCGCTTGCTGAATGCAAAATGAGTTACAGTAATCGAAATACAATGCGCTACTTTTTTAAATATAGTTGCTGTTGTTCTTTCATTTTTAATATTTCTAGTCTCGAAGAAAGTTGAAAAAAGGGTCACAGCTGGCTTCTGGGTCTAAAAGCGGTTTTTTTTAATATTTTATTGTGCGCTTAATGGCTGGGCAAATTACCGATTTGAGACGTGTTAGACGAGAAAATGACGAGAGTGCTTAAGAAAACTATTTTCGAACATTGTGAGGCTTAAAATAGATTTAAGTTTCACATTTGAACAAATTTACATTTTTTTTAATATTTTATATACAAAAAATTAGAAATTATATTAATACATATATATGTATGTTTATACTATGTATATACACGGCATGATTTGTATAGAAATAATTGCATAAAATATCCAAATCTGTATCTGGATCTGGATCCCTGTAAGATTCAAAAGAAATTCAGCGAGTACCGAAAATAAAAAAATAGAGAACTTAAAAAGTTGTTGCAAATTAGAAAACAAAATGTTCATTCATATTGCCGAACAGAGTTGCCACCTGGATTAAAATGTGTGTGTATATAAAATTAAACAAGTCTCGAAAATAAGAATAGTACACTTAAAAAGTTGTTTTAAATTAAAAATATTCTATTTTTAGCTCATATTTCCGAATAGAGTTGCCATCTGAATTAAAATTTACAATTATATATGTATGCCAAAATATCGTCTGACTAAAAATTTGTAATATTGAGATAATGAAAACATATTTAGGTATTAAATAATATTACAAAAAAAAAAAATAGTAATTAAGCGTTGCCATCTGTTAGAAAAAGACCACACACAAATTATATGCGAAAGTGTGAACAAATACTCAAAAATATTTTATATGAAATTTAAATAGAGTAAAATTTTAAAATTATTTTTATTAGAGTTGCCGCCTGTCCAAAAATTTCCTGTCATGATTTAATATTAGGCAGCTTTGTAACTTAAAACAAGAAAAAAACGTTAACTTCGGTTGCACCGAAGCTAAATACCCTTCACAGGTGCATTTCTGTTAGTAACTATGTGTCCAGTTTGTATAGAAGCTATATGCTATAGTAACTCGTTCTGAACAATTTCTTCGGAGATTATATTGTTACCTTAAAAAATAATCTATACCAAATTTCGTGAATATATCTTGTCAAATGTTAAAGTTGTCCATACAAGGACTTGATTCCGATCGTTCAGTTTGTATGGCAGCTATATGCTATAGTTAACCGATCTGAACAATTTCTTCGGATATGACATTGTTGCCTTAGAAAATAATATATACCAAATTTCGTGAATATATCTTGTCAAATGTGAAAGTTTTCCATACAAGAACTTGATTCCGATCGTTCAGTTTGTATGACAGCTATATGCTATAGTTAACCGATCTGAACAATTTCTTCGGATATTACATTGTTGCCTTAGAAAATAATACATTCCAAATTTGGTGAAGATACATTGTCAAATGTGAAAGTTTTCCATACAAGGACTTGATTCCGATCGTTCAGTTTGTATGGCAGCTATATGTTATAGTTAACCGATCTGAACAATTTTCTCGGATATTACATTTTTTCCCTAGAAAATAATCCATACCAAATTTGGTGATGATACATTGTCAAATGCGAAAGTTTTCCATATGAGAACTTGATTCCGATTGTTCAGTTTATATGGCAGCTATATGCTATAGTGGTCCGATATCGGCCGTTCCGACAAATGAGCAGCTTCTTGAAGAGAAAATGAGGTTTGCAAAATTTCAAAAGGATATCTTAAAAACTGAGGGACTAGTTCGTATATATACAGACAGACGGACAGACGGACAGACGGACAGACGGACAGACAGACGGACATGGCTAAATCGACTCAGCTCAACATCCTGATCATTTATATATATACTTTATAGGGTCTCCGACGCTTCCTTCTGGGTGTTACAAACGTCGTGACAAAGTTAATATACCCTGTTCAGGGTATAAAAATTAAAAAATTTAGAACAAAAATTGTAAAATAAATTTCTTTATTAATAAAATAAAAAATAAAATAATTAATAAAATATCAAATAGATGCCACCTAATTAAAAAAAGTTCAAAATATAACCCGACAGAATATCTCTTATACGAGAGCGAATTATGTTAATAAGGGTAATCAAAACACCTAACAAAATTTTTCGTTCCTAATATGATTGGCGACTAGACTTTGAATTTCAGTGTTGAATATGGTATTTATAAGAGTTGCCACTTGTCTAAAAATTGGCTGATTTGTTAAAAAATATACAGCTTTAAGTATATTTAAGTATATTTTGATTTGTTAAAAAATTAAAGCTGTATATTTTTAACAAATCAAAATATACAAATCAGCCAATTTTTAGACAAATGGCAACTCCTATAAATACCATATTCAACATCGTCGTGATTTAGGGTATAAGTTTTAAAGTAAATGCTTTTAAAATTAATATAATTTCAAAAATTAATGTCAATAATATTTTTAATTAAAAAATTAAATGAAAAAATATCGACTAGGTTGCCACCTTAGTAAAAAAAAGTTAGTGCCAATTGGTACCTGATTTAAATTTTTTTATTTTAAAGAAAAGCATGTAAAGTAGCCTTTAGTGGAATACTTTAAGACATTGAAATTTTTGCGTTAAGAGTTGCCACCTGTTAGAGAATAACACATTTGAAATATTCATTAGTAATGGTATTGAAAGTCGTTTAAAAAGCTTTTTGTACGCAATGTAAATGGCGATAATTTTAAATTAAATTTTTGTGAGAGTTGCCACTTGCCTAAAAAATAATGTGAATCTCTTATGCAAATTTTTTTAATCCATAAATTATAACAAATTATTAGTCAATATTTTGACGGAAAATTTGAAAAAAAAAATAGTGTATAAATATTTTGGTGTTGCCACGTCATAAAATTAATTTTTGTTTTTAATAAAATAACTGGGTTAAGATGTTTATTTTCAAATAGTTGTAGTGCAATATATTTAAAAATTGTTGAAGTCATTGTCAATTTTTAAAGAAGCGTTGCCACTGTTTTTGTTTTTTTTTTATTATAAAAACTTTACTTTTGTTCAGAAAAAAACAAAAAAAAAAAAAATCAGACAGAATGAAATAATTTAACAATGCCCATTTATTCATTACAAAGTTTTGCGTTAGCTAGAGTTGCCATGTAAATATACATCTCTAAGGAAATCTTAAAAGATTAATAAATTGTTCCAAAAATTAATTTCTATTTATTAGAATTTTAATGTTAATAGATAACAGTTTTTTTTCAAAATTGCTAAAAATATATTTTTAGCCAGCGTTGCCAACTGGTGCAAAATTTTTAAGTAAATATTTTGAACTTACATATTCATTTGGACATTCTGTTAAAGCATTATAAAGTTTGTGATTTTTCCACAGGGTTGCCACATTTTAAAAAACAATTTTTTATATAAAAAATTTTGCATTTGTCGATAAATGTAAGAAAAAAATATTTTTTTAACTAAATTTCTCAAATCTAAAAATAAATATCAGTTTTTTTCGATATTTGCCAAAAATTTTTAAGCTAATTATTGACTAAGAAAATTATTGTCAAGTTCCCTTCAATCCTTAGTTAAGAACTTTCAAAAAAGAATATTTCTAAAGCGGCTCAGAAGCGGCAGAAATACATACTTGCAGATTAAGAGCAATAATAGAGCCCTTATGAGCAGTAAATCCAGAGAATCAGCACAAAGGATAAATCAAGTCAATTGAACATACATACATATGTGTCAAAGGATCAAGTTGTTTGCGCAAGACTATGACAAGTGACAAGTGACTGACAAGGGGGCGAGTAGTATTTGCCAGTGTTTGTGGGTCAGCTGACAGCTTGTCAATAACAGTTATGCCACTAACATAGTGGCAATAGTGCGGTAAGTAAATGAAAGCGTTTCAAACAAAGTGCGTAGGACAAAGAAGTCAAAAGTTATTTGCGAAGTGGTGAGCGATAGTGAAAAGAGAAAAGGAAAGACTAAATGAAATAGCAAATGAAAAAGTGTGTGAAAAGGGGTATTAAGAGGCAAAGAAAAGTAACAATGTGCCAACTAAGTTTAGACAGGCTAACGGCAATCTTTGCGCTGCTTATGGGCACGACTCAACACGACAGCGTGCAGCGAAATGAAAATGGCAAACGGCAAAAGTACTGAGAGTGACAACGGGAAACACGAAAAGCGCTACGTGCAGAGGAAATAGTGGCGCAGCAAATGTAAGGTTGAAGTAAAACAATTTTCGCAGCTAACGGTCGGCGCCTAATTTATATGCAACGGCTGTTTGTCATTGCCCTTTCTCCATGCGCTTAGTGAGCGCGTTTTTAGTTGCTCAAGTTAATGTTGTTGCAATTTGATGTTTTGTTGTTGTTACAATTTTATTTTTTTGTTGTTGTTGCATTTTTTTTATTTTTTGTTATTTTTTCGAAGATATGTACTTCATTAATTTTTTTTTTACTTCTCATTGAAAAAAAGTGGCTAAGCAACTGCCTTAGTCTGTGTTTACTCAGCGTTGTGCCTGAAGGCCTCTCCTGCGTGGTGACTTGCAGTCAAGCGTTAAAGTCGGATGAATTTTTTTCTGTGCGAAATTCTTGTAATCACTAAGCGTGAAATGCTGTCTTTTCACTTATTTCTACACTTTGCTTGCATACTTTCGCACAAGAGCCACGTTCGCAAGCTTTTCTTAGCTTCTGCTGTAGAGCCTCGGCGGCTTCTTTTCTGCTTTTTCTTCTTTTTTCATGATTTTCGCTGCTACATATTTGCGCCAACTTATGCTGTCTCTATTCTACTTTTGCTTCCCACTTCTACTTCCACGTAACTAACCCTGCCATCGCACACACACACACATATTCACACTTAGTAAGTGTTAGTGTTGAGTCTTCCGCCGCTGCATGGCATTCGCCGGCTCAACTTTGCATTGCTTTGCGCAAAGTCTAAACGAATTTCGTATTTAAATTGCGTTCACAGTCCGCTTGCGGTCATGCCACAAAGTGTTGCATGACTGCTTGTAAATAATAGCGCTAAAGCGGTGATGAGCTCATCGTACCGCAATGCTTTGGCTTTTGGCATTTGACAGACCAAGCAGCATTGACGTTGAAAAACTTTCTCCGTTTATGCGCTTTTTAACGCAACCCGACGCGCTGGCTGCTCTTCGGTGCGCGCCGCCTGGCAGTGGCAGACAAATTTTACGCACAAATGTTCATAGATTATTTTTTTGACAGCAAATTTTTGTTAATTCTAATGATTTTCTAAGCTCTGATATCTTTTCGGAGCGTTTGTAATGAAAGAAGCCGCTTTCTTCAGTCTTTCTTTTGCCCTTTTCATAGTCAACTTAATCAATTTCTCATGCCACTCACGTATTCATTCGATGGGATTTTGATTGCGGCCAAAAAACGTTTAATTTTTTGATGACCGCCACTTGCAGTGCCGTTATAGCGGACTTTATGCTCACATTTTTATACATCGTGTTCGTTATTCTCGTGCTTCGTAGCTTATTAATCGTGCCACGGCTCAAAAGCAGCACAGACCAAATTTGGCAGTAAAGCTTACAGCCTTTCTTCCCTCATATTATACCTCATATTATAAGCTTCACACTCACCCTTCGTTGTCGTAACAGTCAGTCGTAACGGTCAGTAACGGTTTTGCTTACTTTTATGCCCCATCAATTGACCCATTTGTGTTGACCGAGCGTTTTGTCGCTGCTAAATTGTTATTGCGTCGGTCTTTAGTGCCTACATATTGGCCATCAATGGCGTATTACCGTTACAGTTACCTAATTTATGCGCCGCTACTTCCGGTCAATGATTAGGCTAATCGGCGCTTGAGCTTGTTGAAGTGACAATAATAATAACAGCTTGAAGATTTGGTCGTACGAAAGACAGAGTGTTTATTTAACGAATAAAGGGTGTGTAAATTGGTTGCGCAGATGCTAACATATTCTCTCTTGAGATAAAAGAATAACTGCCGTGTCATATTAAGGCAGTAAAGATATGGAGAGTCTGATCTGCCATTATTATGTCGCTTAGCCTTAACTGCATTTGAAACAAAATTTTTTTGTGCGAACTTTTAAATTAGCTCTAGTATGATATGCAGTGGCGACACTTGGAACTTCGAAAAGTAGACCCTAAAAAGCTTGATTCTAACTTCAGTTTGACTATAAATTCACTTGACTATGGCCTCAATTATAAAGTGTAAACTGGCCAATTTGGTATGCGAAAGTATGGATAAAGTATATATTGCTTTGAAGCTTTAAATGCTCCATAAACAAATTAAATACAATATTTTTTCCAATTGCAGCACCCTGCAAAATTACGTTGTCGAAATACTATTCATACAGCGTTCATGGAAGATATACATACATATCTTTTTATTTATTGCCAAATTGCCGTTTTTATATTCTGAGGATTGCCATCAATCGCCCACTTAATGCAATGAATATTTGATTATTAGCGGTTTGATGGGATTTTCGCGCCCGAATTGCCTGAAAATGAGTGAACGGAATAAGGACAATATTGAAGAGCTTCCTAATTGACGAATTGGTGCGAAAGTCGAAGGTTTATTGTGTATACTTAAGAGACGACACTGATATGCTTACTCATATCTCTTGAACTTATTCAGAGAAGAACAGAATGAGAAAAATGTAGTATACAGAACAATTTAATTTAATATTAATTTTAATTTTTTAATTACTTAATATTAGTTTTAGTTTTATTTAATTAAATTAATTTTAATTTCAATTATTAAAATTCTTCCTTATTTTAAAGATCGTGCCCTTTGTGGGCAAAAAATAAATGCATTTAGTGATTTTTGCGATAAGTGATTTTTTTGATGTTGGAAAAGGCCTTCGGTGATAATTGTCAGTCGTGAGCAAGTGTTTTTGATTAGAAAAAATTATTCGAAGGAGGTTGACAACGCGTTGACGACGAACCACATGCAAACATGCAAGACAGGAACCAACATAAACACGTCCATAAAAAAAGAAGAAATTTGTGCTTGAAAATCGACGAATAACAGTCGGAGAACTTACTGCAATCATTGGAATATTCGAAGGATCAGTGAAAACCATTGTGAAAGATAATTTGGGTCTATGACAAGTGAAGGCACGACTGGTTCTAAAATTACAAAATTTTTTCGATAAACAACGTCGCGCTAACGCCTGTAAAGCAATACCTTCCATCTACCAGGATGTCTTGAAACGTATTATTGCTAGCGTTGAGTCTTTCGTCTAAGCTTCCAACTCGAAAAAAGATGATCAGTCGGCCGCGTATCGTGGCAAAGTTGAGCCGAAGTCGAATAAACCACGCAAAGAAGTATAAAAACCAAGGTTTTGTTGACAGTTTTCTGCGATTATCGAGGTGTGGTGCACTTCGAATTCCTTCCGACCGACCAAACAGTCAGAAAGGAATACTATTTCAGTGTTTTGTGTCATTCGCGCAAAGCTATTCGCAAAAATTGGCCGGAATTATGGGCCGACAACTCTTGCTTTTTCACCACAATAATTCACCATCGCATACTGCTTTCATTCTTCTTGAGTTTTTTGCCAAATTTTCAACCGATGTCGTGCCGCAGACACCATATTCGCCACAGTTAGCTCTATTACGTTTTTAGCTTCATACATTTAGCTACATTAGAGATAAGACACCTACATATATGAAGGATAGATCCACCGAGGCTGCACTTCGCTCGTTAACCTTGAATATAGGGAGAGCTCCAGAGCCTAAGGAATGTGCTCTGGACATTTTTCTTAACATAACCGGAGCATATAATAATACTTCCAAGGGTCTATCAGTAATAGTCAGGAAACAGCCGGAATAGAGCTCATCATTATAACATGATTTGAAGCTCTAAGCTGTAGAAGGATTAACGTAGAGTTGAACGAAGCCAGATTTCTCAGACAAGCGTAAATAAGACTCTAAAAAAATATGAAGGAAGAACACTCAAACTCATAGCCCCTACAGACGACATATGGCAGCCATACTAGGAACGGACTAGATCTTAGACAAAATAAGTGGCGATGAATAACGCTCTGAAAGTCATACCTCATTAAGCATTATTGGCTAACCTAGAGGTAAAAATAAGGAAAACCGGATATGGTACTCTTTACAAGGAGGTACAAGACCCTGTCATCGAAACCACCGAGGTTCAATGGGTTGTAGTTAAATATTAAGGATCACATAGTACCTGGGAGTAAATGTAAACAGCAAAGTAATGTGGAAAAAGCAAAGGTTCCACAAGAATAAATATTGAGGATAAACAGAAGGTTGGTAGGTAATATGAAGCAAATACTCTCGCGCTTTATCTGCGAAAGAAGATTTCACTTCCGGCTAAGAGGTTGTGCATGGCTCGATCCACCAGCCAGTGGTCGTCGGGAATCTATTGCGTAATGATAGATCTCAGACCAACCTTTAAGCTGCCGAAATACTGCAGTATTTTGCTGAAAGAAGTCTTTGCTGTCACGAAAGCTGCTGAGATAGTTAACAAGACAGAAAAAGACGTAAGGAACATCAACTTAGATACAAGCGGCAATTAAAATAATAATCTCACATTACATTGTGTCACAGAACGTTCTTATAAGCAGGCAGTCAGTTGATGTAGTGGCTGCCAGAAAGCTACTGCATATATGCATACTGAGTTATAGGCCACAAGGATGTCCCGGGGAACGAAAAAGCTGTTCCACCAGTTCAAATATTTCTTGCAGTGCATCATTACAAGGCTTTTGGAAGCCATAATAAGCTATTTGAAGTCTTGGAAAGATGTAAAAGCAATTGCTTAGTGCTTTTGATGCATATTTATGAAGCACATGAACCACTGAGGTTCATAAATCAATAAATAGTAGTATAAGTAATCAAATATATATGCAAATACATTTTCAGGTACATATGTAGATGCAGTGTATTATATAGGCATAAATAACAAAGGCACTATGCCCTAAATAATCATCCTCAGCGCAGTCATTTAGTTTCCAGCTGGGAGAATGGCCGCTTTCCACTATCAATTCATTCAATATTGCAGGTATGCTTTATTAAATATGCTCGTGCATGTTCATACTTATGTATATAATTACATATGAACATTCATACAATATTTGTTGTAAAAATAGCTTTGCCTGTGTACTTAGCTGCAATCAACTCAGCTGAACTGCTTTGTAACAGTTCCGAGAAACTGTGGTATTTTAAGTGGGTCCACAGGCTAACTATACTTGTATGCTATACACACACGTGCGTACATAGATAATATACTATGTACATATGTATATAGAATATTTACTAAGCTCCCTCTATATGTATGCTCTATAACTATGAGTGACTGAGTGCACTAGCTTGCCTGACCCTTGCATTAGCCTATATAAAACTCTTAAAGCAGCGATTAAAGAGTTACTACAGTAACACAATATGTAATATGCAAGCACACACAAACACATTGAAGCGTAAATTTACTTGCTGAAAATGCAATATTCAAAAAAGGCGATTAACTCATGTAGTAAAAGTGGGGAGAGAAAAACTGGCTTCACAAAGGAAATAAAATAAAAAGCAACAATGCGCTTAAAACTTAGATAAATCATTTGGAAGTTGTTGTTGTTGTGGCAGTTTGCTAGTTTTGCAAGCTTTGGTGTGTGGTGTGGTGAATTAAAAAAAAAAAAAAATATGGTACCGTCAACGATAGTGGAGACAATTAGTTTAACCGTTCACTGCTTTTCAAGCAAAGTAAATGATTTCAGTACATGATTTGTGCATTTTAATTTGACTCAAAGCAAAGTAGTATGTAACTAGTCTGTAACTAGTTTCAAAAGTGAATATAAGTGCCATTTTTAACTAGCACGTAACTATTTACGAAGAATGCTGAACTAGTTTTCAACCAGTTCCATCGTAACTAGTTTCGGACCAGTTCTTTACTAACCCTTATCTGATTTCTATCGAAATTTTGACTCGTCCAATTTGTTTAGTTTCATATTTTAAGTATGGTTTCATCCTTTAATTCTAGTCTTTCTCCAGCAATATTTGTATTTAACCCCAATAGTAACTTTAACCCACTTGTCTAAGTCTGCAGCTACATGCCAACGAGTGTGTATGTATTTCTTTTTCTTCCACAGTTTACTGCTGAACTCATATTGTGCAGTCTAATCCAAAGAAATCAATTGAGCATACTTAAGCGCTAACTTACTTGCACTCCAACAATACAAGTACAGCACTCAACGCAACGCAAACAAAGTTTGCTTGCATTTATGCTTATCCGTATGTAAAAATAATAAACAAAAAACACAAGAACCACCATCATGCAACACACGACAATAGTTATCTGGGGCATCAGCCAGCGTTTTATCTCGGCTAAGTGACGTTGATGTGTCGCAAATGCTCACTTCGCAAGCTTTAACTTTTGTTATTGTTGTTTTTTATGATTATATTCTGCGTGCCATTGTTATTGCTTACCACTCGCATGCATTAGCGTTCAAAGGAAATCGAGAAAATGTATGTGCTGGCGAATGGGTTGCGGGAGTCTGAACATTTCTAATTCTGCATTGCAGCAAATCGAATTTCATTAGAAGTGAAATGATGCCATATACCCATATAGATACACTTGGGGTTAGCAGGGCATTATGTAGCGTGTGCTGTTATGTTTAGATATTCTTTACAGCTCTGGATGGGTAAATATATCGGTGTTTTTTGTTTGCTTTTTTTGTTATTCCCTAACTGCCTGCGGGTGCTTGGAGGAAAAAAGTAATAGCTCTCAGTTCTCTTCTGCTTGCCATGAGCAGCGCTCCCGAAGAGTGAGAAAATTTACTTAAGGAAATTGACAAGTTAAGGTTGTATCTGCGAAGACATGTGTATGTTTTATATGTGGTTTGAATATGGTTGTGTAGAAAATATGAAGTTCTGCGCGTTGAGCCCAGAAGTTCCATTTATGTTGAGTCATTACTTCTTTGATAAGTAGGAGAGTGTTCTTTTATTTTATTTTTCGCGGTACATTTTTTTTCGAATATTTAAAAAGTTTCGAACATATTGAAGCCTTAATTTTTACCTATTTTTGTTGCTTTTTTCTTTTTTGTTAATGCTTAAGGCACTTGAAAAAGGCAAAAGTTTTTTAGTAAGTATCATATCTTTTCATGTTCCTCTTTTTCTTTCAAAGAACTCAACCCCTTTTCATTTATCTTTCATTTTACCCGTTTACATTTACATTTATTATTTTACCCTTTCAAATTTGTTAGTATTTTGATCCTTATCTTAATATTTTGATCCTAAAACACTCAATACTTTCTTCAGTCATTTTGATTTTTATTTTTATCTTATCCTTGCAAAGAGCTCACCCCGTTCTTCTGTGTCTTTCATTTTAACTCTTCAAATTTCTGATTACTTTCATTTTTATTTTTATTTTTATTTTTATCTTTACATTTATGTATACGTATCTTTATCTTCAACTTTACCTTTATCTTTATATTTATCTTTAATCTTTAATCTTTACTTTTTAATCTTTAGTACTTAATCTTTAATCTTTAATCTTTATTTTTTAATATTTAATCTTTACTCTTTAATCCTTAATCTTTAATCTTTATTATTTAATCTTTAATCTTTACTCCTTAATCTTTAATCCTTAATCTTTAATCATTTATCTTTAATCTTTACTCTTTAATCTTTATTCTTTAATTTTTAATCCTTAATCTTTAATCTTTATTCTGTAATCTTTACTATTTACTCTTTAATCTTTAATCTTTGCGCTTTAATCTTTAATCTTTACTCTTTATTCTTTAATATTTAATATTTAATCTTTACTGTTTAATCCTTATTCTTTAATCTTTAATCTTTACTCTTTAATCTTTAATCCTTAATCTTTAATCTCTAATCTTTAATCTTTACTTTTTAATCTTTAATCTTCAATCTTCAATATTTAATCTTTACTCTTTAATCTCTTATCTGTAATTTCTAGTTTTTAATTTTTAAACTTTAATCCTCAATCTTTAATCTTGAATTTTTAATCTTCAATCTGCAATCTATAATAATCAGTCTTCAATCTTTAATCCTTAATTTTTAATCGTTAATCTTCAATCTTTTATCTTTATTCTTTAAACTATTAACTTTAATCTCTAATTTTTAATCTTTAACTTTAATCTTTATCGTTATCTTTATCTTGCTTTTCTCTAAAGAGTAAATAAATTTTCTAGTGACGTCTCTTTGAGTGTAACTGTTTCGATTAAAATACATACATACATACAAATAAGACTCTTACTAACGGAATTCAGGCAGATATGTGAAGGATCACTTACAGTTATTACTTTTGTACTTTCGCTGGCAGCCTCGAAATAATAAACCGACGAAAAAAGCCAGAGAATGCCAAGCAAAGCGAGCACGAATAAATGAAACAATACCAACTGAACCTCACCCCAGCTTCAGCACTACACTGCCAAAATTGTCGCCAAACTACACGCCTACCGACGAAACAAGACGAAGAGCGCACATGCAACAACAACAAAATACATGCATGCATATGTGAGTTAAGTGGCGAAGATATTGGAACATGCGCGTGTGTGGGGTATATCGAAATTTCAATAAATGACACATTGCATGACAATCACTTGGTGCTTGAACGGTGCTAAGCGGCTGTAGAGTGGGTCCCAACAATATTTAAATATCATATATAGAGGGGTATATGCACACGTGTGCAGAAAGAATATACAATAACGAGTTTTCCACGCGACTTACAATAAAAGGCGGCTCAAGCACGCTCACAGCAGAAGAAGCGAAGGACACATTGTTGTTTTGTGTGTACTTTTCTTGCTCACTTTTTATTTGTCTTAGCGAAATTTTTTTTTCAGTTTCTCTGTGCATATGTTTATTTGTGTTTGGCAAATTGACAAGGAGAGTGTCTGACTGGCAAGTGCTGCCGAGGGCTCGAAACGATCGCTTGGCACGTGTGTTGAAGAATTGCTGCTACAGCGCGTGTGTGTGAGGGAATACGTGTGAGTGCGTGTGTCAGTTCACAGTTAAAGTACTTATTTGTACACATAACTGTGTGTGTTTGTACAATTCAATATCCAACGATGATTAAAGAGTTTTGAATTGGTACATGCTGGCTGTTTTTAGTTGGAGTGGGAGACAATTGTAGGCTTCAACACTGAAATTTAAATTTTGTTGTGGAGTGAAATGAAAAGTGAAAGTATTGTTTTAAAAGAAGCGAAGTAGACATATTTAAAGTCACATAAGATGCAGATAACTTAAAAGACATGTTCATATTTTTCTAATTTTATTTTTCATTTAATTTACTTTTAATTTTATATATTTCCACTTTTTCTTTAATTTCTATTCAATTGTAGCCCACTTTTTATTCTAAACTTTAGTTGTAGTATATTGCTATTTCTTTTCCAATACCAACTCCATCTCCATTTTCATTTTTGTTCTTTCTCATTTTCCCATTTCGAATTCCCGTTATCGAATTTTGTCAGCTTTTGAACATTATATGTAAATTATTTTGTATTTTTACAACTATAACAATAGCAAGAGTGTGTCTTTGGTTTAGAAAGCCTTTGTTGGATGGATCTCTCATTGAGTTTCATTATGGGTAGCTTAAAGACTTTTTGATTAAACTGACGTTGTTTCTGGAACACAAGGGAACTAATTAGTGGAAATAAAGTTTCTAAGTACTAACGATATGTCTCATTTGGAAAAGATGAAAAGCTAAAAAGCATAACTGCTAATGCATGTAAGCCAAGTTACTCATACGCCCAGTGGTACTCTCTCTTATAAGCCATCATACGCCTAGTGGTACTCTTTCATATGCGTTTATTTTAAGCGAAAAGCCTTTATTCATAGATTTATTGGCTATTTCGGTTCGAGTAGTAAAACGTGAAGAGAGAATACTTTATTTCTCAATTTAAAAATATGATAATAATAGTAAATTGATCAGAAATATGTTCTAAAAATTAAGTGTTAAGTTTTGTCCGGGATAAACTTCTAAACTTCTTAATCTATTTGAATAAAATTTAACCCACTGTGTTCAGTTTGATGCAACTTAAAATATTGTATACATCAAATGCTACTTTACTTAAGTTAAAAGCCTTATATTTCAGTCAAAAAACCTGCATCAATAGATTTTTTCGAAATTTAGGCTCGAATAATAAATCGTGAAAACAGATCATTTTATTTCTTTGTGAAAAAATATTATAATATTAATAAACTAACATAAAATTGTTTTAAAAATTAAGTGTTAAGTTTTGTCCGGGGTAAACTTTTTTAATACTGAACTGATTGTAATAAAATTAAACACAAAGTGTGCAGTTTGGTTTGCGATAAAAAAATTTATAAAAAAAAATTATAAAAAAAAAATTATAAAAAAAACTATTAAAAAATTATAAGAAATTATAAAAAAAAAATTATAAAAAAAATATAAATAAAAAATACAAAATGTAATTACGATACAAAAATAATAACAATTTCCAAATTAAAAAATATATTTCTTAACCTAAGCATATATTGACAATTTAAAAATAATACAATAATAAAAAAACACAAATTTCCAACTTATTATTTATTAAATTATTTTCTTAAACTCTCAACATTTGCTTTTGTCTAGAAATATATTTTTTTCTTATAAAATTTTTATAAATTATGAAAATCATATGACAATTTGAGATAAATGTAGACACAAGCGCATTATTTATAGTTAACACATCTCAAATTGTCCTTTGCTTTTCATACAAAACTGAACTAATCTCTCTCTCTTTCTTTTTTTCACGATAACTAAAATCAACCTATTTACCAGCATTCAAACTACGACAAACTAAAAATACACTTTCCTTTCTATTATCTTCTTTTCACAGCTATGCCAGCCTGGAGACCTTAAAGTGAATATCGACACAATTATAATGCTGTTCATAAATTGACGTTTATATCGGTAGAATAGAGTGTAAATAAGAGACAAAAGTAGTGACCAAGCAAGGATCGGATTATGAACCCTAAAAAGGGCGGTCAACAGTGCTGGGTAAGTGCTTTTCTAAACACTTTAAATAGCTATTTTAGTAACTGCTCTACTACTGTTACTCAACACATGTCGCTGCCATTGTTTGCAGTTGTATTTATAGTGTGTTTAGTTGGCAAAGTGTCAGCGGCCACATCGAAAGCTATTTTTAAACATAAAAACACACACACACACCTTCCTGCCTCGGTCTAAACTGTTTGCACAAGTGTGCTGCTCATATGTATAGTGAGACAGTTATGTGTATGTGTGTGGGCATGTGTGTGGTCATTGAGGCGTTATCGACCAGCGCGCTAACTCATACAAACACATACACACATACATAAATGCGTTACAGTTAGCAATAATGCAGCATATTTATGTACACTTTTACTTATTTTTATGTGGGTTTATGTGTATGTGTGTTTGTGTCTTTGCCTGGCTTAGTTGCAGGCGCCTTTGTGTAACAGCTGTGTTTAGCAGGCGCACCGTGTAACAAATGCGCCTCGACCTCGACCTCATTTCGTTGGCTGTCTCCTTGCTAAAGGCAGCGTGCATGGGATAGTCGACTTGAGTTGTTGTTTTTGTTGTTGTTCTGCGTTTTGTTTCAACCTTAAACCGTGAAGGCAAAATGTGTAGCATATTGAAATACGAATTTGTTGTTGTTGTTTAGCATTACAACAATTGTTATTCGTCGTGCTTGGTGTGGCAGTGATTTTTGTTTATTTTCTCAAGGCTTTTTGCCTCACATGTTTTTTATTTCGAATTTCTTTTGCTAAGAGTTTTCCGTTTTTTCCCCATTCCCATTCGCTGCGACACAAATTTTTTTATTACACACTTTTTCGCGCACGCTGTCATATTGTGTGTTTGTAAATATATGTGTGTGTATGTTTGTTCGCGCGCATGAATTGTTGTTGTTTGCTGCCACGCCCATTAGTTTTGCCGACAGACGGCATTGAATTGCTCAGCGCAAGCGACATAAAAGAAGAAAAAAGTGCAAATGCATTTACCAGAAGTTACGCATACGCCCGGTGGCACCGTTTTGGCAATGGGGCGCGTGCTCGTTTATAATACAAGTGCTAAGCAAACAGAAATATGTAGATATTTTTGAAAACTGAAAAGAGGCTGAAATCTTTAATTTGTAGCTTTTAAAATAAAATTTATGAAAAATTTTGTAAAAATTAAAATTATAAAACTAAAATTAAGAAAAAATTTAATTTAAAAAAATATAAATAAATTACTTAAAAAAAAATAAATTGAAGATAAAATGGACAAAATTTATGGCTCCGTTCAACTTTTTGCTAGAAAAATTATTGTTAAAAATTTTATGTATAACTTAAAAAAAGATTAAAAATTACAAAAATTAATAAAAATAAGAAATAAATATTTTTCATGTAATGAGATATGGAATTATCTTAAGCAATGCAAGGAAAATGCATCCCTCAAAACAGGAAAATATCTGTTTTGTTAATTGTGCTATAACCAAAAGTTACTCATACGCCCAGCAGTATTCGTTCCGCACTGGGAAGCTTAGGTGAATCAGCAAGCGTAAATAAGGGTTTATAGTGAATTATGTTGTGAATAATATAATACTAGAAGTATATATATCACTTTATAGAGTTTTTAGGGGAAATAAAAAAAAAATAAAAAAAAAGAAAATGAAAAATTTTAATTTTATAAATTTAATTAAAAATGATTTTTCGAAATTGAAAAATTAAAAAATAAATACTAAAATAAGTTGATATTAAGTTTATATTTATGACTGTACAAAGTAGATGAAAATGTATAATAAAATAAAAAAAATTCGAAGAAAAAAATTTTATGAAATAAGAGATATAATTTTTTTCAAATAAAATTAAATAAATGCAATTAAAAATAGTTTTCCTACAGATAATATTGAAGTCTGTCAAGTGTCTAAAGGAAAACGACAAAAATAAAACAAACACTAAAAATATATTAAATAAATTACAAACGAGGTGAGAAGGTTACTCATACGCCATGTGCGCACTTCATGAATAGAGCTGAAGTGCTAGGAACATATGTTTTTAGATTGAAACATGATGAAAAATATTAATATGCATAATATGCAAACTGAAATGAAAAGTAAATAATTAAAAAAAAATATTAAAAAATTATAAAAAATGCAAAACAGCAATTAATAAAAAATTTGAAAAAAAAATATAATTAGAAAAAAAATTAAAAATAGAAAAAACAGATATATTTAAATCTTATTATAAAATCGAATGTGCAAAATTTCCATTAATAAACAGTTAAAATTATAAAAAACATTGTTAAAATAAAAAATTATTTTAAAAGATATTAATTGATAATGTGCAAAATTTCCATTAATAAACAGTTAAAATTATAAAAATAAATTTAAAATAAAAAATTATTTTAAAAAATATTAATTGATAATTTTTAGAGAAAATATTGTAACAAAATGTGTGTGTGTTAAAATATTAAACTAAAAAAAATTAGAATGGGTATTTAATTAAAAAATAAATTTAAAATTTATTAATTATAATTAAATGGAAATTAAAATTATAATTAAAATTAAAAATAATATAAAAAAATTAAAAAATTTAACTTAATTTAAAAATTAAAATTTAATTTAATTTTTAAGTAATAAATTAAAACTAAATCTCAAATTTAATTAAGTTTGAAATTAAAATTAAAATTAAAGACGCAATTGGAATTAAAAATGAAACTCAAATGAAATTGAATGAAGTTTAAAATTAAAACTCAATATTAATTAAATTTTAAATTAAAAATAAGATAAAACCTGACATTCAAATTAAAATTAATAATTATGTTTAAAAATAAAGTGGAAATTAAATTAAACTTGATATTAAAATTAAGTTAAAAATTAAAATTCAAATTAAAATTGAAACTAAGAACTTAAAGAAAATATATTAAATATTCCTAAAAAATATTTTCAGTTTCCAATAAGTCAGCAATCGCTAAATGCAAAAATAAACCAAAATCTCTCGCCAATCATAAAACCAGTGAAACTCCAAAACCACATTTTCCATGTTATCTCCAAGTTTCTATTTTTGTTTTTCGCTGTTTGTAGCGTTCGTTATCCGTTCGTTGTTAAAAATAGCAACTGGCATTGTTGGTTTGTTACTTTCGCCAATGACTGTCAGCGGCAGCGGAAACAGCGACTGTAGGCCGCCAAACTGTACACCTAACACTGCTTTTTCAGCCCGCTCTCACTTTTATGTCACTTACAAAAAAGTTCTGAGCCGTTCAGGCATACATTGTTGTTCGCTGACTTTCCGTTATCACTGTCATTCGGCGGCATTTTATTTCTGCCAGTTCACCGGGTCGCACAGCTCAATTCATTTAATGATGCTTGAATTTTTTTCTTTTTTCATTTTTTTCGCTTTCTTATTGTTGTCAGCTGTTTTTCCACCACTACATGCCGCCAACATTTTCATTCAGTTGAATGTCATCGCTGTGCCCCACGGCGCATCAATCAGCGTTGCATTGCGTGCTGTTGCCGAGTGCTGTCAGCGCTGACCCACATCAATGTGCACTGTTGCGCCACGGCATTGTTTGCTATCACAACCAGTTCGCTGTAAAGTTGTTGTTGGCGGCCGGAAAGCCAACTGACTTGACTTTACAATGGCAATAAATAGTATTTCTAGCCGAACTCTGTAACTAGCGCTAGGCCATTGTATCAAAATTTTTGTCTGCCTATGTGTGTGTGTGTCTCAGTTGGCCAAACGTTGCCGGACGTGTCCTTTCGCATGTCGGTTGCGAAATAGCGGATGTACTGCTTAACAAGCGGGGTCATTTTGGATTGAAATAAAAATGCCTACAACCACAAGGCGCGCACACAAATCCTTATGAGCTTGTCAATGAAGATTGAGAGGTTCAGCGGAAAATTTGACATTTATCCGGCTGAGTTCCGTTGCATTGCTGCTAGTGGTATGTTGCTGGCATTTGATTGAAATAAGTCAATTTGCGGTGACGTCGGTAACACAATTAAGTGAGATTATTAATGCCAAAACATGGCTTTGATTTAGAAAAGGGATAAATATTTTTCATAGTTTTGTGGGATCAAGCAAAATAAAGTCAGACAAAATTTTGCCATTTTGTTTTGTGTGGTGTGTTTGTTTAATATATATGTGATCTCTATGAAGCGCTAAAATCGGTGTCGCCGTAGAGGTTCCCTTAAAAATTTAAAATTTTGAAGTAACTACTACTAGTAACTACAGATTCATGCTAAAGCTATAATAATGAAGTCTGAGAGAAGGAAATCGATTTTGCTTTTCTTACTTTCTAAACTGGGCAAAAAGCTTATTAAACTAAGAAAAGCATAAGCTTATTAAGTCCTCAATTCAATAATGTTGGCAAAAAAAAAAAAACAAAAACAAAAAAACAAATCGCCTAAAGGTATGCTTTTAAAGTTGTGAGTTTTCCAATCATCGTATAGCTTATTAAAATAATCTAAAATAAACCATTTTGGGTATTCACTCATGGTTTGGCATTTACTTTACTCTCACTAACCGCTTTAGAAGAAAACTAACCTTTATCAGTTATTAAAACGCACAGAAATTGAGTAGAGCGCCTAATTGTATGCATTTTAAAATGAATGCTGCAAAGAAAATATGAATTCTTAGCCGTTTGTGATTTACTAGAGATTTTTTCTTGAATTATTTAAACTAAAGGCAAAACTTGCTTCTTCAAACGAATTAGTAAATCCTTTAAGAAGTGTAGTAAGCACTGAGTGAAATTATGTGCTAAAAGCGCAAGTCGCCTAAATGTATGCTATTTTCGATTACAAATCCTTGGAATTAGAAAATTTAATTTTAAAATTATATTTTCGGTTTCTAAATTGCCAGATTTGGTCAAAAGAAAGTGAACTATCGGACTTTCCTGAAATAAGGCACAAAACCCAAAGTTCGGTGGTAGGCCATACAAAAATCAATGCTGTAACAAAGTATTGTCCAGTTTCCGGTGGTCGTGTCATATTTTTGACATTATTAGAGCCATATTATCCATCGTTTTGAAAATGGCTATATTAGAATAAGTTTTTCTGAAGCTGCGATTATTTCTGTGTTTTTTATTAGAATATTGAGATATTTTAATTCTTAAATTTTCACATTCACTGAAGACATTTAGGCAGTAATGCATTTTTTTCAAGTACATTTTTCATTATGTCAAAATTAATGACATACACGACAATATTAATGTGGAGTGTAAAAAATTTAAAAATATTTTTTTTATTATGTTGCAAGTGTTTTTACTCAAAATGTAATATTGTCACAAACTGTCATTGAGTTTGACATAATGTGAACCGTGCATTCTTTCCTAAATCTAGCAGTTGCTTATTCTGCTATTATCTCCGTCAAAGTTTCAAAGACTGCGCCATTAGTCTAAGTAACCTAGTGTCACAATTAATTTTTTTTTTTTGGCTCTATCTTTTTACAGATTTTTTTTTATCATCAAATTGGTAAAACTAATGCAGTTCATTTATAAGGTATACTATTCATAATGTCATTTAATGACAGTCGTCGGTCAGCCAATAGTATGATATGTATTTTTTGTTGTTACTATTGTCAGTAAAGCGTCATTGATTTTGACATAATTTGACATTTATAATCCGCTCATAAATCTTTAAACTTGTCAACTGTATCTAGCAAAAATATGTATGCTGTTTGTAATATATTCCTAATACTAGAATACTACAAGCAAACAACTTGAGTGATCTTTCGATCCCAGTATTAATCACTGGTTGTCAAATTGAATGACAATCTAAAACTGACTAGTGGAAAATGGCTATCATTTAACTTTTCTTTTATCTTATGATATTTTTTGCTATAAAATTTAACTCAATATGCTGTGTTTTGATAATGTTTCTTGACATTTTGCTCTTGTCAGTTTAGTGGCATTGATTTTGACATACTTTGACATATATAAATCACTCATAAATCTTTGATTAGTCAACTGCTTTTAGCAAAAACTATATATTGAATAAAAATATATTTCTAATATTACAAGCAACCAACTTAAGAGATATTTCGATCTGAGAGTTAATCACTGGTTGTCAAATTTAATGACAATCCTGGTCAAACTAGTGGAAAATTATTATTATTTTATTTCTCTTGTGGTTTATGATATTTTATTGAACTCAAATTCAACTCATTTGATTGTGTTTCGAAGACATTTTTTGAACGTTTACTATTGTTTAGTGATATTGATTTTGACATAATTTGACATAATGAAAAGTGGATCAGATATTTTATTTAATTTCGCAGGCTTATAACGTAATTCTAACGTCATAACAATCATTTGATAAATAAATTCTCTCCAACCATTTTTGACATAGTTCAGCTGTCTATCTCCGCCCCAAATCTTCCTCATTTACATCGTTTTCATTTCCGCTCCAATTCGCAAGTAATACAAAATTTCAATCGCTTATTCACAACAACAAAAACGAAACAACAACAAGATATCCACATACATATATACAACAGTCGGCAGTCACCGCTTCCGCTCTGTCAAGTCAACTAACCAACACCGCCGCTGGCCTTTTTTATGGCAGGACATCACAAGTACTGCATAGCATACACACATACCTATGTATTTATATCTACCCCGCCGCCATTTATTCTCGTTTATTGTGCCATTGAAGGACCCGTAAGTGCCTAGTTTTCAACATTTGCCCTCGTTGTTATTATTTTGCGAACCTTTTGTTATTTGTATCGGCATTTGTATTGACTTCATTGACTTGTTGGCGGCTTCATGCCATAGTCATGAGTGAGTGAATGAATGAATAAGTGATTGACTGAGTGACTCGGCGCTCGCCCTGAACTTCAAAATAAGCATAATGGGAATGTCTTTACTTAGGAGTAGATACAAAAAGTGTTCAGTATAGTTGTGCTGTCATACGTAACATATGTGCAGACACTATATAGCATATACATATAACACAATTGGAACTATTGTATTAAAAAATACATAAATAACAAAATTTCCTTTCATTTTAAATTGGGAAGTATATATCCGCATACACAAACATTCAAACATTTGCGTCTTCAAACTTATTTAGTTAAATATAAACGCGTTGCCCGCTTTTAGGGGCGCCACCCTCGATATTTTTCTGTTATTAGATGATTGTAGCATTGCATTATTGACTTCGGTAATCAAATTTTATTGCTAACATTATTATTTGACAATTCCGCAACGCTATTTCATGGTTTTTCGAAATCAAATTTCAAGCTAATTTATTTAGTGGTGACTTGTGGCAAGGCTTGCTATCTTCCCAAATCGATTTATCTAATAAGCAGATAATTGCATTGCGCTTTACAGTTTCAATTTTTATATTTCTAATCAAATTTCGTTTGCGGAATCATTGCGAATGTTGGAAAAGGCAAACGATGATTCAGTTTTATCAAAAACAAAAAACCTACAAGTGCTACAAAGCCTTCAATGACGGTCGAGATATCATTGAAGACATGCCTTCTTCTGGACGACCTTCGAAGTGAAGAATTTGGTGGATGAAAATCATCAGGCAAGCGTTAGAGGGACGGCAACAGAGCTCAGCATCTCTCTCGAATCCGTTCGAATAATTTTGGTGGATATTTTTGGTATGAAACGCGTTCTTGCTCGATTTGTCCCAATAATGTCCTCTTTGGACCTGCTTGATAGTGCCAATTCCGATCCCACATTCATGGAGACCATTGTTACTGCTGCCATGGGTTTATGAGTTTGACATACAAACAAGTCAACAATCCTTGGAATGGAGGGGAAAAAATTGATCCGAAAACAAAAAAGAATGGAATCTGTTTTCATTCGATCGAAGAGTTAAAACAAAATTACCTGAAGGAGCTGAATGCCATCCCAAAAAGTGCTTATGAAAAGTGTTTCAAGGACTGGATAAGTATATCTGGTGGGGATTACTTTGGAGGTGAAAAAATTAATCTTTTTGAATAATTTAATATTTTTTTTTTTTTTTTTTTTTATTTTATTATATTTTGTTTTATTTGCAATTTGCCAGTACTCTGTTGCCACAATATATCGGGGGACTAAGCCGAATTAATAAATCTCACAGATTGACCAATATATTTCGCTTTAAAAATCGGTTGCCCGAAACCGGCGTAGAACCATTATTTATCATTATTTATTAAGCAAAGTTCTTCAGAATGCTCCGTAGAACATCTCTCGCAAGCATGGGCGGCTCTAATGTATATAACTTCATATCCATACAGTAAATAATATTTTTAAATTTTTTATTTCTTTACCTTCATAATGCCCAATTAAGCCTCGAGCTCCTGCTCACTCGCAAAAATTTAACAGCAAAAGCAGACAAATCTTCAAACTGTGGCATGCCACAAACAATATTTTAGAGCCAGCTGGTAGAAAAAAACACTTAATCCATAGCGAAAGCTAATATTTGACAACTAAACTTGGCAAGGCAGAAGAGCGAGCCTGAGATCGGGAGAGCGGTTGCAAATCTGCAACTGATGAACTGCAGACAACCATTAGCCGCTTGGTTGGCGAGCGGCAGCTGTGGCAGCATTTTTTCTACAGACGCCCAAACGAAATAGCTAAGCTGCAGACAATTTTGTTAAGCTGGACAAATCCGCTTGAATGCGCAACAACGCTGGCGACCAGACGCTCGGCCCACACATATATCACTATGCATGAATGTATGAATGGATTTGAGTGCACATATGTGTGTGACATATGTCTGCGTGTGTGTGTGTGGAGGTATGTGTCTCTCAAGCGGATTTAATGAAACGTGGCACACGAAACACTCAAATACTTGTGAGCTCGGAGGTAGACTCGGACTCATACTGTGAATGTGTGTTAGTCGGTTTGTAAGAGCATTTGTTTATGTGTATGTGTATTCATACGTATGGGGGTATTTTTTGTGCCTTAAAAAACCATAATCGTATATATAATAAATTAGAGATGAGTTGTGAAGAGTTAAACGCATATGTGGTGATAGATACTCGCATTGTCGGTCTGCTAGTGGCAGTTTCACGCACACATTCACATACTCATACTCACTTAAACATATATGTATATGTACATAAAAAGCTCGCTTTGAGCATTCACCACGCTTGAGCAATGCGCATTAAGCACTAAGCAACCTGATGGACTAAATTAAAACCTAATAAAGTTGCTTATCACCACACCGTAACCTGGGATTTTACTTTGTATGACAGCAAGAAAATTTTGCAAAAAATATGTTTCGTAAATTTTTTGATTCATCCTTCCATTTTGCATACGCTTAGGCGCTTGAGCGCTTGTAGCATAATTCTTTTGCGGCTTATATTTTTTGGGAAGCATTTGACTAAGCGTTTTAGTTAGCTGCGGTTGTGGTGTGAGTGTTTCCAACTGACTTTGTATTTAGATTTTTTGTAGCTTTTTGATTTTTATACCCTGAACAGCTTACAGTTAGAAGGAAATGCCTGAGACTCTATAAAGTCGTCGTCTCTCGCTTTGGCTGTATATATGCGAATCGGTGCCTGAGATTTCAAGATATCGATTTGATATTTAGTTCAGCTCTTTTTCTTCAGAAGTAGCAACTGATTTGTCGAAGCTGCCCATATCTGACTACTGTAAGATATAGCTATCATATAAACGAACCAACAAACATCGAGTCCTTGTATGGAAAACTTTTTTATTTTAAAAAGTATCTTCAAGAAATTTGTTCCTGAGTTATTGCCTACTTCAATAGTATAAGCTGCGAAGAAATTTTTTTGATCGGTTCACTATAGCATATAGCTGCCATACAAACTGATCAATGCACATATAGTTTTTATATGGAAAACTTTTCCATTTTACAAGATATCTGCTCAAAATTCGACATATATGATTGCTCAAAGCAATGGTACCATATCCCGAAAAATTATGCAGATCGGGCAAATATAGCATATAGCTGTCATAGAAACTGAGCGTTCTAAATTAAGATAAATTTCTTTTTATTCGCTTTTAAGCTATAAGGAGTACACCTATGAAGGGTATAATGGCTTCGGTACAGCTGCTCTTTCATATCTTTATGTTTTTATATTTTTGTTGTACTTATTTTTGACCGCTGACTGCTGACTGTGTGTGACCACAAATGATAAACGCCTAAACATAAATCAAAAAAGTTATTTGAGATTTGTTTGCGCAAAATGTAAATGCTAATCTGCGGTCAGACAAAAGAATGCATAGATAAGGTAGGATAAAAGAGAGAAGTTCAAAAAAGGGAAAAGAGACAATTGTGCGCCTGTATGTATGCAAGTAAGTTGTATTAAGGCCCCAAAATCAAAAAAGGCACTAAACAATAGCGAGTGAAACCGTTACAATATTTGCTAGGCAAAAATAAGTACAACAGTAACAAAAAAAAATTAACAACAACAACAGTAACTACTACCACGAAATTTACTTCCACGCAGCTTCTATCTATTGTTTCATTTACCGCTACATATTCCTGTGTTGTGTGTGTGCGCGTGAGTTTTGGCCAGTCCGGGGTATCGCTCAGAGCATCAACAGCTGTGTTTTCCTTGCTGGCAGCATATTTTTGTTAATTAACTTGCAATTAAATCTACATTAGCTGCTCATTTGTTAAACTATTTGAAGTTGTAGTGGTGCGCAACAAATTTGTCTAACGGCATTCTCGCTTATTAATGAGCACAAATACACTGCGCAGCTCATAACGGTAAATATACATGATGATTACGTGGTAAGTTAAAGTGTCGAATTTTGTTAGCAAATTAGAAAGTTAATTGTGGCAAATTGAAAAGGAAAGCGTGAGGCAAGCAGTTAGCTTAAACACATAATTAAATATTCATAAAATATGAAAAATATTGTTTTTGGAAAGAACTGTAGATGTAAAAGGTAAGATTTTAGTATATCATTGAATGAATTTTGAGTTAATGATGCCCGTGAGAAATTTGATCAAAATTGTAAATAATTAATGAAAAACAGCTCTCAAAAAAGTGTAGCATACATTTCAGCGCGCAGTTAATAAGGCTTGTTGATCAATAACAGTAAAAACAATAATATTTTCATGCTGAAGCAGAAAAACATAGTTAATTAAATTTTTACTTGCGATGAAATGAGAAGTTACAAGTTAAGTAGTCTCATTTTCAAACCTTTTTCTATTCAAGTAGGTCCAAAAAATTTTCAAAAACCCATATAGCGTTTAGTTATGGTTCTAAGGTCTCAAGTAGTTGGTGCTCTAATGGTATATCTTTATCACACTACGCTTCCTTGTCATTTTATGGACTTGAAAGGAAATTTTCAGTTTTTTATTGAAGTTTTTTACAACAACTTAGCTACCCACGAACTTGACAGAAACACTCTTGTATGTTTTGTTAGACAAAAATAACGATATGCTACTAAAGTTGAATGTTTCCACATTTCAATACAACGAAAATCTGGAAATAATGTAATTTTTCCCTCTTTAGTCCGCAAACTGGTGCGTGACTTCGCTAAGATAGAAATTAAGTGATTATAATGATAAAATAGTGGACGTTTGTCAATAAAGATGAATGTTTCCACGCTTTAATATAAGAAAAAAATAGAAATAAAATAATTTTTCCCTACTTAGTCTAAAAAATGGTGCGTGACTTCGCTAAAAGAGAAACAAAGTGAACGTTTATGAGAAAATAGTTGACGTTTGCTAATAAAGACGAATGTTTTCACGCTTTAATACAACAAAACACTAGGAAAAAAAATTATTTTTCTCTACTTAGTCTAAAAAAAGGTGCGTGACTTGGCTAAAGTGAAAACAAAGCGACATGCTAAGATAAAAAAATTATTTACGGGTTGTAATTTTTATCAACTTGTTGACAATTGAAGGATTTTTCTGTCTAGGATATTTTAATATTATTTTTTACCTCGAATTTTGGATTATTCGGTAAATGTCTTCGCTAAAGGAATACTCAAATTTTGTACTAACATAGTTAAATATTATAAAGTTTTTATATAGTAAAATTCTAAACAATTTCATAAAAAAAAAGAAATTCGTTTAAGCATAATAATTTTAAGCCGAAACGACATCTTAAAAGATTGAATGAATATACGTATGTACTTATATAAGGGGTATGACTTTGCTAACGTTTTGTAGTTACATTTTTATTTTTCAACCCTAAACCATATGCTGAGTCTGTAAATCAGATACTGTCACTTACTCATCCTAAAAATTTTAATTTCATTAATTTGCTTTCTACTTGATTTTGGAATTTTATTATAAGGTATGCGACTTCGATAAAAGGACAGTTTGGCTTTCCAGGTTTTACAAGTATAAACTGTTATTGATATTGAAGTGCTTGAGATGAGTCGGTTAACTATTTACTTGATTCTTTTAAACAATCGAGTTCTAATTAAATTTTTGAGATAACTTGTTAACTATATGGTATGTGCCTTCGCTGAAAATAACGCCTAAATGTAGACCATATTTTTTAAATTATACTTCAAGAGTAATGACATAAATTAAAAACAAAAATCCCCCGAATTGGTTTCAAAGATAAATGCACACAGGTGTACATGCTAAAAGTACAAAAAAAATTTGGCTGCAACTGACATGGGTTTTGTTCTCCTTTATACTTGAACGGCTTTAACCTGATTTCTGAATAATGGAAAAACTAATAACAATCAAAGCGATGAAACGAAATAAAATCGTAAAAGGCAAGCAGATAGCAAACGAGCTGCTGAACATGAAAAGTATGCAAGGCGAGATTTTAATTAAAATATGAAACCAACACCAGCACACACATTTTCCACCTAAAATACAACAATAGATGCGCGTGTATGTGTGTGTGTGTGCAAGCGGGCGCTTCTCCTTAATTTCACAATAGTATTACCGAAGGGCTTTTGTTTTGATATCTTTTTTGCAGCTTGCAACTGACAAATGTGGCAGCGATAGGGTGGCCACATTTAATGCGCTGCATGCGGCTGCAAATCAGTTCCAACATAAATGAAAATGAAAAAAGCACGACGCTACCCAGGAGAGTACACACACACACATAAAGACACACGCTTGAATGCTTGCAAATGAATTCCCATAGGCTATGAATCAGCGCTCGACATTGTTGTAAGATTTCAACGCAGATTTTCATTATTAAATTTTTATGCTTCCGTTCACACATCGCCGAGCCCCCAACCAAAGCTGTGGGTTTACCGCAGCTAAGGATAAGAGACAGCTGAACTGAGAGATGCGAGAAGAGATAGAGTTGATAAATATTCATTTTATTGAAATTGAAATGAACATGCCACAGGGTGATTGAGGCATATACGCATTCATTGGAAAAAAACTTTACAAAATGTAAGGTAAATTTTAATTTATTATACAAAAATATCATAAAAAAAGAAAAGAAACAATAATATGAATTTTTCTTGCCTTTGAAGAAATAATAAAGAGGGAAAAATTGATAAAATTAGTTAACAAATAAAAAGCTTTTGTACAAAAATAAAGCACATTAAATAAAAAGATATGAAAAAAATAATTTTAAAAGGGCATATGAAATATATGATAATCCCGAATATAAAAAAAAAAAAATATTTAAAAATATTTTCCAGTTTTTCGTCATGAATTTGAAGGGAAAAATAACAATAAAAAATAATTGCCATAACTATAAGAACTGAAGCAAATATTTAATAAAGAATAAAACTAAAAATAGTGAAATATTTTTTTTTTAATTAAAAAAAATATATATAAAAATAAAAAAATTAAAACGCAATGAAAAAAATGTAAATAAAATTTAATAAAACATAATGTTTTTTCTTTTAATATTAAAGACAAAATATTGACTAGAATTAAAAAAATTAAAACATAATGCAAATAATGTGAAAATTAAAAAAAAAAAATTAAAATATTTAAAGCAAAAATATATTTAAAAAAAATATTTACAAAAATTTAAATGACTTGAAATAATGTTGGAAGTAAACAAAAGTTATTCGAAAAACTAAATAAATATAAAAATAAATTATTAAAAAATATTTTAAAAATATTAGAAAAAAAAAATAAATAAAATAAATAAAAGTAATTTAATATATAACAAAAAAAAAAAACAAATTATTAATAAATATTAGAAGAAATAAATGATTCCATATAGTATGTGAAGAAAAAATAAAATAAATGTTATATTTTAAAAGAAAAAAGCATTTAAAAAGCAAAAATACTAATACAGCGAAATAAAAATGAAAGAAAAGGTAATAAAAAAATAAATGCAATAATAAATTTAAATAATATAAAAATAAGAATATTTTCTGCATTTAAAAAAATGTGTTAATATAATAACGGTAACGAAAAATTATAAAAAATATTAAAAAATATATTAAATTATTTTTAATAATAATAAAAAAAATAGTAAACACATAAAAAAAATAAATAAATAAATAAGAGTAAAAAAAAGTAAGTAAAAAAATATTAAAAAATATTTTTAAAATTTTTGACGAAAAACCCATAGTAATGAAATACAAATAAGTAAGAATAATAAATTTAAAATAATATATAACATATAAAATAAAATTTAGTTACTAGGAGTTAAAGAAATATAAATTTAAAAATTAATATTTTTTCCATTATTCTTAAAAAAAATTATTATTATTACTAATTTAAAAAGTTTTTAAAAAAACATTTAAAAAATAAAAATTAAATAAGTAAAAATAGAAACATATTTTAAAATTGTGATTGAGGAAAAAAAAATTAAAGTAAAAGAAAAAAAATTAATAAACTAAAATAAAAATAGAATAATAAAATAAACTTAAACAAATAGAGTTAAAAAAAAAAATAAATAAAAAAAAAAAAATATTTCTTTTTTAAATTATTATTTTAAAAAATGTCCATGTTACACCGACGTACTTATGAATATTTGCATTTCCCGCATTTTATTTCTTCATCCATCATTTCTTCTGTCGCTTAAAAGGAGCGCGTAACACAAAAGTGCGACTTCCCCCATTTCCATATGCTCAATTTGCGAAATTCAATTAAGCGCACACACAGTCTTTCACACGCGTACACATGCATAACCTGTTAATGCTTTGTTTTTGCGCCTCAACTTACTTATCAGCCGCTTTGCTGTTACTTTTTACTTTTTGGCATTACACTCTGCCTTGGCAGTTATCAGCATTCGCTCGTTTGCGGCTTCAAATGAAGCTGTATATTGGCTGATTGTTATTTTTTCTTCTCCCACTCCCATTACTACTTTATTTTTTATCATCGTCTTGCTGTTGCATATTTCATGCGGCGCACACATTTATTTCGAATACTTTTCAATTCATTTCATTTCGATTTTGATTCGTTTATAAGCAGCTCGAGCGCAGATGCTATTGTTTTTTAATTTTGACTTGTTTTCATTGGTACTTTTGTTGGAATTTTGTCCGGGGAATTAACTCATTAAAGGCAAAAGTGCACTACTGTTGCTTCGTTTTGAGGGTTGAAGTGCTTTGAAGTGCAAAATAATAAAGTTCGTGTTGGATTAAGCTAGGTTTCGTTTGAGAAATGACCTTCCTCACTTTGAAATTCAAGTTTTTGAAGGTAAAAGTTCTTGAAGATGAAAATAAAAAAAGTAAACCTTTGTCTATGAAATGCGCCCTAGGCCCGTCATGAATCAGCTAAAACGCCAAATTTGACAAGAAACTTAAAAATAATTTCCTTATATGACTAGAGTATCGAAAGCAAAGATATTTCGGGTAAAGCTTCGTTTTGCCCTTAGACGGGGAATCTAGGAATCAAAAGTGATGATAAAAAACTCGTTAGATATCAGATAACTTAGATGTTGATGTTCAAATGAAATTTTTTCTGCCTAGCTGAAGGCTTCTTATAGACACTATCTATATTCAGAGTCTGTACACTTGATAGTTTTCTAGTTAGAGATAGACATTTCTTATTTGAAGCACTATGAGTATATCTCTGTAAAATCTATTCACTACAGTAGTCAGTATTTCACTGATTGCTTGGCACCAAGTGATTACCAACTGTTCCTGTTTTTAGAGAATGAATTTGTTGATGAAAAAATCGCCTCTAGAGAAGCTAGTGAAAATCGACTGTCCCAGTTTTGTCTCAATAAGGCCAGCGGCCTTGCGAAAAAACTTTGAAAATAGCATAGATAAGGCATAATTGTTTCGGCAGCAGATTGATAGATTATTTCGATTTGATTTAAGTTGAGAAAAAACCTGCGGAGCTTCTATAAAATATGTATGTATATAAATGATCAGCATGATGAGTTGAGCCGATTTAGCCAAGTCCGTCCATATGTTCGTTTGTATGTATACATGCAAATGAGATATCGGTTTCAAAATTTGCACACGCCCATTTCCTTCAAAGGAGCTGCTCATTTGTCGAAATCGCCGAAATCGGATCAATATATGATATAGCTGCCATACAAACTGAAAGCTCGAAATAAAGTGTTCGTATGGAAAACTTTTTCCTTTGACTAGATATCTTCATGAAATTTCACAGGAGATTTTAACGAAGACAGCAGTGCAATTTTTGTTAGAATCGTTCAGATCGCATCACAATAGCTTATAGCTACCCTATATACTAACCGTTCAATATCAAGATAAAGGTATTTTATACCATTTGAAGCTGTAAAAGCTATTATGACGTCGATGCCACCGAAGTTAGTGTGTGCTAATCATTTAGCATATTTATGGTTAAAATACTATGGTTTAACTAACTTTAATAAAATTGTACTTGGTGTTACGGTGCGTATGAGTAATGTGTTGAATAAATTTACTAATTCTTATGTGTGTTAGCCAAGTGCGGATATCAGTACTTATTTAACTATTTTTCAACAAATATATAGAAACTCAAACTAGCAAACTAAGCTATACAGAAAAAAAGGGGGGTGGGCGTTAAATCCCTAAATTCGATTGCTAATCAAAAAATTAAATTTTTTCAAATTTGCTTTGATAATATTTTTTTTAATTTTTTAATCCTTCTAATTGTTTCAACGATTTTTTTTTTTTAAGTTTTGGAATATTTCCTTTTTTGGCATTCTTTTTTATAGGTTTGTATGCACTTGCAGCCAACTTAATTGCGCACTAATTAAAATTCCTTTTGTGTGCCAGCAACGAAAGCATTACCAAAAAAAAAAAAAAACAACAAAGTAAATACACGCACACAACGAAATAATTTGTTTGTATGCAAACAATGAACTGAAGTGCAAGTATGTTATATTAAATTCCTTTGCAAACAGACGCATACTGGTGTGTGTGTGTGCGTTTATAATTCACAGTTGCGGATAAATTAAAAATTTAATTTACACGCGCGAAAATGGCAAACAGAAACACACACAGACATGCGAAATGCGCGCAGCAAACACTGCTGCAAATTATATACTTGGTGTGTGACTGCATGCATGTTGAGGCATTAAGACCCTGCAGGAATGGAGTGGAAAGTTGCGAATTAAAAAAAAAAAAAAAAAATATTTGTATCGATTTTTATACTCGTAAACTGTATAAATAATAAATGATATGAATCATAAAAAAATAAATATAAAAAAAGTTAAATTATATGAATTAAAAAGAATTATTTTGTCCCAAAAATTTGTTTTCGGCAGCCTGCACATAACATCTTTTTTTTAATATTGTGGTTTAAACTTGCTAGAGTGAGTATTAAAGAACATTTTTTACTGTAAAAAAAAATTTTAAAAGTGAATAATATTTTTTGTGAAATAAATATTTCACTTAAAAACAAAAAAAAAAAAGAAAACAAAAAAAATTAAATTATAAAAAACTATTTGAAAATTAAAAATATATAATTAAATAAAAAAAAATTGAAAAATTAAAAATTTGTAATTAAATAAAAAAAAAATATTGAAGAATTAAAAATACGCCATTAAAAAAAAAATATTGAAAAATTAAAAATAATTTAAATAAAATAATTACAAAAAAGTTTTTCTAAATTAAAAACAAAACAAATTATTTGAAAATTAGAAATAATTAAATTAAAAAAAACATTAATTGAAAATTATAAATAATTTTTTTTGTGAGATGAAAATTCCGCTCACAATATGATTAAAAAAATTAAAAAAAGAAATATTAAAATTTTTATTTATTTATTAACTTTTTTCTAAAATGAAAATTCTACGGGATTTACTATAATATATTCAATATATATATTTTTTTCACTTCAAAAGATGTAAATAGCTTTGTATGCTTAATATGTATATTGAAAAATTTTCTCGCAAAATCACCAAATTTTCCTACAGGGCATGCACATACAGCTATCTATTTTGCTTTATTGTTACTACTGTGGCTGCAATTAAATTTGTAATACGTCCATATCACACCCCTTTAAACTTGCTTAACTGTATTTTGTGTATTTCATGGCACATAATGAAGGAAGCAAAAAACTTTGTAAAGTAAGAATTTTTGTAAATAATTTAATTAAAATGGACAAAAGATATAAAATAAATAAAATAAATACATACATATATATATACAAATACAAATATGTATATACGAAGAAACGACGTTAATTTCTGCTGTAGCGAAGCAGGAGTATTGTTCACAAATAAAAAGCTTCCATAAAAGAACCCAATTTCGATCGGTCAGTTTGTATGGCAGCCATATAATGCAGCTGTCTGGTGTAGAAAATTTTTTAAAAATTTTAATATCGTCTTTGACAAGAATCCATTCATGAATTCCGTGAACATATCTCGTGAATTAAAAAAGTTTTCCATACAAGGACTTGATTTTGATTTATTAATTTATATGGCAGCTATATGCTACAGTGGTCCGATTCGGAAAATTTCTGCTAGTATTATAGCGTTGGCTTTGATAATAACCTACGCCAAATTTCATGAAGATGCCATGTGAAATAGAAAAGTTTTCCATATCAGAACTTATTCTTATCGCTCATATCGTATGACAGCTATGTGCTATAAGCGACCGATATCGGCATTGCAGACAAATAATCAGCTCCTTAAAGGGAAAAGAACGTTCAAGATATCTGACTAAAAAACTGAAGGACTGGCTCGCATTTATACAGACATATATTTAGCTTTGGAATGCGTTTTTGAGAAGACTTCAAGGCATTTAAGCAAGCATACTATATATTGCAAAGTGTGGCTCCTCGGGAAAGTAAAGCGCCACAATAACAACAGTAAACCTTAGAGAAAATATCAATCGAAAAAAAGTTTATTTATAAAACATATACGTCTTTCTGCAGGACTTTCTATTTGAAAATTACATCCAAGACAAGTACCATGAATGGGTGTAAAACTCGGCTAAGTATTTTTCAAGTTTAACATAAATCATGTGCTAACATTTTGTGGATGCCTTTGAAATATTTTGGAAGTTATATTAGAGATCTGTCATATTTTTTAACATTGAAACTCTGCTTGAAACACCCACCTGAAATATTGTGAGCTGTGTCCAGCTTCATTTCAGTTTTAATTTCACTTATAAGTGAGCTCGAACATGAAGTTCAATGGCAAAAATTTTACTATGAAATATTTTTGAAAATTAATGGTCTAATTTTTGAGTGAAAATATGAATTTTGGTTGACTTGAGCCGGAAAAAATAATATTATTTTAGCTTTTTTATAAAATTTACTTATTTTACAATTTTTGTATCTTTCCTCTATTAATTTTTTTTTTAAATATATATGTGCTAATAATCATCAGCAAAATTATATATCTACAGCATTTAAGCCTCTTCTTCAAATATGTATATAAATATTTATTAGTAGTACCATACATCCTCCAGTAGTTTCGATAATTGCCAACCTCGTTTTTTGTGGTTAAGTCGAATCAACCACTTGGTTGATGACTATGGTTAGCGCGGCTTCACTCCACAACACATTTGGCCAATTAATTTTCCTTCATACTTATTTTTTGGTATCGTATTTATGTATTTGTGTGCTTACATTTTCATTTTCCCGCTGCCATTTGTCATTTTCTGCGGCTGAGCTTGTGTAAGCCTAATTAATTTGGCCGTCGGTCAGTGCTAATAACCGATGATTGCAATTAAATTGTTGTCAAATGTCGCCAGCAGGAAGGATAGTGTCAGCGCCAAAACAACAACAGCAATAACAAATATTTATGATTTTTGAAAAATAATTACAAATTTGGTAATTTATTTTAAATTAGTATTTGGAGTGGAAGCATCAACCAAATTTTTGATTCAATAAAAACTATAATTGAATTGAGTTTTAACGTAAATTCCGTTTTTGTTAATGAAACAAGTATGTTTAAGATTAAAAATTGTGTAAATACTTCAAAAGTGGTTTATTTGAATTAAAGCGCGAGCTTTCATGAAAGCTCACAGCAATATATTGCGCTTATTTATATTAAAGTTAGACATTCACAAGAACTCATTGAAATCTTTCATAAAATCTCATATAATTATATTGGGTTAATTAAAAGCCCGAGCTTTCACGAAAGCTCAGAGCAATATATGGCGTTAATTTAAATTTATGTCAAAGCTTTCACCAGAATTCATAGTAAACTTTTTTGAAGTCTGTTAACTTTAATTTGGGTAAACTTAAAATGCGAGCTTTCATGAAAGCTCTGAGCAATATATTGCGCTACTTTATATTTATGTTGGAGCTTTCTCGAAAACTCATTGAAGTCTTTCATAAAATTTCATACCTTTATATCGGTTTAACTTAAAATGAAAATTGAGCTTTCTTAAAAGCTCGCAGAAATCTTCCAGGAAAGCTTATATCGTGATATTTTTTTCTCATTTAAATTTAAGCTAAAGCTCGTGGAAATCTGTTATATAAACTATTACTATTATATTAGGTTATCTGAAATTAAAAATAGAGCTTTCACAAAAGCACACATTAGAGGAAAAAAAATCATATATGGATGAGAGAACCTTCCTCAATAAGTAAAATATTATTTTTGGAATTTCTTATGGTTACATCTTTGCCACTATTTCTAGTAATCAAAAGCTTTCACAAAAGCTTTCACACTTCCACCACAAAAGCTTATAGAATTTTTTCTTATATCGTCATATTTTGTTCAATTAAATAACAAATGAAGTTTTAATAAAAGCTGTCAAGAAAGCTGTCACAATTGTATTAAATTAAAAATTGAGCTTTCACAAAAGCTCACATTTGAGAAAAAATATTCATATATGGTTGAGTGAAGCTTCATGCTTCATCAATGTAAAGTAAAATATTATTTTATGTATTTTATTATAGTTGCATCTCTACCACTATTTCTAGAAATCAAAAGCTTTCACACTTCTATCACTTTCACTTCATTTCCCTCCCCACCCGAATACATATAATGAAATAAGCCGAAAAGTATGCCAAAAGCTGCTAAATGATAATTCGCAAAGCTTTCACCCATCTGTCTGTCAAAGTCGTATTCAAACTATATTCCGGTACTTCCCACTACTTAAGCTTAAGTTCGTATCCATTTATTGATCTTTCAGTTTTACTGTGACTGCATTAGCGTTCACATTTCAATAACCTTCAGTGGATAGCTGTCGATGTGTGAAAAGCTTACATGCATTACACTTCCACGATAATCCTCACATTAAGTTAATGCCATGTTCCTGTCAACGCGTCGCTGTCAGTGATTATGAAAGCAGTCAAGCTATTAACGCTTTTAGACTCGAAAGCTCACGTGTGCAGCTTAGTGCAGATAATGCTTCTTGGAAGTAGTACACTGAAAGTGTGAGCAAGTGCGAGAAAATTGCTTGATTTAACAGTAAGAGTGCATTTTGGGTAAGGGCCAAATCTCGTTCTATGTTTCAAAGATGAGCTGTTATGTCATACAGAAGACTTGAGTTCTACTAAGTATAGGATTTAAAAAAAGCAGTGTAAGCATATGTAGCAAAGTAATCGTCTGGTTTCTAAATAACTCGATTTTTCATTTGAAGAGAATAAAATTTGGCATGAGTTGTTTTCCAAAGCAATTGCTAATTTCCACAGAAATTGTTCTAATCGGATCACAGTAGCATATAGCTCCCATACAAAATGAACGATCGAAATCAAGTGATTGTATATAAAACTTTTTCATTTGACGAGATATCTTCATGAAATTTGGCACCGAATTTTGGCTGCAACAGAAATGCGATCTCCGAAGAAATTTTTCAGATCGGATCACTTTAGCTTATAGCTGCCATACAAACTGAACGATCAAAATCCAGTCCTTGTGTGGAAAATTTATAAATAATAAAAAAAATAATATTTATTTATTTATTTATAATTAGTCATAAAATTATCCGAAAACAAGAATTTCTTAATTTAAGCTAATTACAATTATATCAAGTGTCCGCATAATAAAATTTCCATGAAAATGTTCCTTTGGGAGCCAGTGCTCATAATTTCATTTTATTACTAAATGTAAGCTTTTAACACAGAAATATTTCAGCAGCATTTAATTCGCCATTTTGCAACCTAATTTACTTCCTCTCTTTAAATTTGCAAAGACGAAGCACCTGCAACTATCTCTTCCTCTTTGCTTCAACTCAGCCACACACATACAGAGCACATTTGTAGTTGCACTAATAAAATACTTCCGTTTGCGGCAGCTGCACACTTTTTCGCGCAAATAAAATCGCATTTGGCTCAAATTAGCCTGTTATGCTAACAAAACTAGCCGAAAGTGGAAAATATTCAGCTGCGCGACTTGTGTTTGCCATTAAATATGAATAATTTCGAGTTGCGCGTTGCTCATACGCCGTGTCGGCCGTCACTACAGCCTTGCTTGCTGCACACAGCGCGGAGTGAGCGCAGCTTTACTTAAGAACTCGAACTAGTACTCGATGGCAAATGCAAAGTTTAACTGTGTCATGTAAATATGTATATTTATCCCTGCCCCCTGCGCTCTCTTCTTTTCACTTGCTGTGAGTGGGCAATCATTTCGGCAAGTTAGGAAAAAGCATTGCTGCCTTGTCGACTGTGGCGGAAATGCTTTGGCAGCATGAGCAGATAAATTATGCAAAGTGGCACGTCGAGTTCATATTTCAGCGAAATTCACTTAACTCACTCGTTGCCTGCCCGCCCTTTTGTGTGTTTTTATAGACTACTCTTATTGCTTGCTTGCCAAGACGGTGTGGAGATGTGCCATACAGCAAGAAAGTCCTAATATCTGTTGCACTGACTCAGCTCTGTGCGTTTTTATGTATTTGCATAAATGTTGAAATTTATTTTTTTTTTTTGTTTTTGGAATTTACATACTTTTTGCAAGTGCTTAGCTTGTGGCCGCTTCGATTGCCAAGAGCTACAGAATTTATATACTTTATTATGAGCTACTTTACTGTAATTCATAGTCCCTCTGTGCAAACAGCCAAACTATATGTTGCCAAAAATTAGTATATCCAATATACATATATATATTTTTCATATGGCATCTGGGAATATTGAATTTGAGTGATTTTTAATGGTGATGATTGTCTTTTAATTTAATGAAATGATTTATTAACAAATATTTTCGGTCACATTTATGCCTATGACAAGTTACCGTTTAAGTAAATTCCTTAGAAAGAACTAATATCTCAGTTTACACAAAAAAAATTTGTAAGTGTTTCTATTTATTTGTCTTCCTACTGTAACATAAAAAGCTAGAAATTTTTTTAGTCTCCTTTAGACTCATTAAAATGCTTATGACGAACCAATCTTACAATTTCCATTAAAATAAAATCAGGTGTTTCTATTAATATTGCGCGCTACTGTATCCTAAAAAACCAGAATTTTTTCGGTTCCGATAGACTTTCAAAATATTTTGAAATAATAAATAATTCAATTAGTAAATGAAATTAAAGTGTGCCTATTAATATGGCGCACTACTGTACCAGAAGAAACTAAAACCTGTTTTTGTTTCCCAGTAGTCATACTAAAATGCTAAAGAAGAAAAATTTCAACATGTATTTAATGAAATTAAGGTGTTTCTAATTATTTGCTTAATACTGTGCCATACAAAACTGGAACATGTTTTTTGTGGGTTTTCCGATATATTTTCTACAAATTCTCAATGAGCAAAAATATTTAAGTAAATTTAGACTAAAATAAATTGAAAAAGTGTATATATTAATATGGCATACTACTGTAACATGAAAGAAGTAGTGTTTTTATAATGCGATATGCAAAGGTATTTGAAAAAATACAAAATTAAACTAAAACTAGATAGTTTTTCTACGGATCTATAAATGTGGCTGGTACTGTAGTTTTCAAAATTTTTTCACAAAAATGTATTAAAAAAACTGAAATGTTTAGATGTTTCGATGTATTTTTAATTAAAAATGATTTATATAAATATATTTCCATAACAGTGGCGAATTACTGTATTTAGTCTGAAATAATATTTTTTTTAAATATTTTCAAAACCTCTATAATTGCAGTAAACAAGTTTTTTTTCGAAATTGAATGGTTGAGGCAACTATAAAGACTTTGAAAAGTTGACATGAAATGTGATATTAATTTGAACGTAACTATTAATATGTTGGCAAACTGTAGTTGCTTAGCAAAATCCAAATTCATCTCTACTTGAAAGCCAATTGACTGTGCTTTCGATTAAACTAATCAAAAAATTTAAGAAAAACTTAATTTTTTAATGTTCTTGTTAACTTGGCCGTGTACTGTATATAACAAATTAAATTTTTTTCTTCCTAATAAATTATTAAATTTTAGACATTTTATATGAAATTTAATTTTAAAAAAGTTTTGCCTTTTGTTAATATTAATATGACCAGGTACTGTATTTTGATCAAAAAAATGCTAGAAAAACAGTTTGTGAAACACATGTTATTTTTCTTTTGAATTGAAGACTCTGTTTTAAAAAGATTTCAAAAATTGTACGTGTTACTATTATTATGACAAGGTACTGTGCTATCAGCAAATTTAATTTCAGGCTTACTAATATATGGTACTTCGTTCGTAAACCAAAATATTATGTTTTTATGACTAATGTAAATATATTTTGGAAAAAAAATTTTAATGTAAAAAATAATAATAAAAACAAACAAAATTTTTTAACGTGCCTATCATATCACTATCAAAAAATGCCGCATTTTTTACTAAAAACTGCCTTCATAAACATAAAAAATTATTTTCGTTTCCATTAATGTGCCCACATACTGCACTTCTCACAAACTACCGAAACCTACCATTTACTCTTCACATTCATAACTAAAAATTTTTCAAGCGGAAGCGTTCACCTACCGTTATTGCCGGTTAACGTGGGCGGCAAGCACTGCTGCAGGAAGTCTTCTAGAAATAATATTTGCTCCAGCAAAAGAAAACTACAAGTATCTACCGAGTGGCACGCGAGGTGCATGCAACGTGCCAAAATATTTTGATAAGTTGCAATGCTATTTATTTTTGTGCTGCATGCCGCCCAGCACTTGCCACTCTAAGGTACTGCCACTCGCATTTTTATTGCCATAATAATAAGGGCACTCTTTCATAACGGTTTATGAATATTATGCTCTGCAGACAGGTAGTCGGTGAATAACGTCTAATAAAATGTGACAAACAGCAGCCGAATGAAATATGTGTTTGGTACTGCAAGTTGGCAGCTTTAAATGGGGAAATTTATTTCGGTAAATGTAAAGTAATGATTTAAACGATGTGCCATGAAATTTACGACATGAGATTTTGAGTTAATTTTCGTCGGTAGAGTTGAGTGGATTTGGCGGAAGTAGTAAGAATGGTAGTAAAAGTATTTCTTTAAAGATAATGATTGTAAGATTATGATGTAATTATGGTTTCACTTATAAATTTGTAACATGAACCTTTTTGGCTCTTAAATGTAGGCAACATATTATTTTCTGAGTCAAAGAGGCATTCCATAATCCTATTTAGCAATTAAGTAAGCTTTCAGATCCATAATTTAAAAAGAGAAGTTTTCAGAGAACCTTATTTAAATATACAAAATACTGGTCGCAGTCTATTATAGTTTTTACCCGTGCGCTAAAATGTAGACAACATGCTTGTTTAGCAACACAAGAAATACACCAGGTATGAACTAGTTCTGGGGTTTCTGAAAAATATATTATAACGATGGAAGATATGAAGTTAACAATTTAAAATAAGCTTGAATCCAGTAGATTTTTGAGTTAGTAACAAAACTTATTTTCCACATGCGCTAAAATGTAGGCAACGGTATTAAGACACTCTGGCGTTTATGATGACGCAGATACCGATTGACTAATTTGGGTTTATGGCTGACTTGTGATAAAAAATTCAATAAAATTTAAATAAATTTCAGATGTTTAAACTTAAAATGGATAACACTTTGTTTTTATTAAGATTTTTAGTCAACAACTCCTACTAAATCTCATTTTAGACCTCGAATTTTGACGAAAACCTGAAATTAAAACAAAAAACTGTAAAAACATTGCGTTGAAAGCAATTGGTGCAGGTTGATTTGCTTTTAAAGCGTTAGTTTTGGATATTTTTACTCCGCGCTGAAATGTAGGCAACGTTTATTTTTAAAAATTTCTTACATAACCAAGCACCAAATACTTTGTAATACAAAATATATATTTATTTTTACAATTAAATAAAATATTACTGAGTTGTGCTTAATTTTATATATGAATAAATGTAGCTAAATTTGTAGCATACTTTTCGGCGGCGTTAATTTTTTTTAGGACTACTTTCTTTCTTTGCACGCCATACCTATGCATATTGAAAAATGTTCAAGAAAATTGCCATTTTTAGTGATCACGTGACGTCATACCTTTCATTTAAACTTAGAACTCTTATATTTTCCCGTTATTCGCTGGAGGTTTTCGGTCTCGATTTAGTTCTCATTGAGTAGAAGTACGCATGAACGACCAAAGCATAGCCACGCGCCACAAAAACTTTTGCAATCGCATCGCAGTATAGCCATAACAACAATAGAATAGCAGAAATGCAAAGCTTGATATTTACAACAACAAAAATATCGATTTCGCTAAGAAAATTTTTCTATGCAAAAATGCGTTGAACATTCGCAAGAGAAAGCAACGGTACGCGCAATATGTTTGCAATGTTTTACATTGCTTGTTGTTGTTGCATTTTGTGGCTATAAATAACAATTTTCATTGTACACACTTTACTGTTATTTTTGTTTTTGTTGTTGGCATTGGAAAAGTTTGGTTTCATTGTTTGGCATTTTCATTAGGCGAAACTTTGTGTGGCCGCGGGAAAGCAACTGAACAGCAAAGCAACAACAGCAGTAAAAACAACAACGCCAACAACAACTGCAGCCGCAGTCGACGCAATGCGAATGCGGCGAAAAAAAGTTGGACGAAAAACAAATTGCCGCGATGGTAGTAAATTAAGTACGCCAGGCAACACTGCATATGCAGCTGTGTGAAAGAGCGAGAGAGCCAGAGTACGCGTGTGTTTGTGTGTGTGTGTTTAAGCAGGCAATAAAATAGAGAGCCACCGGCAAATGCCCCAAATAACATTGTGCTATGCGCAACAAAGCTGTAATAGTAATAGTAACAGCTGAAAACACCAACAACAAAAAGAACAACAACATTTGTTGCAGCAACAGCAACAACATTTGTGGCAATAACAGCAGCAAATTGGCAAATAAAAGCCGCCACCACGCTCCAGTGCGTTCACACGCGCCACACTCCACATAACGGCATGTCTGGCGCCACCTGTCGGCACATCGCCCATTCTATTTACCCACCAACTCTCCTTCAATCTCCCGCTGATTTGCCCTCCAACAGCTTGTAGTCAAATAATTAAGATACATTGTTTATGGTAATGAATGAAAAACAACAACAACAACAGCAAAGCCAATAGCAATAATACAAAAACCAAAGGTAAAAACAAATACAATAAACACTTTCGCATAAAAACAGTTTCGGTGCAAGTGCGTTCGTGTTAATTGTGAAGCTGATGAGTAGGTGTAAATTGTTATTGCTTTGCGCTCGTAAATTGCCGGAGTTTGGCATTTTGTGTTTTGTTATTATTGTTGTTGTTATGTTGTTATTTATGCGCATTGACACGTTTATACCTCAATTTTATGGCGTGTGAAATTCTTTTGTGTTGTTGGAACTGTGTGCGAATTTGCTTGAAAGTGTGTCTGTTTGTGCAACTTAATTGCCGAATTTGTTTGCCAAATTCACTATAACGGTTTTATTGCGTTTAAATGTCTGCTTGTAAATGCTGGAACTATTGCACTACGTTCAGTATCGAGATGTGTTGAGTGGGCAATGAGCACTGCAAATAATGTTGATGAATTCCATTGCATATAACTAAGGAGTCTCTTATTTTCCTCGTAGATTTTTTTGAAGACGTTCCTGAAGTTCCAGTTTTTCACTTAAAACCGAATATGAAATGTAAACAAACTTCCTTTAATTAATTTAAAGCCTGCCCATATAATTTTATTTTCTCATAGAAACATATATCTATATAGCAGGAGACTTTTTTCCTATAACAGAGTATATCTACAACTTTGAAAATGTGATATTCTCTTAGAAAATATTTCGCTCTGTCAAAAATGTCTGAACCCCTTTTCCATAAACACATTTATTTAAAAGTTATATCCAGTTAAACTCAAGCACCGAAAGACCTGAGCACTTATTCAAGTGATTCTACATAATTAGTTGCTCATCCGCCATGGTGACCTGTATGCATGCAGAAGTGAACGTTCAATTCTTTCTTAGACAAAAATTTAATATTATGTAGGCATTCGCAAAGAAAAAATCAACTTGCGAAATAACGGATACCCTTATATATATTTGTATAAAATATATACTATATCTCTGCAAAAAGCTCTTAATGTTGACTCCGAATTTCGTTAGTAAATTTAGATTACTTGGACTCGTTGTTGGACAGTATATCTTTTCATGATAAAATCACAAACCTTACTGAAGAGAAATGTCAATAGAGCAGGAAAAAATATGGCGCCCTTAGCTGTCGGTCTATTTTTGTAACGTCGCTAATGAAAAACTAGCTTTTATAAAGAGGAAAGTTTTGATTATTAGAATTGAAAAGGCTTCGACTACCTGTCTACCCACTTTCTGCTGAACAAAAGTTGTATTATATTTTCAAAAAAGTATTGGATTTTAACTAAAACTCCATAAGTTAACCCAAGGTGTAAGAAATTGACCAAACCAAAATTCTTTTATTCTTAGAGATTGGCCAATAAGGTAACCTAAGTGGTAAGAAAATTACCTAAGAAATGTCTTATATAGCATGAGCTGACAGTAGTCAGCCGCAATTCTTGCACCAGTTGAAGATTTGGGACAAAATTGCCTTATTTTGGAAATATAATAAGGTTTTATTCAAATAGCTATTTATTCCTTGATATTCTTTGCTGCTTTTGTGAATGGTATATACTTAAAATAAAATTTAATCGTGAAATCATCGACATTCTGTCTCATGAGAATCGTTCATCCACATCGAAAAAAGTTAAAAAAAAACAGTACTTGAAAATTGGCGTGTTGGCATCGGAGAGATAGCAAAAGATTTGAGCATCTACGAGTACCTTAGATTGACTCAACATATATTTGCTAAGATTTGAAAGACTCGCTTGAAAATGTATCTGAGTTCCCCACATAATCGTGCATCAACGGCGTCACAACTGGTGACAAGAAGTAGATTTATTAATATGTTGTATAATCTCTTCACCAATCTAGCTAATGGCGCCCAATAAATGAAGAAAAACCTGCAACCAAAATTTGTTGAAGGCACTGAATGTCATCGTAGCCGCGACTTAGAATAAGGCAGTGAAATTTGGATTAAAGTGGCATATGTGTATTATCTCAGGAACCTATTTATAAGACGATAATAAAGATTTTTAATTTTTGAAAAAATAATTTTCAGTCTGGGTTAAATTTGGTCATACGGAATATATTTTATTATGGCGAAAAGTTAAAATATGCGAACTCTCTCGCAGAATCTGAAAGTATGACAGCTTAAAGCAATTTTGTAAATTTTCTGGCTAGACCTACTAACTAAAGCTGCGGTAAAATATACCATTTAAACTTCAAAAAATTCACGTTCTTATATATTTTCGGAATTCTTTTCCAAATTATTTGTTTTTTTCATCTAGATTGTCACATTTACATTTATACAATATGCTTTATATCAGTTGCTAGCTAATAACAATTCAAATGTAGAACAGCTCAGAATTAGTTCAATATAAATATCTCTTATTCTCTTCCTTTCTCTGTCTCTTTTTCGCTTTTTGGCTTTTAAAGCCTAACAGCAATGCACAATTAGCTTTTCCTTTCTTGCTGCATATGCAAATTTCGTTCCAAATATTTAACTTGGCCGCCACAAGTGCCGGTGCTCCACGGCGTATGATTGACATTAAATCAAGACGAGCGCGTTTACTCAATTATACACACGCTCATGCCTTAACGCGCGCTAACACACTTTATTAGGCGCAATTTGCTACGGTGCTGAGTGAATTTATACAGCAAATAATCGTTAAAAGTTGCCAGTCGAGGCAAACCGAATTGGAATCGGCGAAAAACGCTGGCAATTTAACTTCGCCCTTGGATTTAGCGCTGCACCAACCCAACCATACCTGAATGAGTATGCATATACATATATGTGTCTATGGGTAAATATTTATCGACATATATGTTGTATGTGTGCTCATATGTGAGTGTGTGTGCAATTAAAGTGTGTGCGCTCTTGTGGCTTTTCGGTGAATGCGGCGCACGAACGGAAATTGCGGAATTTATATTCGCCAATTTGATGAAATCGACAGCACTGCGGCAGCTGCACTTGAATTTGTGTGTTTGTGTGTGAGGGAAATACGGTGAAATGGAATTACTTGTAAAACCGCTTGCGGTCGCATAACTAATTGCCTAAGTTGAGAGCAAAACTTAGAATGTGTGTGTTTGTGTGTGCTTTTGTATAGTCGAATATTCGAATATGTTAGTTTATGTGCCTCTATGTAAGTGCGTGTGTTTATAGCAAATGAAACTGTGCATAAATCTCGATTTGCCTGCAAATTTTTGTTTGCTTTCAGCCAATTTCGCTGTTGGTAATTGTGATTGAAATGTCCTCATTTATTTCCGCACTCAGCGCCATTAATTATGATCTGCACGCCGCGTGCAAAAGTGCGGCCGAGCGGCGAGCGGTCGTTTGCGGATGCATTAGTGGACAAATTGGTTTGGCCAAAGAAAGCAAAAAGCCGCCGCAGCCATAGGTTTTGCGTCCATTTTCGATTTTGCTGTAATTTTTTGGTTTTTGCATAGAATTTTTTGTTGTTGTTGTTCTATTATTATTGTTTCTGTGTTGTTTGTTTGTGCTTATTTTTATTGGAATTCTTTTTTGTTGTTTTTATTTTTTGTTTTTATATTTTTTGCCGTTTTTTAATTTATTTTTTTTTCTAAATTTTCTTTTTATTATTTTTGTTCTTGTATTTTTTTTTAATTTTTTTTTTTTGTTTTGCATTTACTACTTTCTGGTTCATATTATTTTTATTTGTTGTTGTTGTGTTGATGTTGTCACATTCTTTCACTGCCGCATACACAAATTTCTGTTCATGACATTGCACCGCACCGAATCGGCACAATAAATCACGTGATTAAAACTTTGTGCTGAATTTGTGGAAAAGTTCTGTTACGCAATCTTTGCAGTGCAATTTCAATCTAAGTTGGCGCCTTTCTAAGCAGCAAATAGTCCAAAGGGACTATTTATTGGGAGCAGTTAAAGCGAAAAAGATTTGAGAGACTGAGTTCCGGTGGCAAGAAGCTATTGATGAAAAATTTCAGGTTGGAAGTGAACTACGGATTAAAAACAAAATATTTCTGAACAAATTCGAGATATCTATATGCATTCCTTTTCTGTATGTTCTAATTACTACGGGTTTAAGGATCTTTCAAATTTAGTACTAAAAATTAGTACACATTTCAGTTGAGCTTTAATTTTTTTATTGATTTAGAACTAAATCTTATTAAAAATTTTAGGACAATTTTTAACACTGAATAAATTTAGTACTAAACATTAGTACACATTTCAGTTCAATTAAGTTATTTACTAGACTTAAATTTTTTTTAAAAATTAGTACACTTTGTAGTACGTTTTTTATTAACAAATAAATTTAGTACTAAAAACTAGTGCAAATTTTAGTACATTTTATATCAATAAATAAATTTAGTACTAAAAATTAGTACACATTTTAGTACGTTTTTTTATTAATAAATAAATTTAGTACTAAAAATTAGTACATATTTTAGTACAGTTTTAAATATTAAACAAATTTAGTGCTAAAAGTTAGCCTTTTATTATAAATTTATTTTAATAAATTGAGTACTAAACTACACTTTAATACATTAAATTATCAATTTAGTACTAAACTAGATTTTAATAATATATACTAATTGTTAAAAATTTAAATAAAGTTCAATAGTACAGTATTTAATATTGAATAAATTTATTATCAGAAAAAAACTTTTGTTGTCAAACACATAATGTAGAAATTCAGTAAAATTTCGCTTAGTACTAAAATATTTAGCATAAGCACCAAAAACAGGTTACTAAACGTTTTTTGTCATATGTTAATTGCTTAGGTTGCCTTTTATAATTCGAAATTTGACAACCCTAGATTGCCATCTGGCAACTCACGATTTTATCGTAAAGTTTAGACATACCTGCGCTATTTACGTTTTTTTACAGTAACTTAAAATATTCTTCTTGCCCAAAAAATGGCATTAAAGCTGAACATTTTGGTCTAATGAAATGTTAGCAAAATAAGATAGGGGTGCTTCAAAGCATGTCTATGACATCACGACAGTTTACTGTATGGGGGTTTCAAAATGATCCGAAACCAACAAAAGTTGTTCACACACGAAGCACTTCCAAGCAAATGGTTGTCTTGTTTTTTGGAAAGAACTGGACATGTCGCAACCATACCACTGTAACAACGCAGATCAGTAAATTCTGAGTGATATCCAAATATTTTTTGCCAGTTGTCTTTCAAGAAATGAGGAAAACCAGCCGCCTAAGACGGATCACTGTTCACCATGGCAATGTGAGCTCTCACACATCGACTGAAACAACTTCATTTTTGAGCTCTCAAAATATCGAAGTGATGAGTCATCCTCTGTATACATAGGTAGTTTTAGTTTAACACCGACTCACTTTGTTTTTATTTCCGTACGTAAAAGATAAGCTAATATTTATAGGTCAACGTTATTCGGCACCAGAAGAGGTATTTAAAGCATTTGGAACTCATGTTTTGGATATACCTGAACAGTAGCAAAGTAGCAAAAGTGCTTCAAGAATTGGTTTGGTTGAAACGCATGCAAAAGTGTATCATCCTACCTAAGATGTCTTTAGAGTACTATTTATATTTAGAGTACAAAATGAATTTTGGCTTGACGTCAGACAATTTTCTGCATAAAGCTAAGAACAAAAACTGTATTACCAAAACATGTTTAACAAAAAATATAGTTCGAAAAAAATTAGTACAAGTTTTTTAGTACAAAAACAATTAATACTAAAATTTAGTACACAAATTTTTCTATTTTTATCCTACCTTTTATTTACTGTAGTATGTATGTATATAATTTTAGTGCCTAAAATAATTTTTAGTAAACTTAAAAAATTTAGTACAAAAAAATTGTAGCAAAATTTAGTACTAAAATTTTTCTGTGTTTATATTGTCTTCTATTTTCATTGGAAATTAAGTATTTCAGTGCGTAAAGTAATTTTTAGTACATTTAAAATTTTTAGTACACAAATAATTTGCACTAAAAGTTATTTTTAATTATCTCAAACTAATTTTTTAAGTGGCAATGCTGTAATTTTTTGAAACTTAAATGAAAAGTGTGCTAAATTTTTGTACAAAGTGTTAGTCTTTAAATTAGTACTACCCAACTATACATAAAAACATGTAATTACGTACTTCAAACCTTTATTCTATTTGCATTAGATTTTGCATATGAAAACAGGTGGTAACACCATACAGATATAGTATATATGTGTGTTCGTAAATGAGCACTCAAAACTGCCAAAGGCATAACAAACTAAGATGATTTATTGCTGTTGTTATTGTTGTTGCCCCTGCACGATGATGCGGCTTACAATTTTGTGCAAATAAACACAACAACATCAGCAAACAACAAAGTCAACAATGACATGGACACAAGATAACGGAGCAGGCGTCACAACTTGCGGCAACAAATAAACACCGTCTCTACAAAAACAACAACAATAAGGGTGCATGAAAACATTAGACCAGATCCTTTGGGTTGTTTGTATGTGAGCGCATTGTGGCTCATTTGAGAATGCCTAAACAGTTTGGCTGTGAACAGGCTCATTAATAAACTTTGTTGGCAAGCTAACTGTAATTTACACTCTAAACACACTCACATATGTACACTTACACAAACATGAAAGTGTACATCATCATCAACAAGTCCATGAGTGCTTTTCAAAACAACGAGCTTGATGCTGATAGCGATTTGTGAAGGTGTATATGTTTGAGTGAGCGTGTTTACTTCAGAATGTTTGTGTGTATGTGCACCGGAGATATCACAACTCCATGCGATTTGCATATTTTCCCAGCGAATTTACGAATTTCGAATGCAATTTCGGCTAATGAGCAAATTCCACATTTTCCAAGTAGATTTTCGGTGTGTATTTCACACCTTACAAACACACATGCATACAGCTATACAAATACAATACAACCATACATCAGAACTTCCATAAATGTACTTAAGCTCACATAAATACTATCTTTGCTTCAGTAGCAGGCTTACCAAAGAACCATGACTGTACTTTTATGTGTCTGTGTGAGTGTATCTATTAACCATAAGCCACAACTATACTACATATGTGTGTGTGTACTATCTTGTCTCTTTTTCACCTGCCAAGCGTGGCTTCATAATTTCAAGTTCTTCCACAAAGCTGGTGATGCCTCATGATGCTCCTTGCAAACACAGTCAAGTAAGCTATTTTTCAATTAATTTTATTTTTCAGTTATGAATTGAAAAAGTTTTCTTGAATTGGAATATCAAAAGAACCCGTGAAAACCATTGAAAGGTCATTTGGACCTTAGAACAAAACATATTTGGTAACAAAATCACTGAATTTTTACGATGCCATTAAACGTTTATGAAATAATGCTTTCCGAATACCGGATGTCATGAAATTATTACTGGTGATGGGTCTTCGATCGGAAATAGATGATAAATCTGCCGAATATCATGGCAAAGGTAAGCCGAAGCTGGAAAAGGCACGTCAAACAGGTTAAAACTCAAGGTAATATTGACAGTTTTCTTCGATTATCGTGTTGTGGTGCACTCCGAATTCCTTCCGACGGACCAAACTGTCAACAACAACTACTATAGGGTGTTATGTGCCATTGTTATACCTATAAATACGTTTAATCGTTTTTTGAAGTCGTCTTCAAGATTTGGGAGTGTCTTAAACCGCAATCTGACAGATTTTAAGACAAGATTTGGGTTCACGTACGTATAAAATTGTTTTAGGACAATTTTGCCTTGGAACAACTTGAAAACCTTAATGATTTTTATAAGAAAACCACTCCGATGCGGCTAACTTTCATCTGAGTGATGCGTTAAATAAACAAAACTGTGGATTCCTGTGCGAAGATAATTCACAAATTATTTATGAACAACTATAACAGGCACCTAAATTGACAGTTTGGTGTGACTTTTAGTCTGGTGGAGTCATAGGTTCGTACTTCTTTCGAAGTGAAGCTGGTGACACCATTACTGTCAATGGAAAGCGGTATAGATCTATGATAACTAACTTTTTTGGTCACAAGAGGAAGAAGTTGATTTTGACAATATCAGGTTTCAACAAGGCGGAGTTAAGTGACACACAGCTTGTGCAAAAACCGAATTATTTGGAGAAATGTTTGGAGATGCGGTTATTTCAAGAAATTGTGACATTGAATGGCCTTTAAGGAGTTAAGATTTAACACCATTAGACTATTTCTTGTGGATTTATTTGAAGTTATTGGTCTCTAGCAATAAACCAGACTCACTTCAAGCTTTAGAAATCAATACTGAACGTGCTATTCTGGACATACGACTTGATTTAGTGCAAAAAAGTACTCTAGAATTGGCATCATTGAATTCTTGCCTGCAAAGAAGTCATGGAGGCTATTTGGATGATGTTACTCCAAGTTTAATATTTAATAAACTTTAAATAAAGAAAAATAATAAATGAAAATAACTCACAACACACTTATTTGAAAACTCTGAATATTATAGGGCCACCAACGTTTTCCTCTGGGTAGAAACTTCCTAGCGAACTTAATAAGTTCAGTTCAAGGCATAAAAAATATTTATTTTAGGTTAGTTAAGTACTAACTAAGTCATACGCGGCTTCTAATGTTGAGTGATTACTAAATTGTATGGAAAAGACTTCATTTCGTTTTTGGTATTCGAAGAAAAGAGTTCTGCCAAGTATAGCAAGGACTCAGTGGTAGGATACAACTGATGAGTGAAATCTATAGATTATTATAGTATAGACATAGTCAAAAAAAAAAATTAAAACTCAAAAAACTGAAGATAATCCTACCATGCCCATCGAATATTCCTAAAATCTTCAATTCAAGCCATAATTTGCGCAAGATGATTATGGCAATCCTCGAAAAAAAATCTACCCAAAAAGAAAGCAGTGTCCTAGTCTCGCATTTTTCATATTTCGCTGGCTTCAGTGGGGTTTTTCTTAGAAAAATTTGAGCAGAAGGGTATACTTTGCTACGTATTAAGTAGTTAAACTATTGTCACGTATTGAATCTAACGCGGGATAATCGGGAAATGAAAGTGCTTGGTGGATTGTCTATATTTCAACTCTATAGTCGATAGAGTAATGCCGAAGTAAGTTAACAGAAGTAAGAAAGTTATACTTTTAATTAAATCACGATATTAATTACTGGTTGAGATTTGAGTTTAAAAAATGTGTTTGTTTTTCATAGCTAGAACCTGTTCTCTCATAAAATCAGCTTAAATTTTATTATCGATTGAAAAACTGATAATTTATGTGCGAATATATAGTATATATATGCTTATATTCGGAATTACTGTATGTATGTATGTATATATTTATACTTGTATATATAATCTCTCGTAGCAATTTATTCTTATAGCTTGAAACATTTCGGATTTTCTTTCTCTGCATTTTCTCTTTCGCTTCACTTAAGACATATGTATGTTATGCATATATGTAAATGTATATGTTTGTATGTGGTTATGTGCGAGCAAGCAATCTAATCCACATTGCGCATATTAAACACGCTCGCATTCTTTTTCAACTTTTATTGAAAATAATTGTTTCATTAAAATTTCATACAAATCGCTGACTCACTTGAATAAAGTTGAGATTTTATCGTTTGAAAGCAAAACTTCAAAAGAAATCAAAGATTATATTGTAGATATGTAAGCCATGTATATATACAAGTATGCATTGCATATTTACGTTTACATGCGCTTACTTGGAGATTAGTCCTGCGAAGAATGCACAAATTGATTCGAGTGAAAAAAGTAACACACTCCCCTAGCATTCAAGCACCGAAAGTCGTGTGAAGTTCTTCGACAGTAAAAGTTTAAAATGTAGTTGTAAATTTGCTAAAGCGTGTGGGTGATAAAAGTAGCTGAAATAGTACATACATATATGTACATACATATATACTACATGAGTATGAATGTATGTAAAACGAAAAAGCTGCTGTGAAGAAGTAAAACAAACACAGAAATTTCAAATATTTTAATTAAAAAATTTTGTTAATAATAGAAATTGCGAAAATATCCTTGGAAATGAGGTTTTTGTATGTCTCAAGGTTGCCATATTTTAAAAATTTATGTGCAGTAAAACGTATAAAATAAATTAAAACCATAGTTTGGTTTAAAAAAGAGTTTTGACAATTTTTTTATTAAAGTGCTGCCACCTGTTTATAAATTTTAAATCTTTTTAAATAATTTGACAACGACAAACACCACTAACATTTTTGTACTAAAGTGAAGAATTATATAGTAAGAGCAGAATTAGAATTAACTACTTTGTTTTCAAAGAGTTGCCACCCATTAAAAAGTTTCAGTTCTAGAAATTTATTAATTAAAATTATATTAAAGATTGAAATTGAACATATTTACTTAAAACAAACCAATTTGAAATATTCCGAAAGTGTTGCCACATGTGTTAAAAACTTAATTCCTTAAAATAAGTTAAAGCATCACTACAATATATTTTACATTTAAGAAAATTGATAATTTCTTTGAAAAGAGATCGAAACTGAATATTATTCTGAAAATAGTTGCCACCATTTTATAAATTTTAAATCTTTATAAATAACTTAAGAACAACCAACATCGGCACAATTTGTGTACTAGATAAAGAATTGTAAGAGCCGGAATAAAATTAACTATGTGGTTTGCATAGAGTTGCCATCCATTGTAAAATTTAAATTCTACATATTTTAAATTAAAGAAGTTATTGTATTATGGCTTTGAAATTGAACATTTTTAGTCAAAATAAAAAAATCGAAAACATTCGAGAAGAGTTGCCACCATTTTAAAAATTTAATCCCCCAAAATAAGACAAAGCATCACAACAGTATAGTTTATCACGCTGAAAGAAAGTTCTATGAGAGTTAAAAATTTCTTTGAAGAGAATATTATGAATATGCATGTCAACATTATATTCTGAAAATAGTTGCCACCTATTTAAAAAAATTAATTTTAAAAATTTATTAACAAAAAAAAATTTTTTGACTGTTGTGGTAAATCTAGAAACTGTTGTTATTCTCCAAAATAGTTGGAAATTTAGTTCACTAAAATAATAATAAGATCAGGCATCACTACAACAGAGTTCAAAACTCAAAGGACTTATAAGACATGTAAGAGTCGGAAATATTTCATTAAAACCAGTTGCCACAAATTTAAATAGTTTAACCACAAATACAACCTCCGTAGCATATGTAAACATTTAGTGTTGTTAATAACTCTGGAAGCGCTGCCACCTTTTTGAAATATTACGGGACGAAAAAGTTTTTGCGAGAAGAATCTTTGCGTTGGGGCTAGTAAACTGAGAAAGTTTTGAAGAAAGTAATACAAAAAATTTTTGGCAGTGTTGCCACTTGTTTAAAATTTTCAATTTAACAAAATTGATAATAAAATCGTATTATTTGAAAATTGAAGCTAAGTGATATTTTTCCGAAAATATCTCCGAAAAGAGTTGCCACCTAAAGTCGAAGTGTGGTGAATTCAGTTGAGTTGAGTTGTGTTTGAGTAATTTTAGAAAAAATATATACAAAAAGTATTTGCCAGTGTTGCCATTTGTTTAAAATTTTCAATTTAACAAAATCTATAGTAAAACCAAATTATTTGGAAATTGAAGCTGAATTGATATTTTTTCCGAAAATATCTAAGGAAAGCGTTGCCACCTGTGTGAAAATTCGAAGCTTGCTCAATTTTGTGTTTGACAGAAATTTTATATTTGTAATATTACTTTTATTTTTGCATTCATAATGCAATTTTATTTAATTTAAATTTTATTCCGTTGAAATATATTTAGGTTTTTAGATCCCAAATAACTCAAAAACAGTATTCAAAGGCAATAAAATACGCCATACAAAAATCAGGGTTACTTTACCGCACCAAATATTGCAACTGTTTCTACTTTTCAACACACATAACCACATACACACAATATGAATATATACATGTGTACACGCATAACGGTTTCATGTTAATCTACATATATATCCTCCATATATTAATTTTCGGTTTCTCAACTTTTTTGCAACCGCTGGCCAAGTTTTCTGCGGGCGCCCAAATGGCCATTTTTTGCTTATCGTCCCGTCGCCCAGTCACACAGAGAAAGTTCTCTTCACTATTTTTTGGTTTTGTTTTTTTTCTTTTTGCCTTTGCAAAAGTGTAGCAGTTGCCGGCGGTATAGCATGCGTCCTGAAAAAATAACCACAGGCGGGAAAGTGAGCTAAGCGAAGAGTGCAGTAAAAAGAGCGGAGCAATAAACTACCTGGCCAAGAAATCGCCAGCTGAAAAAGTTTAAAGTTTGAAAACAGAAAAAGAAACAATTCAAGTGAAAATCTTAAATACGAACGCAATTCATGCGAAGTTTGCGAAGAATCTGTATCAATTCAACTGCCACAGAGCAAGCGTGAAGTTAGCTGTGGATTATTTGAGTTTAAAGGGAATATGGAATTATTTTGTATTTTTTTTGTAATAGTTGTTCATTAGGAAAACAATTAACAGCTGTACATACATATATGAAATTAGTAGTAATGGCTCGAAATTCGAGAAGTTCATAATCTAAAGGAGAAACATGAGGTAGTGTCGGCTTCTAAACCAGAGATTTGCATCACTTTTAGAATTTTTTTTATAGCACAAACAACGGATTATTGAAAATTCTATGAAGAATTTGCAGTCGAAGTCTTGGCTTATGAAATTTCCAGAAAAATTAAAAGCATAGAAATCAGTGGCCTAGAACGTCCTTTGTCAAATGCAAGAGACTCTTTAATACCATAATCTAATTACCTTTTGGAAAGCATTCAACCTAAAATAAAAAGTGTATATGCATCATTTTAAAGGTGCTTTTTTCTTCGTTTTTACTGGTGTAGACACTGCTCACGCGTTTAAAGCCGCAAATACCTAAAGTTGCCAAAGCATTGGTCAAGAGAAGAGCTGGTATAATGAGGAAAAGATTGGCACACTCTGCATCGACTTTAAAATCACTTTCGCCGACACGAAAAGGAACTGCGGCTATTCACTATATCTGTTATTTCACCAAAAGCTCCGTCAGAATCTGAAAAGACGTCTGCAAGGCGTTGGTTACTTCCTAAACCATAGATTCATTCGTTTCGCATAAACTGAACTATGGATGGAAATGTTGGCTCGCTGTTTATATTCGAAAGAGCATTGATCGATAGTAAGTCGATATGAAAATCGGACTAGACAGTAAATTTAAAAACTTTCGAGCTCCACATATGTCAATTGTTCCGATTTATGAATACTATACTAAGTCCGCAAATGGGAAAATGAAATTTTACGTATGTATAGTAGGTAAAGTACAGTATTATGCGAAAGACTTAAACCCATTGTCAATAAACGAATTGGATCTTATCAATGTGGCTCTAAAACTCTAAAACCCACCACAGACCAGATTTTCACAACACTGGAGAAGAATCTGACAAACAGATCGGTACCCATCACCCTTTTACCGTTTTCAAGGCTGCTTGCCACAGCAGTGAAGTTTCTCATTCCCGAAATATTGTACGACGCAGAAGCATGAATGATGACGACCCGAGATGAGAAAGCACTTTGATCATTCGAGAGAACTGATCTTCGCAAGATCTTTGGAGTCATCTATGTCAGCGATGAGTTTCGAAGAAGATGGAACCACGAACTGTGCGACATGAATATAATTAAGCGCATAAAAGCTTCTTCGCGAAAATCTTCTTCGACTCGAGACTCATTGGTGAACAACGGAAGGAAGGGCACCCACGCATCCTATGGAAGGACCAAGTGTATAGCGAACTGTCTGTGTTTGGGATGTACAGCTGGCGTGAACTAGCAATGGATACAGGCAACTGACGAAGGTTCATGTTCTCGGTCTAGAAAGACATTTGGTTGTAGTGGCAAGAAAGAAGAAATGAAAGTACAGAGAACACTAGTTTAGAAAAGCATTTCTATGTTTTTTAAACGTTGGACCGGAATTATTTTCGCTTAGGAATTCGTCAACATTTTCCAAGTATAAATTCCCAAGAAGAGTCTTTATATTGGCATTTGGGTTTAAGCAATTTCGTGCTAAGAACGAATATGGTATACCTCCAAATCGGGTATAAGTACCGGTTTGTTCACTGAAAATAAATTCTCAATTCTTGATAGATACCTTTTTCAGCCAGTTTACTCTGAATAGGATTCTACAAGTTTGCCGGGAACTTTATAACGCCCAGAAAGAAACTGTAGTGACCATGCTAAGTATATATGTATATAAATTTGTATCTACGTAAACTACTTTTTGAGATATCGATTTCATAAACATCCTTTTCTCCCTCATTAGGTACCGATTTGTCGGAACCGCCGATATGAGACAATTGTAACATACATACAAGTATAGCTGTCATACAAACTGATGGATCAAAATCCGGTCCGTGCATGCAAACCTTTTTTATTAGACAAGATATTGACAGAAAATTTGACAATGATTATTCTACAAAGCTAGTGTGCAATTTTTGAGGAAATTGATCAGAGCAGACAATATATTGCTGCCATACAAACTGACCGTTCTTATGTAGAAAACTTGTTTGCTTGATAATATATCTTCATGAAATTTTGAATGAATGACTGACTGAGGCAACGACATAATCTCCTAAGAAATTGTTCAGATCGAAACACTATAACATATAGTTGCCATACAAACTGACCCATTAAGCTAAAGTCTCTGTATGAAAAACTTTTCTATTTGGGAAGATATCATCACGAAATTTGGCAGAGATTATTGTTACAGATAGCGGTACGATCTCCGAAAAAATTATTAAGATCGGACTACTATAGCATATAGCTGCCATACAAACTGACCGAGCAAAATCAAGATTGAGATCTTTTTTTCTGATTAAGTAAAATTAATGTGATTTGAAGATTGTTAAAAAACGAAAACTGTTGACACTGTCACTTTCCTATCCATAATTAATAGAAAATTATATAAAATAACTCTTATAAACACTTTCCGTGAAGTATACTTTTAGGCGCAGCTGCATAATATCCCGACTTTACGCTCTTCTGCTAGCTACTCGGCAACAAAATCATTGCTATTTCATTACATTCCTAATCTAGTTAACTTCCGATACGATTATGCATATTTCTAACTTGTTTAGCCTCACAAAAATTATCTTAATATCCTTTGCCGAAATCACGAAGAACGCATACTAATTACACATACTCAAGTTATGGGCATTAATAACACACTCATGGCATCCGAATAGCTTATTAGCTTAATAGGCTCGAACTGCTGCTGCGTGTCAGTCAAAGAATCTTAAGCGCATTTTTATTTGCTAGACACAAGCACACACTCATAAAATTACATATACACACATATATTGATAATTACAGACAGACATACACTCATGTCTCTCCGGAGCAATCACTGCGAAAAAGTGAAGAAAGCAGATTAACGCACAAAGTTTTGTCACTTCTGAAGCAGTGAGCCAAAACAAACACAAACAAAAATAACAACAACAACATTAGCGCCAACACTGCGCGCAGCAGCGCACGAAATCACAGCCCGGGAAAACCCGGGATGCTTGGCTGTTTAATGTGCGCGCACGTCAAAGTTCACGCGGCAACTCATCAACACGCAGCTAGTCTGCAACTACAATAACAACAACAGCAACTTAAAAAACAACAACTCACAAACTCGGCTACGCTGTAGCTCTTAACAGCGCCTTAATGAGTGTCAAAGGGTTTTAAGCGTGATTTAATCTAATTTGGTGTCGGCTGGCGCCCGATGTCAAAGCGCCTTGCAGCGCGCGCCCCATAACGCTGATGATGATGGTGATAAGACAAACATACATATATATATTGCACGGCTGTTTGTAAGCGCTGAAGTGTTTTGAGACGCCTTCGGCTAACGCTTACCCTCTTTATGAACTGCCCTCAGCTTCCTCAACCGCCACACTACACTCTTCTGCGCCCCACTGTGTGCCGCCGCCAAACGAGAATAAATCTAATTTACCATTTTGTTTGCCGAGCGCCGAAAGGACTTTCGGCAAAGATTGCTTAGGCCAGTGACAAGCGTTTGCGACGGTATGCGGGCTCTGGAAGGCAGAGATTACCGAATTTTAATGCGCGCGTGCCATTCTCGAAATATTTGCCGTGTGGCGTTGCGAAAAGGCAATGCAAAAAGTGTTTGCTGGCCGAAATGAAGGTGAAATATTTTGCTGTGCAACTTCTGGGTGTGTGTTTGCAGACGTAGATATATATGTTTGTGTGTTTCTGAAATATTTGCCGGAAAATTAATGTTGGAAAGTGCGTTAGGAGTTAGGAAATGAGTTGCGCCTTTGTAGCATTTAACTTTTTACTTATTTTAATCTCACTTTTACTTACTTTTTACTAGAAATTAAACTTTTGTCATGGCATATTAACTTTTTGGCCATGCTGACCCTTTCTTGGTTTCTTGGGTTTATAATTTCAAGGTTATTAAGTATTTTTGCTTTTTATATTAATTTTTTCGTTTGTGCTTTGTTCGTTAAATACTGTTCCAAATATGAGCGCCATCTGTCAACCAGTTTGTTTACAGCAGTTCCTTAAAGCGGTACTCCTCATTAGTGCCTAAAAGGCTTACGGCGATTCAGTTAGATCAAAAACACAAGCCTAAGGGTGGTAAAAAGTCTTCAAAGACAGTCGAGAGATCGTTGAAGGTATTCCTCATTCTGGACGACCTTCGACCTCTTCAACTGATGAAAATATTGGAAAAGTGAAGGATATGGTGCTCGAAAATCTTCAGGCAAGTGTTAGAGAAATAGCGAGTCATCTGTCGCGAGTCCGTTCGAATGGGTTCTATTGATATTTTGGTCATGAAATGCGTTCTTGCTCGAATCGTTCCGATAAAGATGCATTTTTATTTTCAAAAAAAGTACCGTAAACAGGTTGGATATTGATCATGAGAATTTCGATCCCACATTCATGGAGAGCATTATAATTGCCGATAAGACATGGGCTTATGAGTGTGACAAGTCAACCATCAACGGAATGGAGGAGAAAAAACGAGCCAAAACCAAAAAACCCACGTCAAAGCCGCTCAAAAATCAAGATCAGGCTCATTTTTTTTTCGAAATTCGTGGTATTTGGTGCATCATGAATTTTTTCTGGAGAGACAGACGGTCAGTAAGAGTTTTTTTTTGGCCGTTTTGAGCTAATTGCATGAGAACATTCGTCGAAATTGGCCGGAATTATGAAAGAACAATTCATAAATTTTACACGCGGATAATGCGCTATCGCATCGAGTAACGGTTGAGTTCGAACTTAAAGCCCAAAAACCCAATGATTAATATCGATCAACCAACGTATTCACCAGAGCTAGCTCTGTGTAGTTTTTTCTGAATCCTCAAACTGAAATTGCCGCTGCTTACATCGCGTGCGCTGTGAATACCATTGATTATAGCACAAAATAATGTAGGACGACTTTGTAGAACATAGAATTTTCTACAAAAAATGTCTCGACGGCATATGTCTAACTGTTACAGTTACGTCACAATGAGTGCTCTTCTAATTGGAGATATAATAATATTGAAATGCTGCTGAAAAATCTGAAAAGCTCTTTATTTGTGTCTTAGTATTAATTCTTACTACTATTTCATATTCATCATAGTCAAGACAGATTCAATACTTTTATATACCCTTTGGAATTATTCGATTCTTGCAAGCCATCTCAAAGATTTCACGAACTTAAAAATGTAATATCAGAAAAGTCGCGTGGTGAGCTCGGCTCGAATGCTACTACTATGATGGGTCACGAGAGCAAGTGTATATGCCCTTTCCCTGCGCAGCGTTACTTGCATAACTCAGCTGAAAATCGTTTAGCATACTTTATGGCGCCATAACCAGAATAAATGCAAATTTGAACTGAATTAAATGATAATATTGGCCATGCTTAAGCGATTTAAGACATACAATTTAATTTAAAGTCCGCACATGTATATTAAGATCTAAATTTTTATTTGGGCCCTTTAAAACCTTCAAAAGACGCGTGTATAAATTGGATAGCAGTCGGATCGTTAGTTTAGGAACTATGTCATTGTGAGTGAAGCAACTTTTTTAGTGGGTAAAAAGGAATTTGGTGTCTTGAAAAAAAATTATTTTTTGAAGAGAAAAATTACTGCTGAAGCCAAGGTTTAAATTGATCAATAGCATCTGGACTTTACATCAGGGTAATCAACTATGGAAAAGTTTTTTTTGCTAAGTTTAAAGGTGGTGAAATGAGCATCGAAGACGTTTAGCGCAGTGGACGCCCAAAAGAGGTTGTTACGAAAACATCTAAAAAGTTCACAAAATAATTTTGGATGACCGTAAAGTGAAGCTGTTCGAAATAGCACGCGCTCTACAGATTCTAAATCGAACGTGTGTATCATATCATTCACGAATATTTGGATATGAGAAAGCTCTGTGTAAAGTGGGCTCGGAGCGAACTACATTTTAAAACTACGAAAAGTTAATAATTCGCAGCAGTGTTTGGAGATATATAAGCGTAATAAAGCCAAGTATTTGAGTCGACATGTGACAATGGATGAAACATAGATCCATTTTTTCACTCTGAAGTATAATCGACAGTCATCCGAGTGGACTGCGGCTGTCGTCTGCATTTTGGTTTGCACATGGAATAGTTTTTATTGACTAGATTGAAAAAAGAAGGACGGACAATCAACAGCGACTATTCCACTACGCTGTTGGACTATTTGAAGGGCGAAATCGCTGAAAAAACCCGCTGTGGAGGAAGAAGAAAATGCTGCTTCACCAAGCCCAATGCACCGTGTCAGAAGTCAATGAAAGCGATGACACAAATCTATGAATTTGGCCACAAATTGCTTCCCCATCCACCGTATCAACCATATCTGACCCCCAGCCACTATTTTTTATACTTTGATCTCAAAAAAATGCTCGCTGGGAAGAAATTTTCCTCAAATGAAGAGATGATCGCCGAAACTGAGTTCTATTTTGATGTAAAGGGTACTGTCAAAATGGTTTCGTGAATTTGGAGGGTTGCTGTAATCTGTGTATCACACTTGAAGAGAACTATTTTGAACAAAAAATTTTCCAAAAAAAAAATATGTTGTATATCGGTGACCTATCAAGTGACCTAATTCTCATTGGAGCATATTTATAGCTCAGAGTTAATAGAAGCCACTTTGAGGTATATTAGTGCCATGTAGTATTTTTTTTTCGATGATTGGATGGATTCTTATGGGACAATCTCAGTACAGAATGCTGATGGTAAACTTAAAAGTATCGCTCAGAATATTATAGTAAAACTTTACTTGAGTTGTTATGAAGGTTTTAGTACTCAATTTTAATAATTTCTTTTTTATTCGTTTTACGTTACGTTACACCATACTACTCGTACCTTAACATATGCGCTGCCATATAAATATCCCTATTTATATCCACCCACAATTCAAAAGCATGTAATGTCGCATTCACAGCACATAAGTGAGCTCATTATAAGCCAATTGCTAATAATTTCAAATAAACGTGTGTGCTTTTATTCCACCGCACTACTATACACATACATAAATACGTACTTATATCATATAAAAAACTCCGCAGCCCCCAAAATACAATTTCTATGCCAAAGCTACAGTTATTAATGGCAGCATAAGCTCGTAATAGTGCCACCAAAACCAATGCCACTAAATATTAAATGTGCTGAAGGGAAAAAACGAAAGCGGTGAATTTCAACCAAAAAATCCACCACAAGCCGCAGCTGGGACTTCGCTTTGAGGCAATGATAGCGAAGTGCTGCTGGTGAGGTGGCATTAGTGAGCCGCAAGTGGAAAAATTTCAATACTTATATAGCACACGCAGTAGGGTATGAAGTAAGATTATTATAAAGAAATCAATGGGAATCCTAAAATCTTTGTGTGTATGTGTTGCAAGCACTTTTCCCCTGCGTGTGTTCGTGTGTGAGAAATTTGAATTTAAGCTACTTATTTGCATATTTTCTATTGCGTACTTTTCTATTCAAACCTTGAATCCATTGGAATTTTATATACAAGTACTGACCAAATGGACCATAACCAAGCATTAGACGGCACACATTTATATATTTACATATATAATATATATATATACCTAATCACTTGCATATATATGTAGCATATAATATTTAAATTGAGCAACAAATTGCCTTCAGCTGAACGCTAAATTTCCATGAATACACACATACATACAAACACATCCTCTCATGGCCAACACACACTCGTGTCCCAGTTTCTTTGCAATCTTCCCCTCTCCGTCATTGGCGGAAGCGGAAAGTGCCGGGGGTTTCCCTTGTGGAAGTGACAAATTTGACTCGCTTTATATCAGTAAGCACTTCTCTTCTTCCACAACTTCCACTTCGGAGTGACGCACACAGTCGTTTCGTTGCTATTTTGAGTTTGGTCCTCCAGTCGCCAGTCGTCGTCAGTTGAGTCGTCTGATTTATTTTCCGTTATTTGTTTGTATTTGTTTTGCGCTTTGGCATTATTCTTATGTGCTTTCAGCATGTGTTTGCTCGCTCGTATTTCATATGCGTTTTAGTTTTCCTAAATTTTATTTATATTCTTTGTTTAGTGGAGTGTAACTTTCAGACTTTGGCCATTTATCTTAGACGCTTGGTTCGACGAGAAAATTGTCTAGGTCGTTGTCTAAAAATAGCAGGCATTTTTGATTGCTTGCGGCTTACTTGTGGCAGAAATTTTGATTTCAATCAGGGTTGGCTATAAGAATTTGTTTCTTGTATAATATAGTGTACATTTTTCAACGGCGTTGCATACCCTATAGAGTTAAAGAAAATTTATTTTACGATAAGATTTATCGATAGTTTTTGTGATCAGAATTAATCGATAGTTATGAAATAATTTTATCCATAACTAATTGTCTTATTATTTATTGCTTTTATTGAAAAAAACAAGTTTTCTCGCTAAAATAAATCGATAGTTTTTGTGATCATAATTAATGGACAATTTTAAAATAGTTTTATCGATAACAAACTGTTTTTGCTTGCATTTTAAGCCTTTGCTGTTTTTGTCTTTAATGTGTAATTCATATATTTTCACAAAGTTTAATGTAAAATCAGTTCAATATTTATCGATGTACCGTGTTATCGATATTTAAAACAAATTTCGATACCAACTGTGGTTTTACAGATAACTGTTCAACTTATCTGAACCTATGTTACATTCGTTGTCTCAATAAATTTATCGATATATATTTTTTATCGATAATTAAAAGAAACGGTTGTTGAGCAGATTTCAATATATTCTGCGTTATTTATAAAATCTTTTGTTTTCGATAAAATTTATCGATACATTACTTATGCAAAGTCTTTTTATATTTTCGTTATAATCTGTGTGATATGTGTATATGTAAATTAAAAATTTTTTTGAATGAAAATTATCGATATTTTTTTTGGAGAGATTTTATCAATACGTTTGAAAACAAAAAAAAAATTGGAGGTTGTCGTTATCTCAATAGAATTTAAAGATATATAGTTTTTATCGATAATTAAAAGACGCGGTTGTTTAGCACATTTCAATGTATTCTGCGTTATTTATACAATCTTTTGTTTTCAATAAAATTTATCGATACATTACTTGTACAAAATGGTTTTATATTTTCGTTATAATCTGTGTTATATATGTATATGTAAATTAAAAATTTTTTTGAATGAAAATTACCGATATTTTTTTGAAGAGATTTTAGCGATACGTTTGAAAACAAAAAAAATAGAGGTTGCTGTTGTTTCAAGCTTTCAAATCTTCTTTATGCTTTTTATATGTTTCAAATATTTTGTTTTCGATAAAAGCTATCGATAACGTGCACGGTTTATACTTTCATTATAATCTATGTACATATTGAAATTATTATTTTTCGATGAAAGTTATCGATATTTTTGAACAGACTGTATCGATAATATTTTTTAAACAGTTAATCGATAATTTTGAAAACAAAAAAATTTAAAGTCAATTCAGTCATTCAGATGTCAACGAATCAGAAAGGGACCACAAAAAATTATGCTATGTTATTTTTCTATTACATCCGGAATAGGTCCAAGCTATTGGATTGATACATCAAAACACAATCAATAAGCATTACATCATCCACAGGTATTTTTGTTTTTTTTTGGTAACTGTTTCCATTATAAAATTCTGATGCTAAACATTGAAGAATTCTGTATTTTTAATTTTTATTTATAATTCCTAAGAATTTTTCGAAGAAAATGACAATCTGTAACAATTACACCTCAAAACTTCAACAGAGAGTCATCATTCTAAAAGCCACTTGAAATGCCGACATTCGTAGGTATGTATGTATGCACTGTACGCAAATATTATGTAAGTATGCACACATTTTTAAAGCAAACAAATGTCTGAAAAGACAACTCAAATACTTTCCAACTCACAAAAGTAAATACAAAAAAAAAAAAAAAAAAATATTTATGTAGAGATAAATGTCAAGGCAGCCAGAGCGATACCCTTTCGGTCGTAAAAACACTTATATACCTTTTACAGATTTGGTCAAAGGGTAAAATGGCAAAAGAAATATACAAAAAGACAGCCTTAAATATGCATGCGAAAGCTTGTGAACTCAATTTTTAACTGAAGAAGTACTTCTGCGTATAAAAGAAAATAATTGCACACTTAAAAATTTACCACTTGGCATTTATTTTCGTAAGGAGCTTATTTATCTAAAATAACGAGAGGGTCACATGATCAGGGCGATTAGAGTTTAACACTTTTTGTAAAGTATATCAAAATTTTTAACCAGAAAAGGTTCTTCAATGCATTCTTAGCGCTTTAAGGTCTAAAACAAAGTTGAGAAAACGTTTGGCTAATTTAGGCTGAATACAGAGTAGCGCAGAGAACAAACTGTTGAAGCACGAAATACCAATGCGACTTAATATTCTGATTCCATAACAAGTCTCTTGCTCCACAACCACAACAAAACCTGCCTAAATTTCTTTGAATACTTATCAAGTAGCTCTTAGTACCCTAAATCATAACCTAAACTCAATATGTTCATGGTGTTCTACTCAAATGTTCATGGTGTTCTACTGGGTAACCTTCTGTTCGTACATATGTTATGCAAATTATAGCGCCATATCAGCAGACTCGTCAGCGTTTACGGGTAATTTGACAGCAAGATGTCAACATAAATAACAATAAAATTGCTTTTGGTATATTCTTCACATACATAGAATGTAAATATACGTAATATATTTATATATACATATATGGTATATAGATACGACTACATGACATTTGAATTTAAGCAAATCAATGTCAGTTAGTAAGTGGAACAGATAAAGTAGGTGACTTTGAAATGGCGGAAAATAAAATCTACAAAAAGAAAATCAGACCTTCTCCGGAAGACAAAAATGAAGCCATAAACATCACACACTCTAGTAGACTGAGGGTGAACATGAGCAAATTTCGTTGAGCCGTAAATCAGGAAAGAAAATATAAAATGAAGAAATAGCCAAACTGGCGACAAAGTAGATATGAAGATGGCTATAAAATAGCGGAGCTTAGGTACTAGGAAGTGTTTTGGAACGCCTGGAGGATTAAAACAGCGTAGAAAGAAGAGTATACCACTATTATTTGGACCTCAGTCATACTAAGGCAATAGAAGAAAATTTCAAAAAAATTTCTTAAAATTTAAGAAGCGATAGAAGAAAATTTCAAAAAAATTTCTTTAAATTTGTTTTCATTTCAATCGTAGTTTTAGTGTTAATTTTTTTTTTAATTTTAATTAATTAATTTTTTAATTATAATGTTAATTTTTTTTTAATTATAATTAAATAACTTTGTGTTCAATTTGATATTGAATATAATTTTAAATTTTCATTATACTGCTCTTCGTAATTTTAATTTTTATGTTAAATTTGTTTTTTTATTCAGTTAATTAATTTTCATTTAAATTTTAAATTAACCTTTACCTTGAAATATACATGTAATTTATTTTTTATTCCAATCGTAATTTTATTTTTGATGTTAAATTTTTGTAATTTTAATTTCATGTTAATTTTTTCTTTTTAATTTTAGTTAATTAATTTTTATTTAAATTCTTAGTTAATTTTCACTAATAATAAAAATTAAATTTTTCATTTATATCGTAATTTTAATTTTAATGTTAACTTTATTTTAAATTTTAATTAATTTTTTTAATTTTAATTTAAATTTTGATTTGAGTTTAATTCGAAATTTAAACTTATTTTTATTTTTCATTTCAAGCGTAATTTTAGTAATAATTTCAAAATTTAGTGATCTGGTTCCACTAGCTGTGTGGTACCTAAGCTTTTAGCTTATTAACAGAAACCTCATTATTTCTCTGACCTAAATAGGTCTCTTCTGAATTGATTTTTATGTAATCCCGTTCAATCATTTCCTCATTTCCATTATTTATATTACTTTATCGTTTACTTTATTGAAGCAAAATAGCTAGGGAAGCTAACCCCCTAATCGCTGCCTCCATGGCAGTAAAATTTATATTTAAAAATGTATAAAAAATAAGCTTAACTCTGAAGTCTTTTTTGGTACAAAGCTGAGCTCTTGAATCAACATTATCAGTTCAAGAGTTGATTTCGAATTTAAATCAATTTTTATGAACGCTGGTCTTTAAGGTATTAATCAGAATAATACATTATTTATCGCTTGTAATATATTTATTTCGATAAGGACGAATTTGGGTTTAGTGCTCAGCTAAATTAGGAATTGTTTTTACTTACGCTCCGAAATGTAGGCAACGTTTTTTTAAAAATTTCTCTGACGACTATTCGATTTATGTATAATAAAAATTTAAAACAGTCGATGAAACTGTGTTTTTATTAATAGAAACAATTTCTTATTCTTATTTATTAATTATTTATATTCAAAATTCGACTTGAAAATTTTAAAAACTAAAAAAAAAAAAAAAATATATTCCAATATTGCTCAAATTATTTCAATATAATAGATCTGGGTTAGGTGCTCAGCTAAAATGAGATTGTTTTTATCTGTGCTCCCAAACGTAGGCACCGTTTTTAGAAGTTTACGAATCCTCCTACATGACATTACATAATTATTGTAAAATAAAAATTTGAAAAAATCGTTGAAATTGTGTTTTTATTTATCGACCCCTGAAAAAGTATACTTCATATACAGAAAATTTATTTTCAAAGTTTAAAAAAAAAAAAAACAAATTATGCTCCAGAAGCAATTGCATTTGCACTTCAATGAAAATACTGAGCGCCATCATAAACACTAGTATCTTTTGTATGAACGCAACAAGTATGTGGACCACTCCTCAGCCACTTCACGAGTGTGCTAGCGAATAAGAATCGAAGTACACTGTGACAAGAAATCGAAATGCTTGAAGTTTGCCTCCAGCTTAATTTCCTCTTTTGTAAAGAACAGTGCTTTCTTCTTGTTGCTCTTATTTACTATCTGTTTGTTTTTGTGGAAATAGTGTCGCTGTAGGAAATGAGCATGACAGGCGAGAGTGGAGAAATGGAGCGACGCTGTGCCACTTGAAACGGGTGTGTGTCTTTGCTATTATCTTGGCTCAGCGCAGCTCAGCTCCGAGTGCAATATTTTTTCGCTTTGCTTGCTTTTCTTCCAACTGCCTTTGTATTACGCGAGTGTAGTATACTTCGTTCAATATTTACTTCGCTTCTGCTGTCTGCCGCTTGTCGCAAACAAACACTGCATTTCTCATTTTGTTTACATTTGTTCGTGTGTAAGCGTGTTTGCGTAGACTCATACATAAATAAATGAGTGTGTTTTGCGTATTTGCACTTTCATCTGTTTTCGTTTATTTGATTTGATTTCGTTGTTGTATTTGGTATTTATTATCTTTAAATTGTTTTACTGGAATATAAATGCGTTAGCCGGTAGACACAATGGAGCGCAGAGTGTGCGAAAAAGCTTGTATTTTAATGGATGTTGCTGGCTTGTAAAGATTTGGAGAGATGAGGATGGAAATATTTTGAACAGTCTTTTAAGTTTCTATGTCGAAAATTATGACTGAAGCTTAAACTTTGGCAGAGCTTTAAGAAGTTCCAACATGCTTCAAATATTTGCAATGAAAATTTAATAGAAGTGCTAGAAAATTGTTGAAAATTGTATGAGAGGCATCCTGAAAACTTTCACCATCAAATCTGATTGTGAAAATTGTGGTTAGGTTAGGTTAAGAGGTCAATCCTAATTGACAATAAAGTCGATCTCACATGAACAACTTAGAACTCCGGTGCGTTTTGATCATAAAACCGTTACAGATCGACAAAGGGCATTGGAGCTATCACAAATTTATTGAAACGGCTAAAAATAATTTTGTCCATGTCTTCTCGTTCGCCAAAGGTAGTTTTATCGAGATATTTCAGCTCCAGCCCTGCAAAAACTGGACATTGAGGAAAAAGTGCTTGACTGTTTCCACCTCACCTTCCTTCATCCAACAACTTTGACAACTAAATTCCAGAAGTGTCCAGTAGGTACACCTACGATTGCGGCAAAATAAACTTTGCTCAGAACAAGTAGTTCAGTAGATCTATTGAAATCTCCCCTTTCATACGTCCCTCTGCCAAGAGTGGGAATGGCCTTTGCAACGCAGTCATATAAGTTAGTGATAACCAAAAGTAGTGGAATATATTTATCTAGCTCCAAAATTTTAAAATTATTTTTTAATATTAATGATTTTCCATTTTTCAAATGTTTTTAATGTTTTTTAAGATTAAAATTATTTTTTAATATTAATGATTTTCCATTTTTCAAATGCTTTTAATTTAAGATGATTAATTTTGATTTAAATTCTGAAGTAATTTTCACTTGATATGTAGGCTTGATTTAAATTTTTTATTTCATTTAAATTTTAATGTTAATTTTTATTTTAATTTTAATCAAAAAATTTTTGAATTTTAGTATTAATTTCCTTTTTAATTCTAATTAATTAATTTTTTAATTTTTAATTCAATTTTAACTTTTAGTTTTCATTTCAGTCGTAATTTTATTTTTAATGTTAATTTTTAAATATCTATTGATTAATTTTTTAATTTTCAAATAAATTTTAAATATTTCGTTTGTCAAGTATTCGTAATTTTATTGTTATTGTTAATTGTTTGAATTATAATTAGATAATTTTGATTTAATTTTCAAATTAACTTTTAATTTTTTTATTATTTTTTTTAAATTAGTTTATTTTGAAATTTTTATTAATTAATTTTGTTTTATTTTTTAAATTACCTTTTAACTTGAAATATAAACTTAATTTAAAATTTTCATTCCAATCGTAATTTTAATTTAATTTTTTTTTAATTTTAATTTTAATTAATATTTATTTTTTATTTTAATTAATATTTTGTTGTAAATTTAATTAATATTTTTTATTTTAAATTTAAATTAACCTTTTTTTGAAATACTAATTCGACTTGAATTTTTGCGTTTAAGTCGTTTTATTTAAATTTTAATTAAAATTTTATTATATTTATTTAATTTAAATTTTTTTTTAGAATTTGTTAATTAATTTTTTAAATTTCTTAACAATTAATTAAATTTTTTCATTCATTAAAATCGTAATTTTTATTTTAATGTTATTTTTTTTTAATTTAAATTAATTAACTTTTTAATCTTAATTTTAATTTTAAATTCACTTCTTCTTGAAATTAGATTTGATTTTCATTTGGCATTTAAACGTACATTTAATTGTAATGTTAATTTTTTTAAATTCAAGTTAATTAATGTTTTAATTTTAATTTCAATTTAAAAATACTTGTATAATTAAAGTTAATTAATTTTTTAGTTTTGGTTTCAATTTTAAAATAATCTTAATTTGAAATGTAAATTTATTTTAAAACTGTCCTTAAATCCCCAATTTTATTTCAATGTAAACTTTTTTTTTAAATTTTAGTTAATTAAATTTTTAAATTTCATTTTAATTTTAATTTAATTTTAACTTGAAATAGAAATTTAATTTGAATTTGTCATTTAAAAATGTATCGTTCTAAATTTTTTAAATTATAGTTAATTTTTTTCCAATAATTTTAATTTGAGATATAAATTAATTTAATTAATAAAAAAAATACAGCAATAAATATTGTTGTCTAATATAATATTAAGTTTATTCGTTATATTCATCAAATGTGGCAAGCTTCTTCAAAAAAAAAAAAAAAACTGCTGAAAGCAATGGCCCTCCATACATTTGTTTGTATCTGTAAACGCTTCGTTATATTGAATTTTTGCGACATGGCGTTTCGTATGCTTTACACTATTTTTATTAAAAATATCTGCAATAACTAAATGCTCTTTTTAATTGTGAAAATTGCCTTTTTCGTTTATTTTAAACACACACACACACAAAGCATGGCATGCACATGTGTGGCGCAAAAATTTCAATAACACAGTTTAGCGAATATTTTCGGAATTTATCCACTATTTGTTTAGCAACACACATACATATAAATTTATATTTTGCAAAGGCTTAGCGAGCGTCAAAATGTATTTATTTTCCAATACCTTTGAGTCACCGCATTTATATTACAAAAGAGTATGTAATATTTTGAGGTAGCCAACGCAAATATTTTTCTCTTTTCATCACGCCAAATTGATAAATATTAAAATTTTTCACAAATTCGGTGAATATTTCCAAAGCACATCAAAAAGCACTGAAACTTTCCCCATAACTCTCAAAGAGTTTAGAAAATTACGCCAAAATATATATCGCTTATCTAGGCGCATTTAAACGCTGATTGTCTAAAAGTATGCAACAGCAATTTATTTGCACAACAACCGCAATGAATCAACAACTATTTGCGGGGGATGCGGCAGAAAGTCAGATGAGCAACTTTTGTGTCAAGTGATGAACTTTTAATTTAATAACAGTTAAATGTGCACTTGCTGGTCACTGAGTGTGGTGGCTGTGGCCGAAGAAATGCCTGCTGGGCACTTTCAAATGCTCTAAACGAGTATTTATGCGACGAAAAATACAATATCTATGCAGCAGCGAAGAGTGTTTTCAGTTGAAATTTTGTGGTTGCAACTGTTTTTGCAGCTGCTTATGTTGTGAATTTCTTGTGTTGCCGCGTTTTGTGCGCCCAGAATATTTATTTCGAACTTTTCATTGTTCTTCGCTTTCTTGCTGACAAATCGCTGCCATTTCGGATACTTTAACAAATTTTTGAATTTAACAACTTTGCCATATTTGAACTTTTCCACTTGGTGCATAAGGGCATTCGTTTGCCGAGTTGGTTAGCTTAGCTCCGAAAAGTATGCCAAACAAAATAAATGTATTTTGTAGCCTGCTCTGGTGCAGATTTCTGGGTTGAGGAGGAGAATAAAACAGTGTGTAGGCAACAACAAGCGATTAAGCTTTTCGAAAATTTCAGCAAAAGAAATTTACATAAAAAGTTTCGGCGCCTGGTGGGGGTAAAATTGAGAGTGGTGGGTTCTGTGTGAGTAATATGCAGGTAAATACTTGAAATTATGTGGAAGTAAGGGAAAAATTAGTATTTTCTTATTTACTTAAGTGTATAGAAAGGCCAACAATAATAAAAAAGCAGTTGGGATTAAAGATTTTTTTCTCAATGAAAAATAAGTAGTAATAAATTTGCAATTTTTTTTGAAGATAAACACTTAAATATTTCAACTAAATACCGTGGCATAAATTTAGTAGTAAATTTCGAACTTATTTTGCCTTTTTAATGGGTCTCTCGTAACCTCGAAGCTCCAGAAATTGTAAGCTAAAAGAGACTGATACAGTTAGGAGACGATTTTTTTATACATTTGTCTCATAACTGAACTCATTGCTCGGTTTTGTCAAAAATAATGACGATATGAGTAATTATGGATACCAAAAGAGCGTGCGCTTATAGTTTGAGGTATACTTTTAGGCGAGGCAATCATTTCACAGTTCAAGAACTTTTGATTATTTGACTTTTCAGTTTGAATAAATTTAAAAATTTAAAAAAATAAAAAAATTGTCTCAATAGTTGCTCTTAATAGTTAGAAGTTCCGAAGATTATGGGGGACTGGGAGTTTAAGCACTCTTTGCTTACTTTTATCACCCATAAGCTTCTGCTATACTTAAAAAAATGCTTTTAAAAATTTAAACGCTCACTGATATACACTGACTAGCTAATTTTTGTTTAAATTATCCTCTTGATTCCTAAGTCGGTTCCAAAATTAAAAAAAAAAAAATCGAAGATTGAGTTTGTGATCATTTTATAAGTTCATAGCATACATTTATGAGTTATCAGCTATTGAACCGCTCAGTACCTCACTCAGTACCCACTCTCAACATTTTAGCATTGTTCAAAATTTTAAGAAAGTGTGAGAGTTGCTTGGTATTGCAAGAGCTGCAGACACTTTTTCAACAATCAAAGCTACATATATGAGTCATCTATTCCTCGCTTAAAAAATTTAACGACTTTTAAGTAGTTCCAGAAATACCAAAAATATACTCGAACTTTTAACACATCGAAGATTCGTACACAAATTATATCTTTTCCAATTACCACAGCAAATTAAATTTTTCGCATAAACTCCGGCAATTTATTAAGTCTCACAAACGGAAAAGCAGCGCCTGCACTTCATGACTATCTGCGCGCCAATCTTAATGTGCGCTAAGAGAGTGCAATGGCTTCATAAATATCCATTGCAAATGGCTGCCCTGTCGTCTGCTTATTGCATTAGTTTTAGCTAAATCATATGGCACTCTCATCCCGAAGTGGAATGCATAAGTAGGTCGGCGGTGGGTGGGGCTGATTGTGCAACGAATTGTGCATAGAATTTCCAAGCTTTGTGTTGGCACTTAACATGGAAGAATAGCTTTTGCGTGCGCTGGAGAATCTAATATTAAATATTCCCTTTTGTTTATTGATTAAACAGCAGGCCGTAAGGTTAAAAATTGTTGGGTTTGAAAAGACCTTTGACTGGCTTGGCCTGCGGATTTTATATAATTTGTATTTCTAGACAGAAATAATGCACAATAAAGACAATATCATTTTCTGCAAAGCACAACAATCATCAGTTTTATATTTTTAAAGTAAAATTTATGTGCAATAAGTTTTATACCTGGGCTTATGGGGGCCCTTATGTAGTTAGTTTAGGGCGTCAATATTTATTCGAGCACAGGAAATGAGTGAATTTAACAAAGCGTCCAAGAAAATGGCAGATGGCGACCTTGTCTTGCTTTGTTTTCTTTTTTTTTTTTCATTGAATTTCGCTTCAGGGCTCATTTTTTGGTAATGAAATCATGCAAAAAGTTTCATCAGTTGGCAAAACACTACAAATTAAGCTTTAAAAACATTTTTCGGATTTAGTTTATTAAAGTTCGAGTGAAAAGTACCCGAACTAACACATAGATGGCGCTACTAAAATGAATTAATACACCAAAGACACATATGTGTTTTACTAGGGTAGGCCAGGTACTTTCCTTTAACGTGCTAGCTGTTTCCAAACGTAACACGTATAGCGAGGAGTATAACGCCGCCACGGAAACCTACTTTTAAGATTTTCGAAAAACATATTTTTTTAAATGTTTTAAGGAATTTGTAGAATCGTTACGTCGAGACAAAAGGATTGGTTGTGGATTGCCGAAATTTTCGAGATTCTTTTGTTGGTCAAATTGTGGCATCAGCCTCACAATAAGGATCCATGTTATAAATATTGGGTATTTCTAGTATACACTCTTAACACTTTTTTGGATTCTAAATTCATTTTATCCAGTAAATATACTATAATTCAATTAATTTACATAACCATATCTATCTTTTGTTCCAAACATGTTTAAAATCGGTCACCAAATGCCAAATTTATAGCTATAACTGCCACAGCGCCATCTGTTATTAGTAAAGTGCAAGCTTCATTGCTGTATTCCAAATCTCTTGCAGCCTTCATTCGATTGTCAATGACATGACAAGCGATATGATATGAGACAACTATTGTAATAGCGTGTCCTTTCAACTAACTCTCTTTATGCTTCAACTGGGACGCTTTCACACCAAATTTCAACAAAATCATCGGCAGGAAAGCGTAAAATTGCTACAAGAGTAGCTACGCCTAATTCTCGAATGGTAAGCACCATGCTGAGAGCTACATTTCCACTACAGCTTGCAGCATGTTCATGTGGCATGAACAATAGCTGACCAATAATGTTGGTGATGCAACAAGCATTTGGATATCTGTGGGGCGCCCGTAGAGCTGGAAAATTAGACTGATAAATGCTAGTAAAATTGAAAATTGGACAATGGTCGTGCTGTGTGCATTGCATGTGCAACTTATTGCAACAACAAATTAAATTTGTATGGTATCTATGTAGAGAGAGAGTTACGTGAATTTCCATATGAAAGCGGTTCTTGCTCTTTTAAGCCGCTTATGTCATTGTTATACCCTGCACAGGTTTATGTTTATCGTGAACTTTGTTATATCCAGAAGAAAGCATCGGAGATCTTACATACACATATAAATAACCGGGGTGACGATCTGAGACAATTTGGCCATGACTGTATGCCTTTATGCACGGGAAATAGTCACTTAGTTTTGACGATGTCGATCTGAAATTTTACGTACGTCATTTTCTTTCGATATAACTGCTCCACTGTCGGAATTGCCAAAATCGGCCGACTATAGGATATATCTACCATACAAACTGAAAGATCAAAATCGAGTCCTGGTTTGGAGAACTTCTTTATTTGACGAGATGTACTCACCAAATTTTACAGATATTATTATCCAAAGCTTCACTACAATCACCGAAGAAAGTATTTATATCGGATCACTATAGCATATAGCTGCCTTGCAAACTAACCGCCAAAATCAAGTTTTTGTATGAAAAACTTTTTTGTTGTGAGAGATATCTTCATGAAATTCAGCATGAATCATTATCCAACAAAACTGTTTAATCTCCAGAGAAATTATCTAGATCGGACTACTATAGCATATAGCTGTCATACAAACTAACCGACAAAAATCAAGTTTTTATATGAAAAACTTTTTTGTTGTGGGAGATATCTTCATGAAACTCAGCACAAATTATTAACCAAGGCAACTGTATAATATCCCGAGAAATTATCCAAATCTTACTACTATAGCATATAGCTGCCATATAAACTGACCGATCAAATTTAGGTGAAGCATCTTTTTATACCATTTAATGCACCATGCTTTTATACCTGTGAAGGGTATTATACCTTCGTTGCAACCAGAATCAACGCTTGTTCTCGTTGTTTTATTATTTTCCATTAAATAATTCTATGAGTCATGCTCAATTCAGCACAACCGCCCTTCATGTGACAGCAATTGAACTTCGAAAGTGAGTTTCGAAAGTTATGGCTCTGCAATTTTCGATTTCTAAGCCCTCTTGTTGCGCAATAAAGTCAAATTATTCGCCTACTAGCCAACCACCTGGTTAAATGCGTATTTTACACAAAGAGCAACAAAGCAGGCTGCAGCTTATATCCATATTTAGTGAAATTTCCCTTTCGACTTACGGATTTTCTAAGCATTCAGCCAATTAAGCCTGTTTCCTCCTGTGTGCGGTGGCAACAAACAACATAATTCACTTAATTTGCCCTGCCGCATAACGGTTAAACCACAAAGCGTGCTGTTGCATGTACCCACAACAACAGCAACAACAACATTGAATACGAAAACAGAAAATAAAAGCAGCTAATATCAATTAAGCAAATAACCAGAATTGACCGCAATTTCGCCGCAACACGTCCCATCCGGAGCTCCTCTCCAACCCCTTTCATGGCTTATAGAATCATATTCTCTTCATAAAGCTGCTTTTGCTTTCTGCCAGCGCTGCTCTGTGCTCTTAACTCTATCCAGTGCTTAGAGTTCGCCCTAGTTTGACGCTGTACTCAACCTCTTTGTCGTGTCTTCCACTAACCGTCACTGCTCTTCGTGTTTCTGCTGGTTCTGCTAATTTTCACCTGTTTTCACAATATTTCCGCATTTCATTGTGTACGTAATTGGCACGAATTAATTCTCGTCGCTTTGTGTTGCACCAATTGTCGCAATTTGCTAAACAATAATGTTGCAACACATGGCCAACGCGCTGACAGTGGCTGACTTGAGGTTGAGTGACTGCAATAATTTCTTGTTTCAATAGCCAAGACTGTGAGGGTTGTTGTTGTAATGGCAAGCAATTTAGCTAAACAAGATTAGAGTTAAGATGTGGACAGTATTTATGGAGGAGTTGGTTGAAGAGGTTAGAAAATAAGTGTGGCGATATCTGATGCTTTCATGTAAGAAAATGTCGCAGCTTTGAGTTCTTTTTGTAACAGTATCAAAAAGATCCGGACTGGATAAGGAAGTGAAGTATATCGTTCTTTTAGTGAACGAGAGCAAGACGAAATATATCTTGTGACCAAACAAAAAATCGCCGCACTGGTGACTTGTTACAGTTGACAGTCATAACTTCGCAGTCGTAGACAATTTCGTCTATCTTGGAACCAGCATTAACACCAACAACAATGTCAGCCTCGAAATCCAACGCGGAATAGCTCTTGTCAACAGGTGCTGCTTTAACTACTAAAGACCAAACCCTTTAAGTCATTTATTATTCTCGTCCTGCAGAGGCATGAATGATGACAACCTGAAAGGTTCTGCGAAAGATTTATGGTCCGTTACGCATTGACAGCGGCGAATACCGGAGTCGAGAGATTGAATAGTCGTCCGAATGGAATGCACATACGCGTTCCATTAATGGCTCCCAAACGAATCGGCCCTCGATCTAAATTTTGATAAGAAAGTTTTATTCAATGATAAAGCTCACTTTGGATTGAATGGGCGCTTTAATAAACACTGAATGGAAGAAGATCCACAAGAAATTGTAGAGACGTCATTACGTTCTGGAAAAGTCACTGCTTGACTTGCGTATTTCCACAAAAATTAAGCCAACCATAATGTCACAGTCAAAGAATGCTATAGAGCTACGACTAATGACTCTTTCGTGCCTGAAATGGAAGATATTGATGTGGACGAGCTTTGCTTCCAACAAGACCTTGCTATATGCCAAACAACAAATGAAGCAAACAATTTGTTGAATTAAAGTATTGGTGAGCGCATTGTTTCCCCTCATAAGCTTGTGGCGTGGCCTCAAAGATAGTGAGATTTAACGCTGCTAGACTATGTTTTGTAGGATTAAGTGTAGTTTTCTGTCTAGGCAGATAAGCTAATGACGATCGTCGTTTTATTTATTCGTGAAAACCTCTAAAAAAATACCCGTTAAAATACCCGTTAGTTAACGGTTTATACGCAGGTTAAGTTTAAGCAATATTAGTTTACGATACCAAGACTGTAAGCTGGTCCTATTTTGTTGTGTTATTAATGAAGAAATATTGCTGAAGTAATTTTAAGGCATTGTATCAAGTTAACAGTCCGCGGCTATACAAAAATCCGGGTGCGTTCCGGTTACTTAGACCTTGAGACCATTGTTGGAACGAATAATCTGTCTCTAACTTGAAGGTGGGCTAGCCGTGTAATGTCATATTTAAGACAAACCCACGAAACCAAATTTTCTGTTATATGAATAAAAGCCCCAGATACCATTCACCTGTTGTTTCGAAGCGGCAATGGCTGAGTCATTGAATTCGGTGTGTGGAGCATAGAGTGAGGTATGTAGGGATTTTATATATTTTTTGCACCAAATCATTTATGTTTGATACCAGTTAATCGAAAGTACTAATTTTTCTCAAATCTGTCAAGTATTTTTTGAGATGAAGAACCTTATCTTTGTCTTGGTCCACAATAAGTCCTACTACAATAGATCAGTTCAGTAGTTAAGCTTAAAATTTCTGACATTGCTCCTTAGACAGTTGCAATACCTTTGGAAGTATACCGCATAACGCTAATATGATAGGAGGTCACGATTATCACCCGATTGTCACTGTTTTCTTCTTTACAAATAAATGAGAGTCGTAGGATTTGGTTTTATTGCCTGCAGATGACTAATAATACATACTTTTCAGAATGCAGGTTCAATTTGAGCACCTTACAGCAACGTCTCATAGTTTAATGCATGAAATTTGTGTGGCACTTAGTGTACTGCCAGAAACTTTTCCTCGGCCATGCACCCTCTAGAGTTACACGTTCTTTGGAAATTACTTTTTTGAGAGTAATAAATTTATTTTATTATTCTATTTATTACTTTTATATACAAAATGCATTAACTACTATTGGATTGCCTTTTACACCCTACTACATAGTCACTTACTTAGCAACCTTTATTGCACTCCATTTTGTCACTATTCTCCTACTAATGCTCTCTCCATTGGTTTTATTACATTTGTAGCTTCACAAAAGCATTTTAGCTAAACCGTTAGCCGGCGATAAAAGCAAAACGCTGTTGAGCTGCGAAAGGACTCAAAACCATTTTATTGTTGCACGCTTAACCGTTACTAAAGTGAAGAGGGGAATAGTGCTTTTGTTGTGAAAGGAGTCATAACTATATGATGAACATTGAAATAAATTTATATTGTGATATTTTTTGCAGCAGAATCAATCTTATCTAGAGCAAAAGCGCACCGTGGCCGTTTCTCACCTAAAAATAAATAGGTAATATAACAGTATTTCTAATAGGCGCTCTCTTTGCATGCGCAATTTCAAATTCTCAAATCAACGTCATATTCTATTAATGCGCGCTTTTGTTAAGTTATAGAACTTGTCAAAGCAATTCGTTTGGATAAACAAAATGCCTTATAAATTATTTATAAGCGTTCCAACTCAGCGGCTATGCACCGTTAAGTGCGTTATTTCGTGACATTGAGATGGGGAGAGAGCAATGACCGCATTGCTGCTGGCGCATGACATACAAGTAACGGGATTGTACTTAAAATGAAGGATTGCTTTAAACAAATTTTTGGCTGTTGCTAGGCAGCACCCAGGTGCGCACAAAAGTATGCCTCAATTATAGTTTCTGGGCTGGCAGGAGTGGTGAGTCTATTCATTATAATGGAGCTACTCATGCTTTGAATTCATTAGCGCTTATTTAAAGGTATTTGAACTCATTTGTAAAATAATACAATGTTTTGGAGTGGAAATATTACAAAAATTCAAAATAAATTGAAATATTAAACGAGTAGAAGCGTAACGTATTAATGTAAGAAATTTATTATTTAGACGACAAGTTACGGATTTTTCTTAATTTTTCCAAATATAGTGGTAAAATTGGTTATGTTATGCGTACATACAGTGCCTCATAAAAGAGTTTGGATATTAAATATTTTTAGTAAAATAAAGAACCAATAAAAAATGTTTGCTTTGATAAATTTTAGTTTGGAAACCTTATTTTTACTTCAAATAAAGTTTTAACTGTGTCATAAAAAAAGCAAAACTATTGTTTTTCCTAAATATATAAGATTTTCACAACACGCCGATGCTCATTTATTTGTGTCAACAAAGAGCTTCCGCATTCCAAAGCAATTTTCATTTTGATTTTATTGAAGTTGTTAAGTCAAGCACTAATGCGACCCGCTTTTGACTCACAAAACAAAAAAAACAACAAAAAACGAACTCAGTGGGCGGAACAAAACAAGTGTAAAAAGATTAACACTGGCTTCCTTTTCAATTATACTGATCTTCATTTTTAATTTTTTTGAATTTTTTTGCTACCTTTTATTTCACTTTTCGCTCGTTTGTTTGTTTGCTATGTTGTCCTTGAGCTTTGCGTAACGAAGCGTGAAAATTGGGTAGCGCAAAGTTAATCAGCAATTGTGGAGAGGAAGAACCTTAGAGTGCTCACAAGTACAATGACTCTTTAAAGTCATTGGCAAAATACAAAAAAAAAAAAAAATAAATTAAAATAAATTTTAAATGAAAATAAAAATTTTTATTTTCACAAAAAAATAAAATACGTTTATTAAAATAATACAGAAAATATTTTTTCCAAAAATAAAACAAAAACGGTTTTGGCCCAAAATTAGAATTAAAAATTATGAAATAATTAAAACGAAATAAAATAAAAAAAATATTTATAGAAATAAATTATAAAGTCATAAAAAATTTTAGAAGACAAAATTAAAAAAAACGTACGATAAATCAATTAAATAAACTTATACAAAAAATAGTTTCAACAAAATAAGGAATATTTTCTTCAAAAAAGTAAAACAAATATTTTACATAAAAAAATATTTCAATGAATAGATTTTTATTGAAATATTTTTTTATAATGAAAACAGATATTTTTGACAACAAAGTTTTTTAAATTTTGTTTTCAAAAAAACCGACTATTTTTATAAAATAATGTAAAAAATATTTTTAACAACATTTCTTTTCTTATTTTTTGTACAAAGTTAAAATGAGAAAAATTTTCAATAAAAAATGTGTTTAATAAATAACTTCAGGAAAAAAGTATATATATTATCAGACAAAAATTAATTTTTTTTTTAATAAAGTAATGTAAAAAAAGGAAAAAGAAATGGAAAGAAAATATTCATTGACAAACGTATTTGAAAGAATTGTTTTTTAATTTATGTTATAATTTATTTCAATAGTAAAAAAGTAAAACAGAAAGATATTTAATAAAAAATAAAAATTTTTCCTACTAAAAAACATTAAATGGGGAAATAAAGAAATTTTTTAATAAAATTTAATAAATCAAAAAAACAAAAAATAAAAATATAATTAAAAAAGACAACAAAAAAATAAATAAATAAAAAATAATTTAAGAAAATATTATAATGTTTCATTAAATATTTTTTATGTAAAAATAATTTAATTAAAAATTAGAAAAAAAAACATATTTAATGAAAACAAATTTTTTTTATAAATTATTATACATAATTTAGTATTTAATTTTTTTTATTTGAAAAAAAAAGACGCATTCTTAAAAAAAAAAAAAATGTATTTAAAAGAATACTTTTATAAAATCATGAAATAATTTATTTCAATAGCAAAAAAAAAAAAAATAATCAAAAAATATTTTTATTAAAAAGTTTTTGGTTTTTTTTTTCACTAAAAAGCATTAAACGGGATGCCACAAAATTTTCATAAAATTTAATTTAGAAAAATAAAACAAAAGAATTAAAAAATAAGTAAATTGAAAATAATAAAAAATCATTATACTACTTTTAGTTTGTTTGAAAACTTTAAAAAATATTTTTAGTTATAGCAGATAGCTTTTTATAAATTATTGTTATTTAAATAATTTTAATTTTTTTTATAAATTTTTTCTGAATTCAAAATTATGATTTTTTTATTATTTTGATTAATGCTTTTTTATTGAAGTAAAATTTTTTTTTTTTCAAAAATTTATGGAAAACCAGTTTTAATAAAATATGTTTAAGATTCTAGAAATCTACAGAAATGTAGTTTTAATAACTGAAATATTATTTATATTTTACAAAAAAATTAAAAAAAAACTTTTTTAAAAAAAATTCTTTTTTTTTTTTTACTTTTAACACTTAAAATAAAATTGAAACAAAATATTTTCGAAAAATATAAAAAATAAACTATAAAAGGGACTTTTAATAAAACAAAATTTAATACAAAATTTTATAAAATATTTGCCAAATTTTTGTGAAAGTTGCCCTTTTAATAAAAATTATTTTCGATTTCACTGAACGAAACATATGTATGTTGCAAAAGGAGAAAGTTAGAAGCATAAAACATTTGAACTTTCACAATGAACTATATTTTATATACTTGAATAAATGTACATACATAGTGAAATACATAGCCACCCACTCACATGCGATTTTGCGCTTGCCACGCACCGCTTTATCGCGAACGAAATTTCAATTACAAAATCAGCATAGTGTAATGAGCCCGCCGGGTAAAGTTGCGCATACGCACCGGTGTGCCTTGGAAGCCATACGCTCACGCAAGTTGAGGCACACACATAGACACATACAATGGAGCAAGTGAAAAGTTTACTCACTCATAATGCGAGTGGTAGTAGCACAGGCTGTTAGCTGCCCACGCACACGTACAACCATATATAAACACACACACACACAATACATACATATAATTAACTGAAAATTAGTAACAAAAAAGTTGTTTTTATGGTTCTGGCCCTCGAGTTGACTGGTGCTAAGTAGCCCTATGCAGTACATGTATACGTAGATATATGTATTATGTATATACATCTATGTGGATAGGTATGTATATTTTTATATGTATGAGTGTGTATTGACGCGCTTCTGTCAATTCCAGTTGTTTCACGTGCTGTTATGTTATTACTTATGTTGATTACTTGTTTTCCGTTTTATTATTGCCTCTCCTTCCCTACATTTTGTTGTTATTGTTGTAACATCATGTTTCGCTCATTCATTTTATTGTCATAATATTGTTGGCGTAATTACTTTTAACTGCTTCTAAATGGCCTATACCAGTATATGTAGGAACAAAGTTTGTTTTGACTTCGCTCAAATTTGGCTGGAAAAAACTTTTCTCTCTAGAGAGTGAGTTTGTGTGTTAACTTGTTGAGTGTGAGTGAAGGAAAATTTTTGAAAAAGTATGTATGTACATAAGTAGTATTTTTTATAAGCTCACTTTAAAAACCTCACTGCTGTAAAATGTTGAATAAATTTAAAGAATTTTATACTCATAACGGCTCTTTCCGTTATAGTAGAAAAAAATTTAATTATTATTAAAAAAATTTTCGCACTCAGAGTTGCCATCTTTTGAAAAATTAGGGTATAAAACCAAGATAAAGGAAATTGCAAAATTTTGCTGCTTACTGAGTCAAAATTATATTTGTAAAATATTTAATAAAATACTTCGCTTTCATAGGTGTTGCCACCTATTTATTTATTTGAAAAAATATTAAAACTATTTGTAAAAAAAAATGTCCAGCATTGGCAAATCTGTGTTCAGCTCGCTTTGTTCATGTAAAAAATTTTTCTACTAGAGTTGCCACCCTTTAGGTTTAAAAAAAAATTATTTGCAATATTGTGCAATATCTCTGCTAATTGGTGTGCAAATGTGTCAGTTTTATTGATAAACAATTTTTTATAAAGGTTGCCACATATTAAAATACAAAAAAAAAATTATTATTAATGCTTCCATTTCAGTAACAGGTGTTGCTGCAAAATCTTAGATGCAACGTGAAATGACAAACCTAAGTACTTATTTGTAAAATGTAGAATGTCGATCAAAGTTGCCACTTTCTGAAAAAGTATTAATATTTGATTTATTTGAGTGAATTACAATAATAAAATCCATGTAGCATGAATATATAATCTTTTAGATTTATTGAAAATTTTCTTTAGACAAAATCAGTTTGAATAGAGTTGTCACTTTGCAACTTATGTATGTACATATAAGCTGTTGATTTGTGATATAGGCAAAGCAAGTTATTTGGAGTATTTTATTCGAAAGTGAGGCAAACAAGCATTGCTAAACGACACAGCTCTTGAGCAGAGTTGCCACCGGAAATTATTATTAATTATATAATTTTGATGCTGGAGAAATATCGCATAAGTGATTTATCGTAGGAACGCAAGTTCAGTGCGTAAACTGTAAAAGTTGCAAGGTAAAGTTGCCAGCTAATAAAAATATAAAAAATAAAAATATCAAAAATAAAGGAAAAAAAATTGCACACTGTTTAATAAGTTATTTCGAATATTTTTCGTGAAAGCGTAGCAAAATAATATTTTTAATGGAAAAAACTTGTGAATAGAGTTGCCACCTGAAAATTCTATTTCATAAAATATTGATTCCGGGGAAATAGGAATTGTTGTTTATTATACAGGGGAGCAAATTCAGAGCATTAATTAAAAAAAAATTGGAGGAGTTGCCATACTAAATAAAAATAAAACTTTTATATAATATTAAATCTGGAGAAATGGAAATTATAGTTGCTTATTACAGCGAAGCAAGTTCTGTGCATTAATTTCAAAAAAAATGTTTGGCAGAGTTGCCACCTTAAAAAATAAATCAAAATTTTTATAAAGAAAAGCTTTCGCTTTTATACAAAATTAAAAAAAAAATATAAAACTGTTATATTATTTCCAACTATTTTTTTTTTTTTCGAAAATACCGTAATGCTTCTTCTTTCCATAATTCAAGCACTTGAATTATTTTTATGGCCGCAAGTTAACAAAAAAGTTAGTCTATGCTCTGTCTGACCACACTCCAACTTTCACTGGAAAAAATTAATTTCTTTCCGCGAACACGGAATTTATGTTCGAAAACTTTTCGAAGTTGAACAGCTGTGCAAATAACAGGCCAAATAAATATTTTCGCAGCATAAAAAGCGTCTAAACGAAATTACGAATATCAAAAGCAAACTGTTTAATAAACAAAACAAAAGTCATTCATTCGAGAGGCAGCAACAACTACTACAACAACAAATCGTCACAATAAACACGCAAAAACACAACAAATTTCCCCTGGCAGCGCCCTCAATGAGAGCAGGCCTGTGTGCCAACTTGCAGCCGGGACGCTTGTAAACTTTCTATTGAAACATGTTTTGCATAGAATAATAATAATAATAATTTCTGACACTCTGGCATTCCGGCGCCCTCAACTTCATACAGTCAGGGCATTTCGCCATTCTTCAACTTAATTTAATTGAAAAGTTGGATTGCAACAGCCGCCAAGACGCCCCGGTAAGCAGCAACAGCTGCAACAGGGCCTGTAGTCAAAACAACAACAACAACAACACAAAGAAAGGTAAGCAGCATTGTTGCTGGCAGGTAGCAGTTGGCAATTTGTTGTCGCCTTTAACCTTTAAGCTTTCTAATGCCCTCGCTCGACGCTGCCAGCGTCTTGCTGTAAATTTCTCAGCGATTGGCTCGCCTGCTGTGCTCTCGCTTTGTCTCTTCGTCGCTTCGTCTGTGCGACACTGCCGACCTGCAGCAGCTCGGTGGCTGGTGTGCCGTTAGGTGTATGTGTTTGTTCGTGGGGTTCATTTATTTACGGTGGCAAAGGTGAATGACGTCACGTAACGCAACATTTATTGCTTGAACTTAACACCAACAAATTGCGAGCGCAAATTGGGATTTAAATGTCAGCTGCTTATTACTCTATTTTCTAAAGCTTGCCAGATTACAATGATTGCAATTTAATTGGAATGGAGAAGTAAATAAAAGACGTAAGTACTTTTTTTTTGAAATTTTTTTTTAATTTAATGATTTTTTGGAACGTTAATAATAAAAATATTTTCAAAAAATTATTTTTGACGATTTACTATTTTTTTATTTCGTTTTAAAAAAATAAAACGTAGCTTTGAGTACAAAAATTTTTTCGGTAATGTAAAATTTTTTTCGAAAAAGTAAAAAATTTCGAACAAAACTTATTTTCAAAAAAAAAAAAAAAATATTTTCGAAAATTTTTTATTTATTTTGTTTTTGAAAAAAAAACTTGTTTTTGTTTTTGAAAATGTAAAACAGTTTCAGTAGTACTTAACTTTTTTCGAAAATGTACGAAAATTCGAACATATTTTCGCATTGTGTTTGAAATTTTTTTAAATTTTCTTTTTTGGCCAAAACATAAAAAAAATATATATATTAAAAAACTGGGTATACAAATATATTATTTTCTAAATTTTTTGAAATATTTCTTAATTTCATTTTGTAAAATATACGCTTTAGATCACTAAAAGTAAAACATTTTTTTACGGAAACTAAAAAATTTTTCGAACAGTTTTAAAAAACTGGTTTGAAATTTTTTTAAATTTCATTTCTGGCGTGAATATTTATAAAACATTATTTACAGAATAGAAAATCATTTTTATAAAGTATTGAGTTTAACAAATTTTAATTTTTCGGAAATTTAAAATTTTTTCGAAAATTTTTAAAAGTTTCTTTGTTATGTTTTAAAATAAGGTTTTGAAAACAAATATATTCAGTATTTTAATAGTTACAAGAGAAAAGGCATTTTCAAAGACTTAAAATAATTTCGACATTTTTTTTAATTTTGAAAATTTCATAATACTTAAAGTTTTAATTTTCTTTCGAAAATTTATAATTTTTTCGAATTTTTTTTTTTATTGTTTGTTATAATTTAGAAACTAATTTTCAGAGAAAATTCATTTCAGAACTTCAATAGTTACACAAAACCAATTGCGAAGGTTTAAAAGAATTTCGAAAATTTTTATTTAAATTTTGAAAAATACGTAAAACATAAGCTTGAAAGTTTTAGTTAAAAAGACAAAAATATTTTCAATACTATGGTATAAGTCTAGAACGTTAATTATTAATTTTACGAGTTCGAATATAATTAATATAAAATTGTTCCAAACATTTATTTAATTTGATTTTTGGAAAAATTTATTTTGGTTTTTTGAAAGCGACAAAAACGCAATGTTGAGAAAAACATATATTAAATATTAAACATCTCTTCGACAAAATTTTTTTTTTGGAAAACTTTTAAAATCTTATTTTTGCAAAATCCGTAATGAGTAAAAATCCTTAACGGTATTAGTTGTTGAAAAGTTTATTTTTTTTAATTTGTATTTTCAATGTTTCGAAATATCTTTTTGAAATTGTTTTTCAGCATTTATTTGAGATTTGGTTTAAAAATTTTTTTTTTTTTTGCAAAATTTTTTAAAATTGTTAGAAAATTTATTTAGGTTAAATATATGAAAAAATTTATTTTACAACTTTTAATACTTACAAAAAAGCAATAATGAGAAAAATACAATTTTCAAACATTTAAAATTTTTACCACAAGCATTTTTTGGAAAATTTTAAAATTTTATATTTGACAAATGCGATAATCGAGAACGTTCATGTTAAAAAGAAAAAAAAAATCTGTTAATATTTCGAACAATTCCGAAAATTTTTTTGAGATTTTTCTCAAAAATTTATTTGAATTATATTTTTGAAACTTTTTTTTTGAAAATTTATGAAACTTTGTTGAAATTTTGTCGAATTTGTTTTTTAATTTTTTCGAATTTATTTTCGAACTTTTTTAGATTTTTTTTCGATTTTTTTAAATTTTATTTCGAAAAATTTTCTGAGAATTTTTTTAGTTTAATTTAATGAATTTGAAAACATGTTATAGTTAGTTTTTCGATTCTCTGTCCAACTTAATAAATAATGCACTAACTGGAATAGATTTCCTAGACTAACTGGCATATACATATGTACATATGTACATACATATACATATAACTAGACACTAGCAACGTTTTTCAGAATTTGTTTGTTTTTTTATATAAGAAAAGAAAATAAATATTTGTCAAAATCAAGGTCATTGCCATCTAACTATGTTGCTTGTTGATGTTTGGTTTCCTTTCTTCAATGTATTTGTTGTTTCAAGAGAAAAAAAATCTAAGTAGAACAGTAAATACTAGTTTAATAAAGATATTTGCTTGCAGTTCTATAAAAATATTGATAAAGCTGTTTGTTGTTTGTCGCTTGTGTCTGATATTTATGGAACGGTACCTAGTGCTTTTTCAAATATCTGGAAGAAGTTCATTGAGAAATATAAAAAAGTATTTTCGATAAATAAAAATTAAGAAAACATATAACACTTGATTTTTTTTTCCCAAAAAAATTAATAGACATTTTTTATATTCAATTTTACGCTGAAAGACGATCACAATTTAATTGAGGTATATATATTTATACTGTACCGTGAACGTGATATAGATTGGTCTAAAAATCTGCTTCATTTAATGAATTTTTATTTAAAATTCAAGTATTCATTGATCTGCTGAATTATCCTTATGTTTACTTGCCGTCGAAATGGGTGTCAACTCTGTCCGCAAGTTCCTTGCTTCAGGCGCAAGCTGAATGAACAACGGTAACAAGAATTGCTAAAGGCACTCCATTACAGACAGACAATAATGCCACTGGGTATTACAACCTGTTAGTTATATACCGTAAACTGCATTACAGCACAACCCCATTTGAATCATATGTGGGTTGAAGATAAACGCTTCCATTGCGACGCTTTGATTAACGGCAGTTGCGGATTGTTGCAGGGATGGCAGCGTAATACTGCCTATGGGCCTATGGTTGCAAACTGCATGAAGAGATTGCCTAGCATAACTGTAAATTTTCTATATAATACTTTAAATCAGCTCATTTTTAAAAACAAATTACTTTGAAACACATTTAGTGTTAATGAATAGATAACCAATGTTGAGTTGAAACTATAGGGTTCTCAGTGTGGTAAAGTTATAACAGCAGTTTCATGCTTGGTCAAGTGTTAAGCGGAAAACACTAAGCCATAAACTCGAGGTTTAATATTAAATCATAAATTCGAGTTAAACACTAAGCTATTAACTCGTGTTCAACACTAAACCATAAGCTCGAGTTAGCACTGAACCATAAACATAAGTTTAACACTAAACTATAAACTCAGGTTTAGCACTAAACCCTAAACTCGAGTTCAAAACTAAACCCTAAACTCGAGTTAAACACTAAACCATTAACTCGTGTTCAACACTAAAACATAAACTTAAGTTTGACACTAAACCCTAAACTCAGGTTTAGCACTAAATCCTAAACTCGAGTTCAAAACTAAACCATAAACTCGAGTTCAACACTAAACCATTAACTCGTGTTCAACACTAAAACATAAACTCGAGTTTGACACTAAACCATAAACTCAGGTTTAGCACTAAACCCTAAACTCGAGTTCAACACTAAACGATAAACTCGAGTTTAACACTAAACCATAAATTTAAGTTTAACACTAAGCCATAAACTCAAGTTTAACATTAAACCATAAACTCTAGTTTAACATTAACCATAAACTCGTGAAAACTTTCTAATAAAACCGAGTTGTATCTCTGTAAGCTCAAAAGTATTGAATTACAACTAGAGTTTAACAAAAGTTCCTTTGACTTGCTCTACACACCACTTTGGAGCACCCCTGGATTGCTTAATACTGTCCTTGTCCTCTTTTAGAGTTTGGCAGTCGTCATGTTGAGTTTTCAAGCTTCAGTTTACCCTCTAAATTGACAAAAGCCAAATGTCTGTTACAAAAACAAAACGTTTATCCCCAAACAAAAACTTTCTAAAGATATATCTATATATTTGAAGCTTCATTTTATTAGTACTACATAAGTAAAAGTCAACCTCGAATACAATCGTAAATGAAGCTGCGCACATCTGCATTCATAATTTTTGTATAGACACCCGGATACGCCTTACGTCCACAACCATTGCCGAACGATACTATGCCATACTGCTTACCATTAACAACTGCTGGTGCACCGGAATCACCGCTGCATGCATCTTTATCGCCATGTCCGGCACACAACATTGTTGACGTTATTTTTGTGTTGGACTTTTCATACTGACTGACACACTTGTTGTACCCAATGATCTTCACGACAACCGTATGTAGTTTAGTTGCGGCGGTCTGCGCGTTTTCGCTTGTCTTTCCCCAGCCGCAGACACGCATGCGCATGCCAGCTCTAATGCGGCTCTTGGCCAGCGGTATGATGGCCACATTCACACCGAGAACCATGGGTTTGCGGAACTCGAGCACGGCGACATCGAAATCGTTGGGAGTCAAATCGAATCCTTCCGGAATCCACATACGATTCACACCTCGACGCTGTCCTTTTTGTCCTAGATCCGTAACACCGGCGACAATAATAAGTTCCGAAACTTGCTTATCGACCACACAATGCGCCGCTGAGAGCGCATTTTTTCTGGTGATAAGCGAAGCGGCACAAAAGTATGTTCCATCCGCGTCTAGTATCCCTAACATATACGGATATTTTGAGATTTTCGTGGTTGTGCCACCGACAATACGCTTCTGGGCATCGGTAGTGCCGTACAGACAGCTGATCAGCACTAGTAATGTGAGCTTGTAGTTTAACTTCATTTTGCTTGCTTATAGTTTAAGGGTATACAGAAAACTAACGGTTTTGCAAAGTGTTTTGCAAAATTTGTCTGACGCGCGTCGCTTTAAGATGCGAAAAACTTTGTTCAAATATCAAAACATTTGTCGGAAGTGCAAATGTGTTTGCTTCATTCCTAATTACTTTTTTGCAATTTCCTAACTTTTTGCAAAGTAAACTAAAGGTCGCCCTATTATTTTAATGTTTGCACAGTTGCATTTGAGATTCAGAAACACGAAATCAAGTATCTAGCACGAATCATGGCCTGTCTGTCTGCCTATCTCTCAAACCAAGGTTGCGGTTGTTTACTATAATTAAAAATAAAATCGAAAACCAAGTTATTATTGCAACGCCCCTAAAGGGGGGTTAAACCCTATCTACACCGGAAGACATACATAAGTAGCTCAAGTGCATAAAGAACTTATTTCAAGATTTTATTCTAAAAACATTTCCAATTTCCTCGCTTTCATTATTGAAGAATATTCTACCGAATAGACCACGTCCCGCATGCAGAAAATATAGCAGACGTAGCTGAGAGTGTACACGAAGACTCTGGAGAGTTGATTCGGCGCCGTTCACAATAATTCGGACTGACTTATTGAGCGATTTGACGCATTTTACTGCGAGATCTTAAATTGAAAGTGTACAAAATACAGCTTGTGCAAGAAACTGAAGCTGCTCGACATTCCCAAGGGACATCGCTTCTCTCTATGGGCTCTTGAAGCCGTTAGACTTTTTCCTGTGGAGATATGTGAAGTATAAAGTTTATGCGGACAGTCCCGCTTTACGATTTAGGCCATGGAGCAAAATATCAAACGTGTCATTTGCTAGTTACCAGTCGAAATGCTCGAACGAATCATTGAAAATTGGACTCAATGGATGGACCATCTAAGAAGTAGTCGCGGGCAATATATGAAAAAGAAATTCATATAATGTTCTTTCATGTGTTAGTGTTTTCTTTAAAAAAGTACGGAACTTCGAAATAGATCATCCTTTATAAGTCTACAAAAATATGTTGACTACATTTTAGCGCCAAAGTAAATTTGAACCACTTTTTTAAAGCAAGTTGCTAAAAACTAGACAAAATGAAATATATTAGGCTGGAAATACCCGAATGTGAAATGTGAAAGATGCTTTTTAGGTTAAGTTCTCCCAGAATATTTACTATTACATTACCTAACTCCAAATTAAACAACGTCATTAGTTTAAATCGCAATTTTATTGGCTTGTAAGGGTTCTCTTGCACCTTTGAAGAACAATATTGCTTCCTTCAAATGGATTTTAGTAGGCACTAGGAGAACGCCAGGGGATCCTAAGGAGTTAAATTCTTGAGTAATTAATTTTTTTTCGTTTGACCCCGTAAACCAACTAGCTAAATCTCTTATTATAAAAATTTATTTAGAATTAATTATTCTAGAAATATTTCTAGCTGCTTCGCTTATTCTTATACATAGAATGGAAGAATTATTGTAATGATAGGTATAATTGAATACTTTTCAGCGCCAAAGCAGAAATCAAAATTTTTATAGGAAACTTAAATTAAAGCTGTTGGGCTGGAAAATCAAGGTAGAAATCCAGTTTGAGGCTCTTTAGCAAGGAACAGCATCACGGTTATCTGGTTGAACGAGCACTATACATATATAAAGTAGGACTAGAGAAACCATATTACGTCCCAATTGTCCTAAGGTGTAATACAAGATATACATAAGTTGTTTTAAAATGGTTCTGATAGGCTTTTTAGAAGTAGCTTGACTTCAGCGTCAAGTAATGTAAACAGTTGAAAGTTCCATCTTTCGAACAACTTTATGATCAGCAGAGGCGTCTAAGCAAGACCTCACCCAAACCTTAAAAAAGCCGATAATTGTATATATGTACGTTCCACACGACAAAAAGCATGATATGATATGAAAATCAGCTTTAAATGGATTTGGTATTGGAAGGTGTTAGATTGACTATAGCGCCATCTAGTGCACACATTTGAATGTATTACGATTTCGAAAAGTATGAGTAAAAAATCGAATTACGGGATGTTATAGAAATTGTACGTCTTCTTGTCGCAGTTATAAAACATCCAGTGCTCTGGAGGTAAATAACTACTTATATAGTAAATACGAAGAATTGCATTCGAATTTCTTGAGTTCATCATCGAAAACTGAACCACTCGTATGTATGTAACATTTGAGAGTAAAAAAAATTTATGGAAAAGTATAAAATGCGGACTGAACTTTTCATTTCAGATTTTAATCACTTCTAAATCACTCAGATCAACCATTGACGTTACAAACACCACTAGACAACCCATCTGATTCTTTGCGAGAGCAAGCTGATATCAATCGTGTAAACCCAATGGGGGATTTCTGAGCATAAATTTGAACTCGAAAGTCGAAAGTGCTCAAACACTGCTTGAAATTTTAATACTTTTTCATTGCAGTGCGAAAAATGAAGTGTATGAAATTCGAAATATGACTTTAAGCCCAGCACAACAACAACGTTCACGAAAGTATTTGATTCATAAAGTAGCTTTAAAAGTCGATAGCCGTTGGTGGCAGCAGTTGCCGATAGAGAGGCGTTTTCAAAGCCTTCAGCAGCGATACACAACCCAGGTGTGCAACTCGAGGTCGGCGGTACAGTTGGGCGAAACGCCTGCTGTAAAGTCAAAGAGTTATGTAAGCGTCATGTTGCCAGCAGGTGGTGTGCGGTGGCGGTCAAAGGGGATATAGTGAACCGGTAGTGGAAATGTGAGCACATATACTGCAAATACATACATTCACACAAATTTACCTAACTACACACACTACTACAAGTACACTAGGGTGAGCTACTATCGCAACAGAAAGTGAAAGGGTTTTCTACTCAACTTAGTTTTCATTAGTATCTTTGTATAAGAAAACTGTGGGACGGCATATCACACGTACAGCCACTAGCAAAACTATTGGTTTTAGTACAGGTCGAAAGGTCGAAAGAACAGCTGGTACAATGAGATCTGTCGTGTCGCAGTGGAGAGATCTCACAATGTTGAGATCGACCACAACACGAACGAGGTAGGATAGATACCGAGGTTGAAGAGGGAAGCAAGACGCATATATGCAAACAAAGAAGAAAGAAAGAGGCCGAAATACGTGAATATGAAGAGTTTGAGACTCTGGCCGACAAGAGCGACGACTAAAGGAAGATTTCCTGACCGGAGCATACTCTTGTAGGTCCCAAAAAAGTTATCTAGTGCTTGATGTTCAGAGCATACCGAAATTATAGAGGGAACACCTCTCCAACCTGCTGAACGGCAGTCAAAGTGTAATATCTGAAGGTGGCGAACCCGATGCATCAGTCGACTATGATAGCAAGATTATGATGTGCATCGAATAGCAATAATACGCCTGAAGAACAACAAAGCGGCAGGGGTCGACCGGGTTTACCGATCAAGAGATCCGTATTTGGTCGCAGAATTGACAAGAAAAGTTTGAGACAGGACACTTCTTTAATGTATTGATGAAGCTGAGCAGCTAAACAGAGAAGGTACAATCTACTATAATTATATAAGGAGGCTGACTTCTCCGATAATATTGATACCATTGGCCTCAACAACCCCGTCATTGGTTCTGCTTTCCCTAGATTGGATAAGCAAGCGATCTGGGTCTGGTTGTAATTGAGGGCAAGACGAAATATCTCCTGTCTCAAACCAAACATTAAGCACATTCGCGACTTGGCTGACCCGGAAGATTAATGGTCCTTTGCGCATTGGCGATGGCGTGTATCGGACTCGATGGAACGATGAGCTGTATGAGATATATGAGACATTGACATTATTCAGCGAATCAAGAGACAGCGGCTGCGCTGGTTTAGTCGTATTGATCGGATGGAAGAGTATACTCCAACAACTGCCGGTGGAATCAGAGGAAGTGGACGACCTCTACTCCGTTAAAAAGATCAGGTGGAAAGGACCTGGCTGCACTTGGTATCTCGATTTAGCACCAAACAGCGAATATACCAACATAAGCAATGTCTACGCCAGTAAAGAAGAAGACGAATAATACATAAACCTATAAATTCAAAAAAGCTGGAATTTTTGCCCCACCCTAATGCAAATCTTACTCCTGCTTTACTCCACAAAGTTCATACAAACACCAATGTATATTTGTTTAGGCCACCAACATCGCCATATAACCGTTATATTGTGGCAGTAACAACATGAAAACATAAAGCATATAAAGAGCGGCGATAGTTTTCCGCTCAGTGCGCATGAAGCACAGGGTTATCCCGCAGCTCTACTGTGCTGTAAACTTCAACACCAACTATTGTTGCTGTTGTTGTGATTTTTTTGTTGTTGATAACGATGCTGCTGTGCTGACGTTGATGATGGATTGCTTTGCTGCTGTGTTCGGGTTGCAGATGCCACGCAGTAAACTAAAGAGAGCATGGAAAGTAGTTGGTAGAGGGATGGAAGGGGGATGGATACAACGTCAATGGCGGGAGGTGGTTCATCAGTGCTACCAAGATGAATATTTGTGCTTAACTCTTTGACTTGTTGCGTTGACTTGCGTCTCAGGTACACTATTATCTGCTATTGTTCTGTGCTAGCAACAACAATAACAACAACAATAATAACAACAATATCAGCAACAATAATAACAACAATGACAGCCATATTACTTTGTAGCCAGCTATCAGTTTGCCGCTTGAGTGAGTTATCATGAAGTGCAGCGTTCTTGCGCTCGTCGACAACAACAAAAAACAACAGAAATGGCAAATAAAGTGGGAAAAAATGCGAGAGTTCATAACAAATGCAATTTTGATATGTGAAAATGATTTATTGTGTCACATGACATTACCTTTGCCGCGCGCTTACTCTGCCGCGCCATTAGTGCTGGCGCGTGTGGCAGCAATTTGCTTGAGTGTTGCACATGTGGCACTGTATATTTTATGCGGTTTTTTATTGTTGTCTCACAGGTGCAGTTAATTTTTTGCGGTTTTCCTGCTGGACTGTGGTTTTGCTGAGAGAAGTTTGTAAAGGTTTGCGTGGCTTGTTTTTTTTTTGTTTTAGTTTGTTGAAAGCCAATATTTGCCACATATTGCTGCATTTAAAGATTGGCAATAAATGTGTATCGAAAACTGATTTTTTGAATATTTTTTCTTCTTAGTAATATTCTATTGGGGCTTTCTTTTGTGTACTCAAGACCAAACTTGACTAGGAATCGACCTTTTAAACTACGCTCAAGCCGAATTGATAAATACTATTTCTTAGACTGGTTCATCCATTAAGGTTGATGCGAAGTTTGATTTCCATATGCCAATTGATGGCTGCTTGACCAGATAAAAAATCCGAGTCCGTACCGGTCAGACCCGACTATCGTGGGAACGTTTTGTCTAGCCATTTTTGTATATTTGGTCAGTGGACTACCAGGACATCCGCGTAGCTTTTTTTCACTTCCATAAAAAAGATACAAGGTATTTTGGCCAAATCTAGCATTGACCCGCTTCATACCCAAAACATTAATCAAAGTGGTTGAGTCGATCAATAAGAGAGAGTATATCTGACATATAATGTTTCTCTACATACAAGTATATATTTAATACCAGATGGATATTTAACATTGCTGAGTTGAGGTTAATTTTTAGACGGTCCTTATTTTTTTGATTATTTTTTCAATACATCCTTTATCTTAGCCTTTAATATTTGCTTCCAAAGCTGTAGAGTGACTATGTCGTAATTTCAGCGAACCTTCTTATGGATTTGGTTAGTTGAAGAGAGAGATGCATGAACACCGGACCGCTGGCGGTCGCACTTAGGGCATTATTAGACTCATTTGGCTCCCGCTTAATAAAAATAAATGGCTTCACGGCTTAATAGTAAATTATGCCGTATCCAGTAATTCAATGGATTTGACAAAAATGCTGATTTATTTCCACCCCAGGTGCCCAATGTCTCCTGTGTTAGAGCTGTGTGACCCGTTGAATATATCCCTTCTCATTTGGCTGAAGGCTGAGCATTTGTATAAATAATGTTCGAGCATCTCAACATCATTTGCGTATGCTCTACATTCGCCGCGTCCACTTTTAGCATTTGCCGAAGGTGGTATCTTAGGGGTAGGTGCCCTGTGATGAACTCCACAATGTTATTAAGTTTCTTTTAACTTTGTGGTGTGCCTTGTATTACGTATGTTCCAACACCTTTGTATATTAATCCAGGGCTCATTGCTTCAAACAACTCTTGAAGTAGCCAAATGGTTTGCGGCAGCTTATGGAAATTATGTCCCCAGCGGCCTCTAAGTTGACCAGCTCGTCTGCATTTTCATATTCTACTATTCCTATAAGACCGGGTACCCAGAAAATATTAACGGATTTACCTACTAGATTGCCTGCTTACATAACCTCAGCTAATGAAGCTTAGAGTTGACGCTATTTATAACCTTAATTACCGCTAGGTTATTCACTAGAATGTTCATGGACTTGTGGGTCCGAGCAGAAGTACACTTGGCACCTTTTGTTAAACCCACAATTTTGGCCTGAAAGACTAAATTATAGTCATTTAGTTAAAGATGGAAGGATTACTACAGAAGAAGCCCGTTCCTATTTCTGTTTTACTCTTTGATCCGTAAGTGACTACTTAGATTTCGCAATTGGAACTATCGATCACAGAACCACTGGTCCATTCTTCTCTACTGAGAAATGAAAACAATGTGTTTTGTTCCTCGTGGATTTTCTTTTCTCGGTCGCATTGCCGCTTAACACGAGTTTATTAGCAAGGACGGGTATGATTCCATGCCCTTAGGGACGTCTAGGATAGCAACAATGTCTTAAAATGCACTACAATACCCCAAAATCATTATACGGCTGGCCGGAGTATACATTGTCTCATACGGAACATGTATGTGTATTTGCAGGATGTCGGGGATAACCTCCAGAGCTTTGATGCTGAGGTAGTTTTCATTGCGCTCGTAATAAAAAGCGGGCCTATTTGCTTTTTTTTTTGCAACTGTTCCCATTGACATATTGAGACAAAAAACTTTTGCTTAAAATGATAAATAGTTAAACTAATAACAATGAATTTGTGGCTTAAATCCAGTGTTATTAGTTATTAGGCATCGGCAGAATCATCGCTGGTGTTTTCGGAATTATTGTTATATATTTTATGGAATATTCTTTTATTTCCTCACAGCAGAATTATAGTAATACTTTTACTTTTGGTTTATCTTCGTAAGGAGTTTTTTTCATAATTTTTTTTTTTTTCATTAATTCCATATATATGTGTTTTTTTATAATTTTGCTTTAAAAGCTAATATAAAATTATTTTCATTTTATTTTTCAGTGGACTTTTTCAACCTCAGAAACGAAAAGAATCAAAAAATTCGCACTGGTAAATTTACAAAATATTTTTACGCCTGAAATCGCCAGAAAAACTCCTAATTCCTTATTTTATAATTATTATTTAAAAAAAATTTAACTTTAAACTATGAACAGTTTTAAAACAAACAAAAAAAAGTCTCATATTTTTTTTTATTTTTTTTTTTACCTTTACAATTCGTTTGGAATATTTTCCCATACACCAATAATAAATTGAACCTTCCATGCTTTGTTTGGAGCTTTACCGGCGAAGTTGCATCGATTTAGACACGAATGTATGTCGTTAGATGTCCGACAGTTAATCAAATACACCTTAGTTATCAAATAACCAAGCATAAAGTAATCAAAAGAGGTTATTCTCGATATTAGGATAGCTTATCAGTGTCACCTTGTTTTGACTTCCACTTTTCAATGATTCTTTTTATTACACAAACTAAAAAATTTAGTTCGTAATATGAAAAGCTGAGTAGTCCTACTAAAATCTGTCAACATCCAGCTTTTTTTTACACATTTTCTGGTAGATATTATATATTATTATAATGAATCAATAGCAGTTTTTTTTAGAAAGACGTAGCTCAGTGGTTGTTTTATCGTAAACTCTAGGCTAGTCTATTCTGTTTATAGGACAGTCAGGTTTCTGTCAACCCAACGGCAACGCAGCGAATTCTGTTCCGAAGAATGCGACTTTGGCTTGAAATGACATTTCATAGATCTTGAATTAATACTATGTTCCTCTAATATGACAGCCTGTTCATTTATGCCGTCAGTCAGTGTGTAGTTTTGAAGTCTATACAAGTAAATAAATGTTTTAACAATAGAATGTCAGTATTAGGTTAGGTTAGAAAGCTGATCAGAATTCGAACGTAGACTGATAGTCCTTTGTGAATCCATTGAAAATAAGAACTCCTGTGTTCGGACTTACAGATTGGCAAAACGCTTAGTAGTATTGCTTCGGTGTAAATCGCTCGGGGCTGGATCCCAGCAGAGTAATGGTGACTAAAGCTACCGGAGTACAGCAGTATCTTCCAAGCGGAAGCCTTTGCGGTCAGAACAGTAGAGATAGCTAACAATGCAGGAATCAATGCAGAAAATACAGAAGCCACTAGCGACGATATGCAATTAAATTTCCGATAATGCTGATACGCGGTTCAGAGCAAGATGGAACGCTCTAAGAATATACAGAATCGCCAAAACTATATCTAAGAATTCCGAAAACCACAACCGTGCCTTGTACTCTCACGTTTCAAAAGGAATGCAGAACTGATGTTGACCTAATCACAGGTCACAACCTACTGACATCACATACGAACTATATAGATATAAGTAATGACGATACATGCAGAAAGTGCAGAGAAGTAGACATGATAGAGAAATACCTCCTATACTTTTGTCCGACATTAACCAAAACTCCTCTTACACATCTGCGCAGTTCAAGCGACCAGATGAAGTAACAAATTATATATCAAAGTTATATATCAAATCGCAATAGAACCAAAACTTACCGATACATCATCATCTCTCATTTGAAAGTTAATGTTATATATATACTTATCATTTTTAGAGGCTTACAAATTGAAAAACGAATTGTTTGAACGAAAATATTTTTCAATTTCCTTTGCTATCCGCTTTTTATGTAAATATGTATATAAACGTGTCTTTTATATAATTATTTAATATTGCTTATTATTGTTGCAAGCGCTCGTAATCATTTAATTAATAACCAACGGGACATTCAATTATGAGTGACCACGTTTGTGGTATTCAGTTGAGCGCAAATGATTTTTCAATTATTATTTCAATTTTTTTTTTGTTGCATGACACACATCAAAGTGCTGCTCATCTAGATGCATACAGACATATGACTGTATATGCGAGCTTAAGCTTTGATATTTAAATGGCAAATGATTTAACAGCGAGATAATCAGACGTGAAACAGCTCCATATCTGCTTGCAACATCATTTTATGCTTGACCTGCTTTTCTCTTTTTCTGTGTGTGTGTGTGGCAGTTTCCAACGCATACAAATATATGTAATGCTTTTTATGTATGTGTGCACACGCTTATTTAACTTAATTTCACTTAATTGCATTCATAATCATATGCAACAGTTAATTTGTGCTTGAGGAATCAGCTGCAGAATGAAAGGCACGAGTGAGTGAGTGAATGAGTGAGAGGAGCACACACACTGTTAACTGACAACTGAATTGACAACTATGTATATTTCAAGGCATATACATATATACCGTGTAGATAGGTAACGTTTTTAGCAGAAATGCAATATTAAATTTTTTTTTTTTAATTGAAAAATTTTAAACTTTGTAACAGTAAATTTTTTAAAACGTAATTTTTACCGTTTTCATTATATAAACGAAGGATAACAATTAGATTAAATGGCGAATAGTAGAGTTGGCGTCTGTGAACAGAGTTTTCCTTTTGAGTAAATATAAAAAAAAAAAATTTTTAAATATAAAATATTAAAAAATAAAATAAAAATTAGAAAAAAAATTAAAAGTTTTTCGAAACAAGTTAAATAAAAATATGAAATATGAAAAAAAAAAAATTATAAAAAAAAAATGTAATACAATGAATAGCAAATTTTATTAATTAGACATAAAAATGTTCAAAAATAATAAAAAAAGTGGTTGAAAAAAATTTGGAAATATGAAAAAAAAATGAAGAAACGTAAAATTACTAAAATGCAGTTTAAAAAATTTGAATGTAAAAAACAAGAAAAACTAAAAAAATTTTTAAAAAAATTTAGAAAAAAATATTAAAAAAATTAAAAAAAAAATATTAGAAAAATTTAAAAAAAATTATGACAAAAATTAAAAAAAATTTGGCTGCAAAGAACAGATTTTTTTTTATAATGTAAACAAAGAAAAATTTAAAAATAAATAACAAAATGTGAAAAAATGGAAATATTAAGATGAATTAACTAAAAATTGAAAAAAAAATTACATTTTTTCTAAACAAGTTAAAATAAATTTAAATATAAAAAAATATAAAAATAAAAAATGTAATACTAAAAACGAAATACAAAAAAAAATTATTTAATAAATAATTTTAGAAAAAATTGAAATTTAAAAAAATTATAAAATAAAAAATTATAAAAGTTGAAAATTATTCGAAAAAAAAATAATTAAAGCAAAAACGAAATTAATAATAAAAAACTCTTAATATTGAATGAAATAAATAAAAATAAAAAATGAAATTGAAAAAAAAAAATAAAAGAATGAAAAATAAATGAAAATAAATGTAAGAACTGCCAATAAAAAAATAATAAATGTCTAAATAGGTTTAATAAAAAGCGTTTATTATCAACAACTGCACAGAGCAGCTGAGGAAATAAATAAAACAATGTTAGGCAGTAGCTGCCATACTTGCAAACAATAAGCTCGTAACGGGTGATGCAAGTAGAGGTATTTTTTCAGTCTTTTTTCTACATCACGCGTGAGTTGTAGGTGTATGATTAATTGGTCCGTGGGTTAAAAAAATGTTAAAACATTTATTTCATACAAAACATTTTTTTTGTGTTCTCTGCGACAAAATATTGGACACATCTGTTTTTATGTCCACTCAGTATAAAAAATGTTGGGGTTATGAATTTTCAAAATTTGAATCGAAAAAAGTACCTTTCAACAGTTGTGTATACGAAGAAAAGTAGTTCATTATCAAAATAACTAGTCGACCTAAGGTTTATAGTTTTTCCCAGCTTTTGAATCTTTCATTGAACGTTGAATTTTTCGTTTTTTTTTTTAATGAAAACAAGGTATATGTAAAAATCATTGTCTTTTTTTTTAAAACGAAAGTAATTTTTTGAAAAATATTGAATTTTTTTTTTTTTATAAAAAAGTATTTTTTTCAAAGATTAAAAAATCTTAATTTTTTTAATATTATTTTTTTTAATGACTTTTATTTAGTTTTTCACTGAAAAATATACATTCGGCTTTTTATTTATAAATTTTGGAGTAGACTGTATAAAATTGTATTTTGACCTATTTTCGAAGCTTTGTTTTGTTTTATACAAAAAATCTAAACTTTGGATGGAATGTCCCATATCGTCAACTAAAATACAAAATAACGTAACACAACTTTTCATAAGCTTACAGGCGAACGAAAAACGTTATAATAGATACCGCTCATAATAAAAAAATAGAGTTTTGGTTATAAAATGGCTATGTATTAGTTATATATTGATTATGTATTTGTTATATATTGGTTATATAATGGTTATAACTGACAGCGGAAGCTGAAAATTTTATGCTGCATTCAAAATATGATGTAATGAATCTTTAGCAATAAAAGACTTAATTTCAGTTTTTTGATTATACGCTGTTTTGCATTTTAGGTGACGGTATACGCATTATAATACGGGTTTTCCCACAGTTCACTTAAATGTAGTATATAAACATATATCCACTACTCTTTTTATATATGTACCTAGATGTTTGCACATCTGTTTACTAGCAACGAGCATAAATAATGCAAGTATTTTGCATTTTAATGAATTTCATTTATAATTCAAAAACAATTTCCGCAATGAATTTTACCGTTAACATTTATTCATATGCTCAATTTACTGAAATTAAATTCCAAGCTGAGCAATTGGCCAGCGGTAGCACAGCTGCTCGTCTCCTAGTAAGAGCAACAAAATTACTTACTGGTATATACCATATTACCAATACATAAAGGTATGTGCTCGTATATAAATATGTTTATATACACACATGTTGCTCTTGTGGTTAAAATTAAGGCATCAACGGCAGTTCGAGTATCGATGACGTGCCTTACACACTTATGCGTTATATGTACATATATATGTGCGTATCAATGTAACCAATATTATCTAAAAGTTATGTAATTTTCTCAAGTTGTCTTTTGCACTGATTAATTTCGTTTTGTAATTATTAAGTGTGCTTGTTGACTTTTGGTATTGAGAAAGAGTTTTTTAGTGAAATCTTGCCAAAAACATTACTGTAACGATGCCCCAGCCTCCATATTTGCCAAATATGGCACCGTGTGGCCTTTTTCTACTTCCAAAAAGAGAACATTGAATGTCCGTTGTTTTACAAGTCAGCTGCAAATCACTGAAAGAGTTAAAAATGATACCAAAAATCGAGTTTGAGAAGTGTTTCGACGATTGGAAGAAGCGCTGGTAATAGTGCATAATTGATTGGGGACTATTTCCAATCTATGAAAATATTTATTTCAGGAAACGAAAATTCCGTTATTTTTTTAACATGTCTTATGGCATATATTTGGTAGTTAGAAAGGAATTTTTTTTTATAAATTGTGCTACGATTCGTTTTTGATTGCGGCAATTCTTTTTTCGTGGCAAAAAACCTTTTAGAAACCCCTTAATTTAGTTTTCTGTCAACTAACTAAATACAGGTATAGCAGATGATCAATATGTAGCTGGTAAAAAACTATGTTGAACTCTAAAAATTCAATTTTCGAAAATTTCGACTACGAAAGCATTTAAAGAATTTGTACACATAATATATATATATATATATAAGGTGCGTTCCAAAGTAAACAGGACTTTTTGAATCTAGCGCTCCCTGGTGGCACCAACTACATGTTGACTGATGCGTTAGAATCTGCTATCTTTATCGATTGTCCAGAGAATTGAGAATTTCATGACATTTCATTGATTAGAAATGAAGTTATTGCGTTAGAAATATCAGTATGTTTGTGTTATCAGTGCGAAAATGTGCTTCAAACAAAAAGCCAACATTAAATTTTGTTTTAAAATTGGTAAAACTTTTACCGGAACGTTTCAAATGATGAAACAAATTTATAGCGATGATTACTTATCCCGTAGCAGAGTGCACGAGTGGTTGCAACGTTTTCAAAGTGGTCGTGAGGACATAAATGACGATCAACATGTGGGCCAATCAAAATCCGGGATCGCCGGAAATTCCATCGAAACTGTGCGGGAATTCAACAAAAATTAGCCGAAATTGTCATTGAAATTCATGGAAATGGAATTGAACATCTCCAAAACATCGATTTATCGCATTTTGACCGAACATTTAGGCTTACGAAAGGTGTGTGCACGGTTTGTTCTGCACAAATTTACTGACGACCAAAAATTGTTGAGAATTCAACATTCCAAGGACGATTATTTGACCAAAAATCACATTTTAACCGTCAACCACTCCCCGTATTCACCTGATATGGCACCATGCGACTTCTTCCTTTTCGGAAAAATGCATTTGCCATGAAAGGAAAGCGTTATGCAGACGTAGAGGCCATTCAAAAGGCTTGCACCGGCATACTGGCTTGCATACCGGCCAACCAGCTAAAACATTCGTTCGACATGTTTTTGGATCGTGAAAAAAGCTGTCTTGAAGCAGAAAGGGACTATTTTGAATAAAATAAATTGATTTTGCTGAAAATATGAACTTTTAAAGTTCTGTTTACTATGGAATGCAACTTGTATATCGGGAGACGACGGTCATTTGAAAAAAAGAATAAACAGACGAGGTTAAAGATTTTAGTAACTAGAAAATATTATTAAAAAATGTTTACTGTAACTTTTGCTATGAAAAAGTCATAAGAAATTATATTACATAGTCTTTAAATTCATAAACATGGTATGAACCATATCACAGCGCCAGCTAGCGAAAGCATTTGGTCAAAATTATAATAAAGTGTTCAACAGAGTGATATGAATATTATGAATGTGAATAATATGCAATTTCAGAATATTTCCTAGCCCAATAGAATTTTTTCTTAAATTTTCATGTAAATAGTATACCCAACTTTAAATCCACAGAACCAAATGATATAGGTACTTGTATATGGGGTATTCCATACCAAATCGACCACTTTTGAACCCGACCCCTTTTAGATTCAAATTAATAAATAATTTTTTGTATTGTTTTTGTGAAATCATTGGATATTAGCTGTATTAATCATTAAACTTGATCATTATATTCGTAAATTAAGTCTATAAATTCAGAATATTATATCATGAAATCGTTAAATTATATTTTTTATATGATAGAAATAAAGTTTACGAAAAAAATTTTTTTTTCATTTTTGAAAATTTGACAATTCTTTTTTAAATAAATAAAAAATATAAAAAAATCAGTCCACTCCGTGATTAACCGGGATAGTTGTCGAATTAATTAAATTTTTTTTTGAGGAAAAAAAATGGCGAACTTCCAAAAAATTTCGATTTTACTAAAAAAAAAAAACGATTATTTTATATAATTGATCGTGTTCAATTTTTTTTCGTGTATTTTTTCGAAAAGTTCATTCAAAACCAAACTTTTTTTAAAAAAAGGTCTCCAAAAGTCAATTTCTATAAAAGTTATGGCTATTTGAAAATAAAAAAGCCATTTTTTTGAAAAATTCATAATTTTTTTGAAGTTGGACAAAAAATTTTGAAAAAATTCTCAAAAAAGTTTTTCAAAGGGTAGAAAAGGATAGATAAGTTTCAACAAAATCTAAAGGAGTCGGGTTCAAAAGTGGTCGATTTGGTATGGAATACCTCATACATACCATATACTCGTAGTATAACCAATATCGTTTCGGTATCATGTTATTCGTGGTACAAAATTTCATATACAATATTTTTGGTTGATCAAATAGCAAACTGAGACATGCGACATGAACAGTAATTTGCAAACAGAGTGTAAACTGATTTACGCGCAGCAACCTCTTTAAAGTTGTAAAAATTGAGAGGTTTAAAATCCATTGGATGCGAAAGATAATAACAAACATAAAAAGAGAAATAATTTACGAGCGATCTGAGGTCGGGAAAACAAAGGGCACGCCCTTCCCTTGGTTGAATTTTTAAGAGTTAAAAACGGTTTATTTTCGAGAAAAAAGTTATATGGATCTGCTGTAGGTAATGAAAATATATAGAAACTACTGTACGCCCACTTTTTTCACAAAACTTCAAAATTTGGATAAGAAAATCAAAAACAAAATGTTGTAAGCTTAAAATACAAGAAGCTAAGTTTACATTAAATTTCGTGTAATAATGTTTTTTTTTTTTTTTGTAAAATATAAAAAAACAAAAACTCAAAAAAATGTCTATTTGCATTTTTTACAGAAATTTTGAGGTTATGTGAAAACGGTGTTAATTCAAAAATTTTAGATATTTTCCTTGCCTTCAACTTTGGAATACAATTTTTTTCAATAACACTCGTAGTTTTGCGCCGCTTCGCTTCCCGCCCGCAGAGTGCCCGTAAATTATTTTTCTTTATAATTGTCTTATTTTATCTTTCTTTTAACAGGTCTATGCATTTTTTGCAAAAATCTGCTTCTTTGCTTTAAATTGAGAAATATTTAAAGAATATTTGAGGCAGAGTAAAATTCGTGTATAATAAAAATTATATAACCAGTACAAATTTACAAGTGTGTATGGACCCATATAGCATTTGTTTAATTCGTGTTAGAAATACGCATAAATCACTTATTTTAGCTGAAATGATTAAATTCGTAATAAATTCTTTTTTTCAGCGCTTAGTTTTTTAAATAACTGATTAAATTTGTAATAAAATGTTTTTTATTTTGAAAAATTTTTTGACTTAAGAAAATTTTATTAAAAAAAAAAAATTTTATTTATATTTACCAAGTTAAAACAAAATTCTTTTAAAAAAATTATTTTTAAATAAAATTTTCTGATGAAAAAAAATTTTCTGTTGAAAAACAATTTTCTGTTGAAAAAAAAATTTTTCTTTTAAAAAAGAATTTTTCTTCTGAAATAAATTTTTTTTTTTGGAAAAATTCTACTTTTGAAAAAAAAATTTCTTTTGCAAAAAAATTTTTTTCCCTTTTGAAAATTCACTAAAAAAATCATTTAGAAAATATATTTTTTTCATTTTGAAACTTTTTTCAGTTTGCACTTTCTACGCTTTTCTCTATATTTTTGAAGTATGCTACGTAATTTATACATTAGTTTTTCTAACATAGATATATACAGTTATAAAATAATTGAGATATTTCTAATATCTAAAAAAATGGTGAATATATCTGCGGATACTTAGAATATTTTTTTACCAAATTTATATGTTAAGATATATTTATAAAATTTCTGAAAATTTCACTAAAAACTTATTTCTACCAAAGTAAATATTTAGTTAATATAATTATATGCATTAGTATGATATGTTGTTGTGTGGCAAGCGTTGAGTAATCCGTTTTTAAGTGATAAATTATTTCTATATATAGAATAATAGCACAAAGAGTAACAAATAATAAGCAGAAGAAGAATGTATGTGCTTCTGCAAGCATGTATTGGTGAGTGTACGTGTGCGTGTGCAACTGTGTGTGGTTGTGTTTGTGTTGGCATGCTGTGATTATAATCAATGCATAAAGCAGCAAATATAAAGATTTCATCTTACGTTGCTATGAATAACAAAATCGTGGCGTTGCTGGTGGCGGCGGCGGTGGCGGTGGCAGCAACATGGCGCCCAAGCGACGACGCTCTTGCCTCAACTGTGCTTTATGCCTTAGCGTCTCGGCCAGCTGCTGTGCTAGTTTGCTGCAACCTACCGTTATGTGCACTTGCACCACTTTTGTGCAAAAGACAAACAGACGCGCACTTAAACGCCCACACACACACACACGTACCGTTCGTTGTTATTTGCCTGCTTGTTTGCGTGTGTGTGTGTGTTGGTGCATTTGCATTTAGTTCGCCGCTGCTTTGGTTGCTTTGGTGGCTTTTGCGTTTAGCAAGTCAGTAATGCGCTTTCTCACTTTCACTCTTCTTTTTTTCTGCACATTCACTTTGTTGTTGTTGTTGGCGTTTATTTAATTTTTGGTTTCACACACACACAGCTGCTTGGCTTGTGCGGGTGCAGTTGCACCCGAAAGTGTTAATTGCAAGTTGATTTCGGCTTTTTCGGTTTGTGCAACTTCTTGGCGGCAAAGCGTTGTGTTTGTTGTTGTTCTTAAGTTGGCTTTGCTTTCGTTTGCTTTTTTACTGTTTGATTTGCTTAATTTTTGCTTTTCTTTTGATTATGTTTTGCAAGTTGTTAACTGAGTGTTGCTTGTTGTTGTTGTTTTTTGATTTTGCTTTTGATTTTGTCTTGGAAGCTTTTGTGTTTTTAAGACGCTTCTGGTTCTAACTGAGATAGAAAGGTAGGCGTAAAGTGCTGCTTTCGGTTTTGAGTTAGAAAGGTGATTTAAAGAAAATATTTTTTTTTGCATTTTGTACTAATTAATTTTAAACAATAAATTTTTGTATTATTTTAATTTAATTTTTGTTTTTAGCTTATTTTGTTTTATTTTGATTATTTTATAGTTATTTTTAGTTTATTTTATTATAATTTTATTTCAGTTTTATTTAATTCTATTTTTATATTATTTTATTGCTGCCATTATGTTTATTTTTATTTGTTCTGTGTATCTTTTTTTAATACGCTTTTATTAGCTTCACTTGTATGTATGTATGTATGTATGTATGTAAGTATTTATGTATGTATGTATGTATGTATGTATGTATGTATGTATGTTTGTAACTTTTTTAAGTGGTACTGAAACGTAGAATATTTGAGCGACACTGTAGGAAGGCGTATGTATGTATGTATGTATGTATGTTTGTAACTTTTTTAAGTGGTACTGAAACGTAGAATATTTGAGAGACACTGTAGGAAGGCGACAGTAAGTTTAAGCAGCTCACCAAAAATATGCAACATCTATGTATATAAAACTAGTTTTGGCGACATTTGAGTAGCATATGTATATACTGAAATATACATATGTATATCCTTAAAGAAAGTATACTTTATATAGATACATATACTTACATATGTACATATATAAGTATAACCGCGCACCAGAAGAAATAATATCAAATAATGCAAAACACGCGACTTTTAGGTAATAAAAAAATTAATACTTATAATAAAATTTTTGTAGTAAAAAAAATTTCAGATACTAGTTTTCAAAATGCCTCCGAGAAGCAACTGTAGTAGAAAACTCCTTTTTTAATACGCTTTTATTAGCTTCACTTGTATGTATGTATGTATGTATGTATGTAAGTATTTATGTATGTATGTATGTATGTATGTATGTATGTATGTATGTTTGTAACTTTTTTAAGTGGTACTGAAACGTAGAATATTTGAGCGACACTGTAGGAAGGCGTATGTATGTATGTATGTATGTATGTTTGTAACTTTTTTAAGTGGTACTGAAACGTAGAATATTTGAGAGACACTGTAGGAAGGCGACAGTAAGTTTAAGCAGCTCACCAAAAATATGCAACATCTATGTATATAAAACTAGTTTTGGCGACATTTGAGTAGCATATGTATATACTGAAATATACATATGTATATCCTTAAAGAAAGTATACTTTATATAGATACATATACTTACATATGTACATATATAAGTATAACCGCGCACCAGAAGAAATAATATCAAATAATGCAAAACACGCGACTTTTAGGTAATAAAAAAATTAATACTTATAATAAAATTTTTGTAGTAAAAAAAATTTCAGATACTAGTTTTCAAAATGCCTCCGAGAAGCAACTGTAGTAGAAAACTCCTTTTTTTAATTTTGGCTGTCACGTCGATGTGAGCTTTTTAAAAATTGTCACCGAATCTAATGGCGGAGAATACGATTTAAGTTATATTCGTTTATATTTCACAATATTGGCAAATATCATAGAAGAAAAAATAGATTCTTTCAATATAAAATAAGAATTCCTAAAAATTTTAAATACACAAAGAAATATTCTACCTACCCCTTATTTGAATCCCTCTACCTGAAAAAATGGAGCTTACCTACTTTCCGGGTCGACCAGTTGAATTATAAGTGCTAGTCAAGGACAATAGAAATGGATAAACCCAAGTTTGTACCGTTACTTTTTTGGTTCCCGCGGGACATCATAAATATCAGGAATATATTAGGTATACAATCAATCGAAAAAAAACAGTCGAAGTGTACGGTTGTGACAATTTAAAATTATAAGCGAAATATATTTACATAGATTTTCAAAAAGTCTGTGCGTCGTATAGTTTGATTTGATTAAAATCTTTTCATTATAAACTAATAAATTAATTTTATTTAACGAATTGTTTATAAAAAAAACAACAAATCTCAGCGAAAGAATGGAAAGATCGTCAGAACACTTAAGCGAATTACAGAAAATAAAGGAGAAAAGAAGGCTCTATATGAGAAGTTATAGAGCCAAGCAGTCGAAGGAAGGCAGGGAGACTCGCTTGAAGCAAGTGCGTCAGCGTGCATCAGAAAGCCGAGCCTCAGAAACAGAGGACGTCAGAAAGGATCGTTTGCAGCAAATGCGTCAGCATGCAGCGGAAAGCCGAGCCTCAGAACCAAAGCAAGTCAGAAAGGATCGTTTGCAACAAATGCGTCAGCATGCAGCGGAAAGCCGAGCCTCAGAACCAGAGGAAGTCAGAAAGGATCGTTTGCAGCAAATGCGTCAGCATGCAGCGGAAAGACGAGCTTCAGAACCAGAAAAAGCCAGAGAGGCTCGTTTGCAGCAAATGTGTCAGAATGCAGCGGAAAGCCGAGCCTCAGAACCAGAGAAAGCCAGAGAGGCTCGTTTGCAGCAAATGCGTCAGCATGCAGCGGAAAGCCGAGCCTCAGAACCAGAGAAAGCCAGAGAGGCTCGTTTGCAGCAAATGCGTCAGCATGCAGCGGAAAGCCGAGCCTCAGAACCACAGCAAGGCAGAGAGGCTCGTTTGCAACAAATGCGTAAGCATGCAGCGGAAAGACGAGCTTCAGAACCAGAAAAAGCCAGAGAGGATCGTTTGCAGCAAATGTGTCAGAATGCAGCGGAAAGCCGAGCCTCAGAACCAGAGAAAGCCAGAGAGGCTCGTTTGCAGCAAATGCGTCAGCATGCAGCGGAAAGCCGAGCCTCAGAACCACAACAAGGCAGAGAGACTCGTTTGCAGCAAATGCGTAAGCATGCAGCGGAAAGACGAGCTTCAGAACCAGAAAAAGCCAGAGAGGATCGTTTGCAGCAAATGTGTCAGAATGCAGCGGAAAGCCGAGCCTCAGAACCAGAGAAAGCCAGAGAGGCTCGTTTGCAGCAAATGCGTCAGCATGCAGCGGAAAGCCGAGCCTCAGAACCACAGCAAGGCAGAGAGGCTCGTTTGCAGCAAATGCGTAAGCATTCAGCGGAAAGACGAGCCCTAGAACCAAAGCAAGCCAGAGAGGCTCGTTTGCAGCAAATGCGTCAGCATGCAGCGGAAAGACGAGCTTCAGAACCAGAAAAAGCCAGAGAGGATCGTTTGCAGCAAATGTGTCAGAATGCAGCGGAAAGCCGAGCCTCAGAACCAGAGAAAGCCAGAGAGGCTCGTTTGCAGCAAATGCGTAAGCATGCAGCGGAAAGCCGAGCCTCAGAACCAGAGAAAGTCAGAGAGGCCCGTTTGCAGCAAATGCGCCAGCATGCAGCGGAAAATCGAGCCTCAGAATCAGAACAAGCCAGAGAGGCTCGTTTGCAGCAAATGCAGAAACAAAACGAAGAGGTCCGAAGGTTGCGTAAAGCCAGTATAACGACCTTTAGGCAGGCAATTAACTCGTTTTGCGATGCGATATGTGAAGTTTGCACTAAACGATGCTATAAACATCAAATTTTTAAGTGGATTGTAGATGCTATAGCAAACACATATTTGCCTAATGAATTAAAGCAAAAAAAATGTTTGGTTGTTTGCAATCGTTGCAAAACCCATTTGAATTCAAAGAAAAATATTCCACCATCCAAATCTTATTGGAACAATCTAGATCCAGGCTTTATTCCAGACGTGATTTCGGATTTATCTCAAGCCGAGCAAAGGCTGATTTCACGTATTATTCCATTTGTCAAAATTATAAAATTAAGCGGTGTATTTGGGCAATATAGTTTTCGAGGTCAAGCAGTATTGTTTGCTCAGGATGTTTTCGAAGTTACTGAAAAACTTCCGAATATGTTACCAAGAACCACTAATAATGCTGGAATAGTTGTCATTACTGAATTTTTGGAAAATATTAATGTAACGCGACAGTTTTCAGTATCTAGGCAAAAGGTATATGATGCACTACATTGGTTGGTCGCTAACAATCCCCTTTATAAAGACGTCACTATCGATCAAAACGTCATAATGAATGAAGAAGATATTATTAGAGTAGAAAAAGCTCCACTAGAGGTTATGAATGAAATCAATGATGAACTTAACAATAACCCTAGTGCTTACACAAGAATATGTGAATTTTCGAGAATTGTGCGTGCTTCATGGCACCAAGGAAACGAGCTCATATTCACATCAGGATTTGCAGGTGTACAATGCTGTGCGATGGCATTGTCTAACATCCTTAGAGCTAGTATTCTTGCACCAAAACAGTGGTTTACAAACACCCTCAACCTGAATATGATAACGGGTGACCAAATCTACAGCAATATAAGATTTCAAACGGAGCGAAATTTAATGGCCTATCGTATTGAAGACGATGGATACCTACTGGTGCGAAATTTCCACGCAATAAAAGATGTTTTAGTCGCATTCGGCAAACGGTTTCAGATCACTTTCGCCGATGAACCAAGCATATATGGAAGCTTGAGCGACAAGAATAATGAAACAAACTTCGGACGCACCCTTCGTCAAGGGTTGGAAGATTTTTTCATGGAACATAGCGCCGGCATAATAATAACAGAAGGACAATCATTCGGAGTGATGTGCTATGATAACAAATATTACTTCACTAATTCACATTCTTGTGGTCAAAAAGGATCTAGAGCAAAGGATAACAATGGAAAAGCCTGCATTATCGAATGCGACAATTTAGACGAGTTTGTGAGGATTTGTAAACGTACAACAGGCAGCAAAAATGTGCAGTATACTCTTGATTACGTTGATGTTGTATATGAAACAGACGAGCTTGATGAGATAGAAATACAGCAGAGTATTGAGATAGTAACGGCAGCGCCTGAAATGATTACTTCTCAACATGAACTACCTAATCATTTAATTCCACTGCAGACATCTTTGATGGCGCCGATTGATGTAATGCAACCCAATGTGGAAGATGAACTACAGGTTTCACGAAACCTTAACGAAATTACCCGCAAAACGAAAGACAACATCGTTAATATCGGACATGAACTGAAAGCAGAAGAATTTGCCTGGTACTTCTTGTTTCCTTACGGAAAAAACGGGTTCAAAGAACAAAGGCCTGTAAATATTACAGCGTTAGACTACTTTCAGTTTAGAATTTTGGGAAGTGACACAAGATTTCAACGTAACGACTATCTATTTTATGCCTTATCCTTCTTTGAATATTATAGAATCAAAAGCACTATATCTGCATGCGGCAAAAAAATTGTTAATCAAGAAGGAGCAATAGAAGATGTCCATATTTATGTAAAAAATTTAAGAGGTTCGGCAGCTTATTGGAGATCAGCTCTGAATGAACTATTAGCTCAAATCAGATGTTTAGGACCTCCAACATACTTCGTAACATTTAGCTCAAATGATCTCAACTGGCTAGACCAACGAAAGGCTTTGTTAATAGCCGATGGTAGGGCTGATGTTGATCCCAGTACTCTCGATATTTATGAGACTCAAAGACTTATCGAGAAGTATCCAGTAATTTTGAGTCGACATTTCATGTTAAGAGTAAATGCTCTAATGAAATTTATAAAAAATAATGATTATGTGTTTGGCGGAAAAGTGAAGGATCATTGGTGGCGCATTGAATTCCAGAATCGGGGCAGTCCTCACCTTCATATGGTGATTTGGATCGAAAATCATCCCGAGTTTGACTCAGAAGAAGGGAAACTTCTTATGGATCGTAATTGTTGCTGTAGAATCCCTTCAGAAGAAGTAGACCCAGAGCTTCATGAATTTGTTAAAAAATGTCAAATTCATCGGCATACACAAACTTGTTCAAAAAATAATACTTCTATAAGATGCCGATTCAACTTTCCACGCCAAGAATGTGACGAGACACGAATTGTGTCACATTCTTCAGATGATTTTCTTCGTAACGGAGGTAGAATTTGTTTACTTAAGCGTCGAAAGGAAGATGCTTGGGTAAATAATTACCACCCAGAGTTGCTAAGACTGTGGGCAGGCAACATGGATATTCAGCCATGCGGATCAAACGAAGCGATAGCGTACTATATAGCAAAGTACCTATCGAAAGCAGAACCTGCAGGTATAGATTCTGGAATTGCGCAGGCAATACAGCAAATTCAACGCGAAGAAACTGATATTTCACGCAAACTGTTCAGCATATGTATGAAGATTCTTCATGAACGACAAGTATCAGCTGCAGAATGTGCATATAGACTTTGTCATATCCCATTACGGGACAGTTCTCGAAGCTGCATTTTTCTGAACACAAGAAAGGCAGAACAGCGTTACAGAGTATTGCAATTCGACAGAAACGGGCACGCAACTGGTTATTATAGTAATATCTTTGAAAGATATCAAAAACGTCCATTACAATCTCCCGATTACGATTTTGAAAACATGAGCCTTACAGAGTTTGCAATGTTATTTGAACCATTCTATCCGAAAAAAGTAAGCGAAACTGAGGAAAGTGTTGATCACGACGCGTATGAAGAATTTCGTAACACACATCGTCCACTCATTACGCTATTAGATAAGAGCAAAATGGTTGTGAGAAAGGTTCCCGCAGTTGTTAGGGTGCCATATTTTATAGCAACATCAGATCCCGACAACTTTTTCTATAGCTTACTTCTTCAATATATGCCTTATCGTTTGGAAACTGAATTACTTGAAGGTTTCGATAATGCAAAAGAGGCGTTTTTACATCGAGAGAATCGTTTGAAGGAAATAAGCAGGTATATGCGCCAATTTCGAGAGCGTGACCAACAGCTTGAAAATGCATTCAATCAGATACATGCATTTGAAATTTTAGAACAGCCAGAGATTATAAATCCTGAAGTTATAGAAGAAGAATTACCGGACACAGAAATGAGCAATGATCAATTTCAAAGAGCACAGCACGCTATGAATATTGATCAAAAACAATTGTTTACTGTCATTACAGAGAGTATTAAAAATCAACTTAATGGTGATATTAAACGAGAAAAAATTTTCGTCACAGGTGGAGCGGGCACCGGAAAAACTTTTCTCTTTAATGTATTGAAAAACCAAGTTAACCGATGTTATGGAAAATTAGTCGTGAAAGTTGGTGCTCTTACTGGAGTTGCAGCACGGTTGGTCGGAGGTTCTACACTACACAGCCTGTTGAAACTACCAGTACAAAAAGATGGTGTCATCATTAACATGCCACTTCTTACAGGAAATTATTTAAGAGGGATGCGCCAGTTATGGCAAAACGTTGAGTTTCTGTTCATAGACGAAATTTCTATGGTGCCTTATGAAATGCTTTGCATGATCGACTCTCGTTTGCGCCAACTAAAGAGACAGGACGCTTGTTTTGGAGGTATAAATGTCTTACTCTTTGGTGATTTAATGCAGCTACCACCTGTCCGAGGACATCAGGTATTTCAACAGCCAGAACATATGAAACCCGCTACACATTTGTGGCGACAATTCCGCCTGGTTGAACTCCAACAAAACATGCGTCAACAAGAAGATACGACATTTATAGATGTGCTTAATGCTTTAAGAGTTGGAAAGTTGACGTCGAAGCATCTTGAAGTTCTTCTTGAAAAAGTGTCAACAGATATCACTGAAGAATTCTCGATTGAGAAAGCTTTAAGGATTTACCCTACTAACGACCAAGTTGTTATACATAACGAAAAAGTTCTGAAGAGCTTTCAAGATAAAGGGACTGTTATTTATACGATTAAAGCACAAGACCAACTCATTGACGCTACACGAAATTTAGGTAATAAGGACTTAAATACTGTAATACCGAATGATATCAATAAAACAGGAGGTCTTCCTAATGTATTAAAAATATTCGTTGGAGCAAAAGTGATGTTAAGGTCGAATATTGACGTGTCAAAAGGTTTAGTAAATGGTAATATGGGGTTTATTACAGAAATTATCTGGCCAAATTTTCGCAGGGACCAAGTATATGCAGAAGACATCCCGTCAGTACGTATTAATTTTGGCTCAGATGGTGAACACGTAATTAAGCCAATAACGATACAATTTCCAGCAAAATACAGCTATGGAGTCGCTGAGAGACGAATGTTGCCAATAATACTGAGTTGGGCGTCGACCGTTCATAAGATGCAAGGTTGTACAGTAGATCATGCAGTAATTTATCTGGGCTCTCGACTGTTTGCTGCTGGACAAGCTTATGTAGCACTTAGTCGTTGTAGATCTTTGGACGGAATTCGAATTGAAGAACTAGACTGTTCAAAGTTGACAGGTAAAACCCCATGTAACAGTGAAGCTTTAGAAGAAATGATTCGATTAAGAAATAATAATTCGTAAAGTCGTAAATAGAACTTGGTCGCAAATAATATAATATAACAATTAGTCAATGAAAGGTTATGAGTAGATATTAAATGCTGTCTAATTATCGATTAACTTAACCAATACTACATGTCATAGTTCATATTTTAACAAATTTGGGGTTTCTAACATCAAACTAAAAAATTAAAAATAAATATAGTTTAAAAAAACTAAAAAACACGCTTTTAAAGCATATCAAACTAAAAAGTGAAAAATAATTCTTTGTATAAACTAACAATAATAATGAAGGAAAAATTCCTGCATTATTGTGAGAAAAGCGTGGGGTGCTTTGTGACATATTTTTCATATATCGAGCATTCCACGCTATTTTCACAATAATGCAGGAATTTTTCCTTCATTATTATTGTTAGTTTATACAAAGAATTATTTTTCACTTTTTAGTTTGATATGCTTTAAAAGCGTGTTTTTTAGTTTTTTTAAACTATATTTATTTGTTGTACTTTTTTCAGTGAATATTGTTTAGAAAAATTTTGTTATTAATTTTGAAATCGTATTATTATTTTTTTTATATTAATTACCTAATTTTTTTTATAATATTTTTATTCATTTAGTTTAAATCATTTTATTTCTTAAATTTAATTTTAATTTTTATTTTTTATTGCAAACTTTTTTTTTGCAATTTAATATTCGTTTATTGTATATTTTTTATAAAATTTTTGTTGTTGTTCTTATTTCTGTTTTTTTATTTTTCTTAGTATGTATATTTTTTGTTAATATTTCCGCGCTCAGTTTTTTATTCATATCTTAGTTTTGGAATTTTTATAGCATAACCTTAGGCGCAATATGAAATGTACTCGCGAATTTAGCTGCTTTTATATAAAAAATGCAATTATATTTCTCAACAAAACTCTAAATATTTTAAGTCTACTTAGACATAGGTCTTAAATTTTGAATTTTCTTCATAAAGACGAGTTTGCTACTATAAATTTTAACCTTCAATACCTCCTAAATTTCAATTTGTGTTAGAATTAGGAGGCGAAGTTCTGCCTCCTTTTATGTATATATGTATATGTATTTATTCCAGAATAGAATAAAATTTAGGTGATATGGCTTGAAATTAGACTTGAAATATTTATAGTGTTGTTGTGTAATAGTTTTGATTGTTTAATATATACTAAATTTTTCGACTTTCGCTTAAAAAACCTCTAAACTGTGAAAGGTTTACTACTTTATTTAGTCAAGTTTCGTTTAATATCATAAAGATAATCTAAGTTTTATGAAGTTAGGTATTGAATTTAAAGTCTTCTTCTACCAGAAATAGTTTAGATTATTATTTTCTGTAAAAATTGGCCCATTATGAAACAAATATATATCTGTAAAATAAAATTAAGAGAGTTGACATAGTAAAAAATTGTCCTGTTTCAGCTTTTGAGGATCACAACTCAGTCCTAAAATTATAAGTGGGAAATCTCGCAATAAAACATATTTTGCCTTTGAATTATGCAAATTAGCGCCACCTAGTGAATACTTTAAATCTTTGTCTGAGCCCATGTTATAGTACGATAAATAGATTACATTAAATATATTCCTCTTACTAAGGCAATGGTGTTATAAAATATGGCCATCGCGTCAACTAATAGCTTAGCTTGCGAACATTTTGGTTAAGAAAATCAATTAGAAGCTTAGAAAAGTCATATTAAACAATGCAAATATCACCAAACAAATTTATAACTAATTTTTTTGCTAAAAAGTTATAACAATTTTTTCATTGATATCAGTGAAAGTATGCATTTTATCCCTTCAAATACGGGATGTTTTCGGAAAATGTCGGTTATTCTTAGAAATAAAGTTTTCCGAGTTTGAAGAGTCCCATTTTCAAATTTTTTTTATTATGTTGATACATGTATGTATGTATATTACCCTGAAGTACGTTAAAGTTTTCAGATGAAATTCACTGCTTAGTTTGTCTTTAGCAGCCGCTAAGGTTAGACGTGCTTTTGTGAGCTTGGTAATTTTCGTTTGCTAAACGAAACGGATCAAAAAATTTGTTTATGAATTTTTGGACAAAAGCAATACTGTAACAATGCCCCAATCGCCATATTGGCCAGACGTGGCTCTGCGTGACTTTTTCTTATTTTCAAAAGGAGCCCCTTAAAAGGTCGTTGTTTTACGTATTTTTATTTTTGACAATTTTACTTTTATTTTGTTGTTTTTTTAATGTTTGTTTTTATAGTTGTTTTTTATTATATTTTATTTTATATCTGTCACCGTTTTTTGTATTCGTATAAATTTTGGTTTTTTTATGGCCTACTTTTAGGCGCAATATGAAATTTTCCAGCAAGATATATAAAAGTCGCGGAAAATCGGGTTAGGTGCTTGGAAGAAATGCTATGCTATAAATATTATACAATTGTAAATTGAATGGAGACAATTTTGAAGGCGTCAGCGTTAATGAAGACAATGGAATAAATATTTTTTACGTACTCGAAATATTTTTTGTTCTCAAAATTTCTGATTTTTATAAAAATTGTTAATCATTTTGTAAGGACTATTTTAGATTTATTTTATATGTCTTCATTCTAGTTTCTTTATTAAATATTTTTTTCTGTTTTTGGTTTAGTAGATATTTTTTCAATTTCTCTATTATATAACACATTTTAAATAAATTAAGTTTAACATTTTAAAATCAAATTATCTTATTTAATGTTTATCGATTATTTTTTTAATAGATTAATCTTTTTTTAATTTATTTAATTTTAAATCAAATTATCATATTTAATGTTTAGCAATTATTTTTTAATAAATTAGTTTTTATTTTAGTTTTATTTTTTAAATTAATGTAATTTAATTTTTTTCGTACTTATTTATTTAGATGTTCATTAATTATAATTTTTTAATTAATTTTGTATGGATTTACTTTCGATTTTATATTATATTCATTATTTTCTTATTTAATGTTGTACATTTTTTTTATTACCTTACCTAGTTCTAACTTTATTACCTTAATGACATCAAAAAAAATTAAATTATTTTTGTTTTTATTTTACGTTTTGTGTTTAAAAAATTGCTTTTCAAAATTTTATGTTTCATTTTTTTTTCAAATGTTTAACTAAGCATTGTTATATTATTTTCAATATATTTTTTTATAATTTTTTTGTAAATATATATATTTTTTTAATTTTTATTTATTGTTTGGTATTTTTTATCTTAAAATTTTATTTATTTATTCTTTTATTTTATTTATTGTATTTTATTTAATTTTAATCTTCCATGACATCAAAAATTAAAAAAAAAAAAACAAATTAAAAAAAATTAATTTATTTTACGTTTTATGTTTAAGAAATTGTTTTCCAAAACTTTATGTTTAAATTTGTTTAGTTAAAAATTATTTTATTATTATTTTTAATATATTTTTTTATGTTTTTTTTTAAATAATTTTTTATTTAATGTTCCGTATTTTTTCCTCTTAAAATTGTATTTATTTATTCTTTGTTTTATTTATTGTATTTTTTTATTTTCCTCTTTGCAGTTATATTAATAAAGATTTTATTAAATTTATTTTATATATTTGTAGAATATATTTTGCATTTTCGTGTTTACTATAAATATTTTTTATCTTTCTATGTTTGTAATTTTTTATATGTTTTTATTTTATTATTATTTTTTTTTTGTATACACAGTTTTATGTGTTCTTTTCTTTACATTTATGTTTCTTACATTTTATCAAATTTAGTTCTATTAAATTTTTTAGGAATTTATTTATGTACTTATTTACTTTGTTTTGTTTCATTTGGTGGCACATTATATTAGCATAATTTATTAATTATTTTTATTTTAACATTATTGCTTTTTAAATCTAATGTTTTTTAATTTTAATTTTTTTATAGATTTTTTTCTACTAAATGTTTTGTTTTTAGGAATTTGTTTATTTCTTGCTATATACATATATCTCGATTTCTTTTTACTTAATTTTTGATGTTACAATTTTATTAAATTAGTTCATTTTTTTTTATTTAATTTAGATTTATTTTTTTTATTTTACCTTATTTCTCTTTATACTTCTAAACGCCACCTTACCTTCTGCTGCTTATGCCTCTCAAAGTTTTTCAAACAATATCTTTATTATAATTAAATTACGCCTTAATTTTATTTTGTAAAGTAGTTGAAAATTTTTGTTTTATATTTTATTTGATTTCTTTTTTGAATTTTTGTTTAATTTTTATTTTTTTTTTTTAATTTTACTTCGTTAATTATTTACACTTCACATTTGGCCACTGTTTCACTTATAAAAAATACTTTGTGCTTACATGCTTTAAAGAAACCGTTTACTTGTCATTTGCATTATTTACAAAAAGTGCTTAAGTCATTATTATTAAATTTGAGAATTTCAATGAATTTTAGGCATGAATAACAAATGAAAATGAGGTTAGATTTTCTTACAGATAGACTGTAGTTTAACTTTATATTTTTTTGTTTTATAAGCTACAATACTAAATTTTGCACTTTTTGGTTAAAAAATCGACTTCACTATGTTATTAATTTATGTTAATTTAATTAATTTATTTATTAATTAATTTAATTTTTTTTTTTATTTTTTTATATTACTTAAACCTTTTGTATTATTTATTGCTATTATTTAATTTTAATTTATTTTAATTTTGTTTTTATGATAGCAGACAGTTAGCCTTTTTAGAGATTATGCGAAAAGAGGGTGTGGTGTGCCACTGCGATAGTAAGTGTTGTAGCAAATGAATGAAAAACCGTTCTGATCACCGCTGCCCAGCTGCCACAGCTGTTGAGCCTCGACTGCTCGCTGGAGCATGATGCGCCAGCAAGTTGCCTTACTAACGCTACTCTTAGTCCATTTACGACACCACTTCGACAGTTGGCGTTGTGATGGGGGGGGGAGAGTAGAAGAGGTGAGCGCGCTCATATGTGTGGCGGCCAATAAGGTGTGTGCTGCCTGCCACAAGTGTTGCAAGTAAGATCAGCTTGCTGGCGAAGAGCTGCGCCGACCAACTTCCGATTACAACTTCGGACGTCGTGTGTAGACGTCGGAAATGGAATCGTGTACCGAATATGACGATTTATGGCGGACAGCAGCGACGCCGCTGACGTTTACAACGATAAGCAGGACAGTTGAGGTCTGCCCTTAACATGGTGTTGCAGGTGTTGCTGCCACACTTGTGTACAGTTTAATGGCTGCGGGTGGTTAGCGGGGTTGAGGTGTATGTAGTTATTGGCCGCTCTAACAATATTGCAGCACTTTATAGGTCGTGCGAGTTAGTGGCCGAATATGGTGTAACGAGTCGAATACGGTGTAACGGTATTTACAACAGTGTTTGTGCTTTTGAAAGTGTTTGTGTGTGTTGGTGTGTTTGTGTGCGTGTACCGCGCCCACTTCACAATGGCTTTAAACGGCGCGAATGCAACAGCAATGAGTTGCATTCACTTGAAGCAGTTTCGAAGCAAATTATCTCGCGGTTTTTTTTTCGAATTAGAAGGGTGTGACTTTTGTTTTTTGGTTGGAGGGTTGTTTATTTTGGATTTTAAATTAAAGATTTGAAAATTTTTCTAAAAGGGTTTTTTCGAAAATGGTATATTACAAATAGTTAAATTCAAATTTTTTGGTGGAAATTTTTAAGTTCCAAATTTTTTTATTTTCGAAATTTTTAAAATTTTTTTAAATATTGTGCTTTTGCAAGTAATTAATTTTATTCTCATATTCAGTGAAATTTGAATTTTCGTCACTATAAATCCTATTTTTTAATGAGAATTTTTAAGTTCGGATGTTTTTATTTTCGAAGATTTTGAATTTTTTTTTTTAAGTTTTTAAGTTGAGCTTTTATAAGTAACTAAATTTTAATATCATATTTCGTGAAATTTGCAGGGTTTTCGTAATTTTTGTTCAGGGTTTTTGGTAACTATTTTCAAGTTCTAATTTTTTTATTTTCAAATTTTTTTTTTTTTAATTTTTTAAAACTATTTTATGTTGTGCTCTTATTTGTAACTACGTTTTAAACGCAAATTCAGTGGCATCTGAAAGCGTTTTGTCTGTATTTGTCTTAGTTTTTGGTGACAATTTTAAGGCTCAAAATATTTTTAGTATCGAACTGTGTTTTTTTAATTTTTTATGTAGTGCTTCTGTTCTTAAAACTTTTTAATCTCATAATTAGTGAAACTTTAACATTTTGTCGTTTTCAAAGCGTTTTCGAAGACTTTTTTAAATTAAAAAAATTTAGTTTTTAGCATATTTTACAATAAACTTTTTCATACTTTTATTATTTTTTTTTAGTATTTCTTCAGTTTTTTTTTTAATTTTTAATACTTTTCTGCAGATTTTTTGCTTTCAAACTCACTTCTAGCTTCTTTAAAATTTTTTTTTTCTAATGCAGCCTGGTGGCCACTTTGAGTTTGAAGCAACATTTTTTTCAACAAATATATATTTTAAAAAATAGCGTTTTTGAAATTTTTCGTTTGCTTTTTGCTTCAAAATCCGACAATTTTGTTTTTCGTTAAAAATTTTAAAAAGTTGTTTTTAATGTTTTTAAGATAAATTTGCAACTGTCCTCTCAAAACTGCATTTATTCAGATATCACTTTCAATATTTCCGTTATTTTATTTCAACCTTTTTTTTTAACTAAAAATCACAAAATTCGCAAAAAATATTAGACGGTTACATTTCATCTTTTTACTTCGAAATTTCACTACTTTGTGCACGAGTTGCTTTCCGTTAGCTGCTTTTGTCTTACAAAATAGTTTTGTTGTTGTTGCTCATCTCAGCTTATTTTGATTTGATAACTATTGTAGTTGGTTTGAGTGTGTGTGTGTGGTAATGTTGTATATAAGTCCACTAAGCTTTAGCTTCAGCTTCAGCTCGGAAGCGCTATCAACTACACCGTTGCGTGGGAAATTATAAACTGAATCCTCGTTGGTCCAGTCAGGTCTTCAGCTGCTCTGCTCTGCCGCACTTTACATTGCGGCTTGGCCAATGCTCAATTTACTAGGCGCGCTGCCAGCTGCCAGCAGCTTTAAGAAATTGGTCCTCGCAGCGGCGTCGAGCAGTGCAGCAACAGTAATCAGCATCTGTTGTGTTCGCATTACTACTGGCGTTTCGTGTGCCACTCGTTCGCCCTTTGGTACGAGCTTTGCTGCCCTTGACGGCGCCACCGTCGCGGCCACTGCTTCGTGCTTACACTTCTTATCAGCGCGCTCGTCGCGTGCCGTTCGTGTGACTTCGTTTTTTTTTGAAATATATATATATATATATATTTTTCAAAGCATACTTTTAGGAAGCAACACGTTGAATGGGAAATGAGTGAGCGCTCATTGCTGGCGGTCTCAAGTGAGCGCATGTGTTCCGTGAGCGCGAGGCCAAATGCCGCTCTCTGTGCTCTGTTACAACTATTCGCTGCTTGTTTTTGTTGTTTAACGCTGACAGCTGGCAATGCTGTCGTCACTCGCCGACCGCTCACACACTCAAGTGCTTACGCCCTCACTCAATTGTTGGCTCTCGCACTCAATTTGCTCACCGCTTACGCTGTCACGTGTTGCATGCCATTTGAGCGTAAGCTCTGTAGCCTTCCAGAACTACTTCTTGCTGTTGTTGTTTTTGTTATTGTATGAAATAAGCTGATAACACTGATAGGGGCGGTGGCGATGGCCTTCGCCAGCAGCTGCTGCTGCTCTGTCATTATTGCCTCTTTTGTGCATCGCCTTTGCTTTGTTGTTGTTGCTGCTGTTGCCTTCATTGCTGCCACTGCTGTTGCAAGCAGTTATTGTTGGTTTCGGCTATGTTTTTCTTGTTGTTTAAGGTGTGGTAAGTGGGTGTGTTATTTGCATACATTCACCACTCGTAAGTGTGTGTGTGTGCTAGAGTATGTGTGTATATGTGTACATGTATTTGTATGTATTAGCATGCTTGTTGCTGTTGTTGTGGCAAGCATTTTTGTAAACACTGCGCTTCCAAGCATTGTCTGTTTGGGGTTTCGTTGCAGCTCGCAAAGTTTGTGTGTTGTTGTTTTGGGCGAAGTTGCCAGGAATAATTGCAGTTTAAGGGCTTCACCGCTAAGACTCGCTTTTTTTATTTTTATAGAAGTTCCGCACTGCTTTATTTAATTAAGTTAGGAATTTATTAATAAACAAGAGTGTTAAAATTTAATTTTTGCTTGAAGACAGTGATTTCCGAGCTTCGGCAAAAATATTAAGTGTTCTGGTCAGTGGGAGTTTTCGAGTGAAAGGTTCTTCGAAAGATGTATGGTCCTTTGCGCGTTGGCCACGGCGAATATAGAATACGATGAGCTGTAGGAGATATACCGCGACTATAACATAGTTTAGCGAATCAGGAGACAGCGGCTGCATTGCTAGGTCAAGTCGTCCGAATGTATGAAAATACTCCGACTCTGAAAGTATTGGATGCAGCACCCACCGGCGATAGCAGAGGATGAGTAAGTCTACCATCCCGTGTTGGCAATACCAGGTGGAGAGGACATGGCTGCACTTGGTATCTCCAATTGGCGGCAAACAGTGAAAAAAGAACGATTGGCGCTATTTTGTATACTCGGCTATAACTGGGTAAATACATCAATAGAGGAGATGTAGAAGGAATTGCCTTTAGAACTACCAAAATGAGCTATATATAATTTTTTTTATTCTGAATGAATTGCTCTCATTACCTTTTGCCATTATAAAAATCAGGTTGTTCTTAGAAACTTCAAAAGTATTGTATTTGCCAAAATTTTAGTCAATTTCCTAATTCACACTTCCGAATATAGTAAAACACGAGGTCAAAAAGAGTGGCTGGGGCGGATCCACGGGAGAGAAACTGCGGCGAGTTCAGCCATATCGCCAAATAACCCCGATAATACATAATAAATAAATATATTCTTAAACGACACAAGTTATGCAAAGGCACATTCTAAATAGAGTTTCCAAGCTATTGTATACTCCTTCGATATTCATATAGTCACCTTTAATATATTATTGTCAAATGTAAAAAAATTTTTGGAGGAGACTGTTTTTGCATAATACGCGGAAGACAAAGCTTTTGTACACAATTATTATCACTTGAAATTTTAGCCTTGTATGGCTCAGAGTATGGGAGTATGCATGTAATACATTGCGTATGATCAACACTTGTTGCCGTGCTATTCTACTTGATGAATTTGATTTAAAAAAAAATTATATAAAATGCAAATTGGGTAATTTAAGATTAAATAAGAGCATGTTACTTTTTTCAACAAAATATTTCACTGTTTAGCCGACTTACTGAAAATGAGGAGGCTAGACTGGCACTTTGTCACTGCTTGTTGCTGAAAATTTCAATAATTTTATGGGAAAAAAATATACAAAAAACACCTAAGAGTATGTAAAGCTCTACTGTATGATATTGCTTCACTAATTAAGCATAGCTTTTGTTAGGTTTCGTTAATTACCATTACAATTTGTTATTTGGTGTGAGCAGACTTGATTTTCCGTGAGGTTAGTATACTCACATTTTTTTTTTCAATAATTCTTCTTCCATCAAAGTGTAAGTTTATTTAAAAAATAAAATTGTATAAAAATTCCCAACATAAATAAAACTAATGTTAGTTTTTATTAAGAATAATAAATCTACTTTTTAAGCATGATAAGTTAAGCATTAAGCATGAATCTTCTTCTTAAACCCGGTACATTTTGGAATTCATTTTACATGGAAATCCATAACACTTTAACAAAAATTGAAAATATTTTACTTAACATTTGAAAAACAATTAATAACAATATTAAAAAGTAGCAGCGCTTTCAAAATGTTTATCAGCATGCTAAGCCATCAATATTTATTTTTTGTTTATTGGATGTGCGTTAATTCTGAAAAGTTTATTTTTCAGCTACATCTTTGGCTGAAGCCGAACATTAAGCATAAACTTATACTTATAAAAAAATTGCCGAATTAACATTTCAACGAAAGCGATAACCTTTCGAAATTCATTTTTATTCATATTCATGCAATTTAAAAGTTTCACTTCGAGACTGTTTGTTAAAATCGATTCGAAAATGCCAATATTACTATGATAAATTATGCCTTATGGGATTACATGGGCTTACGGGTTTCAAAAAATCGTTTTTTTATCTTCTATATATATACTTATATATATATATTATTCTATATTACAACACCTTTAGAATATTGTCCTTAATTTTCAACTTGATCCGCGTAATAGCTTCGGAGATATAGCCTTGAGAACTTGTATGCTCGAGGCTAGCTAGACTACGTGCGCCGTCGTTATGTGAAACACAATTCTTAAAGCCTTTGAAACGAAAAATTTTTTTCGATAACAACTATTTCAAAAATAAAAAATGTCATGAAATTTTCATTGTCATGTCATGAAATTTTCATTTTTTTTTTTTAAGTCTGCCAAAAGCCCATTTTTCAGGCATTTTTTGCTTTCGTCTAAGTTCTATGATAAGGTTTTAACTAAAACACTCAGTTTTTCGCTTTAGATGATCCTGTACGGAATTATCTTGCCAACGCGGACGCATCTTTTTTTCCGATGGGTCACTGTAAATGTCGTCGCAACGGCCGAGTTTAAAATATATAATATCCAAAAAATTCAGAATTTCTTTGCTAATAGTGTATGTTTGCAACAACAAAGAATTTTTATAAAATATTTCATTTTTAATATGAAAAAAAAAAATTGTTGAAAAATGCTATTTTTACCCAAGGAAAGCCAGGGAGCCCCTAAACTATTATGTGATTTTGCATATGAATATTGAGGTTATAATCATTGTTTCTTTTTTTTTAATTTTAAACGTGTGTCACATATAATTGAGTTTTTTTAAACAGTTAATATTATATATACAATACACAAAACTCACAAGCTAAAAATCGTGTAACCAAAACAAAAAAGAAAAGCAATCAAGGACCTCGAAAATTCAGGCATATTTTGATCTTTAACTTTTTTCAGCTACCTGCCTTCTAATAACACCGGTAGTTTCAACTCTCATGCCACCGCGCTCTCACCCCACATGCCGCTCGCATTGTCTAGCATTTTCTGTGCTTTATCCTGGTTGATTGGCTTTTTTGCGTTGCTTACACGTTGCTTTGTTTACTTGACTTCCGTTCATCGCCTTAAGGACTTTGGCATTTCGCAGAAAAATACAACAAAATATGTACACGTATTGAGTGTAAGCGCGAATAGCGGAAATATGACATGTCATACTATTAAAATATAGACAGCAATGCCAAATAGCTGCGGGAGGATATGTGATTTTGCATGGAATAGGTGTATAGACATAAATATATCACATATGTAACAGAAAATTTCAATTTTTTAATATACATATATACATACACACATACCTGAATGTGTGTGTATAGTATACGTGATTTTTCTTTGCTTTTCTATGTACATACATATGTGTATCCGTATTCACATTAAAAACACCTTACATCAACGACATGCCCTCATTTGCAGGCGAACTTGTGTCCCTCCCTCACGTTCGGTACCGCACAACTCAGTCATATTCCTTTAGTTTCGTAGCAGAAAAACTTATGCTTACAATGTTTGCCAAAGCTAATGAATATGCCGAGTAAGTCAGCGCTAAATAAAGACATAACTGCCTTGCTTGCGGTATCGGCGTGTTGAGTCAAAGGACAGCGTGCAAAATCTTTGTTAAGAATGGTCGTTGGAGTGTCGACAAGGTCGCGTTGCCGAATTTAGCGAAACCGCGTATAGTTCTTAGACGATTTATTAATGCAGAAAGTAAACTCATAAACTCATTCGCCTAGCAAATATTAGTGGGCTCATGAATTGGTGGCTTTTGGTTTTACCCAGAAAGCTTAGTTCACTTGCTATAAATAGAGCGCTTAGAGTACTGAGTATAAATAGATAGGTATAGTCAAGGAAGGAGTAATTGAAATTTAATCGAAAATCTGCTATGATTGGAAAATTAATTAATAAAATGTTAATTAATAAAATTTTAGCAACAACAATTTGGCATGATTTTTCGCAGAATTTGGGCTTGGAAATGTATACCAGCAAATTATGCTAAAAAGCTTCAAGGCCAAGTCAGTTATGCTATGTATCTATAAAGGAATGAATTTTTTTCAAATAAATCTTGGTTTTTTGGGATTTTTTATTATACAAAATAAATATTTTGAAAAAAAAAAAATAAATCAAAAGCTCGCATAATTTTGTACTTATTTGAGCTTTTTTGAGCTTTTTTTGTCATATTCTGTCTTTATATGTATGTTTTCAGCTATAGCAAAAACTTATTGGAATTCTTGTAGAAAAAAACTATTTGTGACTAATAACTCTTTTATATCTACATATGTATGTATTTCATTTCAACTTAAGCTTTTAAGCTTCGAAAACACAAATATCGATCAAAATATAGATTTTTCATATTGATTTTATATGTTTGGAATTTTCTTGTTATAAAAAATAAATTTCTTGAAAAACTAATTTAAAAGCTCAGGTAAACTTTGGACTTATTTGAGCTTTTTGAACTTTAAATTTGTCTGTTTTAACCCATTCCATGTCTTTGAATTCAGCTAACGCAAAAAAAGATTGGGAATTATGGTGGAAAAAATGTTTCGTGGTCAATAACTCATTTATACGTTCATACATAGTTCAATTCGACTTAAGCTTTAAGCTTCGTGAGTATGAAATAAAATAAAAATATTCATCTAACTGCTTTCTTTCAGACAAAACTGTTTCGTATATCCAAAAAAAAAAATGTTGTTTTGTCACCTCTTGTATTTATTGAATATGAGGGTTGCCACCTTATGAGATTTGAAAATATTTTTCAAGACCGCTGCATATGTGTTTAATTAAAATTTAGTACATAATTTATTACATAATAAATATAATAATTTATCTTTTGTAGAGTTGCCACATCACTCTAAGTAGACACTGTTAGAAAACGAATAAAGTTGACATATTTTTCAATTTTCTAAACCAATCCTTCAACTTCAATTATAGCAGTATTTTAAGAGCAAAAATATCAAATTAAGCATTTATAGAATAAAAGCGTTGCCACCCAAATTTAATAAAAAAAGATTAAACTTACAATTACAATATTTTTAAAGACTACTACATACGTATGTATGTATTTTATTCAAATATACCATACAATTTATATTTTGTAGAGTTGCCATATTACTTCAAGCAGAAAAAAAAATGAATAAGCAAAAGCTGACACGTCTCTACGTGCCTTCAAATGCTTTCAAATTTTTATTTTCGGTGCATGTAGTTTAGAATAGAGTTGCCACATTTTTCAATTTTCTAAAACAGTTTATCAATTTCAATAATAGCATTATTATAGGCGCCAAAATTATTAAATTGTTTAAACATTTCCGTATATGTACATACATGATTTCTAGTAAAAGTTACGATAGGGTTGCCAACTTTATTTAAATTCGAATTAAATATTTATATATATTTTATACAACTAAATGTGTGCAAAACTAATAATGAAAACAAAAATTACAAATAAAGAAAAATATTTGTTTGTACAGTTGCCACCTAGCTTGAAATATAAATAAATAAAACTTTTGTATATTTACAATCTAATATCAGCATGCTTTAAAAAGAGTAATGTTTAGGTACTATACATATTTATATCAAAATAAGACTTTTTTGAGTTGCCACCTAACTTTAATATCAATGGCTAAAAATAACAATCGAAATAAGACTTTTTCGAGTTTCCGCATAACTTTATTTTCAACAAATATTAATTTTTCAGAAATTTGAACAAAACTGTTTGCTCATAGGCACAATCTGGTTTTAATGAAAACTGAGATTATGCCTCAGCGGTGTCTTCATGTCTTTACCCTATAGCCAAATTAACTAATCATGTAAGGCTTGGATTAAATTTCGTGCATATTTTAATTCGATGTTTTTATTAAATTTCCATGCGCACATAAAAGAATTATCTTGCCTACATTTGGGCGCTCGAATTAATTTATAAAAATTTTCAGAAATTATATTTGATAATAATTATAAAGATTTTGAATCTGCACCCAAATGTAGGCAACAAGTTTTTATGTTTGTAGGTATGTAACAAGAACATCGAGTTTTTGATGAAAATGGCAACTACTCATATGTTGCCTACAGTTGGGAGCGCATTAAAAAAATTCCATGAATAAGTAAAATAAAATTTCAAAAAACTTAAAATATGTAAAACAATTTTGACTAACGCTATACACCGAAATTTTCAGAATTCGAAATCTTAGTTTTTCAATCAACAGCAACAACGTATGTATACTATGTATGGTTTGAGACTTTTTCTTGTATCGAGTGTTTGACCTCTTTGTAAAATATAGGCGATTTGTTCTATCTATAGTTCCGCTACCAGTCTTTTAAAGCAAAATACATTATACTATGTACCAATGCACACCACTGTCCGCTACCATATTTGCCAATCCCCCAGCGCCGCACTAAATTTCAGATTACAGAAAATTTCACCTCGAGTTATTGAAAATTCCTGCCGCGTGCTGCATAAATGCTACAATGCTGGCCCCAGTGCAGAACGCCGTCTCTCCACCACCCTCTCACACTGCTTTATCCGGCATTCCACATACCAACCTCTTGTTGCACTGCAATGCGTTGAACATCATATTATATATGTATGCACTTATACAAACATGCTTAACACATAACAGCCGAAAATGTTGGCAACATTTTTGGAAGACCAGAAGACCAACAGCAGGACGAACTCGAAAGGCAAAAAAGTTGAGGTCACTCACGGTAAAGGAAACAAACCAAAGGTGAGTGTATATATGGTGCATAGGTAGTTACATCCACGGGGGGTTTGAGTAGCTAGGCTGGACCGTTGCTCGCCGTTAGGGATAATAATGTTGCGAAAACGCCAAGATGAACTACGAGTATACCGGAATGAAAACGTACAGAAATGTGCAGAAAAGTGAATCGAAGTGGAAGAAAGTGGCATGCAACGCAGGCTGCCAGTACGTCCCATTATGACTGGTGTGTGCAGTAAATTTGCTGAGTTGAAACGCGTGCCAAATACAAATTGTCGTGTTTGGAAAATTTTTGTATAATGGTTATTTCAGATTATGTTAAGTGCTGCGAAATTGATTGAAATTTTGAGTGACGTAGGCGAAAGTTCTGTGGGTGGGATCGCAAGCTCAGTGGATGGTAGTGAAAGATCTGTGGGTGGTAATGAAAGCTCTGTGTTTGGTAATTAGAACGCTGCTATTGAAAAAAAAAGTTCAGTGGATGGTATTAAAAGCTCTTTGGATAGTAATGAAAGCTCTGCCGATGGCAATCTAAGATTTGTGCGTAGTAATGAAAGCTATGTGAATGAAAGTTCAGTAGAGAGTATTAACGTAACTCTGTAGATGGCAATGAAAGCTCTGAGGAAGAGAATGAAAATTCTCTGCATTGAATGATAGTTCTGAGAGTGGTAATGAAAGCTCTGTGGATGGTAAAGAAAGCGCTGCGATTGCAGTGGATGGTAGTAAAAACGCTTTTTGTGTTAATTAAATCTCTGTGGTTGGTAGCAAAATTCCGTAGATGATAACGAAAGCTCTGAGGATAGGAATAAAAGCTTTTCGGATGGTAGTGAAAGCTCTGTTGATGATGGTGAAAGGTCTGTCGGTGGGAATAAAATCTATTCGGATAGGAGTGAAAGTTTTAAGGAATGAAAATCCTGTGCATGAAACGAAAGCTTTATGATTAAAAGTGAAAGCTCTACATTATGGAATTATGGAATTAATTTGAGGATACGAAAAGCGACTTTTGATGTTAGAGTAGGAAGATCTGAAGATCACAGTGTGTTCCTCCAAAAAAATCGCCAGCGTGAAGCTAAATAACGATTCGAGGAAGATCTTGATTTTGCTTTTCAACTTTTCATTGGAACGAATATGACGAAGATGTCCGTTTCCCTCTGATAGGACAGGGTTTGACGGGTGAAATTGATATCTTCCTTCCTTGATATCTCGTGGAGACCAGGATTCATGTTTCGTCGGTGGTCGCCAAACGTAGAAATTATATCATATTACGATTAAAGAGCGAGACATTGCGTAGACGGTGCACTATTCTCTGTGGTATTCATCTTCGGTGAACTTGAAGTGGTTCGTAAGCCAATGTTTGGCTGTCGCCTTTAAAGGAGAAGAGCCACCATGTACCCATATTCAAGTGATCTCTTGAGCGTTGACTTAACTCAAATGGTTTACTTTGCTTCCTTTCCCTACGAAATTCGTCTAAAAAGTGCTTTAGCTGATTGATGAAGGCCACAACATAGGACAAGACCACGGTTTGACAAAGGATAACTGATAATTATACGCTACACGAGTATAACTCAGCCTCGTACCAAAACATCTATGTATGGTAAGTGTGGTATTGGTTGGTCTTCGCCTGCTCTTCACCAAAATGTTAACCATATTTGGTGTAAGCTGCAAATAAAATAAATACACAAGAGACAAAAATGCAGGCATACCACAAAATGTGGCACAAAGCTAAAATGTGTTGTGGTGCTTTAGCTACAAACACAAATCTTTTTCCATATACAACATGGAGCGTTGCTAAAGTAAAAATCTCAAATATTTATAAAAGCAATGAATACGAGTATGCATAACCGCACAGATAAACACACGACGACTCACAAGCGCCCGCATATAATAAAATCAACTCCATCACCAGCGCTCAGCTCATCAGCCAGTCTGTCAGCCAAGTCCAACTCAGTACAATTTACATAAGTTGTTGACTCAGTCTCGGCTAAACTTTGCTGGCTTGTACTCTTGCAGAGGCGTTGTAAGTACAGCTAAGCTGCGATGCCATCAAAGGCACATTCCAAAGCACATAGCACTTCACATGACAAAAACAATGTAATAAAACAAAATAGTATGAAAAATAAAATATTTGCTGGCGAAAACAACAAGAGCGGAGAATGGCAACAAGAAGAAGCCACATGAAATACGCAAAATAGCTGTCATTTGAATTATCTCGGCAGTAAAAATTCCCCAACACAAAAACAAGAAAGTAAACATATTCACTTGGTGTATGTAATAGAGTTTTAACGGACGCCAGTGTTACCAGATTGAGTTAAATTCTGAGCTAGAGACACTAATTTGGTGGATATAATAGAGTACTGGCTTCTTTATTGACAGAAAAACAAAGTTTCAGGTATGGAACCGCAAAAACTTTTGTGTGAGAGAAACGTCAATTTGGCTGCGCAAGTTTTCGAGTAAAGACTGGAAGCAAGAAAGCGGTATTCATTCAACATAGTCTGATTAGGGCTCACATGAACACCACTTATTCGCTCTAAGAGTTAAGGTAGTGGATCGCAAATAATACTGGCCTTCCATGACAGTCAGTTATAAGTAAGCGAAATTAAGTCGGACTCTCAACGAATCGAGAAAATTCGATAAATGAGTAATATTAAATTCTAAAAAAATGGTGGAGTAGAGCCTAGCTTCAGACCGTTCCCACGACAGTCGGATCTATGTAACCGGAACCGGACCGGGCATTTTTTATCCTTTCAAGGACTATCAACTTGGCAGAATTCCGTTGCTGCAACAATAACCGCATTTCTTTTGGAAGGACAAACAAAATTTGGCTGCTCATAATTTTGCTTAAAGACTGCAAGCAAAAGATTGGGACTCACACGGACAACACTCGTACGGTACAAGGTGTGGAAGACAGCAGTTGTTTGAATTGAACAAACAGATCGCACTAAAACTAACTAATATTGCCAAATCACATTCCTCTGACAGTCGAATCTACGTAATCGGAATGTAGACCGACCGTCAATAGACTTGCCAAAAACTGTTAACTGGATTCATTGCGAGGTTCATTAAAATATCAGGACTGCATGACGAGCTTCTAGATGGGTTTCAAGAATCCAAGTTGTTGTTGTTGTAGTAACGGCAGAGTTCTGCTGAAATGACAGTCCTTGGCCGGATAAAAATCCGGATCCGTTCCGGTTACGTAGACGCGACTATGAGAACTGAAGAATTCAAGTGGTGCTTATTAGTTAGGTTTGGCTTTAAATTAATTAAAATTTCTGAGCTTCCTCGGTTCAAAAAACTTCGGGATCGTCATTGTGAGGATCCGAGGATACTGAAGACATTAATTAAGGTTTCGTTCCTCTATACGTCACCGCTTATGAGTTAGGGTTTGGTTAGGTTATTCTGGTGGGCTAATGAGCGACACATAAAGCAATTGTGATCCAATAGGTACAGCCTCACTATCGATAACTCTTCTGGTGTCTCATAAAGTGGGAACCTAACCCAAAGTTAAGGTTGCTTCTGCACATGAAGATGCAAGTTCTGAGCTTCCTCTGTTCAAAAAAAATCGGAAACGAAAGTGTGAGTATCCAAGACCGAGGATACATGCCGACATCAACTAGGGTCCCGTTCCCTATGCGTCGTCGACGAACGCAAAGCAGAGCCATAGCAGTTCGGGCTACCTTTTGGCAGTGAAAATAAAAGAGGTGAGATGAGCCAAAGAAAACGCGACAATTCATCAAGGACTAAAATTTAGTACTCACAATTTCTTTAGGTGGCAACTCAGCTCATTAAATAAGCTCGTAGTAGCAGAAAGATGTCATCAGGACTCGCCGAAAGAGGAGCACAAGGCCGACACATGTACGCTATTAAAGTAGCAATATTTCGTCTATTATCACTTGTTTGTCTTGCTGAACGCTGCAGCAGAGCGCATTCTGTCGCAGAAATATGTTTTTGATGAAGAAATTGTTGCTTTTCGGGCCATAAGTTTAGCTATGCTTGATGGACGATCGCTTTCAGTTATTCAAGCGGTCGCTATTACAGTTGTCAGCATAAGAAGTGCTGCTGCCCAAAGGGACATACAGTCAAGCTCATGAACTACATATCCCCGCCGGAATGCAGCTTGCACTTATGTTTATGAGTAACTGTAAAGTAAGCTGTCGCATTTAAAACATATGCAAAGGCATTTAAAAAATGTATATTTATTCGGAAATGCTTTCGCAATCGTCTGGTTGTCTTATACTTCGGAGAACTGGTAGGCAAGCTATAAGTGAAAGATTGTCAGAGGCAACGAGTTTAAGCTATATAAGTATAGCTTATTCTCCCAAAAGAATTTACATGTCGACTTCAAATGAATCATCTTTTATCTAGTTACTGGTAGGGCAAGCTGTTAAAATGAGTTCACGAAAAAAAATTTCAATACCTGCATTTGTAATACTTTTTCTAGTATAATAAAGTTCCTTTAGCTAAAGAACTGAGAAAATTCAATAGAAGAAAGCTAGACGAATCCATATTGACCTATCTTACTAAGTCAATGATATGGACAGGTTGGATTCGGAGAGATACCGAACAATTTATTTTACTCTAGAGAAATGTTCTGAAAAGGATCCCCTGAGATTAGCGGAAATTCCCCTTCCTGCAGAGTAATGAATCCAAGGGTCTTATAGAAACATATCTTCATCTCTCTATGACCAATTTGTTGATGTCCTAAATATAAACTAAGCCGTCAATAGTTCCCTTAAGTTAAGTACTGTAAACACGGGTGGAAACAGTTGTAACAAGTGATCCAAGTAGACCTTAGTACTATAACCTTTACAATAGCCTTTTTTTGACAGATCGCTAGTGAGTCGTGTCAAGCTGTCATTTTGTTCAGTATTGTTTGTCAATTCATCACGGAACAACGTTTAGAAATCAACTTTATTAAGAAAATCTACGATCTGCAAAGAACGTGTTTCGCTTAACTTATGGTCAACATAATCGGTTTACTGAACCCACTATTCGCAACACCATTACCCATCTTGAGATCCATCATTCATTATTGGATAATATTTAACCCAATAGACCACACCCAGCACGCAGTGAATAAAATAGAGCAGTCATAGCTGGGAGTGTGCACGAAAACCGGTTGCAGCTACTCGGACCGACGTATGGAACGACTTGGTACATTTTACGTCGAAATTTTATTTCGAACCGTACAAAATAATCTTTGTACAAGAAGCTGCAGGACCTTCGCAAGCAAAATCGCTTCGCTGTATGGTTTCTTGGAAAGGTTCCAAGAAGATCCGATGTTTTTGAGCCAATTTTTTTTCAACGATGAGGTCCATTTCTGGGTCTATATTTCTCCAAAAATGATGCCGATGAGATCGTAATCATCAATGACGTGAGTTATTCCCCCATGATAACCGACTATTTGGTATCTAAAATTGAAGTTCGTGATCTCGGGACATTTGGTTTCCAAAAAGCGGCGCCATTTCCCACACATCGCATCAATCGATGAAGTTATTGAGACAACACTTCGGTGAGCAGATAATTTCACGTTTTGAGCGTGACAATTAGATTAGAGCAAAACATCACTCGACTCATCAAAAATTGGTCTCAATGGATGGACAATCTGAGACGTAGCCGCGGCCAACATTTGAAAGAGATAATCGTCAAAAAATACATGCCAAAGTATGTGATTTCGAATAGACATTATCTATTATATTTATAGTTTCTCTGTTTTTCTTTGAAAACGTAGGGAACCTCGAAATTCCCTCACTTTAGTTTCATTTTCTAAGCAGTTTCTGGACAGAGGGGTCATGAAATCTGACATACAAAGAGAGGCAAAATGACGAAGTGTCTTTGCAAAAATTTCTCATTCCCTCATTTTAGTTTACATAATCTAAAAGTTTAATGAAGTGTGATACAATTCCAAGTCTTTCAGTAGGGCGAAGCATATTCTTGATGATTTTCGGCAATCTAACGATATTGCAGAAGGTTTCCTAAGATATTAGTGCAAGCTAATCTCACAGTCCCCCAGTTTACTTTAGAAGAGGTTCCTAAAACATTAGAGGGGATGAAGAGAATGAAATGAAAAAATACCGTGGTATCTATCAGGGTAAAAAAAAGCGCTTAAAACATTAGAATAGACATGATATTCTCTATTTGAGAAACAGTGTCTATAAATCTTTGAAGACTAGCAATTTCTAGATATTGTCGTCTTGAAGAAAAAAGTATGTGGTGACAAGGTTATAGCACCGAAATGAGGTTGTGATTTCCTTAGGTTAGAAAGTGTTGGTTCTAAATCAAAGGTGTTATAATACACAAAAATATAAAATCATATCTCTCTTTAAACCGCCGATCGACTCTCCAACATTGCCAGATATTGCTTTCATTTATTTAATTCAAGTATTGACATTGCACGGATAATCGTTACAAAACAATGGAAAAGAAACTCGAGATTACACAAACCAAGGATTATAACGGTACGACGCTTTATTGCTGCCAAATACATATAAACTCAAGAAGTTGAGAGTAAAGTATAAAATGACAAAAACTGAGCTGCAAACAGCAATAATAAAGTCCACAAGTGGAAGGTGAAAGTTAACTGTAATACAATAGCCAGCTAAAGGAAATCCTAATTCGCCAAAATCAACAAACAAAGGCCAAAGGAAAACAACGAAATCTACAAAGATCCGACAAAGATTCGCCAAAGTCCGAAGAGCAAACAGCAGGCGGGTTCATTTAAGAGAAACAAAAGGTGCTGCCGGAGCTGGACGGACGGAAAAGTTGCAGCGGAAAACTGGCTAAGCGCAAGGTTGCTCAATTTACACCAGCGAGACCGTTAGCTGATGAGAACCACTGCAATATAACGGCGCTTTAGCTGCGACAAGGAGTTTTTTTAGCGACATGCATTGCTGTAAATGTGTGTAACTGTCATGTTGTGAGTCCACAAGCGAGGCGCTAAACAACTGTCGCTGTCAATGCAGTTGTCAATGTTTTCCTACAGTTGTTGTTGTTATTTTCTTTGCTGTTGTCCCAACGCATGGAATTCATTAATTGCAAAACTTTTGCGTGCAGCAAAACAACACAAAGCGAAAAATAAAAAATACGAAAAGAAATTTTAAAGAAAAAAATATACAACAACAAATGACAATAACAAATTTCGAAGAACAAACGCGCAGCAGCAGCAACAAATGAATAAAATTGCAAACAAACTTAACAACTTTTGCTTCAACAAAGACAACAGACGACGCAAAGACTCAGTGCATAACAAACGAAATTAATGTTGAAGGTTGCATGGCAAGCAGGAAAAAAACGAGTGGAAGAGAAGCAGGGCAGCAAAACAAATGATAAATAAATAAGTTAAGTCAGAAAGACAAGAAATAAGAAAGATATATGTACAACAAGCAACCGCCCGAAAGGATTACAATGACTCGTGTCTCTGGATGCCGTGCGGCACACGCCCCTTTCTCAACCCCTTACTCCAGGTACACACTCCAATGGGAATTCGAAATGAGCGATGACAAAGCGGCAGTCAGCAGAAGTAATTGTGCCGTCAAGTACGGAGCGACTTAGTAAATGGCAGTGCAAGATGTTAGTCTGCAGTAAATGGGTGAGTTGACTTAACAGAGTCCCGTTTGCAATTTGTTTGATGACGCTAAAGACATTTTTAACTGTTGCGTAGAAAGTATTACGTTCAATTGCCGTAAAGAAATCAAAATCAAATGAAATCAAATGTATGTGCACTTCCTCGCCAATTAACTTTCATATTCTTCTGAATTTTAACCAATGAAAAGAATGTGCTGTCTTTTGAGAGGAGGCAAATTCTGGAGGTTAGCAATCACTTAAATTTTGTTTTTAAGTATCTGCCTTAGTCTGGTTCCGAACCTAATGTTTAAGGAATAATTTAATTATATAAGGGACAGACATAGGTAGAATGGATGATGTACCTAGACCTTTGGGAGTTTCAATGTGAAATCAACGGGGCTAAAATCAGCTCACTCTGCTATGTTTTCTCTGAATTGCCGGTTGCTACTGATTAAGTTCTTCAATACAAAATGTTTTATCTGTGCAACCTAGCACATACGCTTCTCAAGAAGCGCTCGAGCGATAGTTGCGATAATTAATAAAAAAGACTTTGTTCGGTCAAAAGATGTTTTAAAGTATTTTCTTTTTCTTAACAGCTTCAACAATATTAATTTTATGGTGTTAAGAGTCTGCTGGCAATTGCACTGTGACCTGTTGGCACTCTCGCAAAAGATCTTGTGTCATTCCTTTGGAATTTTGATAATCGGTAGGTGTAGCCCAAATTCGATTTTACCACGTTTGTCTAAAAAAATTAAAAATTTACTCCACCGAGACTCAGCTATAATTAGAACATGTTAGTCATTTAAATAACCACAAGTAGTCAGAAACAAATAATATTTTTTTCTGGAGTCAAATTGTAGTGCGCTGCCTAATCTGGTTGGTTCATTTGCTTCACAGTTTTCTGGTTTCTGGGAATATCCTGGAGCCCATTGTACGCTTATCGTGAAATAGGTTGTTAGCTCCACTAAGAGATTAAGACATTCTTTCAGTATCTTTGATGAAACCTTAAGAGGCTTTCGTAACTTCACAGCCTCTATGATATCTGCTGATATAATGTTGTGAGTGCACTCTTTGTCTGTCTTTTTAATTTCTGTGATTTCCATTTTGAGGATAATACAGTGGTTTGGTAGATGAAAGGCGATTTTGGTTATTAAGTTTGCTGAGAAGTGCCACCTTGCACTTGATTATATAGTTTGAAACTTCACTCCTTTCCTTTTCTTCTCTGCAAAGGCAGACACTATTGGGGGTCAAATTTAAGTTTAGTTCTATAGAACCTTAAAAACCGTGGTATTGTGTAGGAAAGGGAACTTACTTATTATCTTAGCCACTCATTACAGACGACTGATAAAAAGAATATCCATAGTCTAAGAGCTGACTTAAAGCCAAACTTAAGAAACACTGAAATTTCTGTATCTTTTGTCGCGCTTTATAATGTAGCACGATTTATTTGAAAAGTACAATATATTACGACATTACCACGTATGAGAGTAGCTTATTAAAACGACTTCTTCACTGATGATGACCATTCGCAGAAAAGTTGATATAAAATATATGCGTGAAATAACTATACTGTTATATGATCTTAGTGTTTTTTGTAAAAGCTGTCTCCCACATTTTGAATTCTTATTCAACATGAGCTAGTAAGTATTTCTGCCTTTTGTACTACAGTTTCAATCATTTGATGTTATAATTAGGTGAAGAAATTTCGGAAATTTTTACATTTAATACCAATTTTATTACTAATTCTGCGTATTATTGGAATATACATACATATCTTAGCAGAAACACGAACCTATGGCAGATGAAACGTACAATATGAGTTACTGAAAGAAGAGAAATAGAAAATTGAGAGCTCCCAACTGCTGATAATGCAGTTAAGTCTTTTTTTTTTCAAGCTCGAAGAAGTTTCACACTTGCAAGTTAATATTTAAAAAATATTTTACTATTTTTATTGTTAGTGGAGAGACACACCTGTTGAAAGTTTGCAAAATTATTGAGGCAAGAAGCTATAAAACTTATTGAAACCCAAAACTAAATCTTACGTGATGTGAATGCATTGTACATACAAAATAATATTAAGTTTTACTAGTAAAAATATATATACAAGTATGTTGGTATTCTTATATTATATTTTAGTGAAGTCATATACCATTTTATGACATATGAAATGTGGTATTGTTAAGGTTGTGTTCTAGTCTAGAAATTTAAAAAAATCAAATTTCAAAATTTTTTTTATGTTTTCAAAGTTTAACTATTCAAGAATATGTGTGCAAGAGGATTTTACAAAATTCAAATTATTTTCGAAGACATAGGCATTTTCTGACCCAGCATCCAAACTGGTTCTGCAGGAACGCGAAACTTTAAACGCGTTTTTCTCAAAACTGACTTTTTCAGAACGATACCCACGATTCCTCAGGCTCTACTGGACCGATTTACTTGAAATTTTTATTGCGTCTTCTTTATAGGCTTGTTTATGGTTGGAACTAGCCCCCAAATTTTTATTTTTATTATTTTTAAAAAATTCGAAATAGTCAGAAAAAGTGATCCAAAAAACATTTTTTTTTTAGGCAGTCGCCATTGAAAAATTTTTTTCCCACTTTTTCGAAGTTCTGACCATTGCGACATTATTCTAGATTAATAATCTTTTTTTTTTTTGGTTTCAGATATTTAGGAGGGTTGAAATCATAGGTATGGTAACGTGAAAATTTTTAGAGACCCCCATTTTGTCAGCTCATAATTTTTAAAATTTTTTACTTTTTTTAGTTTCTAATTTGTTTCTCTACTCTTCTAAAATTAGCAAATAACTGACAAAAACGGATTGTAAAAATATTAATTGCCTTTTTTTACGACACTTTAAAAATTACCTGAAATTCATTCTTCTAGACTAGAATACCCCCTTAAGAGGAATCCATTATTTTGCCATTATATGACCTTATTAATTTATAGCACAAGTGCAATCGGATTAAGCTATATGCCGTTAGAAAGATAAGATTTCGTACTAAAAAATACTCTCCGACAGTTTTGTGATTGTTTGACTTAGTAATGGTTGAGCACGCGTCAAATGTGGACACCAGCGAAAAAGTACGCGATATTTTTACAGAGCTTCTTCGCTAAAGCGGAAAATGCAAGCGGGTGACCGAAGATATGAATGGTATCATGCTGTTAGTTTCATAAATTTCGTACCGGTAATTTTGAAAGAAGACCAGACCAATCATCGAAAATATTGATAAAATATTGGTAATCGTCGAATCCGATAGTCATGTAAGCACTATTTCGATTATTTAGTAGGTAAAGATTGAGAATCGTTGCTTAATAGTAATAAAATGATGCTTAGTTTGTAGTCATTGTACATCAAAACTAGTAGTCAAATAGGGTTTAAGGACGACAGCTTCTGATTAGCCATTCTTCTGCTTTCCGTCAATCAACCAACAAACCAGCCACAAGTCAACTGATAATAATCGATTTACACTTCATAATAATAAAAAATAGTTTGAAAATGGAAAATATCACATATGAAATAGATGAATAATTCAAAAGACCGCAAAAGTCTTCCTATTAAAAAACAAAAAAAAAATTAAATTTTATTTAAGAAAAGTGAAGCTACAGACAGACAGATCATACGTATTTAAGTGGTATAGTATATAAAAACCTAAATTAATTTGACTTGACTGTTTTTTATAATTCTTAAAAAACGTTTCTTTCCTGAAAATTCAAGATTTTCAATCAATTTTGGTTTTTCATACATATATGTGTGTAAATACAAGTAATATGCTGTAGACATACATATAGTATATTCACGAATTTCCTAAATTTTTTACAAATATACTTAGCTTCAAATGCGAAAAGCGACTTTTTTTTTTATTCTTCTCTTTTGCCTACAATTTTAATTTAATTTCCTTTTAAATTTTTGAAAAATTTGCTCATCTTCCCCCTGCATTGAATTAAATGTTACTCATACCACCCGCTGTCCGCCAAAGCATGCTTTTACTGTGCGCGACACTTCGACGGGGTCAACTGTCAACAACAGACAGACGAACCAGATTCTTTATAAGTGCTATTTTGTTACATTTTTTATTTAGATAAATGCTGCTAATTTTTTGTTGTTATTTTTCTTTTATTTATATTACTAATGGCGCAACAATGGCCGACATACTTTATTATGTCTGCTGGAAAGGTGTGGTTTATATTTATATAAATTGTTAATGCTATAGATAGCTTCAAATAGTTTGTTGTAATTTTGTTGGTTTTCTTTTTTTGTTTTCTTTTCGGTTTTTTCTTAAATTACTTGTGGTTGGGTTTAGATGGATTTCACTCAAGCTGCATCGATTTCATATTGAATCTCAACTTGATTTTAGTTTTTGGCTTATCTTTTGCTGCGTTTTCTCTTTTGTTTTTGCTTTTTCAAAACATTCAATATTCTTTCTGTTTTGTCTTTGATATGCTATGTACATTGATTTTGCGCCTACTTTATTATGCCGTCAGTCAATTTGCGCCTCTGACTGCCAAATTCTGCCTAATGACGTTACAATCACCTAACTTAACATAACGTCGTGTAGAATATATTCGACGAAACAATATTGCATTGCTTTAATGCGAAGAATGAATAACGAAAAATATTATTTGAGCAGGTGTTGGTGCGTAAAAAGCAAATAGAAAATGCAGACTTTAAAAATGACTTATATTTTACCGGATTCTGCATCTGGAAGCTTCACAGTTCAAGAGACTGGAGACAGTTTCAGAATTAGATATCAAGTCTGTAATAAACTTCGCAAAAATTGTTGATGTCTTGCAGGACGTAACGTCAGCTCAATATCATGAGATTCCGGTGTGACCACACCAGTCGAATCACAAAGACACTAGATGCTATTGATAGCGAGGTTAGGCGCTCCTTGACCAACCCTTAATGCATTGTTAATGAGATGAAGGCTAGTATCGTCGCCTTGCTATCTGAAGGAGGCTGCACTCTCAAGCAGTAAATCTACTACTACCTTAATGGCTGCAACCTTGGCTTGGAAAACGCTGCAATAGTCAGGAAGCCTGAGGGTGGAGTTGATGGCATTGACCCATCCGTAAATAAGCTTCCCCAACAGCTTCTTTCCACTCACAACTCCCTCGCCGGTACATGAAGGCAGAAGGAGCCTCCATAGTTCGATTTGGCGACTCCCTCATTCAAGTTATCTGGCAAGGAATCAAAGTGTGTGAGGATATTTTTGTATTCAAATACGTGCTCTTTTAAGAATCCAGTTTTTCTGAGTCCGATAGCAACTTTCGAAGCCATACCTTCTCACGATGTCTATCAGCACTATGCGCAAGATGGCGTTAAGTGCCATAGTTGGAGCCAACCTTAGTGGTTAGGACCACACATGTTAATGAGCGCTGCTCGTTGAACGCTCTCGAGTTTCCTTGCAAGTGTTGTCTTTTCTAGAGCCCTCCACCACTTAAAACTCCATAGTGGAGTATGCCGCTTTGCTCTCTCCCCGAATACCAGTGATTTCTCATGAAATATTTTTTTTTTTAACAACTTGAAAAGTTAAGCTCTGTTTGCCATCAAATTAATTTTTCAAAACTCATCAAAACGATTTGTCCCTTTTTTTGCGATAGACCTAAAATTAATTCCCATAAATCCTAATAAGATTTCGCCGAATATTCAACATTACTTACAACAAAAAAACCTCAGACTTAAACTACTTTTAACCGCAATACTACATACATACATATGACCTTAACAAAAAGCAACACAAAAAAGTCGAGAAATATAAGAATCGAACTCAGTGCAGATATCAAATTTGAAGCACTGATTGAATAACAACAAAGCGAATGAGGCAGATAGAGCAAAGCATATGAAAGCTTTGTTGATAATGTGGGAAATAATCGCAAACGGCAGCAACAACGGCGTCGGCAGCAGGAGGCGCGCTTGAAAGCCTAGACTGTGTGCCAAATTACACTGTGCAGCAGAGAAAAATGCTATGTACTACTGTGCCCAAACAAGGGTGACATTGTATTTATTTTGAAAATTCTTTATTTATTCTTCCAAATCAATATGCCAACGGATTTTTCAATCTTCGAAACACTGGTCTCTTTCCGGGATGGCCTTCAGTTCCGTCTTCGCTGCGGCTTGAATCTGCTCTATCGTATAAAAACGGTGTCCCCGGAGCGGTCTTTTGAGCTTTGTGAACAGCCAAAAGTCGCATGGCGTCAGATCAGGTGAATCGGTGGTTGCGGAACGATATGGGTTGTGTTTTTGGCGAAATGATCACGAATTACGAGAGCAGTATGGGATTGTGCATTATCGTGGTGTAAAAACCAAGAATTGTCTTTCCACAATTCCGGCCTTTTTAGGCGGATAGCGTTACGCAAACGATGCACAACGTTCAAATAATATTCCTTGTTGACTGTTTGACCGGTTGGAAGGAATTCATAATGCACAACACCACGATAATCGAAGAAAACAGTCAACATGACCTTGATTTTTGAGCGACTTTGGCGCGATTTTTTTGATATCGGCTCTCTTTTGGCACGATATTCGCTCGATTGATCGGTTGTTTCGGGGTCGTAAGCATAGATCCAAGTCTCATCGTCAGTTATAATGCGTTTCATGACACCCTTGTAGTCGGAAAGCATCGTTTCACACACTTCAACGCGACGTCTTTTTTTTTTCAAAAAATTCACTGTTTTCGGTACCAGTCGAGATTTGACGCGCTTGAGGCCCAAAACATCCTTCAAAATGGTATTGGCTGAGCCTCTCGATATGCCAACTTCATCAGCAAGGTCTCTAATTGTAAATCGACGGCTTTTCAGCACCAAATCTTTGATTTGTTGAACGTGAGCTACGTCGGTTGAGGTTAATGGTCGCCCTGGACGCTCTTCGTCCTCGACTCGTTCACGGCCGGCTTGGAACTCACTATACCACTTTTTTTATTTTTTTTAGACATAGCCTCATCACTAAAAGCTTTCTGCACCATCCTCAACGTATCAATTGATTCCGTAAACAAAATTTAATGCAAATTTTTTGCTCAACAAATTTCGACATCGCAAAAAACGAAAACCTCATTTTAGCAGCTCACAAAACGATACGTTTCTCAAACACTAATGAATATTTTGACATGAAATTTGACATAAATGTGACTGACTTTACGAACCTAAAAAAAAAAAGAATTTTTCAAATTCTTCGACGCGCGCAGTTTAAATTCAAATTATTTTTTGGGCACAGTAGTATGTCTTTAGGGCTCAATTATTGTCGATATTTTTGGTAAAGAAAGACAGAGGGAGATAGTCTTCTTTCTTCCAACTAAATAACTAAAATTTACTAATCTAATTTTTATTTATTGTTGCAATAAAAATATTTTTTCTTTGGATGTTTAGTACTTGCTAGTAGGATAGCTGTCAAACGTCAAAATAAACAGATGTTGCTTGACGTTTCTTCTAGGTTCATTTTAAATAATAATAATACCCAACGTTTGCCCTCCTCCCGCCCAACCGGCGCGAGGGGCGCAATGCGCGAACGAACGGAATTAGCCGAGTCATAAAAGACAAGAGAGTTTTAAGCGTTGCGATCTTAAGCTGCTCAGCTACAGAAACAAAAATTTCAATAGCCAAAATTAAGAACTAAATTAAAGTTTATAATTTTTAAATGTTACTTGTTAAGAGTAGATAAAATATTTTTTTTTTGATGGTAGACTAAGCTGGGTTCGCTTATTTTCATGTGTTCTCTCTACGTATGCCACGTGATAATTGCCGGATGGAATGTAATCGTCAAGGGCGACCGTTATCGCACCATGATAACCGACTATTTGACACCTGAAATTGAAGCTCGTGATCACGGAGATATTTGGTTTCAAACAAACCGGCGTCACTTCCCACATATTGCACCAATCAATGGTTTTATTGAGAGAACACAGTAGATTATTTCACTTTTTGAGATGGTCGATTGGTCACCAAGATCGTGCGATATCACACCGTTAGACTTTTTAATGTGAGGATAAGTAAAATCTAAAGTTTATATGGACCTTGGAACAAAGCTTCGCAGATGTATTTCGCCAGTTATCGATCGAAATGCTTGAATGAGGCATCGAAAATTGGCCATGAATCATCTGAGACGTAGGCTGACACTTGAAAGAGATAATCTTTAAAAACTCATTGCTAAAGAATGTTTTTTCGAACGATTTTTAATGTTAATTTCCCATTAAATTTGAAGTTGCTGTTTTTTTTTCTTTGAAATAGTAGGGAACCTTGACATGGATCACTCTTTGCACAGAAAAGGTCTTCTGAAAAAGTTTATGTTTTATTTTTTATACCATTGAGCGGGTTTACTACTAAATTTGTATTACCCTATATTTGATACATGTGTGAAAATGGTTAGCTTGAGAAGCTGAGTTGATTTAGCCTTGTCCGTATGTCAGTCTCCCTACATATACGCGAACCAGTCTTTCAGCCTTTGATATACGAATCTGAAGTTTTGGCGCAGGTCTTTTTCTCACCAAGAAGCTGATCATTTAGCAGAATCTCCGATATCGGGCAACTATAGCATATAGTTAATATACATACCGACTGTTGAATCTCAAGTCCTTGTATGGAAAACTTTTTTATTTGCCGAGATATCAACATGAAATTTGGCACGAGTCATTATCTTGGGTATGGCTAAAATCTCTAAAGAAATTGTTTAGATTAGACCACTATAGCATAAAGCTACCATACAAACTGAACGATCAAATTTAAGTCTTTGTATAAAAACTTTTTTATTGTATAAGATATCTTCATGGAATTTAGTAGGTGTTATTGGTTAAAGCAGTTCTACAGTCTCCAAAAAATGGTTCAGATCGAATCACTATAGCATATACCTGCTGTACAAGTTGACCGAGTATCAAGTTCTTGTACCCAATCGTTTGTATTTGTGAAGGGTTCTATAGTTTTTAAGCAACAGCCTCAGCCTCGTTTTGAAATTTGGCAAACGTCATTTTCTCTTCAAGAAGTTGCTCATTTGTCGGAACTGCTGATATCGGACCACTATAACATGTAGCTGCCATACAAACTGAACTATCGGAATCCAGTGTTGGTAGGGAAAACTCTTGCATTTGACAAGATATATTCACGAAATTTAGTCCCGATTATTTTCTAAGGCAACAATGTAATCTTCGAAGAAAGTGTTCAGATCGGTTAACTATAACATATAGCTGCCATACAAACTGAATGATCGGAACCAAGGGCTTGCATGGGAAACTTTTGCATTTTACGTGGTACCTTCCCGAAATTTGACTTAGATTACTGCTTAAGGTAATAATAAAATCTCTGAAGAAATTGTTCAGATCGGATTAATATATGCTATAGCTTCCATGAGCTTCGAGGTCACTTTTTGCTTTGCTTGAATAGTTAATTTCATCAATATTTTCCTAATAGTGTTGTTCTTGATACACTGTATGCCATAATTAAGCATTCCTACTGCAGCCATTATAAGCCGATTAATCTGTGCTGTTCTCCTACTCCCGTGCTTTGTTCCATGATTTTCGGGAATCGCAAATTCTCTTTGTCACTTTTTGTTGTAAAATGATATGCGATATGTGCTCAATACAAAAGGAAATAGCCATCTACTTGTGTGAAGAGAAATATCGACAGAAAAAATTTGCACAAAGCAAAAGTAATCACATACAGTTATACCTAGGTATAGGTAAGTGTGAAAAAGCGTCTAAATAGGAAGAAGAAAAAAATTATGGCGCAGAAATGAGCTTCAAATTCGATAACTTCGTGCTGTCAATAAATCAACTTGGCTGACAGTGAAATAAAAAGTCGCTTACACATGCACATACAAGTCGCTAATGCTTGTTGGGAACCGTTATTTTTACAATTTCCTAAATTTTCCTTTATTTCTTCACAATTTGCGCTTATTCGCCACAACCTCGCTGCCGGCAACGCGCACAATTAATTTCAGAACAATTTGCTTAAAAGCATCTCCTCATTTGCACACTCATTTCCACACACGCACACCAGCACAAACACTTTCATGCAAGTAGCGACTCAATTTCTTAAAAAAAAAAAAAATTGCTTGCTTTGAGGAACTTTAAGCGTCTTTATTTGGTTGTTGCCTTTTATTCATATTTTTTATTTTGATTATTGGTCTTCCTTGTCGGTTTCTTTTTAGCCGTGACAAAGCGACCAAAGTGTCCCCTTGGGTCGGAAGTAAAAAAAAAAAAATATGATGATTTATTGCTTGGGTGTTAATTTGACGCAGACACTAACGCAACCAAACGTTAGCTGCTGCAATATCTCTGAAAGCACAATTTGTGCGAATGTGTGGCAATACTATTTACTTAATTGACGGATGGCGTTGAGCACTAAATAGGTGCACTAGCAGAGACCAAATATGAAAGCCGTATATGGAATATGTAAAACTGACCTTTTGGCATTAATATTTCAACAGATCTTTTGATGATGGCAAGCAATATTTTTAGGAGAGGGGGTTTTTTAGTCGGTGATGTATTTCTAGGGAATTTTTATTGCACATACATGTGTATAGAGATATATATATTTAAGTATTTCGGGTAGGTTGTCATCATATTTGAATCGCCTTAACCCAATATATATTTGAAATATCAAATTATGGCTGATTGTTTCAATAATTGTGGATGGAGGCTTTATTTAAAGTTTTTGAAAAAATTTTGTGTTGAAAATGAAGCTCAGCGATTTTGAAAATTCAGATTTTTTGTAACCTATAAAAAAGTAGTCTAAGAATTTATTTTCTGTAGTTTATATTTTTTAGTTGTGTTTTCGTATTTTAACAATAATTGTCGTAGCAGTCGTATATCTCCAGTGCTACCAATTCCATTGTGTCACACCATCTAGTATTATATGGTATAGTAATTAACCAAAAAAAATAATTAAATTCGGGGAATTTGAAAAAAAGTTACAGCTGTTCAAAAATTAGTGAAAATATTTCGTCATATTTTGAAATTTTCAACGCCAAGCAAGCCAACAATTAAATTTGTAAAGTATACTTAGAGGATGCTGTATCAGTACGTGTAGAACAATAACGGTTCGCTCGCTTCAGTTTTGAAAATTTCGATATGAAAGATGCACCTCGCTCTGGTCGACCTATCCTTGAAAAAGTCGATGAATTATGAAACAGATTGACCGGAACCGTCAAATAAGCAGCCATAACATCGCTAAGCAACTTAACATTCACAATCAGACGGTTTTGAACCATTTAAGAAAGGCTGGCTACAAACAGAAACTCGATGTTTGGGTAACACATGCATTTTCTGTGAAAAATCTGTCTGAAACGAAATCAAATCGTATCAATTTTGAAGTGAATAGTAACAGTAGACAAAAAGTGCATCAAATACGACAAAAATGTGCGAAAAAGATCATAATGCAAGTGTGGTGAAACTCAACAAATGATCGCAAAGCCAGGATTGACGCCTCGAAAAGTTATGCTGAGTGTTTGGTGGGATTGGAAAGGAATCATCCAGCTGCTACAGCCTGGTCGAACGATTGATTATAAATTTTTCTGTCAAAAACCGAGGACATTGAAGCAAGCAGTCGAAAAAAACCGAAACTGATCAACAGAAAGAGTTTTGCTTTTAAAGCGATAAACATAATATTAATGTTTAGTAGAAAATGTATTCTAGAATTTTTGGTTGAAATAATTTCATAATTGTGTACAGACTTTGTTTATAATATTGTATACTTCTTTCGATTTCAGCACCGATCTTACACAGTCACCAAGTATGAAGTTTATCGACCTTGAACACAGAACCGCAACAGAAAAACAGGGAGACACTTCAATGAGTGATGATAGGGGAGTCAGCTTTATACTATATCTTAGCTAACAGTTTCAGTATGTACTTATAGTTCAGTTAAAAATTAGATATACATAAATACTTCCCACTAATTAGAGTGGTGAAAAACTGATGAAAACTCTTTAGCTTTCGTGGTTGAAATTTTTGTCTTTTTAATATTTGGTTTTTAGCCATACAAAATACGTCACTGTTGTTTCTTTGGTTTGCGATTGTTACTCGATTTACTTGGTAGATGTTTAGGTGGTTTTATAATCTGTTTTGTGCTATTTTGGTAGCGGCAGAAATCTGCCGTGTTGACAGTCCTTGGTCGGGTAGAAATCCGGTCCGTACCGTTTACGTAGATCTGACTGTCATGGGAATGGATGATTTTTTTTCTTCTAGAATGGTTTAACTACATATCTAAGCCTCTTAGATAGTTAAAAATTTTATCAGATTTTTAATAGAAAATTTTGACAAAAATAGGGCTTTTATTTGATGAAGGATTCTATTTGAGTATGGTGAGGATGGAACATGTATGTTAACCGAACGCTTACCTACCATTTAGATTTGAGTTCTGCTATAGTTATCATACGGCGATCGATGATACATAAATCGCTCAGACAGTGATCGATCCTCTTTATAATGGACTGGATTCGTTCACAATAAAATAGAGAAGAAATCGAATAGAGTTTTTGCCTTATATTCCCACGGTCATATAAGTAGAGGGGCTCTAGTCTTCTTATTGATGCTTTGAGGCAATTTCGAACATACTTTAGGTTATAAACCTGAAATGAATTACTAAACTTTCGAATTATTTTCAATTCAGCACTTATTCAGCTAAAAATAAGTTTGCTGAATAAAGCGCTGAATACCAATAAGGCTGGAGTAGTAATCTAACTAATGCATAGACTTGTATCTTATTTTTATTTATGAAAGTGAGAAGATATAAGTTTCGGGTATCGTCAGGCATCTGCTTTGCATTATAATTGGTTTAAAGGAAACCTGTAAAACGGTTTTTTATATAAAGAAATTTAAAATTTAAAAATAATCTCATATGTTGCTGGTATGAATTTTTCTGGGATTCAGTTATTTATTCAGTTATAAATATATTTTGAATACATGTATGTATATTTCAGAATTGTTAGCGCCGTTACAAAAATATTTATTAAAAAATTTCTTGAAAGCTTTACTTCCTTGTCTACACCCATATTTCATACTTAAACCTCAATATATCATACAAAAATAAAATAAAGAAGATACAAATTTCCAAACATCAATTTGGCTTGATAAAAGTCAGTTGGGCGATTGCAGCCTTGAAACGCTTTACAAACAGCATGAAATATTAATGAAAGTATTAAATGAAAAAGCGGCTAAAACTAATAACTTCACACATGCACTCACACATATACATATATGTGTATATAGTAAACATGACACACAGCTGGATATGTGAACGACTTTTTGAAGAAATTCAATTTGACTGGGCTGTTATAGGAGAAGCGGCAGCCAACTCCCTTACATCAAATTGTTTTCATAAATAATTTTTACCTTTGCAATTGTTGTTGTACACAGTTTAAGGAAATAATAAATTCATAACAGTGCCCACATATGTGGTTGCTATTAATATTATAAGTGTATTAGAGTATGATAGCTGCTGTAATGGATGCCACGGCGTATGAGCAACATTAATTTCAATTACAAACGAAGCACGGTTGGCAGCACGGGAGTAGCACAATTTGAAAAGTGAATGTAATTTCAATAAAGACATAGGAAAAGGCACACAGAAAGATATATTTTCACATAGCTTTCTGTATTTGCAAATATAGCCAACTGTTAGGGACATTTGTCAACGTTATTGCGCCTCACACTCCGCGCCGCTTGGCTTTTGTGTGCGCGGCGTTAGCGGCGGTGGCGGCAGTGACGTTTTAAATTTCTCAAAGCATTGAAGATGACGCAGTAAAACGGAAAATATCTGCTACTACGAAAATGGATAAGGAAAGGAAGATACAAAAAATTGGAAAAATGTGTAGCGTGAAGAAAGTGGCGAACAAAAAGCTTAGGAACGTCACAGTACGGCGCATGGCCTTGGCGCACATTACAATAATAAAGAAATATAACAGAAAAATCAAAAAAAAAAAAAAAAAATAAATAAATTATATATATATGCCAAAAAATCTTAAATCAGAAAATAAAAAAATTAAAATAAATGAGGAAAAAAAAAAAGTAAAATTCAAATAAATAGAAAAATAAATTAAAAAATGTTCAAAAACTTAAAACAATTTAAAGTAAAAAAAAACTAGAATAAAATTTTAAATAATTAAAAAAAAAATTATTGCAATAAAAAATAGAATATAGAGATAAATTTGAGGAAAAAAAATAAAATATAAAAAATTTGCTAAAAAAAGACGATATATTAAACAAAAATTAGAGAACGTATTGAAAACAATTTAAAACATCAAACAAAATTCTATTAATTTTTAAAATTTATATTAAAATAAAAAAAGTCGTAAAATTAAATAAGAAAGTAAGAATAAAAATTTAAGATAATTGAGAGGATTTAAAAAACTAACTGAATTTATTACATATAAAAATTAACAAAATTAAATAAAAAAAGAGTAAAATCAATAAAAAAAATATGAATAAATTTAAAAAATAAAGAAAAAATTGAAGATATAAAAAAAATAAAAAAAAAAAATAAGAAAGTTTAAAAAATTTAAAACAAAATTAAAAAAAAAGCAAAAACCACTCAAACAAAAATAAAAATCCTAACAATAAATAAAAAAAAAAAATAGAAGAAACAATGAAGAAAATTGAAGGTTTTAACTGAATTTCTTAAATATAAACATAAAAAAAAAATAAAAAAAAACAACGTAAAACAGTAAAATGAATTGAAAAATATAAATAAATTAAAAAAATAAAAAATAAACTGAAGATATAAAAAAACTTAAAAACCTAATTAAAGAAATTTTAAAAATTTGAAACAAAAATTAAAAAAGATTAACTATAAAACAAATTTTAAAATTTTTTGTGAAAATTATAAAATTAAATGTATTTGTATTTGACTTCGGAAAAAAATGTAAAGGATATTGAAAAAAATAAATAAAATTAGAACATTAAAAGAAATTAAAAAAAAAAACAAATTGAGAAAATAAAAGATTTAAAAAATTTTTAAAATAAGAAATATAACATAAAAATTAAATAAAAGTTAGTTTTTTAAATGTCCAAATAAATAAAAAAAAAATAAAATTAATAAAAGGTTAAAAGCTTCAAAAACAAAAAAATTTAATTACAAAAATTTGGTTTTTAAATTTTTTAACAAAGAACAAAATACATTTTTCTTATAAAAAGATTTTTCTCTCATTTTTATATTTATTTTATTTCATAAGACACAATTGTTTAAGCAAAACCAAAATAAATTAAAAAAAAAGAAATAAATTAAGAAAATAAAAGTTAAAAAAAGAATATTAAAATAAAAAAATATGACATAAAAAATTAATTACAAAAATTTTATTTTTAATATTTTGTTTTTAAATTTTTTAACAAAAAAAAATTAAATTTTTATTATAAAAAGAGTTTTTTTTTCAATTTTATCATTTATTTTATTTTATCAGAAAGAATTATTAAAAAATTATTTTTTTGGCCAAAAAAATCAGAAATATTGGTAAAAAAAAAAAATAAAAATTTAACTCATTTTTATATCAAAAATTTAATTTTTTTGTGAAAAAATTCAAAAATGAAATTTTTTTTAATTAAAAACTAAAGGACGAGGGATTATGGAGTCTAAACAATACTCTGCACAGGCAAACATCTAAACAAATCGTACATTCCTGCACAGTAAATGAGTAGCCACACCAAACGTTGACAACAGCGTAGCAGAGGCGTGCAGGTAGCAAATGAAGAAATACATACTGTTATCTTTGCATACACAATTACCTTTTGGCCAACAGCGAATCGCTGGCTTTTCCACACAAGTGAACACCGCGAAGTCTTGGCCGATAATTTCCGCTCTAATGCGCCATAACACAGCTTGTTGGGGCAGTGATTGCTTCATAGCGAAGTCAAAATCATTATGTAAGTATAAACTTACTGAAAAAGAAGCCAAATTCCCTCCAACTCGAACTCAGGCAGAGTTACTCACCAGCAATTATATTGCATCACAAAAAACTAAACTCACACCGCATGTGGCAAGCGTACGCTTAAGTGTGCCGCTGGCATGAATCTGTTTGGTCAACTGTCAGCTGCAGAGCAGCAGCGCCGCACAAGGCTTCAGCCACGTTCGGCTGGCGCCAGTGCGTGTGCAGAGCAAGCTTTGTATTTATTTTCGTAACGTGAAAAATATGAATGAAGCGCTGCTAAGCTGGGCAACGCCAGCGAAATTAGTTGCAACTGTGGACCACAGCTACAGCTTATTTTAATATTCCCATGCCCGTCCATCATCGCCGCGCTGTTGTATAAATACTTCGCTGCCACTTCGAATAGTATGGAGATTGTGTATAAGTACATATGAGTGTATGTGTATGTTTATATGTATATGTGCGTGTGTGTGTGTGTTGCAATTGTAGTCAAATTAAAGAATAATATTTTTTGCTTAAATCAACAATGGCGCAATCATAAAATATGAGGCTAAAAACATATTTTCTTTATCGAACTGGAAATCAAGGAAAAGTGCTGATTGTGTGCCGCGTCTTTTGGCCTTGGAGTGGGCAGAGAAATACAGTTACTTTAAGCGAAATTAAAGTTGCATATTAATTTTAATGAAATAAAGTCCTGGAGCTGAGTCTATTAAGCCATGTATATACATAAGCTAGTCCTTTAGTTTTTGAGCTATAGATCTGAAATTTCGCACACGTCCGTTTCTCTGCAAGAAGGTGCTCATTTGATAGAATCGTCAATATCACACTATTATAACATATAGTTGTCATACAAACTGACTGGTCACACGCAAGTCATTGTACGAAAAACTTTTTTAATGGACAGGATTTCTTCACAAAATTTGAGTCAGATTATTACTCAAAGCAGCGCTACAATATCCCAAGAAATTGTTTGGATCGGACCACTATGACTTACAGTTGCCATATAAACTGGCCGGTTAAAGTCAAAGCCTTGTAAGGAAAACTATTTTATATCACAAAATATCCTTGTGAAATTTTTTTCAGATTATTATTTAAGGAAATGTGACAATCTCCAAACAAATTTTTTTGATCGGGCCACTGTGTCATATGGCTTTCATATAAAGCGACTGGTCAAAATCAAGTTCATGTATGGTAAACTTTTTTATTTGGCGAGATATCTTTACAGGTCTTGGCACATAATACTATCTAAGACAAAACTACAATATCCAAAGAAATTGTTTAGAACGGATCACTATAGCTTATAGCTGCCATACAAGCTGAACAATTGAACTCTTGTCCTTGTATGGGAACCTCTTTTGTTTATCAAAGTATCTTTTCGAAATTTGGCACAGGTCATTATACAAGACATCGCTACAATGTCCGAACAGATAGCTGATATCGGACCACTATAACATATAGCTGCCATACAAACTGGTCAGCCAAAATCAGGTCCTTGTATGGAAAACTTTTTTATTTGACGAGTTACCGTCCTAAAATTCGACATGCAGTTACATCTAAAGCAGCGCTAAAATGTCCAAGTAAATTGTTTAGATGGAACCACTATAGCATATAGCTGCCATACAAACCGACTGACCAAAATCAAGATAAACGTCTCTTTGTACCCTTTTTATAGCTCCGATGCAACGAATTGTTCATTATATACAATTGCCGGCTAACCAGAAGCTCTATATCGAAGCACAAATGCACTATCTAATATTTTCAAAGCTTCTCAGCGGGCACAGAACCACACTCGACTGATTTCCAATCCCCTAAATGCCACAATTTTTTAAAAACACACTTTATAATATATTCCTTTAAACAATTATTGCTCTAAAACACTTCACTTTAGTTACATTTCGATTTTTGCCGATGAGAGCTCATATTTTTACAAACACAAACGAATATATAAAATCATCTCTCAATATGTTTGTATGACATTTTTAATTTCACTGCTGCATTTCAAAAAATAATGAAATACAAACTCCACTGGCTTATGGCGCCAACAACAACTCTTCAAACCATGCATACGATAGCAAGCCACCACCCCACACACCCCACCTCAACGGCAGCCAACAAGTATGCGATAGCGGCAACCAACCAGCAACCGAGCAAGCAACTGCCGGCAGGCAGCAGTGAGCAGCCATCAGCTATCAGCTCGCAGCTGTCAGTTGCTGTGGGGGAGATTAAAATGTCATACTCGCGCGCTTTCGCAGTCTGCTCGCGCGCTCGCTGCGCCACTTGTGGCTTTCAGTTATTTCGTTACTTTTCGACTGAAACGCTTGTTGCTTGTTGCCGTTGTTGTTGTTGTTGCTGCTACTGTTTATATTGCTTTGTTTTTGTTTGCTGTTTTCTACTACTTTCGCATTTATACAGCTATGCAGCGCAGGGTTGCCATATTTTTCTTTCATTACTTGTTGCGACTCACTTTGTGTTAGTAAATTATTTTGTTGCTGCTGCTGCAGCTATTGTTGCTAACATTATTGTTGTTGTTGTTGTTTTACTTAGCTTTTGGTTTTTTGGTGTATTTTTCTTTGGAATTATGCGCGGCTGCTGTTTGACGCTGCCTCTGGGCTTTCTTGCAAATACATCTATACACTCTTATATATATACTTACACATTGTAAACATGTATGTGTATGTGTGTGTATGCATGTTATAATTGCTCACATTTTGTTTTTGTTTTTATGTTCTTGTGTCATTTTGAAAAAATGCTGCGGGCGCAATGCGTCCTTTCTGCCCACCCCATGTTATTGTTGCTGTTGTATTCTATTATTTTGCCACCAAATGGCGGCCAAAAGGAAAATTAATTTAATACAAAGCGAAATCAACAAGCGAAAAATTGTGTGGAGGGATGAAATAAAATAAAAATATCTTGAATTTTTCTCTGAAATTTGGATCCTTAATTGAAAGTAAAGCTCGTTGATCAGCAGTAGATTAGTTTTTGATTCGAAGAAGGTTCATTGAATTAATTTTTTTATAAGCATAGTGTACCTTGTATTTTATACTATTCTATTTAAGATCATCTCAATTTAATATCTCTCAACTTTAGTGCTGAGTTGTTTAATCGAAGAGACACAAACCCATACCGTAGTCTTCCTCGGACTCCTTTTCTTGCTTTCCGCACGAAATCTTGCCTTGAGCTCGTCCAAAATCCAAGATATCATGAGTATAATTTGCTTTTCAAATAACCGTATAAAGTATAGGAGAGTCTACTCTAGAGAAGCCAGTTGACTTTAGCTACTTTTACCAAGTGCTTTATACGGTCTGAGATGTTTCCTTCTGGACGTTATAAATTTGGCGGGAAACTATTATACCCTAAGCAGGTAATTAAGAATCGAAAAATTATTTGTATTAGTATTTTACTAAACAGTTTCGATATCATCTGAAAATATGGCTGTTCTATAATTTCAATCTACTGACAGGTCATGCGTGAATAGAATATAAAGAAGAAGGCTCAACACACTATTTTGTGGAACTCCTGCTTTTATTTCCCTTAGTATAGAATACTTGTCTCCTTGTTTCACGCGAACATAGTGACCTGCTAAATATTTCAATGATCTTATGATGTCATAAACCTGTTTCGGTAAAATCAGCTTCAGTTTCGAAAGCCATCCTTTGTGACAAACTTTATCGAACGCTTTTGCAACATTCAAAAACACGGTAGAACGAAATTTTTTCCCCTCAAAGGAGTTTTTAAAAATATGTGTAATCCTGTGGATTTGATCAATATTAGAATGGTTAGCACGAAAACGAAACTGATGCGCTGGAATTATGGATTTTTGTTCTATGAGTTTATTGACACGTTTTATGAAAATGTTCTCAAAACGCTTTGACATTAACGGCAGAAGTCATATGGGTTTGTAAGAAACTATACCATATTCTGGCTTTCTTTACTTTCGAATAATGATAAGTTCGGCAATTTTGCAATAAGTTGGCATATGTTTAAGATTATACATATAATCTTAATAATGCTAGTAATTTTTACTCTAATTATTGGAGGAAGCTGTTTTTGAACCTCGGCACTAAATGGGTCGTAACCGGGAATATTTTGTTTCACATAGCAACTTGAGATTTCTTTCTTGATTTGAAACAGTTGGATAATCTAGGTGTGTTTCATATGGGGAAAATATTTTAAGTAAATATTCCGTAAATACTTCCGCTTTTTTTTTAACCTTCTCTGACCCAACCATCAGCCCTTTTAATGGTACATACTTGAGTTTCTGATATTTGTAATCTTTTATAGCTTTTCCAAAGGGAGGAGTCGAAGTTTCTTCCATTGGACAGGGATCGAAGGTATAAAAAAGTTGTTTCGAATCCTGAACACCAGGAAAGTAAAGAAACCCATTTTTAATAACATTTTCAAACGATTGGTGTCAATCTGGGAGCTGATATTCTGATTAGTGCTCTCTTTACAACCTAAACATTCCTACTACAGATATCAGCTAAGAGGAGTTATATATTGTCGTTAAATTCCAGATTTTTTTTTTTTCAAGTTTCAGGTATTTGTAGATATTTTCTCATTAAGCTTACCTAAATTAACTGTAAAATTGTATGAATGAGTCATATTTTTGGAATATCTATTTATACATCCATCATAATATTCATTACAAGGTATTACGTTTGAAACTATTTGAACAGTCAAGCTTAATATTATTACCATATAATACTGTATAGCACTCGGCAGGGCATTGGAAAAAATCAATTTTACTTTGCAAGAAATAAAGTCCTTACCAAAAATAGTAGAAAAAAAACGGAGTATGTTTGTCGAAATAGCCTCCGAAAGTGAAATGCTTGCATTCGCATTGCGAAATTGAGTTTGCTGAAGTCTCTACTATTAATTAAAGTTAAAATATGTCAAGCTTATATGGCACATGTTTCGAACTTCGAAGTAAAATATTTCAATTTCGGAGACTAACTTCGAAAAAGGCATTTAAAGCTTTTAGGTTTATAGTAAAGTATCGAACGAAGAATTTGCCTCAAATTTTGTTTTTTTTTTAACAAAATTCGTCATCGGAGTCATTGCGGTGATTCAGTTTTATCAAAAACACAAGCCTACGAGTGATACAATGGCTTCAAAGATGGTCGAGAGATCGTTGAAGACATGACAAAGTGAAGGATATGGTGCTATGGCATGGCGAAAAATCGTCAGGCAAATATTAAAGAGATGTCAAAAGAGCTCGACATCTCTCGCAAATTTCTTCGAATGATTTGGGTTATGTTGGGTATATGAAATCCGTTCTTGCTCAACTCGCCCGATAAAACCATTTTTTTTTTTTCGAAACGAGTACCGAAAACAGGTCTCTTTGGACATGCTTAATCGTGCGAATTCCGATCTCACATTCATGGAGTGCATTATAACAGCCGATTAGACATGGCTTTCTGAGATTGACTTGCAAACAAGTCAACAGTCATCGGAATGGGGGGAAGAATACGAGCCGAAACAAAAATAACCACGCCAAAGCCGCTGAAAAATTAAGCAGATACTCATTGTTTTTGTTTTTTCTTTTATTCGTAGTTTCATGCATCGTGAATTTTTTTACGGAAGCATAAACGGCCTAAAAGGAGCTACATATATTTGGCTGTATTGAGTGTATAAAGGTATCGCGATTTTTCTTATATTTTTAGGGGGTATTCTACTCTAGAATTCTGAAAAATTCAATTTTTTTCTATATATTTAAAGTTTAGACTTTCAAAAATATGACCTTGGAAGGATTTTTCAAAATTCGACTTGTTTACGGAGATACAGCCGATTTTGTGAGGAGACGTCGGCGTTCACTAGAATTGTCTCCTAAACTTTAAACGCGTTTTTCTTGAAACTACTTTTTATTACACGGTACCGGCATTATCTCAATTTTTATACAAGCGATTTACTTGAAATTTTGTGTGAACCTCTTTTATATAATCCCTTATTGTTCCCATCAGCATGGTGTCAAAAGTTTGTTTTTAATATTAAGAAAAAAATCAGGAATTTCAAAAAAAGCGTAAAAAAAGACTTTTATTTTCAGGCAGTCGCCATTTTCCAAATTTTTTTTTTTGTGTTCCCTGAGGTAGGGACCATAACAGCGTCCTTACTGATAAAGAATTTATTTTGATTTTTGTTTTCAGACCACCAGGAGAGTCAGGATCAATGTCACCAGGATGCGCCATCTGTTTTTACACCTGTCTCCCCCTCCCCCCTAAATATTTTAATTTTTAATATTTTTTTGTAAAATTTGTTTTCTGTATTCTAAAGATATCAATAAAAAAACATCATAAAAAAACGGATGGTAAAAATATTTTTGGTTTTTTTTTTTAAATAAAATTCAAAAAACTGCCCAAAATTTGATTTCTAGAGTAGAATACCCCCTTAAATGACAATGTTTTATGAAAATTCCGAAATTTCATTTCTTCATGATATTTTTAATTTTAATACATTCTTAGTCAGCATATACTATACACTATGAGCTTCTATATTTTGTGCCTTTTACTTCTTATTCTATTATGAATTTACATTTTTCTTATTCTTTCTAGCCATTCACATTGTCATTAAATATTTATTTAAAAAATGCACTTCGCATCTCTTAATTGAAGCCATCATTATGTGGCCACATCATAAAAGTAAGCTGCACAAATAAACTCCAAATTCACTCAAACTGAGTAAATAATAAAATTGCAGCAAATAATTTGCATACAACCGACATAATAGTTAGCAAACGCCATAATATTTAGTAAACGCCATGTTAAAATGTACCTTCATGCCGATGTGAGCAAAGAAAGCGCACGCCATGGCGTATACGCAACCTGCATATGGGCTCATGCGAACTAAACGGCTGATAAGATAGCGCTGCCATTGTTTTTATACGCGCGGTTTCGCACACATTTTCACTAATTCACAGCAAATATGCGTATGCGTGTGTGTGTGTATGTAAGCATATGCTACACACACACATTTAAATAAACATGTAGCACATACATTTGTTTGTTAGTTCCGGGTACTTTGGTAGCTGGCTGCGCATTTTGACCATATTAGCAGCGCAGCAGCGGGCACAACAACTCCATGTTTAAATACATGCAGGTAACGGGAGCATGAAAACTTGAAAATTTTTAAATTCGCCTGAAAAAAGAAAAAAAGTGCTGCCAGGGCAACACGAATTCACAGCAGCTGCGGCAGTTTCTAATGCAAACATGTCTCGCTGCGTCTGCATTTGCATTTTGATTGTGCGCTTATGCTCATATTTGCACGATTTCGTGTTATTTTTGTTATTGTTTTTGTTTCTAAATCTGTTGTTGTAGTTCTTACTACGTTTATTCTTACAAAAATTTTACTTGTTTTTCCCAGCTTTTTGTTTCCCCGCCCAACTCCTAAAATTCTGTTGTAAAACTAGGCAGTGTTTTTGTTGTTATTGTTTGATTACGAGCTACCTTATTGTTTGCTGCCTTATGACTGCATTTTGTTGTGGTACTTTCTTCTTTATTTCTACCATTTCGTCGGCTAGTTTTGCGTTGGCTCTTTGTTCGCCTCGGCATTGTTTTGTTTGGCTCGCTTGTGGTTTTGTTGGTCGATTTCATATACAAACCAAATTAGCTCGCTTAGCAATTCCCAGCTTTTGCCATAAAATACTTGAAGAAGTGCTGCACTCATTTTAATTGGCCATTTTGGTGAAAGTTCCGTCACCACAAGCACATATTGTTGTCGTCACTTGAAGTTTATGCTGGTCTCCGAACTCTTTCACCTTTCTGTTCAGCACCAAAAATCAGGTACCTTTTATTGTAGAAACATTTCATTTTTTGTACCCTTTCATTCTCTTCTTTGTATGACTTTCTTCAAAGGTCTCATTCTTACTTAATCCTGTGTTTGTTTGTGGTTTTCTAAACTCATTTGCCCACCTTTTGCCTCAGCGTTTGTTGATATTACTATTTCTTATACCCTGCACAGGTTGTATTAAGCCTGTTAAGAAATTAATGAACCCAGAAGACAACATCGGAGGTCTTATAATGTATATATGTATAGTAAATGACCAGAGTAACGAGCATAGTCGATTAAGCCATGTTCTTGTATCTGCCAGACAACCTGACCGTTCAGAATCAAGCCTTTGTATGAAAAACTCTTTCATTTTATAAGGTATCTTCACCAAATTTTGCATAGATTATTATCCAAGACATTGCTACAACCTCCTAAGAAATTGCTCAGATTGGATCACTATAGCATATAGCTGCCATACAAACTGATGGATCAAACTCAAGGCCTTGTATGGAAACCTCTTTCCTTTATTAAGGTATCTTCACCAAATTTGTTATAAATTATTATCCAAGATATTGCTACAACCTCCTAAGAAATTGCTTAGATCGGACCACTAAAGCATATAGCTGCCATACAAACTGATGGATCAAACTCAAGTCCTTGCATGAAAAACTTATTTATCTTTACGAAATTTGTAAAGAATACTGTGTGAGGAAATGTTACAACCTGCGAAGAAAATTTTTGAGATCGGACGACTATAACATATAGCTGCAACACAAACTAAACCATAAACATCAAGTTTTCATATCAAATTTTTGTTTCTCTCTGAAGGGCATTACAGCTTCGGCGCAACCGTTGTTATAGTTTTTTTCTTGTTTGGTTATTGTTTTTGTATTGCAGTTAATGTGCCTGCCTCAATTTTCTTAGCTCAGCCTCCATTGAATATTAAATAAGTAAATTTTTGCATTTTCTTGACATCTCTACAAGATTTTCGGCATCTCAAAGCTTGTCTTCAATTAACCTTTGTGTTGTTGCTGCTTTTGGCGAAACTGCCTTTTCTTTGCTTATTATGCAATTATTGGCGCTGTATTGTGCCTGCACTTTGTCAACGTAAGAGTATACGCTTTGTGCTAACTATAATGCAGTTAAGTCTTTTGTGCACCGAGTCTCTAAGAATGTGCCCCGAGTTGCATGTGTGGGGCAATCAAAATTTCCTTTTCTAACAACGCAAAATGCAAAATAGGGGATCATACAAATTTTTTAATCACATTTTCGTTGATGTGAGGATAAGGAAATTGACTTAACGGTACATGTAATCGCTTTAGCGAAAGTTTGTGAATAAAAAAACGCTTTCTAATGAGGAGCGTGAAGTGTATTAAGTCAAGGGTGCAAAAAGTTTTGAATTATAACTGTTTTTATAATGTGAACTTAAGGTAGTGTCACTAAGTTCAAGAATATTTGGTTGTTATTCGGAGGCACCTATCCACAAAAGAACCCCAAGTTTGGTCATATTTGATTGCATAAGGTCTCGTTTTTGCATAACTCCACATTTAAACATCAGCAGTTTCTATAAGCCGGATGCTCTAGAACACTGATCTTACCTATTAGATATTTTATCACCTGCTGGAAGCAGAGCTAACGCTTAGAAGAGGTATCTAATGTTTTCAGAATTGAATTGTGGAAATACTAAAATTATCAAAATTATCCAAATCACTCGAATATATCTTTCATTCGAGAATATGTGAAAAGTAATAGAACTTTACATGAATTTTTGACCGAATATCGTTCTTATCACTCCCTGTGGTTTTTGGTTTCATAGAATAATAGCAATACAAATTTTCCAATACAATTACCTTACGAAAACCTTAGAAGAAGAAGCACAGAATATCGATTTTAATAATAGCCAGTCGTAAAAATCGGAGTGTAACTTAGTTAAGCTTTCCGAGCTGGCAAAGAAAACCATTTTCTATATAAATCACTTATGTTATATATACAAAGTCTATACATATAAATACATATAGTACATAAATACGTCTAGCGAATGATGTAGAGTATGCTTTGCTTTGTTTAACTGGAGTTAACTAGCAAATCTCGAAAAGAACCGAAAAAATGTTGGTCTTCATTTGAAGAAGTATCAACAAACCAAGAAAAATAATATTTTAAACCCAATACTTGATATCTTGTTGCAGCAAGATCTTAGAGATCTAAGAATATGTATCAGAGAGAATTTTTCGTATTGTTTTGAAAGATTTATACGACATCTCTTAATGCTTAAACAATTGGAAAATTTAGGTCGATAGATTCTATTTATCAATACACTCATAAGGCCTAAAATGAATGCCTAGAAGCGGCTGTGTAAGAAATGATTTTGAAGTATATGCTCTGACCAACATCGATAAAGAGAACGATCGATATAAATCAATTCAAAACTTAACTAACCTCAAAAATTATTGTTGTCTTAGCGATGCTTCTTCATCTTCTTCTTTTTTACTACTTCTTCTTATTCTCCTTCTTCCAATTTAGTCATCAAAGTGCCTCTGGTGATCACCTGTAATATAAAGCCTAATACGAGATATTTAAGAAGGAGTATTTTGTTTCTCTCTTTTCCCGTATATATCGTCTCTTTATACCGTTAATTTAGTAATGATGTTGAGAATGTCTAAAGAACGCAATATCTTAAAAAATGTACACGACGCACAGTGGCATTTCGGCAAAAAAAATAGGATTTTTCCACTTTCCAATTTCAAAACTTTAATGATTTTGTTTTGTAAAGAAATATTAGGGTAAGAAAAATTCAACAAGGTTTTTTATAAAAAGTGAAATTTCATTGTTAAAAAAACTAACAGAAGTCGACGGAAAGTTATTCAATAAAATCAGATTAAAGTTATTGTCCAAGTAAAGAATTTTTTTTGTGTGTAAGTTTACAGCTATGGCTTTTCTTTTATTTTTTAGTGAAAATATAGCACCTACTTGTTTATAAAAAAAAAAATTTATTGAAATTTTCAAAGTATGCTAATTTTTATAATTTTTCAAAAATTATACTAAAAAATATTAACTTTTCATTTTTTGATGGAAAAAATCTTTATGTGCTTTGCCTTGCTTAGCCCTCTTACTATAAAAAAATGAAAGTTCCGAGTCTGTACTTTCAATAAAAAAAAAAAAAACAAAATAACCGCCAATTAAGAAGTGTCCCGAATTTCAAGTCCCTAGGTCCAAAAATAAAAATTTTGGCAATTGCAGTTATATGGGAGGTGGGTGTGGCAGTGGGCGGTTTTCCAAAATTTTTTCAAAATTTCTTAATTTAGTCCAGGGAAGTGTTTCTGCAAAGTTTCATTGTTGTACGACCACTCCTTCTATTTTTTTCTAAGAAATGTATGGAGCGGTGCCACTGTGCGACGTCTGTCGATACCTATTAAGGTATTTCTACTTCTTCTTCTTCTTTCTATAAATTGGCATTGGTTAGTTGGTTAAAAAGCGAGGCACATAAGCACCAGACTGCAGGAGTCCACACTTGGGCCATCATAATGCCCATCGTAGTTCCGGATGGTAAACAATTTAAGCCTTATCCAGCAACTAAATGGATTTTGTGTAAAATCTTTTACACCTCAGCTTCCCGATGACTCTTGGGAGCCATGAAAGATAAGCCGGCTCATCCGACGGAAAGCTGGGCTTTCAAATATATATAATGTTCGCCCAGTCTACGTTTTCCATTTACTGAAGTTGGGATCTTAAGAGTAAGCACCCTTAACAGAGTTAATAGCTAATGTCTAATACTAAGTATTGGTGTTGGACTTTCCCCTATAATGTTCATGGACTTGCTGCTTAGGAAAGAAGCCTACTTAGGGCCTTCTGTTATGTTCACAATTTCGTCTTGAAGGACTGAATTGTAGTAAATTAGTTTGAAGCTACCTTCTGTCCATGGATTACTACAGAAGAAGTCCGCTGCTGTTCTCGTTTCACTCTCTCATTCGTCAGTGACTTTGTAGAATTCACACTGGAACTGTCGATCACAAAATCATCATTGGTGCAATCTACTCTACTGGGAAATGAAAACGTTGTGTAGTATTTCTCGTGGGTCTCCTTTTCTCGATCGCACTGCCATCTTAGCTTGAGTTCATTAACAAGGTCGATTATGATGCCATGCCCGTATAAATTTGCAATAATAATAAAAAAAAAGTGTGCGTATAAATTATTAAAGATACTTAGGGGATTTTATCTGCTTTTGATTACTCTTAAGATAATTAGATCTAATAATGCAAGCAGTACTTTTTTTCTTCTACTGAAAACTGTTAAATAATTTTCAATGATAAAGAATTGAATAACCCTTCATCGGAAATTCATAGGTCTGAGTCTATCTACGAACCCTATTACTGAGCTAAGTACATGAACAGTTTACATAGATTAGCTATTCCTAAAAAAAGTTTTCCCAACAAAGCAACCCTCTCAAAACAAAACATAAGAAGTATGAAATTTTCTTGGAAATTTGGAATTATAAGCTCGATAAGCTCGAGATCAGGATATCTGGTAAGTTTCGTACCGAATTCACCTTGCTAAGGTGATTGAAGTTTCGAAAATGATTTATCTGAAAGGTTCAAACAAGTGACTCCAAAACTCTCGACTAAACAAAAAATCAATAATCTATTTCTCATAAAGCAATAAAGGTAAACAACACATAGGATATTTTTGGACCACTCTGCAAAGCCACAACTTGTATATTCGAAAAGACAAATAAAGTAAATCACTAAAAATAAATTCACCATTTCTAAATGTAACTTAAAATCCACCAACGCCAACCGATGCCTTCACAGCTAATTAAAAACTAATTAGAGTCTGACACAATGAAAATTGACAAATTGCAAATTATAAAGTTCACAAAAGCGAAAACCGCTTAAAAAGCACTAAATTGGGCAAACAGTGCGCCAAAATATACATTTAGAGACTTGCATGAGCGGCGTGTGAACGCAATGGACGCTGTCGAGTTTGCAACAAAGCCGACAAAAGCGCCGCATGAAGTGTGTGTACCATCGGCCCGTGGAAAGTTGCTGCTGCACAACCGCTGCTTGTGTTGCAAAGTAATGAGCGGCGTTGGAGAATGCGTGATTTCAAATGCAAATAGTAGCATAAAGGATCTGGCGAATAATTTTTGTCACAGTCCCACGAATGGCAGTGCAAAGTAGTGAATCCCCAAATTCATTGTTTGCACAAATGGAATTTGAAATTTCATATATGTTCTTCCGAGTAGGTACATATTTACCGAGCAAATGGATGTGGTGGTTGCAAGTATTTACATGCCTAATGTGTATATATGTATGTCTGTAATGTAGTGAGAGGCTTTTAGTAGAAACTTTGGTTATAGCAAAGAGGGCGTTGTAGAAATGTAAATGAAAGAAGATAAATAAGGAGTGCTAATTTTGCAAAATAGACACTGAGATGCTGAGGTCTCTGAAGTCTTCTATATAGTAGAACAAAATACTCATACCCGCCGTAGGGACGCTTCATCAACACTCAGCCTAAATATCATGATTGGAGTGTTTTAATGAAAGACGTGTCTTGAAATTACTGTCGGAAAATGAGCCAACTCCGAGCGAACATCTGGATTGTTGCATATTAATAGCCTTACTAATAGTTCGAATAATATTTTAGACAATTTTTGAGATCCATTATCTTCAAAATTTCACACACATTTCAAAAGACTCTTTTCCGATAAACAAACCTCTGAATAAAACGGTTCTAGTGAGGAAAAGATGTTGATTGAGATCTAACCGGAGTTTTGTATGACCTCCTGAAAGGCGTCTTAGTTGGAGGTATCAAGCCATTCCTTTGACATTGAACGATTTTGTGTGCAATATTGAAAAAGTAGAACCACACATCGTTTTTTCTGAAATAAATTTGAAACTGATTTGAAAATACTTAGAAATTAGACTGTAAGTATTACGAAACCAGTTTGAATATTTTAGAAATTATTTCGGAGTTTTTTTTGTAGCTACTTCGGAACTATTCGCAAACTATGTTGAAAATTATTTCGGAGCTTTTTCAGAACAATTCGGAAACTATATTTCTAACTATTTCGAAACTAGTGCAAAACTATTTCAGAATAATTTAGAAACTATTTCGTTACTATTAGGGAATTTTTAGAACCAATTATGGAATAACTTACTCTTTAAAGACCATTTCCGAAACTAATGCCGCACAATCTCATTCATTTCTAAACAAGTTCGAAATATTCAAGACCTTTTGGGATCTTATTGTGAGCTGGTTACGGACTAGTTGAAGCTCGGGACGGGTAATGAACTAGGTATTAGGAACAACTTAGAAAATATTTCGAAAAAATTGTAGTAAAATTTTCGAACTATTCGGAAATTATTTAGGGTTTATTTCGGGACTGTTTGGAAACTATTCGAAAACATTTCGAAAATATACGGATTATTCGAAAATATTCGGACATCATTCGCTAATAGTTCGGAATGATTCCGAAACCAATTCTAAACATTCCGAAAATATTCTAAAATTGTTCGGCAATACTTCAGAATGATTTCGAAAGCAAATCAAAATAAAATAAAACATTAATAATTATCGAAAATATTTGGAAACTATTCGACACTATTTCTGAACAATTCCGAAACTAATTGCCACAATTTTCTGATTCAGTTCCAAATAGGTTTGAAATATTCAAGACCTTATAGGAACTAAATAATTAAGACGAAGTATCGGACTACATCAAGGTTGGTTCGGACCATTCTATAGAGTAAGGATTATAAGGAGATTTTTCAGAATTTGATCTGAACGTGTTTTGATTCGGCATAACTCAAACCATATTAGCCAAATTGCGATTTACATCACTGTATTTGTAATGTTCCGTTATTACCCAGATTCTTCTAAATTAGGAACTGTTTATGCATTTCTTCCAAACATGAAACCGTTTAACTTCTACAAATTTCATTTTTAAATTAAACGTATTTATCCTTAAACGGTGAGCTATGTACATTAACCACAAATAATTCATTCAACTAAATCCCTCCAAGTTTACTGGTTTCGAAGCAGTTTTCTTCTTTCTTTGCCACCTGGCTCCAGCTCTGATTTTGTATGCAGCCATTACGCCTTCAAGGGGTGGGGGTAGAATGTTGCAAATTTGTACAACAACAATTTCCCACAAATAAGTATATTTCCAGGTATTTTCAACGGAAATATGCCAGCGCAAGCTGCACACGATGCACCCAAACACACTTGCAACGTGCCACACGTCTTGCTCTGCATCAAATTATGTTCAGTTATTCATGGCTAGGCATTACAAATACTAGCAACCAAATAAGAATGCATATGTGCAACAACAACAGTAATGCATTTTTATATATTTACAAGTGCACGTGTGGCTATAAACAGATGTACGCAAAGTAAAGGATAATGTGGAAATTAATTTTCTGTAGCACATTAAATACAGCGCTGTGCCACTTAATGGTGACGTTTTTGAATTTTGAATTACCTATGTGTATTTTGTGGTAATCCAATTACGCCTCTTCCAGAAATTCAGTGAATTTGGTAAAACTCCTGACTTGGATTTCTACCACAGCTGCCAAAGAGTCATTATGTTAGGGTATTGGGAGACGTGCAATATATGCCGTCTTATCCGGCTTAAGGCTAGGCATTCGCATAGATAATGTTCCAGCATGTCAGCGTCCTCCGTCTATAGTACTTCACAGTCCGTCGAGTCCACATTAACCAATTTTTTAGAGTGGCATTTTAGGAGTATTTGCCCTGTGAGTAGTCCTACACTGTTACTAAAATTCAGAGAGAGAGTCCTATGAGTAGCAGCCAAAGTAACTTTGTGTTAAGCCCAGTGTTGCTTGTGTTTCAAGACCTGGGATGTTCTTCTTCGATTCATTGCTTCAAACAACACTTGAAGGACCTGAATGGCCTGTGGCAGTTGAGCAAAATTGTATACCCAGCTGCTCTCGACCGAACCAGCTCATCTGCCCTTTCATTTCCTTCTATTCTTATATGTCTGGAATGTCTGGGTAGGCAGATGATATTAACCGAGTTACCTACTGAATGTTTAAGTATTGCCTGCATCTATGATTAACCTCAATTTCCGCTTAGCTATCCACTAGATAGTTTATAGACTTTCTGGTTAGAACAGATGCCTATATGTCCACAATTTCGAACTGAAAGACTGAATTGTAGTCAATTAGTCTGAAACTGCCTTCCATGTATGGACTACTGCAGAAGAGCACCGCTTCTATTTCATCCTTTGATCTGTCAGTTATATTATATGTAGATTTCCAAGTTCATTAATAAGGTCGAACATGATAATAATTTGGTTTAAAAACATGAGCCGGCTGGTCGTATGCATTGTCTCATACTTAGCATGTACTATGTATAGTTTAGCAAGATGCCGAAGATAACCTCCAAAGCCACTGTTAATGTGGTTTTTATGGCGCAACCATTATTTGTACAATGCCATCCACTATACCAAAGAACCGTATGCCAGCATCCGGCGACTGACACTTGTGTAGACCCAACAGATTATGTGTGGTCATAAACTCCACTTCAATGGCGTTGGCTCTTTTGCAGGAGTTCCAGATTCGAAAGGTTGTCGAGGCCTTGCTATAAATGTATGCTATTCAGCTTAGTTTTTTATCTACATAGGTTTATTAGTTCCGAGATATTTGACAGGGTTCGAGTGTCCATAGTACTGCGCTGTAAGGAGTGAATAATCAACTGTGTAGTTTTTGTCCTTCTTGTGTAAAAACAGATTTCAGTTTTCTGCAGTTTGTTAGGCAGTGACCCTCACGAAGTTGGCAAAGATCTCAAGGTGCATTTTTAGGAGCTGGGATCGGCGATTAAGATTCATCCCAGAGGAGAGAACAGCGAGGTCGGACAAAGTTTGTGTTTTTATGAAATACTATGTGCATCAAAATTTCTAGTTATGAAGTTTTCAGAAAATAACGTTATATATAAATTCCGTTTTTCGAAAACTAAACTAAAAAAAAATTTAAAAAGAAATATATTTGAAAATAAAATTATTCACTTTATAGAGAAAAATTTAGCTTTTTTGATGTGTTTAGAAATAAGCATCTCCCAACTTAATTTAACGACACGGACAGTTACGTCTTCTTGATCGGAGTAGAAACTAGATTTGTTGTGATTAGAGACCGCCAACTCGAAATTAGGTTGGAATGACTGCTACTAAACCCAAGGGGGTTGTTCTTAGCATGGCAGAGTTAGAAAATCCAAAAAATAATTTCGGATGACCATGAAGTGAAGTTGTTCCAAATAGTTGATACTCTAAGGATTTCAACTGAGCGTGTACATTGTCTCATTCGCGAATATTTAGGTATGAGAAAGCGCTGCGTGCCGCCTGAGCTCACTTTTGACCAAAAACTACGACGAGTTGATAATTCGCGGCAGTGTTTGGAGATGTTCAAGCGTAATAAGCTAGAGTTTTTGGTCGATATATGACAACGGATGAAACGTGGCTTCATCACTTTTCTCCGAAGTCCAATCGACGGCCATACGAATGAAGTGCTCCTGCTGAACCCGATCCAAACCTTAAAAAAACGTAACAGTCGGCTGGCATCATTATGACGGCTGTATTTTGGGTTGCGTATGGAATAATTTTTTTAGAATACCTTGAAAAATGAAGAACCATCAAGAGCGAATTTTACTTAGCAATATTGGAACGTGTCACAAGTTAGTGCAAACGATGGAAAAAATCCATGAATTGAGCTTCGAATTGCTGCCGGTGGATGCGGTATCCTCCAGATCTGACTTCGAGCGACTATTTTATGTTCACAGATCTCAAAAGTTGGCTCTGGTTTTCTCCGGATTAATAGTTAGGTTGTGGTAAGAAATTTCTCGTCGTATGAAGAGGTAAATGAGGTCTATTTTGAAGAAAAGACAAAATCGTACTGCAAAAATGGTTCCTAAAAGTTGGAATTTTTTTAAATTTTACAAACAACCACGCCCATTTTAATATTTTTTTTTTTATTTTCCCTAAAACAGTTTTTACATACTTATAGCTTACATGCGCTTCTTATAATATCTATTTACATCTGGGTGTAAAGTTGCAATGACAATACGACAAAGTACCGCTACAAAGCATTACAAAATTTAACAGTTATGGTCGAAGTAATTTCCCCTTCAGCACGTGAATTTACAGAAGTATTTCTAAACACACAGACACACATGCACGGAATGGCTGTATAACAATGCAAACATGCTTAGTTTGTTGAGCACCTTGCTAACTAATCTTCAAAATGCCATACCTGTGCGCCCACACCCCCGCTGCCCGCTTGCTATTGTCGCTTGGTACTCATACTCGCGCTTTGCTTGCTTAGCTTAACAATAAACCGAGGAAAATTAACTCGCAGCCCCCCGCCGCCCTAGAAAAAGTAAACAGATGCAGCGAAGCAATGTTCGTTTCTCTCACCCTTCCTCCTCCCGCGTGTAATATTTACTGTGGATACTCGTATGTATGTGTGTGTGTTTGCTGGCATTTCTAATGCATTCAGCACGCGCTCGTTTCTTCGAAAGCAGTGTCATCGCCATTTTGCTATTTTTTCTGCGCTCCACACACACACACACACACATTTGCTGGAGGTTTATTATAACTTCGAAAATTATGCATAATGCATTATAAGTGAGCTGGAGCTTATTTCATTACAAATGCATGGCTGCTTGAGGGTGTTTGTGTGTGTGTGTGTGTGTGAAAGAGTACATGTGTAATGAGGTTTACATACAATATTGTCATTTATTTATACGCGCTGGTGTTTGTCATATGTAGTATAACATATACATACATATATGTTTGTGTGATTGCCAAGAATAAAGCCAAGTTTTCAATTATTTTTGTTGTATTTTGGGGTGTGCGAGCTTTATTTAGCGTCTACTTTTTAATAAGAAAGTGAGTATGTGAATTTATAGTTCCTATTCTGCCACAGCAATAGCATAGGCTCTACATCTAACTAATATATTGATTTTACCGAAAGGTTGAAGTGAAAAAGCTAGTACAGAGATTAGGCCAGTCTGGGATGTTTAAAATACATTGTGACAAAAAATATCGCGAAATTTAAATCAAATTTCAAGAGAGCCCTGTACCTCGAGTGAGTCCGAAGCTGACTGTTTTTTAAGAATACCTTAAAAAGGTCTCTTTGGGCATGTTTGATCCCAGTTTCGTAGATTTATGAGTTTGATATGCAAGCCAGACAGCAACCAAAAATACCACGCCAAAGCCGCTTGAAAATCAGGGTGATACTCATTATTTTTTTTTTTTCGATATTCATGTTTTGGTGCATCACGAATTTATTCAGGGTAACAGACGGTCAATAAGGAGTTCTCTTTGGCCGTATTGAGGCTTTGCGTGAGAACATCTGTTGAGAACGCTCGAAATTGTGGAAAAACGATTCAAGGATTTTACACGACGATAAGGCAACCTGGCATCGAGCCATGATTGTGACCGATTTTAAAGCCAAAAATGCAATGAATGTCTATGTTATTTTTCTCTTTCCTCAAACTGAAATTGCCGTTCCGTGGAACCCATTTTCAATCCAACGAAGCAACAAAACAAAATTTCGCTGAAGTTTCTGAAGGTCATCACAAACAGTGTTTTGAGAACTGGAAAAATACTGGCTCATCAAATAGATTACTCTGAAGACGAAAAAATAAATATTTATGAATAATTATATTTTTTTCCAATGTGTTGATTTTTATGGAATGATTAAAGTGCACGTATACGGTGACAGATTCTGAAGTGATTAGGCTAGTCCAAGAGGTTTAATTAAATATGCAGTTCGCTATAGCTTCTTAAAACACTATTCAATCGCTATAATATGAAACAAATTCAAAATCTTTGAGTTAGTCAGCTTCTTTTAGCAAGTCTTTAAACTAGTTTTTCCCGAAACTGCATTTCATTTATTCCTACTCTACCCAGAATGTAGAATGTGATTGAAGAGCTCATCAAGGTCTTCAGCTCGGTGTTTAAGGCTGCTCTTGACAGCCGCTGTTCTCGAAAAACTGAGAATGGTAAAAAAGAATCGATCCACTAAAGGGTGGACAACTTAGCTAACGGAAAACAATTCTTCGAGCATAAGGAGGCGGTTATAGAGACGATTTGACGCCGTATAGAACAGGACTGTTTTTTTAACTTCCAATATAAGTTAGGATATGTATGTATTACTCAAGTTTAGTATTTTCAAAACGTCGGCCATAATTTTAATTTTACTTTTATTTGTCAGTATTTTTGGCGTTTCATCATGGAAGGACTTACCTCTGAACAACGTTTACAAATCGTTCAACTTTATTATCAAATTCACGTTCCGTAAAAAATATGAGTCTCGCGCTTCGCTGAAATTATGGTCAACATTATCGGTCTACTGAGCGAACTATTCTGAGAGTGCACACAAAGACCCTGGAGAGTTAATTCCGGGCCGTTTGCAGCAGCTCGAAATGATCTTGGAACGACTTGGCGCATTTTACGTCGGCGAGCTACTTCTAACAGATCGCACCAATCATAGGATAATTCACGTTTGGGAATTTCGTTTGGCCACCAAGATCATGTGATGTCACATCGTTAGACTTTTTTCTGTGGACATATGTAAAGTGTTTAGCCTATACGAACAATAACGCTTTAGTTCAGGCCTTGGCGCAAAACATCACGCATGACATTCGCCAGTTACCAGTCGAAATACTCGAAAGAGTCATCGAAAATTGGACTCAACGGATAACCTTTGTCACTCTATGTAGTATCTGGTATAGTATTAAAAGCTATTAATTTTATACAATACTTTGTGGTAAAATATGTTCGTATAATGGGCTTATAACTGTCGTGACTAGATCAGAAGAATACCACATTCCAGTGTAAGCTTACATAGGTTTTCCAGGATATACAATAGTCCAAAATTTGTTTCATTATTAATGAAGGTTTGATTTGTGTTTTGTAGGTTTGTCGCTCAAAACTCTAGATTTCTTAATTAACTATCACGTTTTTGAACGTTATTTTCGGTGTGAGTTTTTGCTCTTAAGTTTATTGAAAATTTTGAAAAATAGATAACAAATTTATTTCTGGCTCTAGCTTATATGATGACAGTAGAACGCATCTAGAAAAAATTACGGTTTGGTGCGGTTTAGGGGCAATGATGACGCATGGATTACATACGAATGTACTTTCACAGGAGTAAAGAATTTCACTGATATCCCAAACCGTTTTTGTTTTATTTAAAAAAAACTTTTGTAGCGCTCTTATTTAAAACTCCGCTCTTTAAGTTGAGGCCACTGACTTCGAATTTCGGAAATAAACTTTAATAATTTCGACTCGTTGTTGGATGATATATACTTCCTTGATGAAATGGCTAACCTCACTGCAAAGAAATATCAAAAGAGTGGAAAAAAATATGCCATCATTTGCTGCCTCTATTAGTCTACTTTTGTACTGCCGTATTGAAAAATCCTATATACTACCGCCGGCTCTAAGATGGATTGGGTCTAACAAACTCAAGTAGGATCTTCCAAGTGGAAGCACTAGGCATAAAGAAAGCCTGTGGAGTTCAGGAGAATACGGAGAGCTACCATAAACATTGGTAGCCAGGCGGCATTGCTAACCTTGTCATCGCCAAAGATAAACTCCAGCGTGATCAGCAAATGTTGGAAGATTTCAAGCTCACTGGAAGGTTAACTCTACTTTTCCATAATTCACTCATAATGTGGATTCCTGATTATAGGAACATTTGCGGCAACGAAAAGACAAACGAGATGACTCATCTCTAGACGAGTCTGAGTCGCTGGAAATGATGAGAAGAAACTAAATGCGCCAAATGTGACCAAACAACAAAAAAGAACTTATTAAATAGTTTCTGGAAAAGTAAATAAAGACCTGCAGCTACCATAATGGGTAATTCTCCATTTGTTTATTGGTTTTTAAAGTGCGAATGCCCCAAAATTTGGGTTAACATTTTTTTCTTGTAAAAATAAAAAGAGAAAGAACTGGGCGAGGTGAACTTTTCACATAAATTTTGAGGTTATGCAAAAAAATTATTTATAAATATTTCCTTTACCTAAAACTTTGTTGTACAATTTTTTTTGTAGGACCTTTAGTTTTGCCGGAAATCGAGATAAATCATTCTTAACGCTTAGAAATTAAATCATTTTCCTCTTCTTCCTTTTCCCGAACTCAGATCGGCCGTATATCATTTTTTCCTTATTGCTTGTTATTTATATTTAATTTTTAATTTGTTTACGTTTACGTCGAAAGCATTATCTACCTTGGTCTGAAGGAACTTCAATAAAATGCGCCCAAGTGTAGGAATAATATACGAATGCAAATCTTATTGACAAAAAGATAAATAAATTAATTTAATGCGCAAAATTAATTATGAAAAATGTCAACAAAAAACCAGAAACAATGTTGCAAGTACATAATATATGACATATGTATGCGTGTATGCGTGCGTAAATGCAACTAATGACAGATGAGCTGAACAAAAGATTGAAATTCAATCATACAAATCGATTACAATAAAAAAAACTCAACTCATGGAGACTAATGTAATATTGAATTTGCATATTTGCAACCCATAAAAAAAACACAAAAAAAAATGAGAAAAATATTTCATAAACATTTGCTTGTGTATGTGTGTGTGTGCGCTTCGAAATACGCTCGATTGCATTTAATGAGCCCGATTGGTAAATAAAAGTGTACATTAATTAAATACTAATTAATTGACATTAAGCGAGCAACGCGCACAACCTCAAACCAACGAGGGGTGTCATCACACCACACGATAGAACAAAAGGCGAGAGCAAAACAAAAGTGTTATGCAAAAAAATACAAAAAAAACCCTAGAAATACCAAACAATGGTTAGCGAAAGGCAAAACGCAAAAAAAGCAACAACAAATTGACAACAAACACCGGGCGCGAGCCACGACCGCCGGACCAATCAACTCGATTGTACACTTCACCGACACACGGCACCTCTTTGGCAGCCACCACAAATGCATCTAATTGACGCCAAATTGACGTAAGCGACGCTTTACAATAGCAACAACAACGCCAGCAGCGCTGTACTGCACTTGCTCTTGCTGATTTATGCGCAACAGCCCGCCTGGTGGCGCTACAGCCTAGTTGTGTGTATGGTAATTGTATAAATGTATGTATGTATATGTGTGTATGTAAATATGTATGTGTGCTGCATCAGCGATAAGCTGAAAAAAAAACTGTTGTGTGACATAAACATGGGCGCGCAACATGTGACTTGTTGTCCTAGTTTTCATGCCGGATATTGCTCGACATGGCATGTAGTGCGCATAACACAAATGCGCTTGAGTGAGCATAAACAATGAGTTGCTACTCAAAAGTTGGAGGAGAGCGCACGTTTTGGATTTTAGAGGGTGTAAAATTTGTAGGAGAGAGAAGAAAATGTGAGTAAAAAACAAGAGCTTTTAAAGACGGTAAAAAGCTTTTGAGAGTAAAATGTTTTTGGAGGCGGTGAAAAGCTTTTGTGGTCTTTAAAAAGCTTTTAAAGACAGTGAAAAGCTTTTGAAAACGGTGGAAAGCTTTTAAATTTGGTGAAAAGCTTTGAAAAAGGGGAAAAGCTTCTGATGTCGGTGAAAATCTGTAAGGCTTTAAAGTTTTAAATAAGGTGATTGTTCTAGCTTTTGACTTAAACTTTTTGGTTTAACGCTTCATATATAATACTTGAAGGGTTTGCTGTTAAAGCTATTTTTGGGCCACAAATAAATAACGGTGTAGATATATATTAAGTGAAGGTAACGAGAGTAAATTGGTATTGGGAAAGAATTATAATTATCGCTTTCCCTTTACAGTTTAGTACTTCTTAAGGAATATTTATAACTTAGACCAAAAAAGCTTGCCTCGCACCAATATTTTATTTCACAATATAAGCAACACTTTTAGTACCTAATAGGGTGCCAAAAGCCGGCAACCATCATGACTTGAACTGTAAAGCCCTCTTTAAGAATGTAAAATATTTCGACTTTATGAAAAATAAAAGTTTCCTTCGCAAGCTTTTGGTTTTGTTCAACATCTACCAGGAACAAACAGCTTAGCCGCAAAGACAACACGTTCAAATAAAAGCTCAAAGATGAATGTAGAGATTGTTATATAAAAGCGAGGTGGAAAATTCTTTACAAGAACGAAAACTTTACAGCTTTGAAGAAAAAATTGAAAATGCCATTAGTAATTCCTTCAACATGACCTCGTTATACCAATATAAAAGCTTATGAATTATTAGCTGTATGTAACAAATTTGTACATGAAAGCTTTTGAAGGCAAAAAAAGCTTTATAGAATGTGCTGATGTGCTTTTCATTGAAAAGCTACAATTATGGCATGTTAAAAGTGAATATGGATGAGAGTATCACTTTGTAACACCTAAGTGTATGACTTTTATAACAGCTCACTTAAGACTACAGAGAATAACCCAGTGAGCTTTTCAATGTGGTATAATTATGACAATAATACTAATGTTTAATTTGTTTCTTACTAATTTGGTAACTTATCGGTTAGTATGTATATTATAGTTGGTTACTTAGAACCCACAAAAGCTTTCAAATGAAAGCTTATGAATACCTAAATTCAAAAGTAATTGTTTCTTGGGTTTTATATCAGCGCATAACTGTAACCGGTTATAAAAATAAAAGTTTATCTGCAGATTTTTATATAAACCCAAAAGCTTTTAAAAAAGCTTAAAGCTTTTCCCTACTTAATTTATTGTAATTAAGCATTTTTGATGGATCCGCGGTAAATTATAAACTTTCATAGCAATGTTTAGCCGTAAAAGCTTTTGAGATAGCTTTTTCTTATATGATTTATTTTTATTAAATAAAGCTTTTTAATGAACCCGCGTATAATTACAATTATAAACTTTTATAGCAATGTGTAACCCTAAAAGCTTTTAAGAAAGCTTAAAGCTTTCGCTTATTTCTATATTTTTAATATTTTAGTAAGTTCATATGGAAGGATGAATACTTTGCTAAAAGCTTTTAAACACAAGCTAAGCAGCTTTTCGTTGATTTTATTTCAGTTAAGCGTTTTTTTCTCAGTGTACATTCCCTTATTTGATGTCTGTGATTTAATAAAATGTTTTAAAATATATTTTTATTGTATTTATTGTATAAGAGAATATGTATGTAGTAGTATGGTATATTTTAAAGAGCTTAGTAATAAAATTTGTGTACTTACAGTTATTTTGCATGTCTAATTTGGTTTGGTAGTTTGTAATTATTGTTCGTACGGTCGAAGTTCGAGAATATACACAAAACAAATCAAAACAACAAACATGAAATTAGATTCTTAAAGTCACATTGATAGGAATTTTGTGTTTTTTTTTTTGTATTTTTTTCTTTAAGTAAATCTAATTTAACTAAATTAGCTTAAGAGAAGAGGCTGGGGTAAAACAGTGGGCAGGAGTGTATATTAATAGAGTGCATTTCCGGTTTTATAAAAGCTAAACTTTTTTACATTTTCTTTTTTGGTTTTGGTATTGAAAGTGGTGTGAGTTACAGTAAGTGAAGAGAGACGCGTGTTCTGGGAAAACAGTAAGATTTTTAGTGAGTGAAAAACTAAAATTATTACAAAAATTTCATTTAACTACTTCTGGTGGCAACTATGAGGGAGACTAAGTATGAATAGAGTTTAAGTGACTGCACAATTAATTACAAAATGGCTGAATAATAATTACTTCGTTTGCCAAATAACAGTATAACACAGGAACGCCTTAATGTTATGTAAGACAATGTAGCAAAATGTAACGCAACATAACACAACATAACGCAACGCATCCAGACGTAGCGTGGAACGCTTTTTACGTTGAAAATTTATGTTTTATCGCTGGCGCTATTATTATGTACAGTTTATTGTTGAATATATTTTGATATAATATTTTGTTTCTAATCTAAGTGCGATTTTCTTTATTATTACTATTTTTTTTTTTTAATAAGAATTTTGCATTTTGTAAAATGCCAACTGACCGTGAAACGAAAGTGTACATTTGGAGCTTCCCAACCCACAAAGCAAACAGACATATGAGTTCCGTATTTATTTGCAATTATTTTTTATTATTTATAGTATTTCTCTTAATATTTTATATTTTGTTTTATTTTTATTATTTTTTATTTATTTTTATTAAATATTCTAATTCATTATTATTATTTAATACATTTTTGATTTAACATTTAAAACATTTTATTTAATTTTTTATAAAATTTATTTTTTATTTTATAATTCAACTATATTTAAATTTGAATCTTCTGAGACGTTAATTTCATTTTTACGGGTGATGCAAGTGAAGGTACTTTTTTCAATAGCCGATTTTTGACAGATCGCGCGTTATTCGTGTCAAGCTGTCTTATTATTTTTGTTCAATATTGTTTGGCCTCTCATTAGAGAAAGATTTACGCCTGAAGAACGTTTACAAATCGAATCGCTCAATTTTATTACGAAAATTCACGTTCTGTAAAGAATGTGTTTCGGTCAATTTATGGTCAACATAATCGAACTCTTGAGTGTACCAGCAACTTGGAATATTCGACCGAATGAACCACGTCCAGCACGCAGTGAAGAAAATGTAGCAGCCACGAAGACTGTGGTGAGTCAATTATTCGCCATTTGAAGCAATTCGAACTGACGTATGGAACGACTTGGCCCATTTTACCTCGAGATCCTAAATCGAAAGAGGACAAGATATAGCTTGTACAAGAACTGAAGCGGGTCGACCTTTCCAAGCGACTTCGCTTCGCTCTATGGGCTCTTGAAAAGTTCCAAGTAGATGAGACATTTTCGAGACAATTTTTGTTCGGCGATGAGGCCCATTTCTGGCTCAATGGGTATGTAAACAAGCAAAATTGCTGCTTTTGAGACGAAGAGCAAGCTTTTAATCCAGAAAAACAACGGTTTGGTGTGGTTATCGCGCCATTATAATCGACTATTTGATGTCTGAAATTGAAGTTCGTGATTCCGACGACATTTGGTGTCAACAAGGCTTCCTAAATATCATCAAGTAATCATCAAGTAATGAATTTATTGATTTATCTGTGCGGTGAACAGATAATTCCACTTTTGGGCCGGTTGAATGGCTGTGTTATATCACACCGTTAGACTTTTTTCTGTTGGGATATGTAAAGTCTAAAGTCTATGCGGACAATTTCGCTTCGTTTAAGCCTTCGGAGCAAAATATCAGGCATATCTTTCGTCAGTTACTAATCGAAATGCTCGAACGAGTCATCGAAAATTGGACTCAACAAACGCACCATCTAAGACATAGCCACGGCCGAAGTGTTTACTTTTGAATGATAATAAATATCTCCCAATAAATTTGGAGCTTCTGTGTTTTTTCTTTAAGAAAGTAGGGAACCTCGAAATGGATCACCCTTTATAAATGATCGGGCTGCTGAGGCGTGTTGAAATTCGAGTGCTAACTGTCCGTTCATCCGTTCGTAAAACTTGAAAAAGTCGAGCGCCCGAACTCTGAGAGTTTTAATGTGCATATCGCCTAAGCTGTTCAAGCTGTAACAACTAAATTCACTCTAGACAAATTATTCAAGCGCTCCAACTGACACTTTCTTTCGGTCGCGGCCACCGATAGTTTAAAAATTGGTGAAATGAGCCCACACAATGGTTCCAAATCAATGAAAGAGTACGCCAGAGACAATAAAGTCTTTGATGATGCAAAAGAAGTTTATAGCATCCGAGGTCAAAATTGGACTGTGGGTGTATCACCCTTCACATTTCGGTAAAGCACATATTTCAGAACCTATTCCACCGATATCTACTCGACCGATATCGACTAAATTATCGACAATGTTTGCCTACTATGCTTATATCCCATATGACCCAATTTTAAATTCCATTTGATTATTTTACTTTCTAGTATACAAGACAAGAACCAATCGAATCGTGTCCTTCAAATGAGCCAACTTGGCACCAAAAATTGTCCAAATTAGGCCAAAGCTATTCAAGCACCCAGATACCTTTATAAAATCAGCTGGAAACTTGCTTTAGGTCCCATTTAACCAATATCAGGATTTTCAGACATACGATTGACTTTACTCCTTGATGTTAGGTAACTTACTTAAACTGATAGAGCATATTTTCTGTTAATAATATGTACTATTGCTAAAATGGGCTCAATACTACCTCTATCTTCCATGGGTTTATACCGGACCATATATATGTAAGATATCTTATCAAAACTAATTGTATGTACAATTTTGGATATTATACAGTTTATCTGAAAATATGCGAATTGGAATTGCCTATGATTCTTGGCAATTGGATGAGTATAAAACGTTCTTAAATTCTAAATTTTAATATCTAAATTTTTCTATACTTTTTTTTATAATTTTAAATTTTTTTTTATAATTTAAAATTTTTTTAAATTTTACAATAATTTTTTTTTTATTTATAATTTAATTTTTTTTTAATTTTATAATAAATATTTTTTGTTTTTTTTTTTTTTATTTATAATTTAATTTTTTTTATCTTAGATTTTTTAAAATTTTAAAATAATAAATTTTTATTGTTTTTAATTTTTCATTTTTTTGTATAAAATTTAGATGTATTGATACTTATTTGATATTTGTTTAATATTTTTATTTACTTATTTTCTTGCTATTATTATATTATTACTATAATTATGTTTTTAATATTTCAATTGTGTTTATAATATCATAATTTCTTGTATTTAAACCATTTGTCAGTAGCCAATGTGGGCGCAAGTTCGGAAGGGTTTGGTTATCGGCAGCCAAAGACTAAGTTGGTGCTCTACAGATGCAAATACATATATAATATAATATTGTTTTAATTATAAAACATTTTTTTTTATTGCCGTTTTACAAGTACTCGCTAAGTACTTGGCTCGAATGCATAAGATATATTCTTTTCTTTCTTCTTTTCATTTCTTCTTGGTCTTTATATAATAATATAATTCAAAGTTTAATAATGGAAAAATGTCAAAGCCAACACAGGGGTAGCAGTAGAAGAGAAGAGCGCATAAGACGTTCATATACACATATATATATATTTAAAAATAGTAATAAGAATCATAACGGAATTGAAAAAATCAATCGAAATTTGTTTCCTAATTAGCATTAGTCTTATACAAAAAATCAACTAAAACTTCGCACTTACCCATGTCATCGATGAGGGGCGCCATACGCAACGTTACGCCGACCAACATGAGGCACATGACCAGCAGCAGACACGCTGTCACAACGATTGTGCAGCGCGCCCGCTGCGACAGGTCATCGGGATCGACGACCTTTGCGCCAACAAATGAGCGGTTGGCAGACAGGTAAAGAAGAAGAGAGTAAGGAGAGAGAAAAAAGAAGAAAAATGCAAAATTCTCATCTTAGTTTTTATTTATTGTTAATTTTTTATTTGCCTCTCTATACCTTGACAATGCGCGTTTCCAGATCCTGCACTAGGATTTTTGGTTTTTTATGTCGACGTCGCTTTTTGTGGCGATGATGGCTGGAAAAAGAGAAAAATATGATTTATATACATAGGTGAATAAGCACTTTACTAGTCTTAGCGGTGGATTTCTCCACAATATCTATAACTAGATCTTAACTCTAGTAATTAGCACTAAATATCATAAATCGCCAAACAAGAAATATCTAAAGGGTAATCCATTCCGAGGTTACCTACTTATTTTAAGAAAAAACACATAAACTTCAAATGTAATGGAGAGTGTTTGTTATATATAGTATATAAGACCCTCCCAACTAATCTCCCGAAACTTGTGCCAAGTAACTATTGATTTATGCGGCCTGGCCTGGTCTTGCAAATCTGGTCTGGCCTGGTTCAAGCAATTAGGATCAAAGCTGATCATTTCTAAGCGATTGCTTTTTTCGAATGGTCCAACAGTGCAAGCTGGGAGTACATCAATCCTGGTTTGGTTACTGTTTGTGCCCGCTCACCACTATTCGAATATGAGGCATTTTCATTTAACCTTGACAAAATAGAGCCACATTTCATCATCAGTAACTATGCTCTTGAGAAATTGGTCGATTTGTTGCGTTAACTCGTTTGGTACTCACACACACGTTCTTTTTGTCAAGTAAGAGCGTGGTCTAGTTCCTTCACCAGTCGATAGAGGGAAGCTTTGTCCTTGATTGTCAACAAAGGTTCAGTTGTCGTTGATCTTTTGAAAGGGAATCATGTTAAACGCCTTGAGTGCTAAGTACGCGAAGCGCTACGAAGCTCTGTTCCTTTGCATCCACCCGGAAGGTCCCAAAATTTCGCAATCAGCGGCTGCTAAAAATATGAGAAGGTCGAAGGCATTTGTACAGAAGTGGACACAGTGATATAAAGCGGCTAAAAATGTCGATGATTTACCAGAACGTGGTTTGATAGGAAAAGTAAACAGAGAATATGAAAAAAGAACAGTGAATCTTTTTTCGCGAATCTTGCTTTAACACTGCGGCAAGGACAAATTAAATTAGTTGAAAAAGGTTTAGATATATCATACAAAACTATCCGAACCCTTTTTCATACTCATGATCTGAAATGAAGCAGCTTCTGTTGACTGAAAAACGCGACTCGCTTGGGCGCACGAGAATATTGATAGAGATTTTGAAATATTTTTTTTGTCATTTTTTCCTAAATGTTCTATATTTGCACGTGCTGTCCTCACGCGAGCCTGGTCAACTTTCACCAATAGGCTTGTTCAGCGGACCGTAAAACACGGAATGGGACTGCTTCTCGAAGCAGAGATTCGGCACTTTGTAACTCTTTACTAACAACCTAAATGCCGAGAAAATTATAAAAATCTACAAAAAAGCTTTACTGCTATCTGCCAAACGATGGTTTATCAGAAAAAATGAAGATTGGATTCTGCAGGAGGACAACGATCCTAAACACCGCAGCAAGCTCTGTACTCAGTGGAAAACTCAATCTGGCATCGTTACATTGGATTGGCCGTCGCAGTCGCCCGATGCAAACTCTATTGAAGATGTGTGGGTATATATTAAACAGAAGCTTCGTGGAAGACGCACATACACTTTGGAGCAGTTGTCTTACGAAATTCGCCGGATCTGGAGATCCTTGCCACTAGAATACGCCGTCAAATTAATAGAAATCATGCCTCGGAGATGCCATTCAATTATCGACGCAGGTGGTGAATGGATATATTATTGACCAAATTGCATTATTGTTTGTAATGTGTGTACTGTGTATATAGAAATATGAAAGTTTTTATAAATTAACACGAGCAGGCTCTTACTTGACAGACTGTATGTCTGCCACTTTCAGTACTTAAGCACAACTTAAGTTTGGACTGTGAAACCGGGCATAGGAATGAGAGTTAGGTTTTTTAGCTTACAACTGCCATACAAATGGACGATTGGAATGTAATTCTTGTATGAAACACTTTTTCGTTTGGCGAGATCAGTTCACGAAATTTGGCATGGATTGTTTTCTAAGATCTCCTCTACAGCTCTCTCTATAGCTGCATAAAAAGTGACAGCTGAAATCAAGTTCTTATAAAAACTTTTTTATTTGTAAAGCTATTATAGGATCGGAAGCCGAAACTAACGTCATAAAGTCACACCAAAGAAGTAAGAAGAACATAGGTTTTGGAAACTTGTCAATCCAATGAATATATTTGTCATTGACTGCTTTGCTAACGGTCACGGAAAATAATATCATTTCTAGTACACAAATAAAGAAGTAAACTGTTCAAACACCTAAGTACCGGATATGTGAATCCCAGTATCTATAGTTGACGTTTGACCGAAAATATCGATCAATATATGGAATATACAAATGATACTTAGAGAGAGAATCCTTTCCTAATAATAGTACTAGATGTATCAAAAATGGGTTGCATATATAAGGATTTTCGAACCGTGGGACTTATGCATACTATATCGGACAATATTTGATTTATCACATTGTATTACTCATAACAGTTTATCTTTCTGTCCAAAATAGATATAATTGTATATTATATATTTAAAATGCTTGGATTCCGATTGGGTTCTTCTTTTTCTGTCAATAGTTTGAAATATTCGGTTGCTGTCGGAATTTGCCCTACCTTACTTGTTTTCAATAATTATTGAGACCTCATTTTCGCTCCATTACTTATTGTATAATATATTTTTCATATGAGAAAACTTTGAAAATACTGAACAATTACCGTTAATATGATCTGAAATAATTGTTTGATTCCCCTCTAAAGCTTTCAAACAATACGCTCGTCCACAACAAAAGCAGAGCACAGAGCGAATTTTCACTAAATTACCCATTAATATGAATCGTGAACAGTTCAATTCGTATTCGATAGTTGTACGCGCACATATTTGTTAATAATGCAAGCGCCGCAAGCGCACACAAGCGCGAAAAGTGCAGTTTTGTTCAAATACAGGGTGGACATGATGCATTTTTTTGCATTTATACCCTGTTTTTGTAATTTTACAACAGTTTTTAGTACGTCAAAAGTGAATAATGTTAAGAGTTTTCGAAAGAGTTGATACCTTTTAGAATTTAAAAATTTTTTTTTTATTTTTTTTAATTATTTAGATCTTTTTTAATTTTTTTTTAATTTTTTTAGATTTTCTTTTATTTTTTTAATTTTTTAGATTTTTTTTTTTTTTTTAATTATTTTTTATTTTTTTTTTAATTATTTTTTAAATTTGTCAATTTTTTCTAATTTTTTTCATTCTTTATATTTTTTTAATGTTTAAAATATTTTTAGAATTTTTTTTAGTTAAAAAAATTTTTTTTGAACTATATTTATTTTATTTTTCGTTATGAAAAAAGAACACCGTTTACTATTATTTTAATTTTTTCGCAAATAATTAAAAAAAAAATATTTTATTAAAAAAAAAATTGCTTCTGAACCACCCATTATGCCCGCGTTCAACTAACTTTGTCTGCTCGCAATTTCCACGAAATTCCATTTCGCACAGCTCAGCTTGCGCTTGCGGAATACAATAAACAAACAAAGCCGCATGCAACAACAAGAACAGCAACTTTTTTCGCAGAATTTTCCATGCCACCAAAGAATCGGGCGAGCAGGTCGAGCTGAGTGCAAATGACTTTAATAAAGCAGCTGAACAGTCAAGAGCCTACCGCCAACTGCACTACATCAGCAAGTATATGCCCTTGCCATTCTTCACACACATTCACCACGCCCACACCCACCCCAGCGCGACACGCGCGCCAGCTTACTGAACTCTTTGGCACACCTTGACCCAAATTTCAGACGAAGCATAATTAAAGCACAAAACATGCTGGCTGGCAGCCTCAACAGCAATCCACGGCAGTGCGCCGAAAGCCGGAGGTAGGCAGGCGGCTGGCTCATCAGAGGGCTTGCTGGTGCGGCTGAAAGGCGCACAGGGTGCAGACCGGCAGTCAGCTGTTGAATTGTTTGCATAGTTCAGCAGACAGTGATACAGTTGGTGTTCCTCACCTTATTGTTGTTGTCGCCAAGCGTACTTGTGCACCGAAATTTACCAATCGTAAAAGAACTGGAGATAAACTCATATACGTATATTTGAGTCGAGTCGTGTAATCCTTATGAAGGCGAACGTGTGCCAAGTTCCCACGCCTTTGCATGACCGAAGTCTGTAGCAAAGCGAAGCGCATCTCGATTTCATGGAAACACAAGTAATAATTGCAGCGCCGCTTCGCAAATTGACGCCCCAAAGTGGCAAGTAAGCATTCAATGGCCGCGCGATGATTTGCAAATATCCTGCACCCTGGCAATGCCAACGCCTTGCAATGATTTTCTTGTTTCGTCCTCTTTTTGCTTGCCATTCGTAATCTTAATTGCTGTGCCACACTTTTTTTTTTGTGCCGACACTCTTCTATTGTTCTCAAGTTCCCACAGTTGCTTTGCCGCAACCATCAATTTTCACTTGATATTCCCGGCATACACAATCCTTCGTTCGTTATCCTCTTCTCTGCCACCCTGCCGTGCTTTTGGCTGCTACGAATTGTTTTCGATTAATTGGTAAAGCTTTCTCAGTGCGCTTGTGCGTGTGCTGGTTGGTGGCGCGGTGGCGGGGCGGTGTCAGAAGATCAGCCTCAACGAAATTATCTCGCCGACAGCGGGCGTACATTGAACGGCCCTAATTACAAACGGTCCAGTTGGCTGCGTTGCTTGGCTGGGCGGGTCGCTTGAACTACAGCCGCTGGGCGAAAAAATAAGTGGATAGTGAATGGACTCTCAAAGATATTAACGGAAGGCCAACAGAAGGGCTAACTGACCAGTTAAGCAATATACCGTTTATAGTGACTGACGATTTACCAGAAATATCGAACCCTTTGGCCTCTTCTGGGTAAATTGTTTATCAAATTATCTGCTATAGGTTGAGGTTAGGTTAGTTAAATAGGCTAATTTTTCGTGAGACGACGAATGACACTATTTGGACAGCTAGGGACGATTGTCGTTGTGATAAACAGAACTCTTACTAAACCATTTCTAAAAGCTAGAAGTTCAAGTTCAGTCCAGGTATTCGGAACCACTGAAGTGCTGTTTGCTACCAAAGCTTGCTGAGCTCGCACGAGGCCTATATAACCAGCTTCCGAATGCACAAAGATAAGGGAAGCCCTGCTCATTTACATTCTGGTGGAATTAGCGTGGGGGTGACCATTCTAGTGAGCTCATCGGCTTTACAGTTTCCAACGATTCCGCTGTGGCCAGGCATCTAGAAAAGCTTAATATGGATTTAGTTTGATGCGTTTGCTAGTGAGATCAAGCACTCTTTGACCAGCTTTGAGCTCACTGTCAGCTAAATCAAGGTCTGTATAGTAGCTCTGCTATGGTAATCGACGCATATCTCCCTAAAAGAAGCCTGAGAAGTACATCTGCTACCTTGATGACTATCCCTTCCGCTTTAAACACACAACAGTGGATTGGGTTTTGACAGTCCGAAACAAGAGCTGATTGAGAGCTTTTAATAGGAAAAATTCCCGCCAGCCTTGCGCCTTGAGCTTCGATCCATCTCAGAAAAGGCTCACTGCGTCTGTTTTCTAGCGACCCTGCCCTACTCACATATCCCTCGGAGGTATATGCGCTGTTATCAAGAATGCAGTCAAAGTGCGAGCGGTTTTCGGAATGTCCCGTTTTGGGACTTTTACCGCAAGGTTGAACAATTATGCTGGACCAGTTTGTGAAGCTTAATTCGACCTTACGCGTTTTCGAAAGAAAGGTTCTGCGGAAGATTTTGTGCATTAGCAACAGTGAATACCGCAGTCGATGGAACGATGAACTGTACGACGACATTGACATAGTTCAGTGAATTAGAAGACAGCGGATACGCTGGCTAGGTCATGACGTCCGAATGGATGGACACTCCAGCTCTGAGAGTATTTGACGCAGTACTCGCCGAGGGAAGCAGAGTAATAGGTATACCTCCACTCCATTGTAAAGACTAGATAGCAAGGGACCTGGCTTTACTTAGAACAAGCTTATAATGGTAGTTGAAATCCTCTTTTTCGGCCAGGAAACTTCAACTGGGATCCGTATCATCATCATATCACACACCATCTTTAAAGAAGCCGGGTTTCTAACAAAAAATTCGTATACCCCATTAGCCTGTCCGTGTACTGTATTCTTCTTCATAGTTTATTAATTAAACCATTGTCTTGGGCATTTGAGCTCAGCTGTCTATTAACTTCAGCGAGTTCCTTTACAGTTTCTCGGCGCTGTTTACACACATTTAACCAACAATTTATTCTACATATTTCAAATGTACTTAAAGACTTTGTGTGGCTGTGCCTTACTTACCGATGTTTTCGATGTCGGCGATGGCTGCTTGGAACTATTTCTTCAAGGTCGTCATTTTTATCGGACTCCGTTTGGATTTGCATATCGTAAGGGAAGTTATCATTGTACTGAAATTGGCTGCAGTTAACGGGAAAATTAATTAGAATTTTTAAAAGCGATTTGGAAATTATTCTAAATTAGATATGATATATGGACTTACAGTGGCTCATTAGGCGGCATACTAAGTATGCAGTGTTGCAATCCGCTTGGCGTTGGATAAACCAAAACCGGATCTGAACATCTGTGGTAACGTTCTGGGTCAGACATTTACGATAATATAGATTATTAAGGCTTATATAAAAGAGAATCTCAAGGTGCTTACTGTATTTTCGTTTGCGCTTTCGATACTCATCGTCACTGCCGCTCTGCCCTGACGGCCAGCTGGGCTTGTAGTGCTGTTTGTTCTTCTCGCGGCCGCGCGATGAAGACTTCGTTGTCGTGCAGCAACCAGTCGGCGCCACACTGGAACCAGTCGATGTCGAAGTCATGCGGTTCAGCTTGGCCGTATCGGCAGGTACCGCCGCGCCGCCTACAATAACTCCATTGGCATTGCCATTGCGCACGCGCGAACCGTTAAGCGGCACAACAGCCGTGGTGCCGTCGCTAATGCCGGCAGCCGTGGTAGCCTGGTACACCATAGTAGCTGGCGCAGGCGTCTTAGTAGCAGCAGTGTTGCCGTTAATTGTGGTGCGGTGCGCGGGCAATTGATTTTGTGCGTTAGATGGCGCTACTGGCACGGCGTAGCCAGGCGCAGTGAATTTATTTGTATTGAAACTATCTACTAATTGATCACTATGACTAATATTACACGGCAATGTCCCGCTCACTGCGCCCGCACCATCAGCTGACGTGGCGGGCACAAAAGGCGCTTGCACTATTTGTGGTGTCGGCAGCAGACGATTGCGCCCCATGCCGCCGACGACTAACAGACTTGTGCTTTTCGATTTGAAACGATCGCCCAGCATGAAGGCACCAACACCACCACCACCGCCGCCTGCTGCGGTTGGCGAGCAGATGGGTGCGTGTAGTGACAAAGAGTCGCTTTGATTCAACAAAGTGCTAACGGTCAAATTGGCGCTCTCCTCCGAAGTATTCTGACGCGAAATGTAACGTGAGTAGGCGGACATGTCGCCGAAGTCACCCGCACCGCCGTAAGTGCTGTCCGTATAAGACACTTGATGGCGAAAGATGTGCTGTTTGGTTTGGGTAATCTTATTGCTGGTGGGGACTGTTGTGATTTCGCTACCGACAACGGTGGTGTAGGCGCCAGCTCTGGGCGCTGCGGTGTAAGGAACGGCAGTGGTGGGCGTAATTATATGCTTCGTAGTTGTAGCGGCCTGCATGGCATTGTCAATGCTAACTGTCGTCTGTGCCAGTGGTGGCATTGGCATTGGCTCCGTTGCTGGTGCCGGTATCGTGGCGATCAAATGTCGTGGCAGTACGGGGCTGCATTGTGCACTAATCGATTTGGCTTCGAGTATGCGCAAGCGTTTTGCCAGTCGTGCACGTTCGTAAATGAGTGAGGCAGTTTCGTCTGGTATGATCTCGGCGCCGCCAAAACTTACCGTACAACGCGAGCTGCCGAACGATAAACTCTCGATGCTGTCGCGTAGTGAAGTCAAGCTATCGTCGGCCATCGTTGACGTATGCAAGCGTGCGCCGGTGCCGTTCTCATAACCACTGGCCAATGAAGTGGTATCATAGGTGCGCTCCAACAGCGAAACGGGTAAACCACCATTGCCATTACTATTGCCGTTACCATTAATGACCGAGACCGAACGTCTATGTGTGGCAGCACGTGAGTCGCCGGAGCCCGAGCTCGATGTCATCACCTCAGCTGGTGTGTGCGTCTGCGCACGTACCAACAAGCTGCGCCTTACCATAGTCTGTCCACCAGCAGCGCCCGCACCGCTTACATCATTCTTCTCCGAAGAATTGCTCAGCGTGCTGGCAACGCTATCATCAGCCGGCTGTCCGACTGCAGCACCGTGTGCAGTAGTCAGCTGCGTTTTGACCTTCTGCGTCTTTGTTAGCGTGGCACGTGCCAACTGCGAGCGATGACTACCGTTCGAAGCCGAGGCCGAAGTTGAGAATACCTCTATTTCATCGCCATCCTTTCTGCTGCCACTATCGCTTCGCCGCTTCGTTGCAGTCTTTGTACTACGTAAGCCGGCAGGTGACGCCATCATTGCGTCAAACTCGCCACGCATGTAAACATCGGGTTCGCTATCGCCACGCAACTTACGCGAACCACCGAAAAGTTTGCGACTAAAAAATATGCGTCCAATGGACTTACGTTTCATGCGTTTGGCACGCTTACGCTCCTCACACTCCCGCTTGATGGCCATCACTTTCTTCTGGAGCAGTGTGCTGAAGATTACCTCGTAGGTAAGTGCTCGCTGCAGATCTTCGAGCGTGTCGTTCGTGCTAACCGCTTTGTCCACCTTCATAAGCACACGTGGCGTTGGACTGTCATCGTCGTTAGGTAGTTCGTTCCGCTGCTCTTCAAGTCTGGCCTGTTGGGTCTCCATTTCAGTTGTGCCTTCTGCTACATCCTCTGTTGGTTCTTCATACATGCTTCCAGTTGGACTTTTGTCTTCACCTACTACACTTCTGCCTGGCTTCGATTTGCCACTAAAATCCCTAGGCAGCTGTTCTAAGCTTGTTCTCTCTAACATTCCGATGTTTCCGGCGTCTTTAACAAGCGTCCTACCGTCTGCTTTCTGCGACTCAATCATGTTTTCTTCCTCCATGTTTCTTGCTTTGTGGCCTCTTTTGTTTTCTACTCTTTACTATAATATGTCAGTATTCTGCCTCTCTCGAATTAACATTCTCACCTCTCCGTTTGGGTCGAGTCTTTTTTGTTGTCTCTGCAGACTTTGCAATAATGGTGTGAGCAGTACGACAGCTTGTTCTTTCTTTATAAAACTTGTGTTTTGTTTTTGTTGTTCTTCAATAGTTTGTATGCGTTTGCTTGTGCCCTCTCTACTCTTGTCTCTTTTGTCCGTCTGCCTCAACATTGTTCCATTGTTTCATGACATCAACTGATTTATTTGTTGTTGTTGTTCTTTTTTGCGGTATTGGTTTTGTTGTGACATCTGTAAAACATTTATATTGTGCTCTCTTTGCCCGTTTCTGCTGCGCTTATTCACATTGGAATGTCATTCGTATTCAAATATGTTGTTACTCTTTTTGTTGTTGTTATTTCTTGTTAGTGATTTATTACACTGGATGCATATGTTGCCACATGTGTGAGTTATTCATGTCATCTCAATTGAAATCCTTTCGTTTTTTCTCCCCTTTTCTTCAGCTTTGAGGATTCTATTAGTTTGCGGCTCTTTGAGTGGCACTTGGACACAATCGCAATCACTCAATTCTTCTCAGGATCGCTCGGTTGTCTGAGGCAGTTGTAGTTTATCTGAAAAACGAAAGGAAAACGGAGTATGAAACTAATAGCTGTAGAAGTGTTGCTATTAATAAAGGATTGAAATGTAATCAGTTTAGAGTGGGCGAGAATAAGTTTGAGTTTTGAAGTGACTTCGAAGTGAAGTTATCAAGCTCTCTTCTTCATATTCCGAAACGAAATCGATAAACAACAGAACTGAAAAACAAATAAAGATTGATTATTATGCGAGATAATCACCATGATGTAAAAAAGAATTATAAACGGTGATCCATTTCGACGTCTCCTACTTTTTAAAGGAAAACACAGAAACTTCAAATTTAATGGGGAATGTCGAAAGAACATTATTTGGTATTTAATTTTGACGGTCTCCTTTAAGTGTTGGAATCCAATTTCCGATGACTCATCCAAACATTTCGACAGGTGACTGCAAATGACATGCGTAATGTTTTGCTGCAAGGCCTGAATCGAAGCGAGATTGCCCGCATAGATAAAGTCTTTACATATCCCCACAGGAAAAAGTGATATCACATGATCTTGTTAGCCAAACGACCAGCCCAAAATGTGAAATCACCGTGGGTCAGAAGGCAGTTGCAAAAATTATGGTTATTAGCCAGCGGTTGCTGCGTGAGATTCAAGAACGTAAGGCGACTTTGGGAAACCGACTCCCTTCCAATCGGGTGAATGAGAGAAAGGTTGCCCGGCCTAATAAAATCAACGGCTTTGCAGTTTCCGACGATTCCGTTGAAATTATCGGTAATGAGATCACGCATTCCCTCACTAGTTTTGAGTGGACATTTGGCGAGCTCAAAGCTAGTATAGTCGCTCGACTTTCATAGTGAATGGACAACTCTTTGAAGTAATCTGCACTTCGGATCAATACAACTACTGCTGCCTTGACACCAACCACTTCCGCTTGAAAGACGCTACTGTGGTCTTGAAGTTTGTGAAGAGCTTCTTACAGAAGGCTCCCCCTTCTACTCTCTCCGTAACCTCAATCCATTCGTGTTTACTGCAGCCCTTCTCCAACGGCTTCGGCTCGCCCAGAAATCGCTCGCCAGAAGAAAGTTAGCCGAATCTGTGATCTAGACTGTAAGGAATGAAAGCAGTGAAGAATTTCATTGCGTCTTTGCTCTGGACCCCTCAAATAGCCAGCATCCATAACTCTAGAAGCAGCTTTCGCCGCCAAGCCCCTACCAACTATGTCTGTAGGCGCAACGTGTAGAAAAACAATGCGTGGCAATGTTCGAACTGTCCTTAGTGCTCCACGGATGCCGATGAGGGCTACCCTTTAAACTTGCTGTGGTTTTTCCCAACCCCCTTCACCAGTTTACGACCTCATAAAACATTTTTAGTGTGAAACCCCATCCCAACTCAATAGCTCCTCTAAACTATTTACAAGCGACAGATGAGGAGGGCATGGAGGGCTGTCCCCTCGATGTTTGGCTTCCAAGAGAGCTTCCTATTAAATATAAGCGACAAGTACTTCCCTCTGTTCGTTGAAGAATGCAACCCTCCAAAGAGGGATCTACGAGTAAATAAAACTCAGTCTTATTCGGATTTATAGCTAATTTATTCCTCTCTGCACCCCTGGTTACCACATTTACATAGATACCTTTGGGTTAGATCGTTAAGGATGTTTAGGAATTTTCCAGGCTGCCTCGTTCCTTCAAAAAGTCATTCCCCACTAGAACCCAGAGCAAAGGGAAAAAGACAGCTCCATGCAGGTGGTAAAGCTCTTAAGAAAAATTTCAACCGTATCGACACATTGCAAATGATTTTCATTTGTTATCATTATTTCTTTTTACTTATTTTTTAATTATGTGGCAACTCATCACAGGAAAATATTTACGTATTGGCAATGCCAACCTTGTGAAACCTATCCTATTCAGCCCTTCAATTAATATAATTTATGATAAACTCGTTGCTTTCTGAAACGTGTTTAGTTCGATGGCTTTGTTTAAAACTTTAATTTACTTCTGGTGGCAACCCTTATTACTAATATTTTAAATGCTGGTCTTCTTAAATAATTTTAAGTCAAAACAAGTTCTAAACTAATTTTTTTCTTCTGTCATTTTTATTGATTTGAAGTTTTAAATAAATGGCAACACCCTTAAAACTTACGCTTTAACTATAAGATTTTTAGTTTGTTAAATTTGTTGGCAATACTGCGATATTTCATGTACTCACAATTCACAACTCACAATTCACTACTAAAGTATTCTATTTTTTCATTATTCAATTCATAAATAAGTGGCAGCTCTTTTAGTACTTTTTTTGCTCTAGGCATTAAGCAAATTTAAGTTGATAGCCATTTTGCATAATTTATTTTCATTTTAATTCTTTCTGAATTTAGTTTTGTTTTACAAACCAGGTGGCAACTCTGTTACATTTTTTAATAGTAAAGTTGTTTTTAATTTATGATAAAAAAAAAACAAAAAGAACTAAGCGCTATTTATATTAAAAGTTTTTCTCGAATGCGAAAATTCGAAAAGGTGGCAACCCTTATAAATAGAATTTTAAACTACTAGTCTTCTTGAATATTTTAAATTCAATACAAGTGTTAGAAACGAAATTATTTGTGATTTTTATAGATTTAACGTTTAAATATGTGGCAACACTCCTAAGATATAATGTGACACGTGAGCTTCTAAGCTAGCTAAATTTTTTGGCAATACTGCAATATTTTCATTAATGATGCGTTCAGCTTTTCATTTTTACAATTTAGAAATAGGTGGCAGCTCTCTTAGAACTTTGTTTGCTAATAACATAAAACAATATTGGGTTGATAGCCATTCTGTGTAATTTATTTTATTTTTAATTCTTTCCGAATTAAGTTTTTTTAATAATCAGGTGGCAACTCTTATACTTTTTTTTTTAAATAGTAAAGTTGTTTTTTAATTTTTGATAAAAAATAACTAAAAAGAACTAAGCACTTTACCATTTATATTACAAGTATTTCACATATAAAATTTGAAAATGTGGCAACGCTTAAAAAAATGTATTAAAGTCATGCGTAAATTACATCGTGCAATATGAGAACAGTTTTTAAATAGGTCAGTTTTAACTATGCCTGTGTTCCCCATGCCATTAGCGTGATGGAATTTTGTTGTTTAACACAATTTCGTTGCAGTTCAACTATTTCTCAAAAAAGTTAGTTCTAAAATAGAAATAATATAAATTATTCGAAATTATTAAAGCCAATTAATTATATATTCCCTTTGGCTTTCGGCTTTCAATAGACGAGACGAGATTAGGAATGCAAATCTCCAAACGATTACGAATAATCGGCCATTAATCAAATTAAATGTCAGGGCAATCTGAACTGCATAAGCTACTTGCAATTATCAGCTCATTTGCGCAAATACAGTAGCATGTGTGTGAGTGTGCATGTATAAGGAGGCCAGGTGCACTTGCAACAATGACAATGCAACATCTTCGCAAATTCCCACAGACATCACCAGTTGACTAGAATATGCCCCAAAGACGTGCAAGTCAAGTTAGCGACACGTGCTGCAACTATGCATGTGAACAGCTGTGCCACACACACGCACACATACGCTCTGAACCGCACACGTACACGCTTGCCTGGTGCACTGCCGTCAGTTATCTGCTCTTCAAATGATTGTGGGAAATCCCCAACTGCTCTTGATGTGTGCGCGCCTTGGTGTTGTTGCGGACAGCCGCAGGCAGCAAGACTACAGTTATTAGCGTTGCCACAAGTTGATTCAAAAACAACAGCGTCACAATAAGATCAGGCAAACGCATAGTGTATGAGTTTGGTTAAAAGCGACCGCCAACAGCTGTGCCACATCAGTGTCAGCGCGCAAACGATTGCACTAACGATAAAGTGGGTATGTTCAGGCAATCTGTCAATCAACCGGTTGGGCGAGAGCAAGCCACTGATGCGTTTAATAATATTATATTGTGCTAACTGGGAAGCAGTCGTGTGATAAATCAGTTTCCAGTTGTTGTTGCCAATCGAATGTATTTAAAGTCACGATTTAAATAACTGTCCAGGTAGAGTTCCTGCAGAATTGTTTGGCTTTTCATCATGGAAAGTCTTACGCCTGAACAACGTTTACAAATCGTTTAATTTTTTTAAGAAAACTCTCGTTCTGTAAAAAATGTGTGTTTGCGCGCTTCGCTCAACTTATGGTCAAGATATTAGGCCTACTGGCCTACCCTTCTTGAGACCCAGCCTTTATTATTTTATAACACATATTCCGACCGAATATATGAAGTACATTTTACGTCGAGCTCTTGAACTGAAAGCGTATAAAATTCAGCTTGTGCAAGCATTGACGACGTTAGACCTTAGAGTGGAGTTGCCACATTTTTCCAATATCTCAGCGAAAAGCTATAAAAACAAAAAAAAAAAAAAAAATAAAAATAAAAAATAGTGTGATGTAGACGTTAGATGCCTGCTTTTTAGAAAATTTTGAAAAGAGAAGTTACTATGTGATGTTGCCACCTGATTTGAAATACTTTTAATATTAAAATTAAAAATGTAGAGCTTGCACAAAAACTACTGCCCCACATTTATTGATATCTGAAATATAAAAATATGTGTGATAACTAAAAAATAAGTAGTTGCCACCTGTTTTTAAATTAAGTTTTTGAAAATAATATTAAATCGAAGAATTAATGTTAGTTGGGGTATAAATATCTGAATATTAGCTCACTCTGCTGTTTAAGTTAGAGCGGTGTTACCACATTTTCCCAATGTTTTTAAATTAAGTTTTTGAAAACAATATTAAATTGAAGAATTAATGTTAGTTAGGGTATAAATATCTGAATATTAGCTCACACTGCTGTTTAAGTTAGAGCGGTGTTGCCATTTTTTCCCAATATCTAAACAATTTTATAACAAAAAATTAATTTGTGTAATGCAAAAAGTCAATGCCTGTTTAAAAAAAATTATTAATAAAACAAATATGGCTACGTGATGTTGCCATCTGATTTAAATTACTTTGAATATTTCTTCTGCAAGAAATTATAAATGTAGGGCTTTCGAAAAAACTAGTAATAAATCATTTATTTATATTCACACAGGAAAATATAGAGATATGGTCTGATAAAAAAATGCGATGGTGCCACTTATTTTGAAATGCCTTTTGTTTTTTTTTAAATAATGTTCCATAATTGAATAATTATAAGGGAACTGTGGGACGGCATTTCAAACTCCTTACGTACAGCTGCAACCGAAACCATTGGTTTTCGGAAAGTGCAGAAGAACAGCTGGTACGACGAGGAGTGCCGTGTCGCAGCGGAGAGAAAACAGGCTGCCTACCTCGCAACGTTACGATCGACCACAACACGTGCGGGATGGGATAGATACCGAGAGTTGAAGAGGGAAGCGAGACGCATTTGTAGACAGAAAAAGAAAGAGGCCGAAATGCGTGAGTACGAAGAGCTTGATAAGCTGGCCGACAGGGGTAATGCTCGAAAATTCTACGAAAAGATGCGGCGGCTTACAGAAGGTTTCAAGACCGGAGCATACTCTTGTAGAACCCCCAAAGGTGATCTAGTTACCGATGCCCAGAGCATACTTAAATTATGGAGGGAACACTTCTCCAGCCTGCTGAATGGCAGTGAACGCACAACACCAGGAGAAAGCGAACCCGATACCCCAATCGATGACGATGGAGCAGACGTTCCATTGCCCGACCATGAAGAAGTTCGAATAGCAATTGCCCGCCTGAAAAACAACAAAGCGGCAGGGGCCGATGGATTGCCGGCCGAGCTATTCAAACACGGCGGCGAAGAGCTGATAAGGTGCATGCATCAGCTTCTTTGCAAAATATGGTCGGACGAAAGTATGCCCAACGATTGGAATTTAAGTGTGCTATGCCCAATCCACAAAAAAGGAGACCCCACAATCTGCGCCAACTACCGTGGGATTAGCCTCCTCAATATCGCATATAAGGTTCTGTCGAGCGTATTGTGTGAAAGATTAAAGCCCACCGTCAACAAACTGATTGGACCTTATCAGTGTGGCTTTAGACCTGGTAAATCAACAACCGACCAGATATTCACGATGCGCCAAATCTTGGAAAAGACCCGTGAAAGGAGAATCGACACACACCACCTCTTCGTCGATTTCAAAGCTGCTTTCGACAGCACGAAAAGGAGCTGCCTTTATGCCGCGATGTCTGAATTTGGTATCCCCGCAAAACTAATACGGCTGTGTAAACTGACGTTGAGCAACACAAAAAGCTCCGTCAGAATCGGGAAGGACCTCTCCGAGCCGTTCGATACCAAACGAGGTTTCAGACAAGGCGATTCCCTATCGTGCGACTTTTTCAACCTGCTTCTGGAGAAAATAGTTCGAGCTGCAGAACTTAACAGAGAAGGTACCATCTTTTATAAGAGTGTACAACTGCTGGCGTATGCCGATGATATTGATATCATCGGCCTCAACACCCGCGCCGTTAGTTCTGCTTTCTCCAGACTGGACAAGGAAGCAAAAGAAATGGGTCTGGCAGTGAACGAGGGCAAGACGAAATATCTCCTGTCATCAAACAAACAGTCGTCGCACTCGCGACTTGGCACTCACGTCACTGTTGACAGTCATAACTTTGAAGTTGTAGATAATTTCGTCTATCTTGGAACCAGCGTAAACACCACCAACAATGTCAGCCTAGAAATCCAACGCAGGATAACTCTTGCCAACAGGTGCTACTTCGGACTAAGTAGGCAATTGAGAAGCAAAGTCCTCTCTCGACAAACAAAAACCAAACTCTATAAGTCTCTCATAATTCCCGTTCTCCTATATGGTGCAGAGGCTTGGACGATGACAACAACCGATGAGTTGACGTTGCGAGTTTTCGAGAGAAAGGTTCTGCGAAAGATTTATGGTCCTTTGCGCGTTGGCCACGGCGAATATCGCATTCGATGGAACGATGAGCTGTACGAGATATACGACGACATTGACATAGTTCAGCGAATTAAAAGACAGCGGCTACGCTGGCTAGGTCATGTTGTCCGGATGGATGAAAACACTCCAGCTCTGAAAGTATTCGACGCAGTACCCGCCGCGGGAAGCAGAGGAAGAGGAAGACCTCCACTCCGTTGGAAGGACCAAGTAGAGAAGGACCTGGCCTCGCTTGGAATATCCAATTGGCGCCACGTAGCGAAGAGAAGAAACGACTGGCGCTGATGTTGACTCGGCTATAATCGCGTAAGCGGTGTCTACGCCAGTAAAGAAGAAGAAGAATTGAATAATTAATTTTTCTTGAATATATATAAATCTGAATATGGAAAAAAGTTGCTGCTTTAGTTATAACGGTGTTGACACACTTTTTTAATATTTAAATTTGTATTTAATAAGAAAATAATTAGTGTAAATGTAAAATAATATGTGTAAGACATTGAATTATAAAAAAAATATTTTATAATGTTGCCACCTGACATAAAATACTTCGAATGCCATTCAGTGATTAATTATATACGCGCGTGAGTATTAAATACATAGGTAATTAGGTAAGTATTAATAATTACTCACTGAACTTGAAAATGAAATGAGCATCTGGCAGCACATCAATAGCAATATTTTTTGTTTTTTTTTAAGCTAAAAAAAAAGTCAAAATATTTGTGAAAAACTTCGAAAAAATCATGCCACATTTTTGAGTAATTTTTCATATTTATATACCGTTATCTCTGTGCTCGAAAGCAGCTGCAACTGAAATAGTTTTCCATTGTGTGCCACAAGCACTAACTAAGCTAATAAGTGGCTTTTAATATATATACATACTTATACATATACATATACTACGAGTATATACACACACGCTAGTTTATTGCTGCTTCGCACAGCGCACTGCTCCTGCACCAGGTAAAATAACAACAATAACAAGCGATATCATTTAAAATTTGAACAGTTGCCAACAATGTTGCAAGCACAGCTGACACAAACACGCAAATTTGTGGACACCGACAACAATAACAACAACACACTAACTATATTATAGGTGAGGAAGCAATAACAGTTATAATAACAATAGGAAGCAACAACAACAATGAGAGCGAGCTGTGGCAACAGACAAGTGTGCAACAAGAGTAAGAAGAGAGTTCATAGCGCGTAGTGCCGCGGGCGGTGATGTTGTGTGTGTTTGCTAAGTGCTTGTCTGTGTACGGCGGGGCGTATGAGCAACGCACAGCAATTATATCGCATTTTTGTATGTTTATTGTTTTTGTATGCCTGTATGTGCATGCAAATCGTGGGAATTATTGGTTGAAAAACAATTTAGATACGTGTGTGTTCATGCTGTGGTATCCAATATCTAGCTTACTGGCAGCGACTTTGTTTTCTGAAACAGCTGAACAACCAAATAAATGGCACACAGATAGTTTTGTGATAGAGGATTAAGATATTAATTGCTGATATAACTTTTCATGGCAGTAAAAAGTTTACTAGTCTCACAGAAATATGAGCGTTGGCGAACGAAAGTCGAACTATAATTAAGCTGTCATCAGCATTTATTTAATGATTTTATGAGTTTTGGCACGCTTTACTGCTTATAAATATAAATATGAGAAACTTGTGAAAAAATTTTGGATGGTTTGCATACTTGATAGCGCATTCATACATAATCTAATATGTATGTATAGGAACGTAGAAAAGAGGATTAAACCAATTTGTTCAAATTGTTCAAGGAAAACAGCTTTGTGCTGTGTTTGCTTTCTTAAGCTGCACAGATAATTGCACAGACTAAAAAAAAAGATTTATTAGAAGAGAAAACCAAACTACTGTTTAAATTATTTCATGATGTCAGCAGCTGTACTCACACAAAGTATTTTCAGAATACACAAAAAAATTTAAAGTAAAATATTAAATGTTAGTCGAATTTTATCCATTCTTCTACGACACATGCCATGAATGAAAGATAAAAAAACTCTATCGGATGATATTTTCCATACCTTCGATTGAAAAAATCTAAAAATTAACAAAATGCTGGCGTCTTAAAAACAAATTTAACTCTATCAAATATTTTAGTCGCTTTTCGACTGCAAAAATTTGATTTTTAAAATGTAAAAAAAACACAGTAAAACACATTTTTGGCAGAATTCGTTTTTTTATGCAACTTAGTTGCCTTCAAGGGTAAAATACTGATATATATAGTTTTCACTTTCAAGTTTTCTATACCATTTTTGCAGTACAATTTGTCCTTTGCTTCAAAATTTGCCTTAATTTTGGAGATCACTTTTTCATTCGGCGGAAATTTCTTCTCGGCGAGTATTATTTTCAGATCTGAGAACAGGCAATAATCAATGGGAAATATGGTTGATGCGGCAGCATTCAAAGCCCATGTCATAGATACTGGTCATCTTTTTCATTGATGTGTGTCACTGTGCATTGTTTTGCTTTTTCTTCAAATGCGGCCGTTTTCGATGATTTCGTCTTTCAAACGGTCCAATAACACTATGTAATAGTCGCTGTTTATTGTTCGTGCTTCCTTTTTCAAAACAATCAATAAAAATTATTCCATACGCAGCTCGAAACGCACCGTTTGAAGGTTAAGGATAATTAAAACTCATATGGACTAAATCTAGTAGCGTCATCTGGATGACCGATCGGGGACTTTTCAATTGACCCTGTTGCGTATAGTACATAGCGCCAATTTGATCAGATCATTTGTCTTCTGGCAATCACTCAAGCAAATTTGAATAATTCAATTTTGAGAAAATTGTATTTACAGATAAACTGTAGATGTTGATTGAAGTTATGGGCTATACTTTAGAATCCAGCAACTCAAAAATTAGTTGAGAAATTGGTTTAAAATATTGCTAGATTATATAGATTATATTTAAAAGTATAACTTATTGATATATGAAAAACTAAAATGAATTTTTATCAATCTTGTTTCTTTATACCTTTGTACTTTATCAATATTATGCACACGTCATACTCCAAATCGACTTTACGACCGCATTACGTAAAGCACTGTATTGTCTAAGCTAAATTTCAAGTTTTTGTTTTAAAGCCACGGCTCACTAAAACTGTGTCAATCAAAAATTTGATGTACATAAATACATTATTAGCTGTTGGAAGATCTACGGGAAGTATGATGTATAGAGTTGGGCTTAAAACATTGCGCTGTGGTACACCATCCCTTATCAGTCGTTCATTAGATAATTCTAAAGGTAAAATGTTTTTAATTTCATAAATAAAGGCCACACCTTATCAAACGCCAGAGCTACGTCTAGAAATATAGCTGAACAGTAATCAAATGCTTTTCTTATTTCATTAATAATGCTATTTACTTGTTCTATCGTGCTATGTTTTGCAAGAAACCCGAATTGGTGCGTTGGTATTATATTATTTTCATGGAGAAAAGTATACATCTTTGATAGCAACACTTTTTCAAATATTTTAGAAAGACAGGGTAGAAGACTGATTGGTCCGCATGAAGACGGCTGTTTTAAGTTTTTCCTAGTTTTATCTATCAAGATAATCTGCGACTTTTTCCATGAAATTGGATAAATTCAAAACTAAAAATCGTATTGAAGAGCATATAGAGCACCTCTACAGTAATATTTGGTAGCAATTAGCATTTTTGGGGTAATATTATCCTGTTCTGGGGACTTTTTTGGATTAAGTACTTTTATGTTTCTAATAAAATCAGAAATTGAAGTCTTGTGTTGGGTAAGATTGACAGCTTAAAGTTGTTCTTTGAGCAATTAAGTTGAAATAATTTTTCTAGGTTATTTGCAAAACAATTAGCCTTTCCTTCGTCACTTCGAGCCCAATTTGCACTCAACTCTCGTATAGGCATGTTGTAGTCCTTCATGGACATTTGCCCTTTCCAAAAGGAATTTTGCTTGGTGAACTTGGACACAGCTTCTCCATATGCATTTCGGTGTTGAATTATTCTTCACATTTAAACGCTTCTTTAGTTAATGTACAGCAGGTTTCATTTGAATAGGAGCGTTTTATCTGACATTCTTGTATGCCTCTATTGATTAATAAGTTTCTCTATTAGTGATTTTGTAAGACCAAGTGGGTTATAGTTTTTGTTTAGACAGCTCGTCAATATCTCTTCCTGTATTTATTTTGTACTCAATATTACTATGGCTACTCACGTATTTTTTATATTTTAAACAGTATTATTTAAGACCGCATTATTTCAATCTTAAGATAACAATTTTGAGATAGTACTCATACCATCCAAGAAAAAAAGTTTCAATCTCATTTGGAGCAACCCAGAAGAGTTAGTGTTCTACCAATTTTCCTATAAAAAAAACGTGCCACTGATAATTTTATAAGTGTATGGAATCCAGGAAGAAGATGTAATTCAATGTTGTGTGGTTGGCCTTATGTATAATAGCCTATCCGTAGTCCAGTGAAATTATATTAGGATGTGGATTAAAGGAGCTCTCAAAAGCTTCGATGTTCGGTCATGATATACTATAAGTAGAGCTCTTAGAAGCTTTAAAATGAAAAAAGAAAAATATGAGTGCATAATTTAGTGCCACTCTTACCACAGGCAGGCCTAGGTAGCCGGAACAGACCTTAATCTTTATCTGCCAAGGCACCAATCTTCGAAATAAGTGCAGAAACAAAGAGCTTTATTAAGCCGTTCATGCGCTCAATTTCAATTTAAACTCACAGCTAATTTTCACAGTTGTCAACTTTTTGGAAACTTGAAAACTATTCAGACACTCTAAAAATTTAAACCCTATTAACTTAGCTTTCCAAAGTTCCTATATTTCAGGAGTTTAATTTCGGCAGGATTTAGTTTTTTAAACTACCACGACTTCTGAACTTAGTTTACAAATGCATCATAAAAACGAATATGACTCTGTAAATTTAATTGGCTTATAAGCAAATTTATTCCAACTGAAGTCAAGCACTTTATATAAGTGTGGCAATAACTAAAGTACTTAGCTCGCCATTAAAAGCTTTCTACTTTATCTTCAAGTACTAATATATTAGTGCGCTTAAAATATAATCTAAATTTTATCGTAGCATAAACTTTTTATTACCCCATTTCAGCTAAATCAACAATCTCATATATCAGCTCATAAATGTATATATGTATTTTCATATCTACTCCAACATAATCCACACACCTCCAATTGCACTCATATGCCTGAGTATGCATACGACTAACATGCTGCCAAAAACTTTGCACATGCACCCGAAGACAGTAGCGAGTTACTAAAATTGTGCAAACTTCGGCTAAACCACTAAATCAACAAAGCGCAGTTGGCTGCCGGAGAGACTTGCTCGCATTTGGTGAAATAGAATTTTAAGTTCAGTTACTTGGTAATTGATATATACATCCCCAAACCAGCGGTGACAACAACCACTAATAACAATGAACACACAAATAAATTTTATTACGAATGCAAAACGTGTGATATTGCAGTGGGAGCCGCAAAAATTAGAGCATGAACTAAAGCAGTTTAGAAATAATTTTAGTCTAATAATAATCTAGCTGAAGAACTTTATTTATGAATGAGTTTGTGTGCGGAGTGGTTCGATTTTTGAGAGGAAGAAAAGCATTTGGCGATCGAAGGTGTGAAACCTGACTAGAATATTATAAGTTACTGCAAAGATAAGATCGTCTGAAGTTCTGGCTAAAGAAGTCTTGAAATTGTAAATTGTAACAAAAAAAGTTAGTTAAGTTAAGTTTTTTGCTCAGTCATTAAAGCGTGTTGATTTACAGAGAGCCAAAAAATTTAATAATCGCGTTTCGTGGAACTATTCTGAGAATCATTCTTAATAATGTTGCCTAAGAGACTAAGGGTCTAAGTTCTTTAAGGATCACTAAATTTTGTTTATATATATATTACATATCTGCCTCGGATAGATACTCGTATGTAGCTAGGTAAATAAATGGTGATTGTGCCGCGAGCTATGGTCTAGTCACAACGACTTACTTATCCCCAGCATATTGATAAATTCCAATGTATTGCTAGGGGCTATTGAGGCAATGTGTCCCCTATTTGAAAACATGAATCCAAGAGCCTTTATCCTGCGTCTACAGACTGCTGTTCAGTCCATAGCAGGTGGTTTGGAGTTTCAGGCTCCATGTCGCGGAATCGGCAATTTGCACAGGGAGCTAGGTCCATGTCATGTAAGTCCTTTTTGAACTTGCAAAGGCCAGTAGCCTTAGTTTTTCCCTTGAAGTAATACTTATCAGCCTCACAATACTTTCTTAGGCAAAGTTGTTTAGGATGATACGTAGAACATTTTCCGCATGCACTATTTTATAGAAAAAAAAAATCGACGTGCTCTACCAGCTCTGAAAAAAAGAACAAGCCAAATTTCGAAACTTGAAAATCATATTGGTGCAAAGAGGAGTCAAAAAAAAAAAATAATAATAACAGAAAGAGATAAGTTGTTGAAAAAAAAGGGGGTGGAGTGAGTTATATAGGTGAAAAAAGAAACGTAAAAGTATAAAGAAAATAGAGAGGAAAGCAGATGTAAAGAGAGTAAGATAGAGGTATATATAGAATTAATCAGATATAGAGATAGAAAGACATATATAGATATATAGAAGAGATGGCCTCAAATGGCATGCGGCCAGAGATTTTAAAAACTCGTTTACGGATGAACAAATCATTGAGAGATTCAAGGCTAACTAGTGCAGAAAGGCATCTTTATGGGATTTTTTAGGAAATCGTCTAATATGTTATTATAAAATAGAAATGGTTTACCAATTTGGAAATTTGACAAATTTAACTACTAAATTAACTATTATATAATTTTAGATTGAAGAAAATTTTGCAATTTAGGTATTCTAAAGGCGCTCTAAAGATAAACATTTCTTTACTTCGTATTGTTTTTGATAGATACCCTTCCTCTAGGTTAAGAATTCCTTGCAATATATGTATTAAGAAACAAAAATCTTTGAAAATTTTCCCCGTAAAAAACTGAGAAAGATAACACCTAACAACGATAGACAAATAGTATGGATGAACAGTGTGGATGCCTTTTTTATGTCAAGGGAAATTAGAGTAAAAATGGAACATAAGCATGGTATATTGATATCAGCACAGACTATCCGCCGTAGATTACAAGAAAACTCTCCAGATAGGCGATTTGCACTACGCAAACCGAACAAATCAAAAAAGAACTTGAAACGAATGGCAACGTTTGCGAGAGAGCATCAGGTAAAGCATTCAAAGTTGTGGGATCTAGTCATATGGAATGATGAATCCAAGTTTAATATTTTTGGGAATGATAGTAAGACCCTACGTCAGTTAACCACCGCTACAAAAAATAAATCATGATATGCTAAAAAAACTATGAAACATGGTGGGTCATCAGTCATGGTACGGGGTATGTAGTAGTAGGACCAATTGTAAAAGTTGAGGGCAAAATGACTAGAGGAATGACTGGTAGTATGTACAGAGACATTTTAGCTGAACATTTAAATGGAAATAACGCCGATTATTTACTACTACCTTGGATTTTTCTGCAATATAACGACCCAAAGCAATGCTACGGTGTCGCCAAGAGTCGTCTCAAGTGGACTGTCCTAAGCCCGTACTTAAGGGGTCCGGGCCCGGTGATCTAGAACGCTCAAATTAAGGGTATTTTCGGTATTTTTTTTTAGGTTTAAAAAAAGAGCAATCAATTTTAAATTTTTACAGTTTATTTATACACTTATGAAGAGTACAAAAATACTTTTTTTTTTAATAAAAAATTTTTTTAACAATATTAAAAATGGCGTCCAAAAAAGCTATCTCAAAAAAAGACGTCCGGTGCCGTTGTTGATTTTGACTTTTCTGAACATCTGAAACATAGAAACTAAAAAAATTATTAATCAGTAGGAGAGCAAATATCGAAGTTCTTAAAATTAAAATTTGATCGTAGTTCCCGCGACAGGTATTGATCTTATAAACATCATTTTAAAATTGCAAGTGATTCGGATGAATAGTTTTTTTTTCATCAACGGCACGCTTAAGAAGGTAGTTTTGAGATAAATGAGTTTAAAGTATCCATTCATCGAGCCTCTGGACGGCGCACTACCTGCTAAAACGGCTATAGAAGCTAAAATAATGTGAATATTCTTCCAATCCAATTTTACAGTATATTCTTAAAGGACTATACCTTCGAAACAACCAAAAAAAAAAGTCGATTTTTTGAAAATTCTAGACCACCGGGACCCCTTAAATCCCAGATAGAATCTATGGAGGATTATTAATAGGGCAGTTGATTTAAAAACCAGTGATTTTAAAGTATATGCCTTTAATTCTGTGAAACTTTTTATCAAGTTCTTAATAAAATTAAATTTTATGAATATGTATATCATGACCTTCTTGTGGCTTAATTGTGAGAGCACATATATCTTTATTTATTTATATGCTGTATAGTATCCGCCCCAAAATCAGAATTCTATTTTGGTTATATGCCATAGAAAAGGAAGCTTTTTGGTATCTGTCTGTGAATTAATTCTTTAACAATTTTAGAAAATTGGAAATTCTCATCGCTTTGAATCTAGAGACTTAGAATAAATTATCCTTTCCTTCTTTTTTTTTCATTTCTTGCACAATACAATAGAGAATATCATCTTTAATTGCCATTTCAACAAATAATACCATAAAATATAGTGTGAGTATAAAACCTTAAGAAGCCTGCTGATACAGTAAATTTTCCTAAATGTAATTATTCATGAATTCTTAAAGCACAGTATGTGTTTTTAGTATTTCATTAATATTATTGCAATGATATGAATTATTAGTTTCCACATTGCCTTGGCAGCAAAATATTACTCATACGCAGTGTACCACCAAGAGTGTTAAATAATTGCTAAAGCAGAAATGCACATGAATATTTGTTTGTTTGCTACAAAAATAAAATCAATATTTGTAAGTTAATGCGTTCTTATGTATGTATGTGTGGGTGTATGCATATATGTATGTGTGTGAATATGTTTGTAAAGCAGTCAGTTGTGAAATCAAGTAAAAATTCATTTGAAATGGCAAAGTAAGTGACTGACGTCTAAATGACCGAGCACGTCAGCAGACCGAATGAATTGATCGATTATGAAAAAGCCAGTTGAAGTAATGTCGTTTTGCTACTTTTTGTATGTGTGTGGGTATTATATAAGAATTTCGAGGCATAGTATAGCATATATTATATATTAATATTAGGAGAGCTAAAAAGCAACATTTAAATTTCCATATTTTTCAATTCTTCAACCCTGTAGAGTATTCTAAAAGTTTTATTCTTATCGAATTGATAATCAAAACTTACTGCTTTAGATTTTTTGGAAATTCTATGCCACGTAGTAATTTGAGGTAAATGTTAGAAAATTAATGGTATTTTTAATAAAAAAAATAAGTTGAAATTTTTTTTTGGAGGGGTTTTTTCGTAACCTGAACAAGGTATAAAAAAGTTTGTCACGAAGTTTGTAAAAGCTAGAAGAAAACGTAGGAGATTTTATTAATTATATATGAATGATCAGCTTGACCTATATGTTTGTATATACGCAAACTACCCCGCAGTTTTTAAGATATCGATCTGAAAATTTGCGCTCGTTCTTTTTTCCTCAAAGACTGGTTCATTAGTCTGAACAACTGCCATCGGACCACTATAACATATAGCTACCATAGAAACTGACTGATCGGAATCAAGTGCTTGTATGAAAAAGTTTTTCATTTGACGAGATATCTTCACGAAATTTCGTGCAAGCCATTGTCTAAGATAGTGATACAATTTCCGAAGAAATTGTTCAGATCGGTTCACTATAGCATATAGCTGCCATACAAACAAATCGATAAAAAAATTTTTTTGTTTTAAGAGATATCTTTACAAAATTTGACATAAATTATTACCTGAGGCAACTCTACATTATCTGTAGAAAGTATATAAATCGGACCGCTACAGCATATAGCTGCCATATAAACCAAATAGTCGGTACGAAGTTCTTGTATGACAAACTTTTTTGTTTTAAGAGATATCTTCACAAAATTTGATATGGATTATTTTCTAAAGCAAAGATAAAATCTGTGAAGAAATTGTTAAGATCGGTTCACTATAGCATATAGCTGCCATACAAGCTAATCGATAAAAATCCAGTTTTTGTATGGAAAACTTTTTTGTTTTAAGAGATATCTTTACAAAATTTGACATAAATTATTATCTGAGGCAACTCTACATTATCTGTAGAAAGTATATAAATCGAACCGCTACAGCATATAGCTGCCATATAAACCAAATAGTCGGTATGAAGTTCTTGTATGACAAACTTTTTTGTTTTAAAAGATATCTTCACGAAATTTGGTATGGATTATTTTCCAAAGCAAAGATAAAATCTGTGAAGAAATCGTTTAGATCGGACCACTATAGCATATAGCTGTCATACAAACAAATCGGTCTAAATAAATTTCTTGTATGGGAAACTTTTTCATTTTACGAGATATCTTTACAAAATTTGGCACAAATTATAATCTAAAGCAGTTCTACAATATCCGCAAAAATAAGACAGATCGAACTACTATATCATATAGCTGTTAGGCAAACTGGCTGATTAAACTCAAAATAGGAAATGTGTATACCCTTTTATGCCATTTGTAATGCAACTGTGTGGATTATTATAACGGTTTTCTGCTTTTCTCTGTATATCGGCTCCGTTTAATCCATAAATTCGCCAAGTCAGTTTTGAGCTCACCCTAATGCATATATGGAATAAATATAATATATAAGACAAATTTTACTTTTTCGTACGTACATATGAATGTTAAAGCCATTAGTGATATGTATGTGTTTGTAAGATGACTATATGTACATATATGTATGTACGTATATATATATTTATATTTGCATATAAGAGACCATCTGTTTTAATACGCCAATACGCGGTTAGGAGGTCAACGCAAATACCAAGCACCTCAACTAAATATTAATCGAGCGCATTAAAAATAGAAGCACTATTATAGTGGTGGCAAACTAGTTGTTTTTGTTGTTGTAATAGTAAAAGCGCTTAGCTTCACAAGTAACAGTAGGCGGTTGTACATATGTACCCATGCAGATGCGTTATATTACACCCACGTTGCAATAAGTGCTTATTTTGTAGTTGTTGTTGCCATTTAGCTGCGCTTGCGGTGAGTTCGACGCCTGGTGTTATTAATACAAAATGCATGCCAATCACTGAGTACCACGCGCTAATCACTATGCAATGCCGTTACCGGCGTTACATCTCTTGCCCATAAATGGCAGCAGAGTGAGGGCAACTGAACAAAAACAAAAACCGAAAGAAAAACAAATAGCAAAAAATGCGGCAAAGTACTCGAAGTGAAGTCGCTCACATATGCAAGCACATCCGCATTAATTTGCGCACAAGTGTGTGTGTATGTGTGTTTGTTGTTATGCAGGTCAAGGCCACTAAGGTTGGCCGAGCAAGCCAGCAGGCAGCCAACGTAGCCGCCTGACAGCCATTGGGTGCAATTTAAATTTGTTTGTGCCCTCGAATAACGGCACAATCGATGTAACCCAATCATATGTGCGAGTCGCACACACATACACACACATGGAAATGGTTTTGCCCTTTTGATTGTCATACGAATTTAATTTCCTGACATATGAAAACAAATGCGGCAGGCAACCAAACTGTTTATGTGCCACAATTTGTGGCAATAAGTGAAAGCGAATTGAATTTCATGGAGTTTTGCAAATAGCTTGGGCACCTATCTTTTTTTTTTTCTTTTGCAAGCCGAGCATTGCCGGAAGACCATGCGAAGCTATAATACCTTTTTCACACACACGCACAAATACATACCGTCTCACATATACATAGAAGTGTCCATACAAAGCGACACAAATTTTTCACGTTAAAGTTTATATTTTCCCGGCGCTGACAGCCTTAAAGAACTTTCGAGTAAAGGTTCGCTTTTGAAAGCGTCTCCCCGCTTGTGCGCCGCTGAAAACTGCAAAAGGGGAAATAAACCAAAAAGCTACCTTTTCAGGGTTATTATACGCTGCTTTTGTGTGTATTTGTATAGACGTTGAAAGCATGTTCTTACATTACCGCTTGCTATGTATGTGTCTGTGTGTATATGCTGGAAAGGACATATTCAAAGATTTGGCTCAATGTCATTATATGAATAAAATAAGGTTCAATCAAAGGTGGCTAGGCAATGTCAAATGGAAAATCACAACAAAGACTCACACACACACACACATGTATACGAAGTTTCAAATGTGTGTGTTATTTAAGCTATAATCGATGGAAAGCAATGTCGAGAGTTTTTTGTTAGGCAACAACATTTGGGGAAAATCAAAAAGGTGACTAGAAATTAATAAAAATTAATACAAGAAAATTAAAATGTTAACTTCGACTGCACTGAAGGTATAATATGCTACACAATTGTAGTTTTTAAGGCATAAAAAGCTATGAAAAAATATTTACTCAGATTTTTATCGGTCAGTTTGCACTGCAGATATGCGCTACAGTGGTCCGATCTGAATAATTTGTTCGAAGATGGCAGAATTACCTTGGGAAGTAACACCTGGGAAATTTCCTGAAAATATCGTATCTAATAAAAAAAAACTTTTTATACTAGAGCTTAAGTTTAATCTTTCTGTTTATATGACAGCCTAGCATATGGTTGGTCCGTTCTGAACACTTTCTGCGGAGATGGTTGCACTGCCTTGAATATTATTAGAAGCAGTTGCGTCTTAGTAAGTGCAGGACGCACCCTCGAAAAGTAGCTGTTTTCCTATCGATGTCATCATCCTTGCAGTTTCAATGTTTTTGCTAAGATACTACCAGAAAATCATATTCAAGAAATACTGTCTGTCAAGTAAGAGCGTGGTCGACTTCACCGAGAGTGCGCTTCTTGATACTCATGATCTGAAAATAAGCAGCTTCTGTTGACTGAAAAACTTGTGACAAAGCGACTCGCTTGGGCGCACGAGAATATTGACAGAGATTTTAAAAATGTCATTTTTATTGATGAATGTTCTATATGGGCACGTGCTATCCTCACGCGAGCCTGGTTAACTTCCACCAATAAGCTTGTTCAGCGGACCGTAAAACATGGAATAAAGGTACATCTTTGGGGCTGCTTCTCAAAGCAGGGATTCGGCACTTTCTACCTATTTACTGACATCCTAAGTGCCGAGAAAATGATAAAAATCTACAAAAAGGCTTTACTGCTATCTGCCAATTGATGGTTCATCAGAAAAAATGAAGACTGGATTCTGCAGGAGGACAACGCTCCTAAACACCGCAGCAAGCTCTGTACTCAGTGAAAAACTCAATCTGGCATCGTTACCTTGGATTGACAGTCACAGTCACCCGATGCAAACCCTATTGAAAATATGTGGACGTATATTAAACAGAAGCTTCGTGGAAGACGCACATACACTTTGAAGCAGTTGTCTTACGAAATTCGTCGGATCTGAAAATCATTGACACTGGTATACGCCGTCAAATTATTAGAAAGCATACCTCGGAGATGCCAGGCAATTATCGAGGCCGGTGGTGAATGGATATATTAGTGACCAAATTGCATTATTGTTTGCAATGTGTATATTATAATCTGTGAAGCAAATAAAGTTCTGAATTTAATTTATTTCCGCTTCCGCCGAGCGCCTATCATTATGTGACTCAATTGTGCTTATCAGGATATATATTTACCAAAATAACAATTGAGCATATATACTTATAAATATGTAGAATTATTATGTAACTGCCACTAACTAATATTTGTCCTCCTGCATATTCGCCGGCTCAAGCTACATTAACTATTTATAAATACTAATTTAGTTTTAATCTATTTGGCCTGGCTTCAGCCTTTGGTGCACTCAACAAATGCACAAATGAGCCAAGTATTCGACTTACTTGGAATTTCAAATTTGCAACAACAATCTCAAAATGCCACCCTCGCTTTATTTAACAATTGTTCTCAATTCTTCAATCCTTAAGGAGCTATACCAGTGTGACACTTTCAAAAAAAAAAAAAATAAAATTTTTTTATTTGCTTTTATTTCCATAAGTATTCTGTGAAATCGTGAAGGTTGTATCTTGAATAGTTTTTGGATGCCAGCGTTCTAATGAGCGAGCGCTCGGAGTTGCAAACATATATAAGAGCAACTTTAAAGGAGTTTTTCTCGAAACGACATTTTTCAAAATTCAAAATTTACATCGTAACTAAACAAGAAATTGACCGATCGACTTCAAATGAAAACTGAGTATATATGAATACATTTGCCATACTATGAACTACGATCATTTTAATTGATTGAAAATTGGCATTAGAAAAATTACCATTTTTTACGACGAAACTATTTGTTTTTCAAAATTACGCCTTTTTGTTAATTTTTGATTTTTTTTCAAAGAACGTAGTTCATTGTATAGGAAATATCTTTAAGTTTAATAGATTTTTAAAATTTTTTTTCCAGCTACTCATTTGCCCGGAATAATGCCAGCAGTTGGGGCACTTTTTTTTGGCCCCTAGGAAGACAGCCCATAACTCCGTTATTTTTCAACATTTTTATATAAAAAAAAATCTTAAAATATAGCTGAAAATATACTTTATTATATTCAAAGGTGTTCGAAGTGTTCAATTACATACTTTCTCTTAAAAAAAATCACAAAAATCGCCTAATTTTTCATGCGTCACACTGGTATAGGCCTCTTAAATAAAAGCAAGATCAGAAATTTTATTGTACATTTGTTTGAAAAATGTATTACTAAAGCTATAATAGATTCTTTTCAAATGTGTGACAAAATAAAAAGTGAGTTTTCGATTCTTTTAGTAACAGGTTATCAAATCATTTACGCAGCGTAATGCAGAAACCCTAAAATCACAAAGTTGAAAGTTAGAAAATGTTGAAATGCTTTTTTCAAGCAATACAAGTAAAAACCCTTAATTGACTGTTACTTCGGGGAATTAAATCTCATAGCTAATTAAAATATAATTAATAAAATGATTAAAAAAAAAACGAATTCACCCTACAGCTATTTATTACGCTTGGGTATAATGATTGTTTCCGGTCGACGATTAGTTTTGTAGAATTAAAGGTCAATCGCATAGAAAATTCTTCTGTATATAAGTATGTAGTTTGCTGATGGGAATTCACTAAATTTTTAATTAGTGGATATTATGCGCCATAAAAGGGGAAAAATTTTTTGGTATGGAAGTTATACTTGTATGTACAGTTAAAAGCTGAGATATTTAAATAAATGCTATTGATGCGGAAAATCAAAAAAAAATGAAAATAATTTAAGAGCCATTATACTCAGCCATTATCCCTTTGGAAATATCACACTGTTGCTTTAAGCTTAGCCAAACATATGATTTTGTTATTGCATATATAATCTAAAAAAAGTGTTTCTCAGTTTGGCTTCTCGATCCTTTAATTAATAATTTATTATGTAATAAATTTGCATTTCAGCCACATACATATAAATCCATTATAATCGGTGAGAAAGTCAAGATGAATACCGTAAGCTGTATACATAGAAGAGCAACTATTGAGAGACACTCACTTTCTGAGTAATTTAATGGATTTTTCGCAACATACCTCAGCATAGTGTACAAAACTTCCGCATGTGTTTCTGACATGAAAATGATTTAAATTTATTTCGGTTCTTAACTTTGGAAATTATTTAAAAGTAGTGGAAGATCCCGGAAATCCATTATTTTTCAAAAAAAAAAATGGCTTTAATGATGTGTACCTCGTTACTGGCGTTAGAATGACAAGATTTTCTAATAAAAAAACTTTTTTGTGACTGCTGGATTAGTAATAGAAACAAGTGTTAGAAATGAACGCTAACTAGAGAAGCAGGTAGCTTTGGCCAATATCTACAAAACAGAGGCTTGAGTTCCATCAGGTCATCAACAGGTCAAACAGTACAGGTCGTCAGAAGGTCCGAGTTCTTGGTTGAGGGGTTTTTATACGAAGCTGGCACTAACTGATTACTATCTGTTTCCGCATAAGGAAAATAATTTTTCTGACAAAAATTCACCGAATAGGAGCTAGCAAAAATCGGCTTTACATATATAAGGGCCAGGTATTAAACATCGCAAATTTGCTTCATTGTTTTTCAACATATTCTTCATTAAGATCCAAACACTTTTTCATGCATTTGAACCAATTTTGAAGCATTTTTGCCATATTGATTGAGTTATCTCCAAAACATGCATTCTGAACGCATTAACCGCCTCTTCAGGTATCGAAAAACGTTGGTCTCTTAGTTTTAAATGCTACGTACGGAAATAAAGGAAAGTAATTTGGTGCTAAGTCAGAACTTTACCGTGAATGACTTATCAAATCGCTGTTTTGAGTGCTCAAAAATGCAGTTCTTTCAGTGGATCTGTGAGAGTGAGAGAGAGAGATCAGTCTTCGGTAGTTTGTTTTCCTGATTTATTAAAATAAAGTGTTGTATATCACTAATAATTTACGGTTCTACGTTGTTCTAGCGAAATGGTTGCGGCGCGTCCAGTTCTTTCTAAGAAATAGACAAATATTTGCTTATAACTTCTTCGCACGGGGGAAAGTTTTGTTGGTTTTGACTCATCTTGAAATAACCAGACAGTCGACTGCTGTTTACTTTTGGACTCATAGGCTGAGACAATGTTATAGACGTGTCTCTAAGCAATGCTATTGTATCTTTTTAATATTTCTTTTATATTAGATCCTACACAATTTGTAAATCGCTCAAAAAAGACACTAGCCCTTTCGTGTTCGTGTTACTTGAATCTCTTTTGAGTAATTCACAAATGTTTTAACAGCGAAATGTTCATGAAATTGAAAGTATGCTAGTCCCACAAGTTGCTATAGTAGTCTCCATCTCTTGGTAGGTCGTATGGCGATTTTGCAATATCAGTTTCCTCACAGCTTTAATGGTTCTGGGAACAAGAGCTGATTTTAAACAACCTTCACGAAGTTCGTTTTAGAGTAATTTATAACCTCAATTGTATTTACCATACCATTGATAAACACCATTACTTAATGAAGCTTCAACGATAATTGATTTAATTAGGTTCATCTAAGCACTCTTGGATGACTTAATCGACATCGAAAGTTATATAGAATAATGACGTGAAAATATTTGTGCTTTAATTCCATATTTTGGCTGAGATGAATATTTTGAGTAGCTGTAAATAGCGCTCGTATTTTAAAACATTATGCGTATGTATGACATCAAAAATGTCAACCTTTGCGATGAAGTTATGAGTTGCCAGATTGCAGTAACAGAATTGCCGAATCCGAAAATATAAAGGCAACTTATTTATAACCTGTTTGGGGTATAAATATTTGCCGCACACAGGATTCTGTATTAAGTAAATTAAGTTTATGTATTTTAATAAATCGTTGATTATATTTTTCACTCCATTTTTTATTAGTCTTCCTTAATGACATCCTCAGTAGACCCACACATTTTTGCCTCAAAACTAGCTCAATACCAACCCAATTGTCGCAAAATATATACATATCTATATTTACATATTCATACATACATACATAAGCATACGTACATGGCTATGAATAAACAATCAACGATGGCTTTCTATGGCTAAGCATTCCCAGACAAAGAACACAAAACCGAAAAGGAAATGTAGAACAAACGAAGCCAAGTGAAAGTCACTTGTTACTTGCACATTTACGTCACAACACAAAATAAACAAATGCCTTATGCAAACACACATACACACACATAAGAATGTATGAATTAGAACTGAGGGAAGAACGTATGAAAATGAGATAGACCAAAGAGGAGCAAATGAAAAGCGAAACAAAAACAAACACCCTACAAGCAACAGTTCAGAGATTTTCTAGTACATAGTCAGGCGAAAATAAATCAACGAAGCAGAGAAAGTACACAAAAGCGCGACAAACGCCAAGAACACAGCCGTTCAGAAGACCGTTAAGCTGCTGCTCGTAAATGTAGAAGCAACACTGCTGGCCTGTAGAACTGGTGAAGGGCAAGAAAAGTGCGCGCCACACAGCTGGGGATGATGAAGTATATAAGCAGCAAGTATGAGAAATTTCAGCTGCGACGAATAAGCGAGCAAAGCATAGTAGGCGAACACGTTGCAGCAGTTTGTGCGCCTAAAAATATGCCAGAGCTCGGCTGAAACGACGAGCAAGTGCGAGAGCAACAATCAGCGATTGGATAACAGCGCTTTAACAGCGCTGTTAATATAATGTTATACACAGCACAGGTCTCGCTCTAAATGTGCTGCGCTCTCTCGCAGACGCACTCACCGGTGCACAGGTGGGCAATGGACGCGGCGCCTATAAAAACGCCAGCACTTTGGCATTAAGTTTTCATTGTTTGCCGGGCCACTTGGCTGTCACAACGTTATCGACGTGCATCGATAGACTCTAAAAAACAACAACAACAATAGCAATAACAGCGTTCAGCTTGGCTGCCCGAAAACAGCTGAAAATCACCGAAGCGCCACATGGAGGCGGTTAGAAAAATGATGGAAGGATCAAGTGGGTGGCAAGGAAGCGCAACAACTGGCTGCTCAATTTGCTGTTGTTGTAGTTGTTATAGGTTTTGCTTACTTTCTTTTTTGCCTCGTTTCTCATAGCCCAGCAAAATAAATTACACACCTCTGCAACAACAAAGTTGTGGATATCAAGCTAAGAAAGGTCGGCAATTTTGCGGTTCGCGCTCGTTGAGGCGGCAAAGCGTGAGTGGAAAAGGCGACAGCTGTGTGTGCTTCGAATGAAGGTTTGTTTGTATGAGTGCACACACAAATCAAGAGTTATAAATACGCGTGTTAAGCATACGTTTCTATATGTGTGTGTGTTTACTCGTGGCTGCATCGGACTATTCGCTTGCTTTATCGTAATTGCCTTGCCGTAGTAGGCGTGTTTGCGTATTTTTGGACTATTAATTGTTTCAATTAGATTTTAATAGTTTTCAGTGGAAGCTGTTCTAATTTTAGAAGATAAATATAATTTATCATATTTTCATTGGGTGCGTTTTTTACGTGGGCGGGTCCCAAACCTAGCGCACAACCCTGCAGAGGGGATGTTTCGCTTTCTCACTTTAGCGCGCCCTCAAACAGATGTGCTTAGGCTACACCGAGGATACTTGGTCGAAGACCTGAAGTCGTGAGCTGCTTGAGTCATATGTAAAAGAATCGTTTCTGGTAACTTTCAAGTGAATAGCAATCAGAGAACTTTCCTCACTTGCGTGAACTTTTACACATGACTCCATCCTCCAACAATATCAGCATGGAAATCCAACGCAGGATAATTCTTGCCAACAGATGCTACTTCGGACTGAGTAGGCAATTGAGGAGTAAAGTCCTCTTTCTACGAACGATGACAACATTTGATGAGTCGAAGTTGCGATTTTTCGAGGAAGAGGCATTTTTCGCATAAGCTTGGAACTTTACATATTCCCACAGGAAAAAGTGTAACATTATAATATCGCTGTCTGTCCGTTCGTCCGTCCGTCCGTCCATCCACGCTGTAACATAAGTAAAAATTGAGATATCCCGATGAACTTGGAATGTGAGTTCCTTAGTACAAAAAAATTTCAAGTTCGTAGATGTGTGTGATCGGACGACTGACACGCCCACAAATCGCCATTAAACATATAAAATCCCATAACTAAGCGCTAAATTAAGATTTGGTACAGAGGAACGCAATAGCTAAGGGCATCTGTGGTCGAGAACTCCTGAAAAAGTGGGCGTGGCCCTGCCCTCTAACAATTTTAATGTACATATCTCATAAACCACTTATGCTATAATAACCCAGTATCTAAATGCGCCAAAGCCATTAAATTGTACACCCGAAACGGTGGGAGAGAGCTTCATGGGTGCCATTGTGAAAGGTGGACGATGAGTGAGGCACCGCTCACTTTGTGGTGAAATCACATGTATCAGGACCCGAACGACCGATTTCGACAAAAGTTGGTACCTGTCATTTTTTTATATTCCTGTGCCATGTTGTGAACTTCATTCGTTCAGTTTCCAATGTACAAATCAGGAAGAAATTAATATAACGGGATAAAACTTTGCACAAATAATCCCACTTGAGTATTCCACCTTACCATTAGAACAACTTGTCCAAAATCCAACAAAACTTTTTCAAGGCCGTTGAAACCGCAATATACCGCAAATATCAACCGAAGTGTGAGATACATAATTTAAATTCTTGGATAATCCTTTTCTGACAACGGTATGTCTGCGTTTCAAAAATAGGTTGAATCGTGTCAATACTTTCCTTAGGCCCATATATCTGGAAAAATCATTGGCATATGTGTTTTATGGGGACTGCTTTAAAAGCGACAAAATAAATATTGATTAATAATTAAATAGTTTTCGTTTTGATAACAATTTTCGAGTCCTTTTTTACACAATGTATGTTTTAGTTTCCGATCCTCTTTAATTCTTGAAAGTTGGAAAAGTAAGTAAATGTTATCATTTGCGCCCGAATTGAGGCCTTCCTTAGTTGTTTTAATGAAAATCCAGTTTTAGTGTAAAGAAATTGTTACAAATGAATTATTTGAAGTATTGCCCATCGCTACAACTTTTTCCTATTTTTCTGGCAAATCAACCCATTTTTCGATGTCCTCTTGTGAGTAAAGCCACTTCTGAGCCAGACCATGTGCCGTCAGATGACGCAATATCTGCGGAATATCGCGGGTGGGGCAGGATTTCCCATTAAGTGTTTGCTCTTGAGTTTATAAGCAATCCAAGTTTCTTGTTTCTAAATCATTCCCAGTGCATATAGTCACCTTTGAAAAGCTCAGAGGGTGACACCAAATGCTAAAGCGAGCTCTTCGTATGAATACATAAATATCGACGTGATAGTCTGAGTCGACTGAGACATGCCCGTCTGTATATACGCGAAATATTTAATCAGTTTTTGAAATATCGAGATTTGAGCACGCCCTTTTCTCTTTAAGAAGCCCTCATAATATTTTTATTAGACTCATCTTCTAATTTTTATTTAGATTACCAAACCCTTATTGCGGACTAATTAAGGTCTAGATATATTACGGAAATAACAGTGTTAAAATTGATGTCCTCTGGAAAAGTCGGTTAAATGACCATTTTTAATGGTTTAAAATAAAAGTAATTCATCTTATTTTGACTATATAAAATGAAATGATATGTAGATCCGAGTTTTCCAATAGGGATGACATGATTTCTAATAATCGTTATTCATTTAAGGGTCGAAACAATCGTCCACCTGTGTTCGCTATTCGTCAAATTGTTAAAAATTTCGAACGTTTAATTTCTTTACACAATGCAATCACACTAGGAAGAAGAACCTTTCGAAAGGACTCGACTTTCATACATATAAAATTATACTCACACAAGAACTGAAGACATTGGACCACCATAGATGTCGCGAATTTGCTGATTTTGGCTTGGAACAATTTGAAAACGATTTTCTTAAGAAAAACATGTTTTCCGATGACGCTCACGTTCATCTGTACGGTGTCTTAAATAAAAAAAAATTCGATTCTTACGCAAAGAAAATACACAAATTATTCATAAACTACCATTAAATTCACCTAGGCCGTTTGGTTTGGATTTTAGTCGGGTGACATCATCGGTTCGTACTTCTTTCGAAGTGACGCTAATGATACCGTTGCTATCAATGGAGAGCGGTTTAGTTCCATGATAACCAACTTGTGTGGTTCCAAAAAGACGGAGCTACATGCCACACAGCACGTGCAACAACCCAATTATTGCGAAAAAGGTTTGAAGTTTGGATTATTTCAAAAAATTGTGACATTCAGTGGACTTCAAGAAATTGTCATTTAACACCATTATATCACTTCTTGTGAGGTTTTCTGAAGTCATATGTCTTTATCTATAAACCACACTCTCTTCAAACTTTAAAATACAATATTGAAAGTGCTCTTCCTGACATAGGATTTGATTTAGCTTTCGACTTTGTGTTGATTTCGAGGTAAAGTACTCGAAAATTGCGTTTATCGAATTCGTTCCTGCAAAAAAAATTCTGGAGGTAATTTGAATGGTGTTCTTCTCAGAACTTAAGTGCATCGATTGTGCTTCACATTAAATAAAAAAAACACTTTCAACTTCCTTAACAGTTAGTTTGTGTGTTTTATTTTTTATTTTTGAATAGAAATCATATCACTCATAATGGAAAACCCTGTATATGTATGTAAAAATTTTTTCACCGAGTCTAGTAACGAGATATGTTAATTAACTTTTCTAAAGGACGAGGTCAAACACACATTTCCGAATGTTTTAAAAAGACACATCAACTCTTTCCCTTTATGATGCCTTGCGTCAAAGTTGCGTTTTGTGCTTAATTTTTAAATGAGTTGAAGTAAAATAATTAAAAGTTGTGAAATCATAAAAAAAAACTTTCAGAATAATAAAAGTTACTTTCCAATTGCGTGCACACGCTCTATCACATATCTCGCAGAAGAGCGCAAAACCAGCGTATTTAAATTGAAAACAAATGAATAATAAATTCGGCTTTGTGGGTGTGAGAGGAACTTTAAAATTTATGCCCTGCGGAGCGGTGCGTCGCCGCCAAAAGGGAAAAAAGGTAAACAAAAGCTTTTGCGCTGGTCCCAAAACAAATGGAAAAGCAACAGAAATAAAAATAAAAAATATTAAAAAAATATACAAAAATATAAATAAATAAATCAAAATGAAAGCCAAGCAGCCACAATGCAAGCATAATTATTTATAACTGTGCTCATATGTGTTTACATGTATGTATGTATATTTGTGAAATATACATGTATCTATATATATATACAGTGCATGAGCGTCCTTACCAGAAGGGGAATAACGCTGACAAATTTTACAGCAAATGACCGACTGACCGCCACCACCAGAGAAGCAACGTTTTTCGCTTATTTTTTATTTTATTTTTTGTTTTGTACTGCTTTTGTTGCTGTTGCAGGGCCGAAGGACACAGCATTACGCTGTGGCCACATGAAATATGCATGCATGAAGACACTTGCACCAAAATTTGCAACTAAAAAGCGCACCAGAAAGGATAATAATTTATATTTATTACCGAGACTATTTGGACTCGCGTGAGTTTGGTCACATGTGTGCTACGCGTATGGAAGGGAGAGAGGCATAAAGGTTAAGAAGTTGATGCAACGTTGTCTCTAGCGGCAGGGTGGCGAGCGCTGGTAAAGTTTTTAGCTTGTGGTTTAAGCAGAATGCTATCAACTTTCTTAAGCGCCATAAAAGTATTTGCCAAAGTGGACAAGTAGAGATAATTGTCAGTGAAACTTTTTGTTTTTGAAAACTTCAAAGAATTTTTTTCAAGCTGCTGGGTGTTTTTGAGTAAAGTGCATAAGAAAATATGTGTAAACTTAAATTATCTTCATAAATATTCATGGCATGCTGCGGGCGATGCTTCACTTTTAAATTTTAGTGAAATTAAGTTGTGAGAACAGTTGTTGGAAAGTAAATATTTCAGTTCTATTTTGTAATATGTTTATTATACTTATTTTAAGAATGAAGATAATTTTACTTTTCTTAGCATATACAAGGTCTGTCGCAAAAGAAATGGGACTGTTAAAAAAAAATTAATATTTTTCAAAAGTTATATTTTTTTATTCAAAGTAGTTTCCTTGTGCTTCGATACAGCGTTTAGCCCGGTCAATTAGCATTTCAAATGAGTGTTTAAGGTCATTTTGCGGAATGCACTTGAGAATATCAATCGTCGCCTTTTGGATAGCTGAAATATTCTGAAACCAGTGTCCTTTCATGGGAAAATGAAGTTTTCCAAATAGGTAAAAATCACAGGGTGCCAGATCAGGTGAGTAGGGTGCGTTATTAATGGTTAGTATGGAGTTTTTTGTCAAAAAATCAGCGACAAGCGTCGACCGAAGGCACGGCGCATTATCGTGCAACAGGCGCTAGGACCCTGCCTCACGGTATTGTGGTAGAGCACGACGAATGGGTGACAAAAGACATTTCATAACACCAAGGTAAAACACAGCATTAATTGTTTGGCCCGGTGGGACGAACTTTCGGTGTACAATACCCTCGAAATCGTAAAAATAAATCAGCATTGTCTTTATTTTTGACTTCTGAAGACGACTTTTTTTGGCCCGACTTCTGATCGTCACAAAGGTCCTCACGACCTTCTTGGAATCGCTTAAACCACTCATGCACGGGGCGGGATAGGCACTGATCACCATAAACTTGTTTCATCATTTGAAATGTTTCAGTAAACGTTTTCACAAGTTTAAAACAAAAGTTAATATTTGCTCTTTGTTCAAATTGCATTTTACGGCCGATGACCAAAAGCTGCAGTCACCTTTTGATCGATAACATGGATTGTAGTTATCCAATTATCTTAAAATTTTTACGAAATGTCAACACGAGATCAAACTTTTTATTTCATATACCCACCAATAGGATACGTCGTTCTGTTTCTTTTGCGACAGACCTTGTAAGTCTTATGAAATTTTTAATCCTCATAAACAAATAAAACTCCAGGCAAATAATTCAAAGAATGAAAATGGGCGGAGTGAGCCTACCTAACTAGTCAAATGAAAAGTCCGCGACCTGAAACAGACCTTTCGAAAGACGCGTATATAAATTTGACAGCTGTCGGATAATTATCTTATGCAGTATACCACTTTGAGTGAAGCAACTTTTGTGATTAAAAAAATGGATAAAAAGAAATTTCGCATGTTGACAAATCATATTTCTTGAGGGAAAAAAATACAGTTGAAACAATAACTTAGCTCAACGGCCAGTTTCCGGACACTGCGGTAGCAAAATCAAACAACAAGGATTGGTATGCTAAGCTTAGACGTGGTGAAATGAGTACCGAAGACGGTGAGCGCAGTAGACTCCCAAAAGAGGTTAGTACCGACAGAAACATCAAAAAACTCCACAAAATAGTTTTGCATGACCGTAAAGTGAAGCTGTTCGAGATAGCAGGCGGTCTAAAGATATAAACTGAATGTACGCATCACATCATTCACGAATATTTGAGTATGATAAAGCTGTGGAATAGTCTCAAAGTAAAACTTTTTAATTTAAATTTCGCTCGAAAACACATACGTCGAAATTTGTATTCTTACTTAGTATGACCGTCAGCATAATCAACATAACCAATATTGGTTGCAATTGTTTTTCTGTAGAACAAAAAGTTCATTCGGCCATTTTTACGATGAGCGAAATTATTCAACAAAGAAGTTTCATTAATTTTGTGTTCGAAATCAAATTTCTGCTACCGAAAGGTTCAGAATGTTGGAAAAGGCCTTCGGTGATAGTTGCTTTTGTGAGCACTTAGTTTTGAGTGGTGCAAATCATTCAAGGAGGGTGGAGTACGCATTGACAACAAACCACTTCCAGGCGGCCACCAACATCAATTCATGATCAGCACGTCAATAAAATAAGTCAATTTGTACTTGAAAATAACGATTAACACTAACAGATCTTACTGGCATCGTTAGAATATCAGAAGGATCATTGAAAACCATTTTAAAAGATAATTTGGTTCTAAGCAAAAGTGAAAGCACGATTTCTTCCAAATTCACTAAATTTTTTTAAATAATAGCGTCGCGTTAACGTCTATGAAACAAGGCTTTCTGACTACCAGAGTGTCATGAAATGTATTCTTACTGATGATCAGGTTTGAATCTATGCTTATTGTTCCTGAAACAAGCGATCAATTGGACGAATATCAAAGAAAAGGTGAACCTAAGCTGAAAAATACACTTAAAAGTAGCTAAAAAATTAGGGATATGTTGACCGGTTTTTTCGATTACCGAAGTATGGCGCACTCCAAATTCCTTCCGACCGGCCAACCTGTTAACAAGGAATACTATTTGAGTACCAGGCGTCGTTTGCGTGAAGCTTTTCGCAAAAAAGTGGACGGCACTATGGGCTGGCAACTCTTGGTATTTGCATCACGATAATACATCGTCGTATACTGCATTGATGTGAGATTTCGCTAACTTTTCAATAAATGTCATGCCGCAACCACCGCATTCGCCTGATTTAGCACGATGTGACGTCTGGCTATTCAGCAAACTCAAACTACCGCTCCGGAAAAAGCGTTTTGAGTCAATTGAAAACATTAGTCCTGCCATTTTTTGCTCATATGTCTTTTAGTTGATTATGCCCTATCTTCCTTTTATTTCTGTTTTCGTTGCTTACTTTTAAATCAAATGATATTTTTCGGTCATTTTTCATTACATGGATTTTTGATAAATATGGTCATTAAACTTTTTGGATCAATTTATTTAAAATTTTCGCAAATTCACTTCCATCTCTGAAGAGCATAAGAATCCTGCTATTTTTTCTGAAAGGCACTATGATTTTTTGACCAACTGCAGAGGAATTATCACTTTACAATAAAACTAAAATGTTTGCGTTTTTCTATCACTTTCAATTTTGAGTATTAGAAAGTGGTTGCCCTGCAATTTGATCTAGCTCGAATAAAAAGAAATGAGTCTTGAACATATGCTGACGATCCAGAAACAGGTGGTCTGTCGGCCGAATATCGTATCAAAGGTGAGCCGAAGCCGAAAAAATCTCGTCAAAACAGGTTAAAGATCAAGGATGTTCGATCTAAACAGTATTGATAGCCATGTTATTGAAAGCTTTGTTCGGTGTTTAAAATATAATATTTTTCTTCAAAATTCCATTTTATTTAAAATCTTTTTTGTTATTGCAATGAAAATAACTAAATTTGTTGATTAAAACAAGTACAACTCATTGATTAGAAATAGTTTATGCCAAAGAAACTCTCCCATATTCCAATCGAATGATAACAAAATTCTCAGATATGTTCAAATGGAATTCCTTTCCTGAAAAATATATGCAAAAAGTGTACTCAGAAATGAAACGAATAAAAAAAGACTTTTTATTATCTCGAAAAATTTTCAAAGAAACTTCAAATAGCAAATCAATCTTCATAAAAGTTTGAAGACGCAAATCAAAAGCTTTTACATATATATTTATGTATATCTGTCATATATGTACACTGTGTCAAAGTTTGATTGCATGCCGCGGTGCGAAATGAAGTTATCGCGCATTTGTCCGTGACATGAATGCGCCAGAATGACAGCAGTCGCTGCTGCAAGAACAACAACAACAACAACGCTGAATGGCATACACACCTACTAACAGCGCAGATAAATAAACAAAAGCCAATAACGCAACAGCAGCTGCAACAACAAATGAAATAACAACAACAACAATAACAACTGCAGAAACAACAACAGCGACAGCCATAAAATCAACAATCAAATAATGCAATAACAGCAACAAAAACGAATAAAACATGCACAGAAATCCGACAATTTTATGATGTTTCATGACAAAATCCATATCACGTATACGCCATGTAGTCCCCGCCGCCAAGCGGCTGCCATGCGACCGTAGTCTGTGGCAGACGCGCGCAGCACATTTATTTCATTGCTGAATGCAACTGACTGCCGCTATGCATTTATATATTTGTGTGTGTATGTGTTCCCACATATGTGTTGTTTTTTCGCTTGCATGTGTGCCTGTGTGTGAGTGTATGGATTTATGTGCGCCGCAGCAGCACACGCGTGTTTTGCCTTGTTTATATTTACTACTATATGTTTAGAATTGTTGGCAGCATGAAAACAACAATTTTGATGTGCTTTGAATGAGCGTTTGAATGACTGCAGCGGCGGAGAACGATCCGTAACAAAACGAACGCGTACATTGAGGCATGACGGCAATGATGAATAAATAGTTGGCGATGCATCTGAACGCGAGGCTGTATGTAAGTGTGTGTGTATGTATATATTAATAAGTAGGTACGTGTTTCCGTATGTATTTTCATGTCACATGAATAGTGAAAGCTGCCTTGGGGGAATTTTTACTGTTGCAAAAATGTCATGATCAGTGTTGATGTGGTATAATTAAAGCCTTGATGCTTACGTAGCCAACGTACAAATAACACCATAATGAATCTCTAATTATGCCATAGGCAATCAGCCTATTAAAATTAATATTTTTAGCATAGTTTCTACCACTTAATTAAAGTTAAATCATCTAACGTTCAAAGTTATTTTAATTTAAAGAGGTTAACACCGGCTGCTTTTAATGACCTAAAATAGACCATTTTATACCCTGAACAGGGTATATTAACTTTGTCACGATGTTTGTAACACCCAGAAGGAAGCGTCGGAGACCCTATAAAGTATATATATAAATGATCAGTATGTTGAGCTGAGTCGATTTAGCCATGTCCGTCTGTCTGTCCGTCTGTCTGTATATATACGAACTAGTCCCTCAGTTTTTGAGATATCTTTTTGAAATTTGTCAAACGTCATTTTCTCTTCAAGAAGCTGCTCATTTGTCGAAAGGGCCGATATCGGACCACTATAACATATAGCTGTCATATAAACTGAACGATCGGAATCAAGTTCTCATATGGAAAACTTTCGCATTTGACAATGTATCTTCACTAAATTTGGTATAGATTATTTTCTAGATCTAAAATGTTATCTCCGAGAAAATTGTTCAGATCAATTAACTATAGCATATAGCTACCATACAAACTGAGCGATCGGAATCAAGTTCTTGTATGGACAACTTTCACATTTGACAAGAAATATTCACGAAATTTGGTATAGATTATTTTTTAAGGTTACAATGTAATCTCTAAAAAACTTGTTCAGAACGGGTTACTATAGCATATAGCTTCCATACAAACTGGACACATAGTTTCTAACAGAAATGCACCTGTGAAGGGTACTTAGCTTCGGTGCAACCGAAGTTAACGTTTTTTATTGTTATTTTGATACTTTATCTACTCCAATGAACTGCGAAGCGCATGTATATCTAAGGCTAGTTCTAGTTAAAGCCGGATATAAGCAGAAGGGGGGTTCCAGCGTCTATTTCACACCTACTCCTCTGCGCTTTCAAAATGTGTCATCGTTAGTGATGCCCATATGACACGCATGTGTTGCCAATCAGTTGAGACCTTTGACTAGGTCAACAGCTGTCCTGCAGTAGTTTCCAAAACGTGTGAGTAGAAAGTTTGTACTTTTCCTTCAGCTCCCTTGCACATGATCTTGTTGACTCTGCATACCCCTTTAGTATTTCATCTCACCTTTATCTGTCTGTCAGTCGTTTTGGAAATTTCGCTATATGTCGTTTTTCAACACTGGAACTGGTTCGGTATTCAAGCGGATGGCAATATCATCAGCTACTTGGTTCCAGCAACGCTTGTGTGGCGCAAAACCCAGTATATGTGCAGCTACTTTCCAACTATTTTCTACTGCCTCTCCGTATCTAAGGACATTCTCTGAAGCACTATGATTGCTTTAATTGGCATTTGGATATCGACGTAAAAGTTGAAAGTTTTTGCATCATTTGGTATGATATTTTACTGCCAGCTGTCCACCACAACAAATCACCGTAAAGTAAGATTGGCTTGACTTACATTGGGGCGTAACTTCTATGCATAAAGGCAGCTGATCTAAACATTGAGTTTCCACATCAGTTAGCTGTCCAAAACAACTTCCAGGTGCTTGGTATGTTCTTTAGCAGTTAATTCTACCCCGTTGAGTCTCAATGTTCTTCATAACGGTGCCTTGTACCTCCTTGTAAAGAGTACCTTATCCATCTTACCAGCATTTACCTCTAGGCCGATAAAGTCCAATTGATGTCTGATATTTGATTGACTGATAAGGCAGTATTCTAGGAACTAGCTCGTCGCTAATATAGCTACTATATGTCGGTAGCGGCTATCAGTTTGGGTGCTCTTCCTTCACATTATGACAGAAGCTCATTTGCCACAGGAGAGGGGACAGTACACTTCCAGAGGAATTACTGCTTGTGCTAGTCAGAGCAATCTGTCAGTCCATTCTACGTTAGTCCTCCTGCAGCTTAGTAGAGCTTTTATCCATACTATGACGAGCTCTATTCCGGCTGCTTCCAAACTATTAACGATTACATCATTGGAGTAATTATTAAATGCTCCGCTTATGTCAAGAAAGATGAACACGGCGTATTCATTATGCTCTTGAGCTCTGTCTATCTATCTATTGGGGGGTAAACGGGTGAAGTGCAGTCTCAGCATAATTCTACTCTTTTTTTGTACCTTGTTACCAATATCAAGCAATTCTTTGATCACAGAAATATTACAACTCTGTGGACATTATGATTTTCAAAAAAAAAACTCATGGTAACCTCAAAATCTGAAAGTGGTGAGACCGTTCTCTCCATTTATCTTAACCTTTAAAATAAAATATTAAATAAAATATTTATATGAGCGTATTCAAGGTCGTGACATATATAAAAGGTAAATTTTATAGGTCAAATGTCTTAAACTGATAAACACAGTGTGCGATACAAAAGCATAACCAATAAGCAAAACAATATTATTGTAATTCTCAAACTATTCTTGATGTAGTTTATGAGCCCATGGAATCATTGGCCCATACTTCTGCAAAAATGATGTCGGTGAGAAAGTAATCATTGGTGACCATTGTGGCGCCATGATATCAATCAGTGGATTTATTGAGAGAACACTTTGATGAGCACATAATTTCACGTTTTGGGTCCAACAAGGTCGCGTGATATCATACCGTTTGATTTTTTCCTGTGGGGATAGGTAAAGTCTAATGCGTGTCATTTGCCATTTATCAGGCGAAATGCTCGAAGGAGCCCTCGAAATCGGACTCAATTGATTGACCATCTGAGACCTAGCCGCGGCCAACATTTAAAAGAGATAATCTTCGAAAACTAAATACCAGAAAATGTTATTTTGAATAATAATATGATAAACATCCCCCTTAAAATTTGAAGTTTCTGTGGTATGTCTTTAAAAAAGGAGGAAATCCCAAGATGGATTACCCTTTACAATGAACAGTTCATATTAAGCTTATGACGAAATTTGTAATATCTTGAAAGATCGCAGATACTAAAAAGTATATGCATGAATAACCAGTGCTATGAACTGCTACTGCTATTTTTGACGGAATCGCAGTAATAGGAGAACCATAGCATACAGTTTCCTTACAAACTTATCGATAAAAATCAAGTACTTATAGAGAATTTTTTTTATTTCTGAAGGGTATTCGTATTCGGTGCAATTGTAGTCCTTCACGTCCTTTTTTATATAATACAAAGCATCAACATTAACTTTTTTAAAGTAATCTTTTATTTTTTTCCTGCAGGGTATGCACATGCAACTCATACAACAGTTTAAATGACACTTTCCACTGCAGTTGTGTTAAATAGCTGCTTTTCTTGGAATGAAATTTTTTTGTTTTGTTTTAATATACACTTGCTGGTGTCTGTTTGCTTTTTGTTAAAAGTTTAGAAATTTCTATTCAAGGCGGACGCACACGCACACACACAAATACGAAACCAGCAGAGGTACAATGCTGCTAATTGTTGTAGTTGTGCGTTTTGGTGTAATATTAATTAAAAACGACATTTGTTTGTTTCCCTCGCTTTTAGTTACTGCTATACACTCACACTCACACACATACATACATCCTTGTGCACAGGTATTTGTTTAGCACTATTAGTGTTTCCATGGCATTCTCATTTCACTCGCTTCCTTTACTTTGTTTACTTTTTGTTGTTATTTATGCATACTCTGTCATTCCCCTTTCCGGTTTGTGTTTGTGTACTCATTTGCCTGAATTTTATTTTCTGTTGATTTTTGTTGTTTTTGTTTTTTTTTTTTTGCATTTGTTACTCATGGCATGCTAATAGAGATAAGGTACGCTTTTTGCTTTCTAAAATGTGAGTGCCAACAGCAACACACTCATACACACACGTAAACACAGGCTCATACAAAAAATTGGCGAGTGCGTTCATGTGCGCATTTTGTGGCTGAAACGGAGAATATAAATTATTATTGTGAGAATTCAGGCAATTAGAACAACAACAAAAAAAAAAGAAAACAAACACAACAACAAGTGGAAAAAAAAAAATAGAAAGCAAAAAAAAACAACAAAAAATATCAACAAAAGCAGAAAACAAAAACAACTACAACAACAAAGGAAATAACAAGAACAACAAAAAGAAAACAACAACAGCAACAGAAAAATATAAAAACCAAAAACAATAACAACAAAATATCAACAAAATTGGAAAACACAAACAAATACACCAGCAAAAAATAACAACAGCAAAACAGAAAACAAAAACAACAACAAAAATAAATTACAAAAATTCCCACAAAAACCAGCGAAAAATATAAAACAAAAACAACAACAAAAGTTAATTACAAAAACCCGAAATCAACAACAACAATAATAATAAAAAACAACAACAAACTGTAAAAAGAACTACAAAAACCAGCAAAAATAAAAAACAAAAAAATCGTAAAAACAACTACAACAACTAACCTGCAATGATACCTAAAACCACATCAGTCTTTGCCACAAAAATGGTGCACTAACTCTTAATTGGTTTAGTTATCAGTCGATGAGCATTTAAGCAAATCGATTACCACATAAAGTTGCCATCAGCATTTAGCCAAAAAACAACAACAACTATTTCGCTCATAAATTTTCTCAACGAAATTCGTTTTTATTTTTATTTTCATTTTGTGAATGATAAAAATTTATTTCTTGCTCTGTAAGCTCCAGTAAGCCCCACAGTTGAGCTTTTGTAGCTAAATTGTTTTGATTTTTATCGAAATGAAATTTATGCAAAACCGTTATTGATAGTTTTTAATGCCGCATCCAACAAGCACAGTTAGTTGATTTTTGAGTTTTTTTTTTAAGCAAATGGAAATGTGTGTTTAAGGGGGATTAGCTTGGAAAGCTCTACATAGATTGTATGTAGGTCATAAGCTTTTTTTTTTTTGTGTTGAAATATACCGTTAGTTTATCCAGATGTATAAATTTCGTTAGAAAAAACTACGTATTTTTTTTTTCAGATAATATTGTGTTTTTCTTGTTTTTAATAGAAATAATAAATATTAAGCTTTATTATAAAAATAGTCATAGAAAGTAAATTCTGCATGGTTAGAGTTCAAAAACGTATATAATAGAATATAGAATTTTTTTGGTACTGACATTCTCTGTTACTGCTATTAAAAAAAAAAACAAAAAAAAAAAAAAACAAATACATATTTCGAGCCGAACTCGGTATTTGAACATACGTTGTTGTTTATGTTGTTGCTATTGTGGCCTTTATCTAAACCCTGTTTGATGGAGAGTAATCTGTTATCTGTCACAGAAATCACTTAACATTAGGCCAGGACACGAGAATATAGGGAGAGCGGTGTTAAGTGAATTAGTTTCGATGGGCATGTAAAGAGGTAATTAGCTTCATGTGGGGATTCGTGGCATGCAGTGCATAACATTTCGGAAATTAGTCGCGGCCGAAATGTTGTCGGTGTATTTTTCGATTTCGTCAACGTGTTGAAGGAGTATTCTTCTGACGTTCCTGGGAGGCGGCTCCGCTTCAAGCAAATGAATGCAGGGATGGTCTCTGCAAAAACATCCGAGCAGACACTGCTTGAAGAGAAGAATGTTTGCTCTTTCACAGGAAGCGTGCGGACCTCACTCTGTAAATATTCGATGGAGGGTACAAGAGGCAACCTGTTATAGTCCGGCATGTGGTATTCTGACAAGTCTGTAGCTTCTTCATCTGCATCCAGATTACCACATTTAGCGGGGTAGTTTGTGACAGCCAGACGATTACCTTGTATGTTGCTAACAAAGTATTTTTGATTTTCTCCAAGTGCTGTCGACTAATCCAAACCAAACTCGTAACAATCGCGGTTGTGTACGGAATAAAGAAGCGTAAGCTGTCAAATATTTAAACTAAAATTTTAAGGTTGCTCACCGTCGGAATTTTAACGACAACGACGGAAATGCTGAGGTAGTCATTACTTTTTTGTCCAGTTCGTAAATATGGTAACCTTGGATTTGGCGGGGGAGAGATTTAGACTCCTTGCCGTAAAGAAGCAAGAAAATTCTAGGCGATGGGCGTTAACTTTTCAATCAAAACAGTTTTCCATACAATGACTTAGTTTCGATCAGGCAGTTTTTATAGCAGCTAATGCTATGGTGATCTGATATATATACATGCTAGTTGTTTTCTATAAATGAGCACTTTTTTGGTGAGGGTGTGTGCAAAATTTCAGTTCTATATCTCAAAGGTTAGAAGTCTAGTTCGCCTATATACAGACAGAAAGATGGACGGACAAACAAACGGGCATAGCTAAATTGACGCACCTCTTGACGCTAATCTTTATAGAAAAAACATAGATGACAACCTTTAAAAAAGTTCTGAACAAATCGTCTTTTAACCCTGAGTTCTTTGATGCTTACAATCCTTTATTTAAATTTGGCTGACAAAAAATAAGTGGGAACTTCTCTCATACATGTGTACTCTAAAGTGTGTAGCTTACACCTTTGAGGGGTCAATTGGGTAGTATGGCCTGTTCTTTGACATTTTTATTTTTTTTTTGCACAGAAATTTTTTTTCTACAACAAAGCTTTTTTCACATATCGTGAGGTATATCGTGGAGTGTATAAACAAATGAATGAAGTGTGTTTTTTCACTGGCGGACATGATGTCTCATTTTTGGATCATCTGAAACACAAAAATCAAATTTATTCTTAAAAAGTACGTGAATGGTTTTCATCCCTACTAGAACCATGAAAACATGTTGATAAGTAAAAAAGTAAATAACGATTTTTTTTTTTTAATTTTTCCCCATGTTTTTTTTTACATAAATTTTGTCATAACATTGTCAATAAATTGTAAAAAATTATGAATCTAGTAGGGACGTTAGCCAAGCGTTTTGTGAACATAAAAAAATTAAGCAAATCGGTTCAGTAGTTCAACCGAAATCATGTCTGCCAGTTTCAAAAAGTTTGTTTTTTAAAAAACGCGTTTAAAGTTTGAGGTGGCACTCCGAGCGCTCCGAACGTCGAGCGGAATTATTATTTTTTGGTCATTTTCGAAACCGTCCAATTGTAAAATGGGTTTCTACATTAATTCTAAGGATATAAGGAAACAAAAATTGCAAAAAAAAAAATTTGAAAAAAATTTTTCTACTCACCCCTTAGTTTCAATATCCAGCTTAGTTTGTTCTTCTAACTATATTGAGATACTTTTTTTTCATAACGTAATACTTCATAAGGAGTTCTTACGGGATAGCCAATCATTCATTCATTGTAAGGAAAAAGATGCGAGCGGAAAATTCAGGCTCTTTCTTCTCCATTGACCAGCTTTTGCTTTCGACATACCATAAGATATAAACGAAACTAAAAAGTTAAAGTTTGTTCAAGTGAAATCGCTATTGACATCGATCATTTAACCTATTCTAACCTAATGGTGTAATGCGCATCCTGGAAACGTTAGTAACTCCAGCGTTAGAAGCGGTAGCCAACTTGTGTGGATCACGTCTAAATGAGAGAAAGTTTCAGTGAAGCCATTTCGGCATATTCGGTTTAAGGATTCCCAGAAGTCTAATTGCAGCGTCTATTCTGCATAGGTACGGTTGCGGGCGAGTGTCGGTCTGGAAACTACCGGCTTGAAATATAAATGTGCATAAAATTTTATACTACGAGTACTCGCTTAGCGAAGTTGTGCGCTGAGTTTGGGACCCGCCACGTAGAAATGACTTCCAATGAAAAAGAAACGGCAGCCTCGGATGAAAGATCCCACTTTTTAAAACGACCACAGCAAACGTAATAATGTCTTTAAATTATGGGTATACACTTGGAATGTCTGGCTTCGATGCTGGTAATGATGCTTAGCTGGTTGATTGATTACCCATTCAGGTTATTTTTTGCAAATAAATATTACGGGACTGTATGCAATCCATACATTGAAAATGTTAAGAAACTAGTCCTGGAAATCGGCGTGTTGGTATTATAGAGCAAAAAGCAAAAGCTCTCAAGATCTTTTATGAAACCATCCACTAAGTTTTAGTTAATTTTTTGAGTATCAAACGAATCATTGTTGCACTCATAATAAAATAAAAGGGACTTCTTCAAAAACGATGTCGCGTGGAGGTCACAGAAGCGATCTTTGACAACTGAGCTGAGCCCACTACATTCAGCAAACGCATAATTACTGTTAGTGAGACGTCGGTTCATGAATATAACGTCGAAACTCTCCAACAATCTATACAATGAAGGCACTGTAGTCTAGTTGAGGTTAATAAGAAGAGATTGGAAAATTAGATTAAGGTTTGGCATTATATTAACTGAAGAGAAATAAATTGATTTTAGCGTCATCTATCGCGTAAAATTTCCATATATTTCTTCTACCAAATGTATTAATTTTGCTTATCCGGAAGTAAAAGTTCCAATACTTTTCCAATTACTTACCTATTCTTGATACACGATGAAACGCCAAACAGTTTTTGGAACTAAAACTCCAACAACAACACCAACTAGTAACTGTCCATTAACTGCGGCGGCAAACCGGTGTTATCTAACAAACTTGTGCTATTAGTCTCCTGAGCAAATTATCGTTAAGATAAACGAGCATTGTACAAGCAATTCGATACACACATGAAAAACATAAGCGGTGCTCTAAATGTGTATGTGTGTGTGCTGTGTGGATGCTGCGAGCGGAAGTCACAAGGCGAAACTGTGATTACGGCTGCTTAAAAGGAAATGGCTACTAATAAGCGTTCGAAATGGCATTGCGGCGTAGAACCACATAGCAGAGCGAACAAAAACATGCAGGGCACATTACAGCACATCACAGCATAGCGTTGGACGGCATGACAAGGCGACATAATCAGCAGTCGTTAAGTGCTACAAGAAAATAGATATTTCCAGCGCGCTTAGGAATCAAAAGAACGAAGCAAGTATGACACCATTAAACCGCAACGTGAAGGCATTGAAGGCGAAAATCTGTGAATGCTTCCACCGATGCGTGTTAGATACTTGTCGTTGCTGTTGTTGGCGGCAAACTCATTTGAAGCTGTTGATGAGCTGATTTTCATGTAATTACCGCAGCTGGCAGACGTTTATGCGCGCTTTGCAGGCGCACACGGCGAAGATGCGCACTTTCGCTTGGCTGATTGCTGAGGAGGGTATGTGTGGCAGTGACTATGTGTGTGTGTATCTGCGTCTGACCGTCACTTGCGTTCAGCGAAAGTGTTGCTAATTTATCAGCGGTTTTCGGTCGGCATTGTACCTACATATATGTATGTATGTGTAGTATGTATATGCATGTGCAACTGTGTTCAGTGTGAGACTGTGGCGCGCTCGCATTTTAGTGCGCATAAATCTTGCATGGACACTTCGGTGCTGGCAAGGCTAGTGCGCATACTAAATTACTACAGTTTTGCTTAATGCAAAACGCGGTGGCGATGAAGTAGTGCATGTGAAGCGGGCTCGTTGAAGGTAACGGTATTTTCTTAAGTTTCTGATGGCGCCATCTATATGTCGACTGATGCGTTAGAATCTGCTATTTTTATCGATTGTACAGTGGGAATTTTATAACATTTCATTGATTGGAATGGAAATTATTGCGCTTTAAGTGTGAGTATGTTTATGTTATCGGTGCAAAAATAAGCTTCGAACAAAGAGCCAACATTAAGTTTTGTTTTAAAAAAAAGCAATACTTTTACAGAAGCGTTTCAAATGATGAAACTGGTTTATGGGGATGATTGCCTATCCCATAGCAGAGTGCACGAGTGGTTTCAACGTTTTCAAAGTGGTCGTGAGAACATAAATGACGATCAACATGTGGGCCAATCAAAGTCCGTGATCACCGGAAATTCCATCGAAACTGTGCGGAAATTCAACAAAAATTAGCCGAAATTGTCATTCTAATTCATGGAAATGGAATTGAACATCTCTGAAACATCGATTTATAGCATTTTGACCGAACATTTGGGCTTGCGAAAGATGTTTGCACGGTTTGTTTCGTACAAATTGACTGACGACCAAAAATTGCTCAGAATCTAACATTCGAAGGACATCATTAAAGAAGTCAAATTACCCAAAACCACATTTTAAACCATTAACCACTCCCCGTATTCACCTGGTATGGCACCGTGCGACTACATCCTTTTTTTTTTTTGCATTTTCCCATGAAAGGAAAGCGTTATGCAGACATAGAGGCCATTCAAAAGGCTTGCACCGTCCCATCTTCTGAGCGATGTCACGAGATGCCACATGCCGGTCTAACTCGATGTTGTCCATGATTTGAACGGTATTTTTCACGTTTTCACCCGCTCTGAATCGGCGAAACCGTTCCTCCACAGTTCAAAGTGAGAGAGTACCATCCCCCAAAACAACATTAATCTCACGGAACGCTTCTCTAGCGGATTTGCCTTTGACGAAGGAAAACTTTAAAAACCCGTATTTCGGCGTTAGTGAACTCCATGTTTACACATCTATAACTGTTGGACGCAAACGAATCATGCATAGCGCCGTTTTGTAGGTTATGTTAAGACCTTTCAAAGATGTATTGCCAGATACGAGCTCTGTAGCGATTATACATAGCCGCGGAATTCCAAAGACAAAGAGGCGAAGGGAGATATTTGACAACATAATATTTCACAAATCGTCCAATATTTTCGACAAAAAGTTCACGAAAGAAACTGTGACCTCTATATTCGGTAGATGGGGGCTTGAATAATTTGGCTCCGATTTTTATAATTTCGAAACCATTTTTACCACAATAAAGTATTCTCGACTGCATCGATCTGGTAATATGACGGGTAAAATTTAAATTTGAAGTATACTTTAAAAACCGCAATAACAACAATAAAAGCAAACACATACAACAGAAGAAACCAATTTCACAATTTCAGCAAAGTTACTGAATTGATTGGGTCTCTTCGATTGAAAAGAAATTAATCAGCAGGCAGTAGAAAGAACCGCTGCTGATAAAAAATTAGAAACAAATATAATGCATGTATGTATGTGTGCGTGCATCCCTAATTAAAAACCCATTCCGAGAAATGCGAAGTTTTTGCGGAATTTTCAAGCTTCTTGAACCGAATTCTTAGTTACTCACACGCACGTGATCACAAACACTTTTTCAATAAAGTTGAATACTTGTGATTAATTTAAATAGCTGCGGTTAAGTGCACGCACACAAACACACACAAATATATATAGTTTGCCATCATTCCACTATTGGAAGTTTGAAATAAAGCACCAAGCCGTCAAGGATGCCATTGAAGGGTGCTCTACGCCAACACCAACGCCACAGCCGCTGCAGCGTGGGTCAGTTTAGTCGACGAGCACAAAGCCGAAAGCAAAGTCGACAATCCAAGAGAGGGTAGCGGAGAGCAAGTAAAATGAGAAGAGAAGGTTAAAAAGTGAACGAGACAACCCAACCGGGGCTCAGGTGTCGCTGTAGCGTCGCAGTGGCAGCTGCCGTTCGGCATCCATTGAGCTCGCCTGCAAAAGTTATTTGATGGATAAATCCTTTCGCCGAAAACTATGACAAAGCAGAATAAATAAATCAATTCAATTTTATGCCTAAAGTCAATTAGGCTAATTCAATGCCACCGAATGGGGCAAACTAAGCGTCGTTGAAGCGGAACGTTGCACAACAGTGGCGGTGTATATAAAGTGGTGTACCGTTACGAGTGTGTAAAACAAGCGTGTGTCGCTAACGAGCTTATTAGCCATTATGCATATTGCTTCGCACACGAAATGTAAGCAAAAATGGTAAAACAATGGAGGTTGTTGTCTAATTTTTGGCAAAATTCAGTGGCGTGGAAAATAATCACGTATATTGGTGTGTATGTTGTTAGGTAGGTGATGTTAAAAACATCGCTAAAATATTAAGGCTTAGGCATTGAAAGTATGGTTGAGCATTTTTCAATTGAGACCAAAAAAAATTAATTGCAAGTGGTTGCCAGATTGATTTTCTCCAGGAAAATTGAAGAAAAAATATCGCTCTCCATGAGAGAATCTGAGATTACTTCACAGCCGCAGTTGACAGTGATCTGGAGACTCAAATTCAAGAGCTCTGAAAAATACTACTTGTAAAACAATTAAAATATATAATGCTTTATCTAGTTGCCGTCAAAGGCTGTGTGCCTTCCAGGCGACGATTTTTTTAGTAAAGGCAATGAGTTCAGTTATACTGTATTCGGCTCCAATGTGCATACAGGCGCTAAACATAAATCATAGGCGAGACCAATTAACACAATCCATAGGGTTACTGCTTTCCGAACCATATTGCTGGTGATGTATTAGCCAGAAGGGCGCCGATTGACATCCAGGGCGGCGTCTACCGCAGCAAAAAGTGAGCAGAATATCGAAAGCATCATAATTTAGCAGCAACGGTGGCAAACTTCATGAAAACAACGGTGAACAAACTCGTGGTTAGATAGTCAACATGGGGATCTGGATTATCACCTACCTTAAATACTCAGTGGCTATGGATGCTTTAGAAGCTACATGTGCAAATATCGTTATGACTTTAACCCATATTGTCCGACATGTACAGAGTGTATAGAAGACTCTGATCACGTACTCTATCATTGCCCTCGGTTTTTAACATATATACAAAAATGTATAGTTCGCCTCCTGGATACTTCGAAAGCTAGTTGTAGCAAAACATTGTTTCGATTGCAAGTTTGCAGCCCCTGATCAAAGAAAATCAATCATCAAGGATTTTTATACTGAGTTAAAATTAACTCAAAGCAGAGTTACAATTTTTATACATATGCATATATATTAATCATCTAGTTTTTAAGTCTCTCTTGGTACAGTTTATTTCAGTTCATACTTATTCTAGTAAGGCCTCCTTACCCGTAATGTTCCGAAGAAATTTAAAACTAACAGAACCATCACTTTATCGGCCAAATCAAAGAGTCCCACAAAATGAAGAAAGACTTGATACCCTCTTGATTATTTTATTTAAAACTACAAATAGCTATGATCGTTTCTCTGTCTGTATATACGCGACTAGCTCCTCAGTTTATGAGGTATTCATATAATATTTTTCATACGTTTTTCCTGCTGCTTTTTGATAATAATATTAAATAGTAATAATATTAATAATAATTCCCAACGATTGCCCTCCTGGCTACCAAATAAAAAAATTAGGTTAAAGTAAGTTTATTATTTCTTATTGTTACTTGTTAAGTAGAAAAAATATTTTTTTTTTAATGGTGAAGAGTGAGTTTATTAGATCAAATGTGCTGGAATGATAATTGAAATCGTGACATATACAACGAAATGGTTCGTTTAACTCAAAATTTGTTCAAAAAACTTTTAAAAGTAAAGGTCTAAACAACCTGGTTGAGCAAACGGGGACAATAAAATTAATTTCAGACAACAGAAATGGACTACAGACTGACCCATTCATAAGTTTTATATTAAATATTATACCCAGCATTTCTCTACGACTTGTGAGCGTAGTTTGATGTATAAGTTTCAAACGATTAATATATGGGGAAAGATTTAACCTGAAATTCCAACGTAAATGATTTAAAGCAAAAAGTAGAAATTGGTTTTGAACGGTATCCAACTTTTCCAAATGGACTTAAAACTATGGTACCATATCATAGAATCATAAGCATATACGAGGTTTGACAATTAAGTAATGAGACTGAAATTATTGCCGCGCTTGTGGTAAACCTTTGACCTTAAAATTCCTTTCTCTATTTCCGGCCTGCAACTTTTTTTTGTTTCCTAAATTAAAAATCGGTGGTCAAAGGAACCCATTTTGAGGCGATTACGGACATCCAGGCGGCAATGACGAGGGTACTAGCGAACATCCCAGTCGAAGCGTTCCAGAAATGTTACGAAGCATGGAAAACGCGCTGAAATCGTTACATAGCTACCCAAGGGTACTACTTTGAAGGAGATAGCAGAGTTGTAGAATAATTTTCAAATATACGGTTTTTATGGAATCAGTCTCACTACTTAATTGTCATACGTCGTAAGCCTTACCAAGGATTTGAAAAGATTTCGCTAAAATTCTTAAGACCAACGTCTAGCAAAACTAAGATCGCTTTTAGCTTTTAAAACCATGGAAGATTACAATTTACTTTGTGGTCCGTAGTTACTCCCAGATCAAAAAAACTGCATACTTGCTGCAAACTAAAATTTTGTATTACGTAAATTAGTCTTCAAATCTACGAGAAAAGCACATGTTTACATTGTTTATACCAAGAAACTAAGTTGTTTAAGTTTATTTGCAACTGACTTCTTTTTAGGGAATCGCTGATAGCGAACTACAGGGTCCAGCAATCGAAGTGTAACCAACTTCACACTGTCCGCGCAGCTGTCGCACTGGTATGAGCTGTTTATAAATTAGCTGAACGACAGTTCCCAGTATTGTTCACAAGTGTACAAAAACGTTTTTGCTTTATATTTAACTGGAAAATCACAGCCAGCAACTATTCGTGAGCTCAAACACCTTAGTGTGAATAAAGTTTTTGTTTATCGCACCATCACTCGTTACAATGATACTGATAGCATCGCAAAACGCCATGGAGGTGGTCAACAAAAGACTGCAACGTCACATGAGATGGTTCGGAAAGTGAAGAAGCGACTTGAGCGAAATCCACGACGAAGTGCCAATAAAATGGCTAAAGAAACAGAAATATCCGACGCATATTGAAAAATGAACACAAGGTCAAACTTGACAAGTTCCAAAAGAATGGCTGAAAAATAACGTTCCGAACTTCATTATGACCACACAATGGCTCTCGAATTCACCAGATGTGAATCCAGTGGATTCCCTCTGGGCCATTTTGGAGAGCAAAGTCCGAAGTAAAAAATATACCAGTCTCAAGATGCTGAAGAAAGCCATTGTCCGTGAGTGGACCAAAATAGTGGCAAGTCACTTGTGATTCGTTTTTTGACCGCCTCATTACCATAGTTAGGGCAAAAGGTAGTCATATCGAGTAAAAGTGAATTGTACCTGAATTTCTGATTATTTTCACAAATTTTGTACTTTAAAATAAATACAAATAATTTTCCAAACCGAATTTATGACTTTTTTAATTGGTTACGTGTCTTTCAAACTGACCGATCCAACTCAAGGTTTTGTATGGAAGACTTTTTTATTTTACAAGATATCTTCACAAAATTTGGCATAGCATATTATTTAAGAGAATCCTATAATCTCCTCATAATTTTATTTAGATCGAATTACTATAGAATATAGCTGCCATATAAATTGATCGATCAAACTCAAGTCTTTTTATAAACAGCTTTTTTATTGAACAAGATATCTTCATGAAATCGGACATGGATTATTGCTCAAAGCAACGATGCAATTTTCGAAGAATTTGTTCAAATTGGATTACTAGAGCTTTTAGCTGCTATATGAACTAATCATTAAATGTCAAGGTAATAACTTGATATGCCTCTTATGACATAAGAAATGCACCAGTTGAAAAAGGTATACCAGCCGGAGTTAACGTTTTTTTTTTATAATCAACTTTCAATTAAAAGAAGTTTTAATATCTTATTAGTAACTGTTATTTTCTAATAATGCTATTTCAGAAGTAAAACAATAAGATTCAAGTCTCTGCTTTATTTCTTATCATAAAAAACTAACTTCCGCTTCAAATTGTTATTTTCTCTACTTTAGAAAGTATAAAGACCCAGAAAATTATACGAAGACTTCATTTTAATAAATATTAAAAAGTATTTTTAAAAATCATCTGCAAAAGAAAACAAAACACAAGTTCATACAAAGAAGACACAACTCAAAAACATTGCATTTACTTTTTAACGGAAATGAGAGAAACAAAGAGAGCGCACGCTGGACTGTTGCACCGACTTTCCCAACGGCTTCATTTCTGTGGAGACACTATAGTCTGCAACTAAAAGCTTAAGCCTTATTGTGATCAACAAACTAATCGTCCACTACAAAGCCAACGCGGAAACAACACACTGAACCAAAAACAACAACACAACACATTGTAGACAAACTGTATACGCCTTTGTGCAAGTGCTCCAGTTAATTCCCAAAATAAATTTGCGTTTTTTTCAAAGCAAACGCCTCAAACAGAAACAAAATAAGCGCACTTCCGCACACACACACACCAACACATAGACAAGCAAACACAGTTGAGCACAAAGCGGTGCTGCACAAAAATTGTAATTCATTGAAAAAGAAAAAAATTGGCAAATAGTTACTTTGTTGCGAGCGACAGTCGCTCGCCCTTATTTCCGCCGCATTTTGTGCGCCATTTTCGCATTGCTGCCAGACCCGGCGGCCATGATGCCACACCACACACACCCAGCTGCTGCGCGCTTGTCACACGCTGGCTGGTTAGTGGGACACTTCTCTCTAATAGCTGTTATTGTTGTTGTGCGCTCAACTGTGTGCCGCATTTTTCTGCGTGGCTGCGCTGCATTCGCTGCTGGCTGCGCTTTTCGTGCGCCGCCAAAATAGCGAAATTTGTGTCACCACTGTGGGCTTTCGGTTGTCGCCAAAAACAAAAAACCAACCAAATGGAAAGTGCCAAACAAAGGCGCGTGAGTGTGTGTGTGTGTGTGCGAGTGGTGCACGCTTTCACTGGCCACTGCATGTCGCGCGTAGCTGCAGTTGGTGGCAGGCGGCTGGGGGTGGTGCGAGTGAAGCTTGCCTCTCCAGCGGCAGTCAGCCGCAGACAATGCAGCAAAAATTCACAACTCACCGCTCGCTGGATAAGTAGGCAATAAACCGAAAAAATACCCGGCTTACGACGAGCACAGCATACAAATGTTGCACGAATATTCACGTTTTCGGTGGTGTTTGCGCTTTTTCTTAACCAAAGTCACGCACACGGATTTTTTTTTGGTTTGGTGAGGGCAGCATAATTTGTTGCAACACCTCTTTCGGTCCTCTTATTTCTTAGAGGGGTTGAATACTTTACATCTTTATTGTTTTCGTATGCGAAGATGAAGCTTGTAGCCTTATGAATTTGAAGTGGTTATAAAATTATAGCAACATAGTAAGTGGTTTAAGTTTACTTCATGTATTGAATGCTCTCTAATTTCCGTTAGTCTGTCCAGTTTGTAGAACGGACGTGCTTTATCAGAAAAAATGCTTTAAAATCGGAAGGTTCAAATATAAGTCAGTAAAGTCTTTCTTATAAAATAACGCAGTTTTTACTACGAACATAAGTGCTTGCTTCTACTTATTGCTGCTAGGCCAGGAGCTCCTAAAACAGGTTCAGCTCTGACAATATATTGTGAAATTAACAAAAGAGGGATGAAGTTTCTTGCCTTCGGAGTTTATTGAAATGTATTTGAGTATACAAATTTCGATATTGAAAGGCTGCTACTGGATCAATTTCGAAAATACCTTTTTCAAGAAGACATCGACGAGCGACGGTATTTTTTTGAGCTCACGTTAGCGGAAGTTAAATAAAAATCAGATGATAATCTACAGAAGACCTGCTAGTAAGGCATGCGTTTTAAACTTCCAGCCAAGTTTTGACAAAATGGCAGACTTGTAAAAACGTATTATACCATGGACCGTAAATAGGGAAAAGTGGAAAGTAGGCACTAGTATGTTCCAAGTATCATCGTCGTCCTATTCGAAAATAGCAACTTCTAGAAAATCGCGTTTAAAATTACTAACCCAAATAATTCAACAAAAATAAAGTAAAAATCGGGTTTTATGATTATTTTAAACCAACTTATTTCCTTATGTCGACATCGCTAATATCAGCAGGTCATCTAAACGGTATTATCAATATTTTATTATAACTTATGAGTGCCAATATATGATTAATATCACCCGAAAATTTACACAATTCAAAGGAAGAAAATTAAAAGAGACTCATGAGCTGGCATTTTATCCAGAAAAACGAACGGTTTGGCGTGGTTTATGGACCGATGAAATCATGATAACCGATTATTTGATGCTTGAAATTGTAGCTCGTTACATCGGTGATATTTATTTTCAACAAGACGGCGCCACTTCCCACACATCGCATCAATCAATGGATTTATTGATAGAACACTTCGATGAGCGGATAATTTCACGTTTTGAGTTGGTTGATTTGTCACCAAGATCGTCTATTATCACACCTGTGATGATATGTGTAGACTAAAGTCTATGCGAGTAATCACGCTTCGTCTTGAAGCAAATCATCACCCGTGTCATTCGCCAGTTACCAGTTCAAATGATCGAACGAGTTATCGAGAATTGGACTCAGTGGGTAAACCACTTGAGAAATAGCCGCGACCAATATTTCAAAATGATACTTTTCAAAAATAAATGGCAAAGAATGTTCTTTTGAATTAAAATAAACATTCGCCATTTAACTTGAAGTTTCTCTGTTTCTTCTTTAAAAAGGAAGGAACCTCGAAATGGATCACCCTTTAGATATATCAACAAGAGTAAACCTTCGCTTCAAAAAGGCATTTTGTAGCCATTGAGTGTGATCCCTAGGAGAGGGCATTGCTACTATCAGCTTTGAGGGTTTCAAGTGTATCATTTGGATTTTTGCTTCAGAGAATTATTGTAATAAAATATAAAAAAATATATTGTCAAGCGACTGGCTTCGCAATCGAATAACTTCCCGTCATTAAATATTTCGCGATTTTCTTCCTTATATATTTATAGATTTCAGTACCGCATTTGATTACGACCAAAATTACTTCTATGTGAACTTCTTATTGTCTATCCTGCATTCATTTCACATGTGGTAAAAATATTGCAATTTTTTAGAGAGTTATTGCAAAATTATTATTTGTTTTTCCTATATTTTTTTTTTTTTTTTTGTTCCACAAACACCATTTCTACTATGATTAATCTAAAAATTTGTTTCCGAAAATCATAGTATAAGCATGGGGCAGATAACAATATGAATAATGTTACGGGTTGAAGTCTTGACTTTTTCCTATATTCAAATCGGAGTTATCGCCTGAGAGAGAGGGAGCACTGGTGGGTCATTCCGCGAGTTAAATGGTTGAGGGCTTGACATGATTGCTGTGTTTGTCCACCACGATCCATGCCAAACGAGGTATTAAACAAAGAAATTTTCTTTAATGCTGGAAAAAGTTAATAGTAATCTAAATCGCAGTAACACTATTTACTCTAAAAGTGCAATGCTACTGGGGTACGCAGATGATATTGAGATTTTGGACCTTAGAAAAAGCCTCTTACAGCCTAGAAATAAAAGTAAAAGAAGTTGGTCTTGTGATCAGTGAGTGCAAAATAAAGTTCCTGGAGGCCAGAAGCAAACATTTCTCTGGCCTTTGGAATTATGTCACTTTTGACTGCTAAACATTTGATAATCCAAAAGACTTTGTCTATCTCTGATCCAGCATAAATTTTAGCAACATTTTGAGCCTGGACATCAGGCTAGAATAACTCTTACCGACAGATTCTAGAGATCAGTGGGTAATTGAGAAGCATATCCTTCTCTCGACGAACAAAAATTATGCTACATAAGTGTCTCTTCATATTTACCCATACTTATCAAAAAAATTAGATGAGAAAGAATTTGGAACTGTTATCCGCCAGGACTTTGGTGCCATTTGCGTGAGCGTTGATATGAATAAGTACAAAAATCCATTTAATGGACATATCGTAAGCATGGAAAAAGATGCTAAGGCAACTCTACAAACAGACAACAAGCGATATTCGATTTGGTATCCTTGGCGTATGAGTAACACAATTTCATATCAAAGATTTTCTTGGTAATTGGTTTTTATTATATTTTTATGTAACACAATTTTTTATCAACTGTTTTTGGTTTTTATACATTGCACAGAAAACGTCCGAGACCATATAAAATATATATACATATAAATGATAAAATGGTGATCTGCATCGATTTTGCCATGTCCAGCTGTCCGTCAGTTTGTCAGTATATACATATACTTACTAGTCTCTTAGTTTTTGAGATATCTGAATTTTAACATACATCCCCTCCCCTCCAAGAAGCGGCTCATTTGTCGGAACGGACAAAATCGGACCACTATAGCATATAGCTACCATACAAATAGAACGTTCGGTAATAAATTCTTGTATCGAAAACTTTTTCAAGTGACGAGAATATACTTCTAGTATCGGCTTTCAGCAATCACATCGTGTCACTATAACCTATATTACTTACCAAGAAAACGATAAAATCTAAGTCCTTGTAAGTAAAAAAAATTGTATTCAAAAAGATATCGTCACGAAATTTCGCGTAAATTATTATCTAGCGATCCAATGATCGCTAACATCTCCAAATAAATTGTTCAGATCGGACGATAACTATAGCATGCATACAGCTGCCATACATACTGAGCGATCAAAATCGAGTTCCTGTTTGCAATTATAGTATGTATGTTAGCGGGTTTTCTTGTTTTTGTTTTATATTTATACAAAATCAACAATATTTTATACAAATGCTAACTTTATCAAACGCTAATTAATTTCGACGCTCACACTTGTATATAGTCCACGGCGTATACGTAATACAGTTGTCTGCTCACTATTCCCTACTGAATTGTTCTCGTTTTTTATTTTTTATGAAACGCAGCATTCGAGGTAAGTTCATCAAATCGCATGTCAACTGATATCTACGATGAAGCTATTATGTATGTAGTTACCCACGGCGTATACGTAACACAATTGTGTAGCAATTAATCTTCATTGACTTGTTAATTTATGCTTTTCACACTGCACTGTAGTTGAAATAATCACTAATTATCTGCGGTTTGATATTGGTATTGATACAGCCATTTCTTATACATACTATGTATGGCCATCCATGCCGTATACGTAACATACAAATTTTGATTATTTTAAATTAGAAAATGTGAACGGAGTAATTGCTTAGCGAACATATATTAAGTGTATCACGAAAAATTATATATAAATTATTAAGAAAAATATTTAGTAATTATAGAATACCCTAAATAAAAAAAAACCTGAAGCACAATTTTATGTATTAATTTCAATAGCATTGATGCGGTCTTTATTCAACTCTGAAAGCCCTCCTTCAATTGAATTTTGTTTTCTGTCAGCAACCCAAGCATAGTGTCCAAATAAGCATATATTTACTAAAATTTAATGGCCATACAATATAATAAGTTACTCTTCAAAATCAATTTCATTTAGCAATCAACCGCCATTTATTTAGCTGCAGAAAATATGGCCATATTTTATTTTCAATTACAGCTGCGTCAGCTTCTGGTCAGCCAACTGTGCTAGAAATAAAATTTTAATAGAGAGGCAAATCGAAATAAAAGCAACTGAGAGCTGTAGCACGAGACAGCCATAAAATTTGACAAAAATAGACAGTAGCTTATACTTATATACTGCTTATCTCCATAAGAAAAGTGAAAGCTGAAAACTGAAAACTGGATAATCAAAAAAACAAAAAATATATAGAAAAAAATAGAAATTTGTAGACAAAAAATAAGAGATAATATTATAATATAAAGCAACATATTTTCTTCCAGGATTTTTTCCAGTATATGACTTTCATTTTTGTAGTGGAGATGTGTATATATATAGTAAGTATACTTTTGTCAAATAAAATACAGAAAACCTTAAAATTCATATAAAAATGAAATAATAATAATATGAAACAACGCATTTTTCTATGATTTTTTTTATATTTTTTTTTTTTTTAATTTTTTTTATTGAATTTTTTTTATTAATTTTTTTTCTTGTCAATTTTTATCCAGTGTTTGGCTTTTACTTTTCTTATCCGATAAATTTGCCTAAAACAAAAACAAAGCAGCGCCAACCACGCAAATGCACAGTTTGTGACACTAATGAAATAAAAATTTGCATAATCAACCAATTTGCTTATTGAATTGAAAACGCGCACAAGTCATGCTAAGCGCGCGGCTAAAGCCTCAGCAAAAGAAGACAAGCATACATGCCTACTAAATCACTAAACACACATATACATACACATATATATATACATACGTAAAAACGTGTGTAGCTGTATGCTAGCGCCGCCCAAGGCCACTTAAAAGGCGCCATGCAAAGGAGCCCGCTGCCATCCATCAACCGTGAAGCCGCTAGGAAGCCTCATAATGCCGCGATCTATGAATCCAATTTTTCCCCTAATACCACATTTGAAGGTCTCGCACGTAGCCAACGTCAACTTCAGCGTTAATGTCAACGTCGTGGCTGTCAATGCTTTTGGCGTTTTTCATTTGCTTCCACCACACTAACGTTTTGCAAACGAAGCGTCGTGCCAGCCGTTGGCAAGATACGTGCAAGCGCGGCAAAGTGTGGTAGAGATGCTGTGCGATAATTTTTTATGTATGTGAGAAGTTAGTGTGTAGGGTGTGTGTGTGTCTGAGTGATTACATGTGTCCCTAAGACTGAAGGCGCATTCGAGATCACAAAGCGAAGACAAGTGAATTTGGAAATATATAAATATATACAAATGTATGTATATACATATATGTATGTATGTGTGAGTATATGTGTAGAAAAGTGTATATGTGTTTACATATATGTGTTTTGCAACTGTAGGAAAAAATAACCGCATTTTGACTGTGCTTGCGCGATATCTTCTTTGCCTGCCACAAGCTCACGGCTGCATTTTCCACTTCTTTTGAGTAGAAGCAACCGTTATGAATGGTTTTCATTGCACAAAATTCCCAGAATTGCAATAATTTTATTATATAAACAATTTTTCATTCTGCACATTTTGTTTGTGCACTTTTTCGTAATTTGTTTATTTTACTCTTGCACTTCATTATCATCGAAAGTAATTAATAACGGCATATCATGGGCACACAGCTCGCATTTACACACATTCACACCCGGCTGACATATCCTATACACTCTAATGCGCATATGTGTTTGCGTGTCAAAACAATTAATGCGAATAATATGTATTTGCATATACAAATTCGCCTTTGCAACAATCGAAATTAAATCATTAAATTATAATTCAATTTGTTTGTGTGCGCGCCCCAAAAGCTTTTTAATGATTATGTGCAACATGTTGCAAGCACAAACCACTTCAACCACATGTGTAACATATTTGAAACGCATTAATTATTGTTGTTTGTGTGAGCAATGTAACATTAGAGTGTTACGGAAGTTGCAGAAAATTATTCTGTTTTTTGTTTTCGGATTATAAAACCTCTTGGCGGACCAAAGTGCAATTTTTTATTTAATTTTCACAAAAAGTGTAAAACAGTAATGGGTTTTTCATGACTGGCTCTAGCTATAAACTAGTTCACTGTTCAAAGTTTTTAATAATTACTGGACAGATTTATTTTTGTAAAAAGTCCAATTGATTTCTGCTACTAATCAGATACTGAATAGAGATGAGCTCAGGGGAAAAATTGTTCAAATTAAATAATAATCTTAGCTTTAATTACTTGTGAATGTTTTATGTAGACAACTAGTTATTTCCAGCGCCCGGAAGATCAAAGAAAGAGGAAAATTGAGCCGTCCCCATACTGACGGATTTTTGGTAAGGGTCTCTATTATTGTAAGCTCATCGGATTTATTACAGTTTGCGACGATTTCGCTGTGCTCAGTCATTCAGACACGTTTAATATAGAAGTAGCTTGATGCTACTTCTGGTGAGGTCATAGACACCTTAACTAGCGAGCTCAAAGCCTGTATAGCAGATCTGATATCGGAGTGGATGAATACCTCGCCAAAACAAGTCGAAGAAGTACATCTGCTTCTACCGTAATGGCTGCCATTGCTGCGGTTTGAAACAAGATTTGATCCGTGAAAAAGCTCAATGCGTCTCTTTATCATCAACTCCGCCCCACTCACATATCTTTCGAGAGTATTTATGCTGAGAAAACGCCGCGTGGAGTGGATGATTGAAATTATCAGGAATACAACCACAGAGAAAAAGGATTTCGGAATAACCCTCTACAGACACTGATATCAACATTCGGAGGCTTCCCCTCCAACTTTCCCCTTCAGCTTTAATCCATCCGTGAAAAAGCTCACTGCGTCTCTTTATCAGCAACTCCGCTCTACTCACATATCCCTCCAGAGTATGTACGGGGAGAAGACGTCGCTAAAACTAGGCTCCACGACGGTGTGATTCAAATTATCAGGGATACAATGAGGGAGAGCAATGTGAGAAGATTTCGGAATGTTGCTCATTTGAACTAAGTTAGTGTTTTACGTACTGCACCACTGATACCAATGAGAGCCGCTTGTTGAAGAAGTTCTAGCTGTTTAGCAAGAGTGCTTTCATCGAACGCGCTTTCCACTTCACCTTCTAATACACTATAGAACAGCATTGACTTAGTGAGCGACTCTCTCGTTTTCTAATAGTATTCTTACAATAAAATAAGAAAACCAATGTCTTTTTATCCCTCTTCTGAACATTCGGCCTCCATGTTAGCTTTCTAAGAAGAATGAGGTGCAAGTACTGTACTATTTGACAAGGTAAAATTGAGAGCCGTCGAATTAGGAAGGAAGGCATCCATTTTTACTTACTGTTAAATAAAATCAGTTCAGCTTTGTCTGGATTGACAGCCAAACCGCTTCTTTTCACCCAACTAACTGCTGCATTAAGGTAGCCTTTAATCATGAGAATAACATGATCTGCATAGGCCATGACCCAGTAGGCTCATCCCAAAAGTACTTTCAAATAGGTCATTTACCGCTGAAATATAGTAGTATAGGAGAGTGAGTATAGTAGAGACAACAACAACAGCCACTCTAACGTCTTCTAAAAAACGCGGAGAGGTTAATAGACCTTTAATCCTTATTAGAGTGGTTTTAACAACTCCTCGCTAATGTAAGTCCTGTTACCATCCTCATTTGTAAAATACCTCGTAGAAGTATGTTTTTGTCTAACCCTGAGGATTCTAACGCAGTTCTACAAAAAACATTTTCTTTCTGTTTTCCGATTTGTATAAAGGTTCTTTCTTATATAGCGCCTAGTCCCTTCCAAGCCCGCTTTTGCGGGCTTTATTAAACAATATTCTACTTGAAGATCTGGTCTCCGATAGTCTAAAAGGAATTCGTTTTGCCTTCAAAAGAGGCTCTACTTGCTACACTGAAGACCTTGATGTACTTACTAATTGCGAGAGAATTGTAACCTGGCGTGACTGGTCGAGTTGATCAAAGCTTTCTGCAGTACATATCCTTATTCGCGTTCCTAAGATTTCTAAAAGCTTTACTAAATGGGTATACACCATTCAAATACTAATATACCTTTGATCAGAAAAGAAACGGTCTCTAAAAACCCTCCAGTCCTAGTCAAGAAGTCACATACATGTACTTGATTCAATCATATATATAACTAAGAAACTAGCCAACTGAGTATCTCACTTAAAATCTTCATTCAAAGGTTGATTTAGTTTCACATACCATCGTAAATAGGTCTTTGTTCCATTTTTTTTTTTGTAGCACCGTAATAAATATGTATATACGCATAGGCACAAATTGGTCACTCAATAGCCATTCATTATCGTTTTGGAAATTATCCATCATCTGTCTGTCAACAATAATAAAATGCAAATTAAGTGGCAAAAAGTACTATTTATCAAAAACAACAACAAATAGCAATAAATATTTTGCAAATTTGCGAAATTGCATAATTGAAAAGTGTGTGAACTGACAAATAAGAGGTGAAAAGATGTATAATAAATTATTCTCGTTGTATGTATTGTCTGTTGAAAATTGCGAAATTTATGAGCGATGCAGAAATGTTGTTAAAGCTAAACAAAAACTAATTTGTGTGATATTTTATGGAAGAGAGTTTAAAATTGCCTACTTTTAAAAAAAATTTTTGATAAATAAGGAAAAACGTCTTTAAGGTAGCTGCTTTGTAGCTTAAATACCCTTCTAGGGCGCTTTTTATGACATGAAAGACTAGGAACGCTCAGTTTGTATGGCAGCTACATATATGCCATAGTAGTTCGATCTAAACAATTTTTTCGGAGATTGTTTCCTTGAATAATTCTTCATACTAAATTTCGTGAAGATATGAGGAAATCTACACAAAAAAACTTGATTTAGATCTGTCAGTTTAAATTTGAAGTTAAAGAATCTACTAAGAAGAATGATTTTGACAACTCACGGTGGCCATTCGCATGGTTTACGGATTTGTGTCAAATTTTGTCAGTGTGTTCAGTAAGGATTGTCATTCCATTATATCACGTTTCACGTTGGTACAATACTTGGAACTTATTCAATATTTTGACGTGAATTCGAGTTCTCTGAAAAATTCGCATTCATCGAAAAATCATCTTCTTAGATGAAGCCAATTTCTGGCTTAGTTGCTTCATCAACAAACAAAATTTTCGCTATTGGGGTGAATCTAATCGCAATTTATTTCTTTCAAAATAAAAAAAGAAAATGTCTTTAACATCAGTAACGTCTCCGACTATCACTATTTCACGTTTAAATATGGACACAATTCGTTCAAAGTTAGACGACTCGTTAATTTCCATAAATGGCCAAGTCAAATTACCGCTACGATCAGGTGATTTAACTAGACTCTAACTCTAGATTATTTTGTCTAGGGGTATATTAAATCAAAGTCAACCGGCAAAGGTCGTAGAGCTTGAAGACAACTTTTAGCGCACTATGTCCGAAATTCCAGTCGGGATGCGAGACAGGTCTTTTCTTCAATTATACAAACTCAACGATCGGAATCAAGTCTTGAATAAGTATTAGTATAAGTATAAGTATAAGTATAAGTATAAGTATAAGTATAAGTATAAGTATAAGTATAAGTATAAGTATAAGTATAAGTATAAGTATAAGTATAAGTATAAGTATAAGTATAAGTATAAGTATAAGTATAAGTATAAGTATAAGTATAAGTATAAGTATAAGTATAAGTATAAGTATAAGTATAAGTATAAGTATAAGTAACGGGTGATTTTTTTGAGGTTAGGATTTTCATGCAGTAGTATTTGACAGATCACGTGGGATGTCAGACATGGTGTCAAAGAGAAAGATGCTCAGTATGCTTTGACATTTCATCATGAATAGACTTACTAACGAGCAACGCTTGCAAATCATTGAATTTTATTACCAAAATCAGTGTTCGGTTCGAAATGTGTTTCGCGTCCGTGTCCGATGAGCGATGAGGCTCATTTCTGGTTGAATGGCTACGTAAATAAGCAAAATTGCCGCATTTGGGGTGAAGAGCAACCAGAAGCCGTTCAAGAACTGCCCATGCATCCCGAAAAATGCACTGTTTGGTGTGGTTTGTACGCTGGTGGAATCATTGGACCGTATTTTTTCAAAGGTGCTGTTGGACGCAACGTTACGGTGAATGGCGATCGCTATCGTTCGATGCTAACAAACTTTTTGTTGCCAAAAATGGAAGAACTGAACTTGGTTGACATGTGGTTTCAACAAGATGGCGCTACATGCCACACAGCTCGCGATTCTATGGCCATTTTGAGGGAAAACTTCGGACAACAATTCATCTCAAGAAATGGACCCGTAAGTTGGCCACCAAGATCATGCGATTTAACGCCTTTAGACTATTTTTTGTGGGGCTACGTCAAGTCTAAAGTCTACAGAAATAAGCCAGCAACTATTCCAGCTTTGGAAGACAACATTTCCGAAGAAATTCGGGCTATTCCGGCCGAAATGCTCGAAAAAGTTGCCCAAAATTGGACTTTCCGAATGGACCACCTAAGACGCAGCCGCGGTCAACATTTAAATGAAATTATCTTCAAAAAGTAAATGTCATGAACCAATCTAACGTTTCAAATAAAGAACCGATGAGATTTTGCAAATTTTATGCGTTTTTTTTTTTTAAAAAGTTATCAAGCTCTTAAAAAATCACCCGTTATAAGTATAAGTATAAGTATAAGTATAAGTATAAGTATAAGTATAAGTATAAGTATAAGTATAAGTATAAGTATAAGTATAAGTATAAGTATAAGTATAAGTATAAGTATAAGTATAAGTATAAGTATAAGTATAAGTATAAGTATAAGTATAAGTATAAGTATAAGTATAAGTATAAGTATAAGTATAAGTATAAGTATAAGTATAAGTATAAGTATAAGTATAAGTATAAGTATAAGTATAAGTATAAGTATAAGTATAAGTATAAGTATAAGTATAAGTATAAGTATAAGTATAAGTATAAGTATAAGTATAAGTATAAGTATAAGTATAAGTATAAGTATAAGTATAAGTATAAGTATAAGTATAAGTATAAGTATAAGTATAAGTATAAGTATAAGTATAAGTATAAGTATAAGTATAAGTATAAGTATAAGTATAAGTATAAGTATAAGTATAAGTATAAGTATAAGTATAAGTATAAGTATAAGTATAAGTATAAGTATAAGTATAAGTATAAGTATAAGTATAAGTATAAGTATAAGTATAAGTATAAGTATAAGTATAAGTATAAGTATAAGTATAAGTATAAGTATAAGTATAAGTATAAGTATAAGTATAAGTATAAGTATAAGTATAAGTATAAGTATAAGTATAAGTATAAGTATAAGTATAAGTATAAGTATAAGTATAAGTATAAGTATAAGTATAAGTATAAGTATAAGTATAAGTATAAGTATAAGTATAAGTATAAGTATAAGTATAAGTATAAGTATAAGTATAAGTATAAGTATAAGCTTAAGTATAAGTATAAGTTTAAGTTTAGGTTTAAATTTATATTTAATTTTACGGTTTGGCTTGAGTTTCAATTTAAATTTAAGTTCAAGTCTAAGTTTAAGTCTAAGTTTAAGTCTAAGTCTAACTCTAAGTCTAAGTCTAACTCTAAGTCTAAGTCTAAGTTCAAGTCTAAGTTTAAGTCTAAGTCTAACTCTAAGTCTAAGTCTAAGTTCACGTCTAAGTCTAAGTTTAAGTTAAACTTTTAGCAATGGTATAAATAACTACATATCTGTACGTCTACGGTCACAGTAAAATACCTGCCTACTATGTACATATGTACTTTAGTATGTATCTGCATATTATTTCTATATACACAACTCATATGAGCGCCAACCTTTATTTACAGTGCAACAACAAAGTGCGACCGGAATTTTGCTACATTTTTAATCCACGTAATTTGTCTCCGTTAAGAGTGTACTATTAATAAAAATGATACATAAATATATAACCACAGCGAGTAGCGCACGCAAACGAATGGACAGTTGCAATACCATTTTCATATATACACACATATAAACCCATACATACAGGTTACATACATGTAGGTTACATATACATACATACATACATATGTATGTCTATATATGTACCTCTATACAAATAAAGCCAGAGAAGTGTTTGTGTGAGTGTGTGTGTGGCAATGTTTACAAACTCGCATGTTTGCGCAGACAGTTGCACGTGTGAATGCCAATGAAAATAAAACACGAACAACAACAATAACAAAACACTACAGCAGCAGCAAAAACACCAATAATAAGGTCAGTCGCAACACAGTCAGCAACGAAAGGCGGTAAAGAGGTGAAGGTTAATACAAACAAACGCATCCGAAATGCTTCACAAGCGCACACACAGCCAAATCTACACACACACATACTATACATATATGTAAATATATGTAAGAATTTGTAGGCACACATGCAGCATGAATTATGACTGCCCTGTCGGCTCTCGTATGTAACGGCAACGAACAGACAGCGAACAGCAGGCAATGCGACGAAGTTGCAAAACGAATGGAGAATGTCAGGCGAATGAATAAAAATTCCCTTGACTGTGTTGTCAATGCAAAATGCAAAAATAAATTTTTCAAGCTCATTTTGACAATTTCAACCCGTGAGTTGTCGCACACACCCACACACACACATGCACATGTGAAATGCCGACGTTTCGAATTGAGTTGCGAAAAACGCGAAAGGCCAGTAACGGTGACAGCAACGACAACTCGGGCAGTGACAGGAGCAGTTATGACAAGAGCGAAGCTCACACCCGCACACACACCCACAGAGGGAACGAGTGAGACAGTTACACGCTTCAGTGGACGCTGAAAAGATTATGAGCGAATGTCCCCGTGGGAAAAGTCGAACGTATTTGCATTGATCACAGACATTTTGACATTGACAGACGGCCGTAAGAAATCTGTTTTGCAGTGAGTTGTAAGTAGTTGATTGATTGTGTGCTCAAAAACGTTGAAATTAAATTTGTAATATGCTTTGCATACGAAATCAATATTTTTCATCACATTTTATTTTAATGTGAAACACTGTGCGACACAATAACATTGTATTGGGCAATAATTACTTTATATTATTTTACTTTAATTTAATTTTAGTTTTTTATTTAATTTAATACTCTTATTATTTTATCTTATTTTAATTTTCTTTAATTTAATATTATTATTATTATTTAATTTGGCTAATATATTTTATGATGTCTTATTTTATTTTATTTCATACTATTATTTTTTTTTAATTTAATCTTTTAAATAAATTTAATTTTTTACGTAATTCTATTTCTTAATTTTTAAATTATATAAAAAAGTAAAATTTAAATTTAAATTAATTTAAAATTAAATAAAATTCATTACATTTTATTAATTTTTAATTAAACTAATTTAATGTATGTGTCAACTCATTACATTTTGTGTTATTTTACTTTAATTTAATTTAAATTGCTTTTATTTTATATAAATTTAATTTAATTAATTTTTTTTTATTTTAGATATTTCACTCCAAATATAATTTAATTTTTTTTATTACAACTTTTTATCTTATTTTATTTTTTTTTGTTCCATTTTAATGTAAAACACTATTTTTTAATTTTTTTATTTAAATAAATTTTATTTAATTTTTTAAATTTAATTTAGTTTATTTTATTTAGATTATTTTATTTTTTAAATTTAATTTAGTTTATTTTATTTGAATTTAGTTTAATTTAATTTAACATAATTTGCTGTAATTTAATTATAATTTTAATTTTTTATATAATTTAATTTCATATCTTAAATTTAATTTAGATTATTTTATTTTTATTAAATTTAGTTTTTAGTAAATTTTATCTTATTTTATAGTATTATTATTATTTTTTTTTTATTGGTTTTACTTACTTTTTCGATTAACCGTAAATTTTACAACTGAAATGCCACAAATTAGTTTTACTTCAATTAGTTGGTAACCCTGTTGGCAAAATCTGTCAAAAATCTTTCAAAATTTTACTTTAATTGAATAAAATATCTACAAAAATGGCCATATCAACGTTGTTACTTAAAACTGTCAAATTGTCAACTCTTCTCTTTCTTTAGCAATTATTTCACCTGGTATAATCGATCTAGACCTCTTCAGTATGAGAAAAACAAAACCAAAATAAGCTTTTGAAAATAAGTAGGTTGGCCGAAATAACGATACGGTTGATACCCTGGCTGAAGCATCTATAGGACTGTAAGCTAAAACTGTGAGTCTACACCGCAGCAAAGAAAGGCTACGAAAAGAAAAAACAATGAAAAACCTTATACCGCTTCTTATTACAAGTGCTTTTTCTTGGTAGGTGGTCTTAAACATAAAAGGTTCGAAGCGATTATTTAGCAGTGTCAAGTTTTATTTTGTGGACTGTACTGAACACTGATTGTTTTGACCTAAAAAGCCTAAACGCCTTCGACACTCTGGAAGCAAGCTTTCGAATCCTCGACTACTTCACAGCTAATGGTGCGCAGCTACCTTAGTAACAGAAAATTGCTGCACCAAATTAGAGAGGGATCAAGATAAATAGTGGATACGTCAGCAACAGCAGAAGGATCCATTTTAGTTCCTGACCTGTGGAACATCAGCTACGACGCTATACAAAAGCTCTAAATAGCAGATGAATACGCGGACGACATTTCAGCCCGAGGCACAGAAGAAACCCAAAGATAACTGAAACAGATCATGATATGAACAAATATGTGGCTTGAGACACATAACATCCGCTTGGCTACAGGAAAAACAGAGCTGCTACTGCTAACAAACAAACACAAACCTCGTGAGATAAGTGTGAACACAACTATGGACTTAGCCTTGTGGTTACAAATTCAGCCGGCCACAGGAAAGGCAGTGAAAATCTCCTCCCAACTTTGCAGATTAATGGCTATCACAAAGATGCCCTGCTAAGAAATGTATCGACGACGATAAGCATTGGACTTGGACAGATGTGATACAGAACGTAGACCGACGTAAAGTAGTGACCTGAATACACCGCACTGCAGACCTCAGAGTTGCACATACCACCACCGAACAATGTCAAGTGATGCAATATTAGTCATAAGCAGTAATAAACCAAACGGCCTACTAGCATATGAAAAGAAAAAGTTGTGGAAGCTAATGAGAACATCCAAAAATAACAAGAGTGCCACGGAACAAATACAGAAAGACACCACATTTTCACGGCAACGTAAATGGGAGAATGAAAGTTGCGGCAGATGAACGGCCAGACAAATAAGAGATCTAAGCTTAAAATTCATAGAAATCGACTTCTACGCAACACGGTTACTATCCGGTCATGGGTACTTCAAAAAGTACCTCCACAGAATGGAAAAAGTTTGAGAGTCGTTATATATAACTTTGGGACTGAAGATGCCGCTAAACACACGTTTTTTAATTGAGTGCGACGGTAACCGACGGTAACGAGTTGGTTAGACGAATAAGCGTGGCCAATATCATATCTGGTCGTATGCTGGCAGATTTAATGGCCTTAGTGATAAGTAGAGCCTATCAAAAATTTAAAGTTCTGAATAGGCGTCTAACGGCTTACGAGCGAAAAAGGAGAGACAGGCGTCGCCTGGAAAGTGGCAAAGACAACGAACAGACAGAAAATGGAAGGAGGACACATAGGCTCATTGAAAACGCACCAAGCTGGATTGAGAGACAACACGGCGAGACAGCCATTTACGAACACAAAATGTTCATTTTGTAGCAGTGCCGATGAAAACGTCGAGCATAATTTTTCTCTTGCTCGAGATATGTAGTGGATAGAACTACCATCGAACGAATAATAAACAAAAGGATGATGCCTGACAACATTATAAGTCAACTGGTGCAATCAATGGTGGTGTGAGTGAAAATGAAAAAGTGGGCCGCAATAGCGATCCAATAATAAGCAAACGGTAGAGAAGCAGCTTGAGATCAGCTGAATAATGCCGCCAGGATTTTGTAAAGAGGTATCCTTGCCCACCTTGATCCTATGAAGGCGATCCCGCAGGGCCAAATACAAGCTAAAACGTGGAACGCACCGCGTCTATTATTCCAAAATAGACTTTTTCGTTACTCTAGCACTATAAACAAATAGGAAATGTCTTTTTCATTTTCCACTTTAGGTGTCTCGTGACCAAAGCTGGAACTATATTACAACATTAATGAGAGATTAGCTAGGAGTAATTTGAAAGAATCGGTAGTTCTAAACAAAAAAGTGGAACAATAATAGTAATAGACCCAAGAGAGGCAAAAATAACTGTTTATGCAGTTATGTCCCCAGCACCTATATTCATCGCGCTCCCCCGTCACTCATCTCGCAATGTTGCAGCATGTCAAACATAGATAAACGGTATCATAAATTTCACACTCTACGACCGATTGGACACTTAACACCGTGTGGGCCAACAATAGCGCCAACAAAACCAAAAACAACTAAACACATGTTAGACCATTGACAGCAGTGTTTAGCTGAAGAATAAAGAGCGCGCAGGGGAGTTGGAGAGGGGGTGTAGATGTAAGAGCGCAGCATGTTGCCACCAATGGCCATTTACTGCCAACACAAACGGTGGATTTGCTATTGTTGTTGCTTTGGCTGCGGCACGTACGCGCTACAACTGCAACTCTCAACTGGATATGTGTGAGTGTGAGTCAATTTTCGTCTGCGTGTGTCGGCGGTGTGTATATGTGTGTGAGTGTGTGTGAGAGCGCGTGTTTGTCACTCGAACATATTGCAGCTGACGCGCTGCCAGGGCAAACAATCAAAAAACAGCCACAGCAAAGCGAGTGCCGCCAGCACCTCCACCAACACCAAAAACAAAAAACAGTGACAGCAATCGTATGTGTTCTACTAATGGCAACCGACAACCGAGCAGTGAGCCTTTAAGACCCTTTGTTGCAGCCATTTGCCGCATTCAGCACCTACTAAATGCAATTTGAGTTGTCAAGCGGGTGAGACACCATGACACCGGTGGCAGGCGCGCAGTGCAAGCACGCAGCGGGTGGCATCGACAGTGGCGCATTGCCAATGCTGTTGAGCTGCTGCGCTGTTGCCATTGTTTGTTGTTGTCACATTGTCGATGTGTTGGTGTTGTTGTTTGTGAAATTCAGCCATTCGAGCGGATATTTGTTGCACGTGCGGGCATTTGTGGCAAGCACTCTGACATGCTTGCCAGCTCACCACAGCGCTGCAGGCACACACACATACTCATACTTACATATTTGTATATGTATATTTATATGTGTGTTGGCACAACAAAGTCACTAAAGTGCAACTTTTGCCAGTTTTGTATTTCTTTAACCTAAACTCAAGCCGAAAAACGCTTGTCAAAAGTCGACAAAAGTCAACGAGTGGCCAACAACAATCAAGATGAACATGTGACAACAATAACAATTGTTGCGAACATAAAAACCTACACAAATTGTGCACTTATGCTTTGATATGGCATTCAAAGTGTGCGGTGAGAGTGTGTTTATGACTTTGTTACTTTTGAATATTTGCATACACAGTGCGTCGGAAAAGTGTTCGGACACAATGAGAAGGTAGCAAGTAATATTTGGGATTTATATATTTTTGGATTAAGAAACCTGTCCGCTTGAAAATAACTAAAGAAAATAGCAACTAAAAAATAACGAGGTTGCCACATATTTAATTTTTAACAAGAAAATTTATTAATAAAGCACAAAGCCCAAGTATAGCTTAGGATTGGTTGCTCATAAACTTTTTTAAAATGTTTGAAAAAATTAGTATAGTAAAAAATAGCGTTGCCATTTGATTAGAAAATTAATAAATATGTATTCACAATAAAAGTTATTTAACTAAAAGTTTGTACCAAAAAATCCGTCTTAGAATTGCCAATTATGTTTTGTAAAAATTATTTTTTAATATTTTAGCGCGTTATATAGCGTTGCCATCTGACAAAATAACTAAATAAATGACAAAAGACAAGTACTGATTATGTAAGAACAAAAAAGCAAAGCTTCTTATAATTAAAAAAAAAAATTAACTTCCAGCTTGACAATATCTTAAGAAAATAGTTATTCAAAACTAACAAGGTTGCCACATGATTTTTTTTTATAATAAAATTAATATTTATAGCACAAATCCGACATATAGCTAATGAGCAACCAAGCGAAGTTTTTCAAAATGTTGGAAAAAGTGGAATATAGGTATTAAGGGTTGCCATTAGTTTCTTTTGAAAATTAAAATTTATGTATGTAAATATGCAGAATAATTTAAGAAAGTAAAAGTGTAAACAAAATACGTCTTAGAATTGCCATGTACTTTTTATAAAAATATGTTTGAATATTTTAGGTCGTAGCGTTGCCACCTGATAAAATAATTAGATAAATCACAAAATATTAGTACAGATTTTGTAAGAATAAACACGAAATTTTTTTTAAAATTTTGAAATATTGAACATTGGAAAAAAGTGTACTGTAGGTATATAGGGTTGCCATTAGTTTCGTTTGAAAATTCATAATTATATACATATGTACATACATATATACATGTATAAAAGAACATGTATAAAAAAATCCGCCCGTTATTTTTATAAAAATATTTTTAAATATTGTAAGGCGTAGCGTTGCCATTTAAAAAAGTGAATTTAAACAAATAAGAATAATAAATAATAAATCACAAAGTATAACTGAAGATTATGTAAGACAAACAAGAAAAACTTTTTAAAATTTATAAAATGAATTGAAATGAAAAAAATTCTATATAATACAAGGTGTTCCAAAATCAATGTTAAAATTTTCGGCCATTTCAATTAATCGCTTCAAAGTTGACGAACTTAAAACACTATTCCGACCATAGTTTGTATGAAAATTTCGAACTGTGGCCGTCAAGTTTTCAGTTTTTTTAAATATTGTTCATCAATGAAGACACCTGTGCAAATTCATATCGTATAATGCTCCATTACTAAGCCTAAACCATCAGCTGTTGATTTGTATTATTTTATGGTTGCCAACACTTTGTTACAATTGGCGGTAAAATAAATTTTTACGTTAATTTCGCCCTTTATACTCATATAGTGCCAACAAATATTTTTTTAATCAGTTCGAGCGTAGAACAAAAGTTATTTAAGCAAGAAATAAATAAAAGAAATAATGCGCCTTAGAGTTGCCACATTTTTTTAAAATAGTTTTTGTAATATCTTACGGCATAGAGTTGCCAGCTGACAAAAATTATCATAATTCGTTTTAAAGTTGCCTTAATTTTTTTAATATAAATAGTTTTTAATATCTTATGGCGTAGAGTGTCAGCTTACAAACAAACAGCGAAGCTTTTTAAAATTAAAAAAGGGTAGCATCTATAGTGTTGCCATCAGAGTTTTATTTTTGAAAATTAATAACTATGGGTGTAATAAATATGAACGTATACCAAAAATTATTTAAACAAGAGTTTGAAAAAATTAATGAGTCATAGAGTTGCCAATTAATTTTTTTTTTTTTTTTTTTTTGAAAACCAAATTTTTAATATCGTGGCGATTCCGCATGATATTTTTCCTAGATAATAAAAATAATAAAATATTAATCTAAAGGTTTATTTTAAGAAGATTTTTTTAATTTAATAAATACGGCAGCGCGAAAAGATTATTCAGCGGAAGTTTCTTAAAAAAGTATATTTATACTCAATTGAAATTGAATTAGTTGAAAATAAATCACAACAAAAATGAAAAAAAATGCTATATTGCAAACATACCGGATTTCAGTTGTAAATGGCAATGTAGTTGCCGCATTGCTAATTTTTTAAATGAGTTTTAAATACAATATTAAAATAAACAAAAATATGAAAATTACCAATTTATAGCTCTTGACGACATTGTAGGAAAAAATTTTTTTTGTCCTTGCCACATGTTTGAAAAAAAAAATTAATTAAAGTTTTATTCAAAAAATTAATATAAATATAAATATGTTATTATAAATTTATAGCTGCTGACAAAATTAAAAAAAAAAAAAATTGTTTGAGGTTGCTCAAATTATTTTCGTAATTTTTAAAGCCACGTGATACGGTCGTATATACATATATTCTGCAAAAAAATATTTGAGGTTACCACTTCTAAAAAACAAATTATGGACATTGTTAATAAAGTCACGTGATGCATCCGTATGTATGTATGTATGTAAGTAGATATATTCAACTATAAAAGTAGAATATTCTTTTAAGCAAAGTACTCAGTACATATTTTTACAACAAACTGTAGCACCGGCCAACTATATTGGTACTTCCGACCTCGTTGAATACTTTTATGACCGACTGTATGTCACATACGTGCATAGATTAAAGTGCAGTTTTCACAACTAAGTGCCTGTCTAAATGCTACTAAACTTGCAACGCATGTGGCTTGTGGCAGGCAGCACGCACAAACTTGCACTATTAAATTTACTACCGCTCTCTCTCCCTCTCTCATTATCTATTTCGGGCTTTGTGCAGAATTTTCAACAATTTTTGTGTGCTCTTCAGTGAAATTAGAATGTTCGGTGCAACCACTGTAAAGTAGCCAATGCAGTTACAAGGCAAAGGCTACGCACTGGCACACACACACACATTTATATTGTGTAGCTGTAATGTTATAGCTGCTTGTGCTCACCTATAAATTTTGTACTCCGTTGCAGCCATTTATCATAGCTCAAAGCACACATGTTGTATTTTTTTGTGTTGTAACATGACCCGGCGTCCTAAACCACACACGTACACAAACACAAACACTTACACGCACCAGCGAACTACTGCGGTAAGTTGTCTGTGCCACTCAACTCAACTCAACCGAATTTCATGCTGAGTTACCAGTTACAAGTTGGTGTTACTACGGCTTTTTTATTTTTGTTGCGGCTGCACGATGGGAAAAGTTCAGAGTTGAAAGCTGAAAACTTGTGAAAACTTCAGTTTTATTTTTATTTTTCTATTTCTTGGCGGAAATTTCCACAAGAAAGTTATCTTGAATTGCCACTAAACGGCTGTCGTTGGCTAATTTTGTGGTTTTTGATGGGGGATTTGCATATTTGCATGTGTGTTAGGTGTGTTAGTATCTTAAGTATTCTTGATAAGTATAGAGATAAGCATTTTATTTTCAATTGATGGAATAAAATCATATAATTGGCTGAACTTGAAGCTTATATTCTACAAAACTATAAAATTTGACGCTCTAGGCACTAAAAGCAAAGAGAGAAGTTAGAGAAATGCAAATTCATAGCGTATCAAGCGAAAGAAAAATATTTCTACGCAAAATATTTGCCACCTGATTTCGAAAACATTATTTTTGTCCAGAAGTTGTTTTTAGAATATATATATAATATACAAAACAAAAAAAAAATATTATATTCATAGTTTAAAAAAATATGAATAATGGAGTTCCACTTGTTTTCAAATATTTTTTTACGTATTTTTCCAAAACTACATATTTGCTTTTTACGTAAGTTTTGCAAAACTGTAAGTTTTTGTTTGTAGACGAGAGTTGCCACCTGAGTTAAAAAATATTAGTTTTGAAATTTGAGAATAATAGACAATAAAAAATCGTTCGGGGCCCATAGATCCAGCACCCGAATGCTCGAAAACAAAGGAACCCCTGCTCTTCTTGCAAGCTCATCAGCTTTACATTTTCCAACGACTCACATATCGCCAAGTAGCACTATGTTATATTGGCATTAAAAGTATTCTCATTAACTATTATATATTTTTAGGTCGTAGTAATTCTTCCCGTTGTTCCTCTGCATTTCACACGTATTTCAAGACTACAGCTTCGTGCCTCATATAAAATCAAAATCATTAATTGTCAAATTTTAGAAAAAAAAACTCAGCATTAAAGATCCACAAGTATGTTGTTCTTACAAACCCTGCACCGATAACGCGAAAGATGGGTGAGTGTTTATCAATACTTGATAAACTAAGTTTGAAATTAAGGTTGATAACTGATAGTCTAGAGAAGCGATTTTGAAAATGATTAAACCCTCAACATTGAGCTACCAAGGCTTAAATGCATTTCAGACAGCACTTTAATTGAGTCAATTAAAAGACTTTTTACACTAATGCTTATAATATTATATCCAATTAACTCCTAATCGAAAAATATTGTGGACATTTTTTAAGCATTGTAACATTCTCAATTCAACAATAACGTAATTAACTAAATGTCCAGTTAATTAATAAAATAATAATGTATGAAAATGTCAATATCTATCTATAAAGTTTTTTAAGAGGATAAGTGAGAATACTGCTAGTAAATGCTATCCAAAGAGCAAAATGTTCCCCTCCTCTTTTTTTCTTCTAAACACAAAACCAGATTTTCAACTTTACAGTTTAAACAGTAATTATTTCTCTCTCTGCTCAATTTAAAGTTCAGGCGTTCTTCATTTATTTTTATTTAAGTTCTGATAAAAATGTTCAACCATTTTGTTTTAGACGGCTATCAAATAAAAATTAAATATAGTAAATTTAGTCAAGAAGTTTTGAGTACCACAACCTCATCTTCATTGCCTCTCCGGTTCTCTCGGTTGCGGATAATTTTAAGAGCGCCTTTAGCTAGATGGTTTGGCCATTTTTGGTGTCATATTCATAAACCCACGTCTGGTCACCAGTAATAATGAGTTTGATGGTTGTAAATTTGTAACGTAGAAGTCATGGTCTAAAGTAATAATAAAATATGCGAAGAAAGTGTTCAGATCTAACTGACATATAAACTGACTGATCAAAACCAAGTCCTTATAAGGAAGCTTTCGTATTTGTGAAGCTTTGGTTAACGCTTTTTTGTTTCGAAAAGTTTTTTTTGTTTTTTTCAAAGTCTTTTTAGAATTCTTAATCAAACTTAAATACATTACAGAGAAAAGAGCGTAAATCTTCTTAACGAACATATGTAAACACAAAGAAGAGAGTTCAACGTGATTGGAAAATTTATAACATAAATTACTTTCGAGGTATTTGTATACAGTTAGCACAGATCAATCGGCGGAAAAATTATTTGCTAATAGGCATATGCAAATATTTCCCAACATTAAGAGTAACATTAGAGTGGATTCTAAAGGAATAGGTGCGAATATAGTTGTAGGTAAATTTGTGAAGAGAGTTAGAGAGCGATAAGTATTTCAGTGTGTTTTTTTATGGTTATTATATATCGTTTATAAAAGATCATCCCACCCATTCCAAAAAAAAAGGAAAAAATGAAATAATCAAACCTCGAAAATTATAAGTCACGTAGAAAATAGATTTTTGAGAACTAATATTAAAAAAATATAATTTGTCCTAGAAATTACTCTCCTAAATTCCATACTCTTCCTTCTTTGCTTAATTGCAGTGTTTTTTTCTCTGAGTTTTATAACTCCATTCTATAAAATATTTTAATTATATTTATATGTCAGTCCCACTCTAATGCAATTGCTTCATCAAAACGTTTCACTGTTTATCCGATAAACATTTTGTCAGTATATCAGCTGGCGAATTAATCAGCTTAATCCAAACAAATGCAACAAATATTTCAGCACTGCTCGGCAAATTAACTCGTTACAAACCAAGGAAAACAATGCGACCGCCAAAAGAACAAATAAATAAAGATTCCACTGGCATCAAAATGTAATGAATTGCCTTAAGGCAAATGAATGGGCCCGGAAAATATTCTAAATTTTCTTTGTATGCTATAAGATGTATATTTATAGACACACTGGCGTGTACGGGGCTTTCACCAATAAGGAAAACATAAAACAATTAATTGTTCCGATGGTCTCCACGACTTCTTTTGCATAAACGAATTCGATGAACGCAATTTTCGAGTACTTTTTCCACTAATTCAAGTCATTCAATATTGACTTCTGCAGCTTGAAGAAAGTTTGGTTTATTGCTGAAGACCAATGACTTCAATAACCTCAAATTTTGTATTTCTAACCGAATTTCAAAAATACTAGACTACGCGTAGTACAAAGCATTCAAAGGCGGTCGAGAGATCGTTGAACACATGCCTGATCTGTAGACCTCCGACCTCTTCAACTGATGAAAATCTTTAAAAATGTGAAGAATTTGCTGTTTGTAAATCGTCAAGGTAGTGCTAAAGAGATGTCAAGAGAGTTCAACACCTCTCGCGAGTTCGTATGAATGATTGTGGATCGACTCGTTCCGAAAAAGCTGATTAATTTTCAAAAAGAGTACCAGGTCTCTTTGGACAAGCGAATTCCGATCCCACTTTCATGGAGAGCATTATATATAATGCACTCGAAAGTAGACGAACACTGCAAAACTACTTTTTACAGGACAGTGTTGCATTTGAAGTCAATATAGAACATCGAAACAGCTGTTTTTTTTTTTTGGAATACGATCGTATTTCTGCAGTTTTCGCTTTTCATTCAACATTGTTTGGGGTAAATAGTGACATCATTGCCCAATGCGTAAACATCAACTCGGCTGTGTCAATAATTACCATGGCAATAAATATCGCTACTAAAAGTCGCTTGCGGCCATTAAAACGGTACCTTCAGCATTCAACTGTTGTACTTTTTTCGGTCAGAGAGCATAAAACAAGTAAATATTGTCTGTTTATTTTCCATTTCACGTCACTTGTTTGTTGTCGTTTTCAACAGTTCGTATCATTTTTATTAAAGTCATTTTTTTGTTAAAATTTTTTATTTTTTTTTTATTTTTATTTAATATCTTTTTAAATTTTTTTTCGTATATGTTTCTTATTCTTTTTTTATACTTTTTTTTAATTTTTTTCAACTCTTTTTAGTTTTTTGTTATAGTTTTTTGTATTTATTTTTCATTCTTTAACTTATTTTTTCTTTATTTGCCTTGCTTTTTTGTTTTTTGTCGCTTATTTACAATTGCGTCTAATTTTATCTCTTTGATCAAATACTTCGCCGTTTCATGGCACCGAATATATTTTCGCTTATATTTAAGCAGCTTGTTTATAAAAATAACTGTATATTTCGTGGGTGTTAATAAAATTGCTCTTTTTTAGTGTTTACTTAAAAGTATTTGTTGTAAATGTTTAATTGTATTCTCACCTTCCTTTCCAGCTTCAAAGGAGCGCATGCCCACGCTACTCGAGACCAATTAACAATGCGAACCACGTCAAGCAACTGTAAAAGATAGACAAACCGTTAGATATGCTCTTCCGCCTAGAGTTTATGTTCTGCTATTTCTTTTTAATCACTTTTTGTGTGCACAATTGGTCGGCTGAAGTGATACTCCGACGTAAACAAGCAGATAATTACGTACAAAATGCAAATATAAATTGGATTCGGACTTATGTTCGTATGGAATGAGTGAACGGTGAGCAAAACACGCATTTATTTATAATAAAACAAGATAAAACGTTAACTTCGGCTGCACCGAAGCTAATATACCCTTCACAGGAGCATTTCTTTTAGTAACTATGTGTTTAGTTATTATGGCAGCTATATGCTGTAGCAATCCAATCTGCACAATTTTTTCGGAGATTATATTATTACTTTAAACAGGAATCTATGTAAAATTTCGTGAAGATACCACGTCAAATGCGAAAGTTTTCCATACAAGCCCTTGATTCCGATCTATGGAAGCTATATGCTATAGTGAGCCGATCTAAACAATTTCTTCGGAGATTACATTGTGACTTTAGAAAGTAATCTATAGATATCTTGTCAAACTACAAAGCTCTCGGTCGATACTGCTACAATTTCACGTGCGATATTTGCTTGTTGGCATTAACCATAGACTTGACGTAAACCGACAGGAAATAGTCTAACAACGGCCGATTGACTGGGTCATTGCGTGAGATGATACCTTCACCAAACTTGGTTTTCAATAAATGTGACATTCGCTATGTGGCCTGTTGGAACCACATATTTTCCAAGTCCATAGCATCCAACTCGGCTCGACAAATTTTCGGTTATCAATGAGGGGTAGCTAGATTTCCATTCACAGTAACGTGTCGCTCTTGATCAACACATAAGAAGTTCGGCCCCATGAACCGCATCAAACCGTATTTTTTTCGAGATGCAATGAAGACTCCAGGAGTATGTACGAATGTACACGCGGTTAGGAATATATAATTTCATTTAAAAATATGGTTTCCCTATGGGTCTACTTTTCTAGTGCATTATTAAAAAGTCCTATAATAAACTTGCCCTTTCGTCAATAAAATATGAGGATCTGGATGGATGGATTATAACACGGAACTTTTTTAATTTCTATCATATAATATTTATCATATCATAATTACTAATTACAATAATAATTAGGCGAAATTTTATTTATGCTTTTCGGAAAGTTTGTAGAACTATTAGATCGCAAAACTGTATCTGTAATAAACAGGGATGCAATACCAATCAAATTCCAGACAAACCACTCTAATAAAAGGCTCGCAAACCCAATATCCACATTAGGAAGATTTTTGTAAACCGAACATGATTTTCAAAGAACGAGACGGACGGACAATTTTAACCACAAGCACCAACTGACCTCCATAAAGGAAAACAATTGATGTTAAGGATTCTTATTGAAGTGTGATGGATTAAAATGGAAATGTAGTGAGAAAAATGCCGTTTTCAAGGCTATTGAATTAAACTGAGCAGTGGGGACCAAAATTTTATTACACTGCTGACATTTCCAAATATTTTTATACTCCTGCAGCATGCTGCTACAGAGTATAATACGAGGTATGACAATTAAGTAATGAGACTGATTCCATAAAACCGTATCTTTGAAAATTATTCTTCAACTCTGCCATCCCCTTCAAAGTAATCCCCTTGGGTAGCTATACAGCAATTCCAGCGCGTTTTCCATGCTTCGTAACATTTCTGGAACGCTTCGACTGGAATGTCCGCGAGTATCTTCGCCACGGCCGCCTAGATGTGCGTAATCGACTCAAAATGGGTTCCTTTGACCACCGATTTTGTTTTAGAAAACAAAAAAAGTCACAGGATGACATGTCGGGCGAATAAGGCTGCTGTTGCAATACGGCGATCCCTTTAGAGGTCAAATACTATGACACGCTAAGGGTGGTGTGGCACGGCGCGTTGTCGTGATGAAGGATCCAATTACGAGCGATGTCTGGGCGCACCCTGTTGACTAGTTTCCGCAATCTTTCGAGTACTTCGCACTAGTAGACTTGATTCACAGTTTTTCCCGGTGGAACGAATTCTTTGTGGACGATTCCACGGCTGTCAAAAAAGGCTATAATCATCGTTTTCACCTTCGTCTTTCTCAAGCGAGCTTTTTTCGGGCGGGGGCGCGCGGAGACAACCTTTGCGAGCCTGGGCACGACTAAAACACTATCATCATACACTCTTACAATTTTAGCCTACGTTTCCGAAGCTGTTTCGCCCAATCTGGCGCAAAATTTTATCGCGACGCGTTGCTCTTGATTTCGTTTTTCCATTTTCGTGACGAGCACTAGAAACACACGTCTACTCAACTTGACACAGCAGGCGAACTAAACAAGCTAGAGCGATGGACCGCGGTACGTATCACCTAAAACTAATCGAAATGCATAAGGAGTTATAAATACATATATAAATGATCAGAATGAGGAGAAAAGTTGAAATCCGAGTGACTGTCTGTCTGTCCGCCCGTCCATCAGTCTGTCAGTCTCTCTGTGCAAGTGATATCTTGTGTAAAAATTTAAATATCATAATGAATCTTGATATACGGGTTTCTTAGTACAAAAAAGGCACCAAATTTTACAACCGTAACGCTACAAAAGGTCTAAAGGAAGGGTGTCAAAATAAGACGATGGGCACATATATCCATATATCGATGTCTACTCGACCAATTTAAATAAAATTTAGGAGGTAATATTATCCTAACATCAATACTTTACGGTCTAACAATGAGCGAAATCATCCGACAACTACGCCTGTCACCCACATACTACAATTTTAAATTCCATCTTATACTTATTATACAACTTCTATTTTCCGGTATAAAAACATCAATGTATCGGCGTAAAACTCGAAACTAACAATGCCTTTGCGGTGTGCCACCGTATAACCAAAAATTACGCTTACGGTCTTGGTGTTTCGTCAAACAACTACACTATCTAACTACCTATCTAGGACGCTACAAGAAAACTCTTCTTTCAGAGCAGTTTATACTATCGCGTGATCCAAGGAGAGATACTTTCTTTAAGTTTTTTTTTTTACTGATCACACGTTAAAAATGCCAGATTAGCATTATATTATATTTGTTCAGTATTGTTTGGCATTTCGCCGGAATAAATCTTCAGACTTATTATGAAAATTTAAAGTCTGTAAAGAATGTGTTTCGCGCGCTTCGCTCAATATATGATCAACATTATCGGGCACTGTGCGTAATATTCACACCACCATCACTCATCTTGCGACCCAACATTCATTATTGAATAATATTCGACCGAATAGAGCACGTCAGGCACGCAGTCAACAAAATATACCAGCCGTAGTTGAGAGTATACAGGAAGACTAAGGTGAGTCGAGTAGGCGCTGTTCGCATAAACTTGGACTGAAATTGAAAATATGCAAAGTAAAGCTTGCTCAAGAACTAAAGCAGATCGACCTTCCCAAACGAAATGCTTCGCTCTACAGGGTCTTGAAAAGTTCACAAAATATTTGAAGACCTGAGAGATTCAAGAGCTGCCATTTCATCGAGATAAAGCAACGGTTTAATGTGGTTTGTGGGTCGGTGTCGGTGTTGGTGGAATCATCGGTTCATATTTCTTTAAAAGTTATGCCAATGAGAACGTAGCCGTCAATAGCGTCGAAAATTGGACTCAATGGTTAACCCGTCTGAGACGTAGTCGCGGCCAAGTGATAATCTTCAAAACATAAATGCGAAAGAATGTTCCTTCGATTGATTAAAAACGTTTCTATTAAAAGGAAAGGAACCCTCTTTACAACACTCAAAACTCCAAAAAAAATATTCACTCAAATTAATAACAAGCAGACATTCACTAAGCCTAGACTAACAGCCACTTATGTACTTTCACTAAACATTGCAAATACTTCTGTTTATTCGTTAAAAATCAAAAAAAAAAAAAAATACATAAATAAAAATCTGATTGAAAGCGACCATGACGCTTATGCACTCCCTAACGAGCTTTTTTTAGAGTTCAATGAGCTTTTCGGCATCATTTTCATGGTGCTCACAATGAGTTCGTGTTCCATTTCAAAGTTTATTTGCTGCATTTTACATGTAAACAAGCGCACTAAAAATATGACCCTAAACTTTTACATTCGCTTTTCACTTCGCCATATTTATATTTTGTAATTATATATAGTGGGTGTGTGCGTGCACTACGCCGCAGCGCTTATTGACTTTCGCACTTATAGTTTATGAAGTCGTAAAGATTTTTAGTATCGACTGTTGTTTATTCAGCGCTTCTGCCCGCCCGCCCCGCCATTTCACTTTATGGACTTAGTGATTTTACGCGCATTCATCAGCGGCGCGCTCTTGGCCGCGCATCTCTCGTTGGCCATTGTTGCTCCTGCCACTTGGCAAGTGAATTGTCGATTGTCCTGGCGACAGGATTTGCCATACAATCGCGCCATTATCATTAATTTTATATTTATGCGTTTGCTTGCTCTGCCGCCGACACGTTGAGCGCTGACTGTGTCGGTAGTGGTCGTATAATTGAAATGGTTGTGCTTGCTGACACTTGCACCCACGCAACACACACACACATGCGCACGCATTGCTATACAAACATGCCTTGCGGGCGTGGCCAGTCAATTCATCAGCGTTTGATCAATTTGAGTCCATCAAACGGCGACACAAACACAAATGTATTGATGTGCTTTTGGCGTATTTATGCATGTGGCATGTGGCATGCAACATATAAATAGCCTAGAGCACAGCGTAGTTGTCAAACAATTAGAAACAGCTAATATCTCACAACAATTTGCGAAATTGCGCAATAATTTACGAAATGTTCGAAAAGTTTTTTTCTTCGCAACGTGTTAGTGGTCTTTGGAGCGGCAGGTGGTGGCGAATTTCAACAAGTAAGCACATTGTTTGCTCAATTAGTGAAATTGCCGAATGTCTCGGTATTCTATGTCTAATTTTTTGTTGTTGTAATTAATGTATTGTGTTTATCAATTTTCAGAGAGGGGAGGTGACATGAAAAAGACATTGATATATTTATTAGCTGACTGTAAGTATATAATACGAGCATGGCATAATTGTGAGCTCACGAGTGTAATTTAATTGGAAGTACCACTGTTAATGCTATTAGTGTGGTTGTAAAAATTCCGAGTTTCTATGAAAAAACAAAATTACACAGAATTGTTATAAATATCGGCGCAATAAACTTCAATACAGACCTGGATAATCCATTTTGAGGTTCCCTACTTAAAAAAAAAAATACACAGAAACTTCAAATATAATGGTAAATACTTATTATCATTCGAAAGAATATTCTTTAACATTTATTTTTTGAAGATTATCCTTCCAAATGTGGCTGCTTCTCAGATGGTTCAGTGGCACCTTCTTCTTCAAACCAAATTTTCAGTTTCAGGCATCAAATAGTCGGTTATCATGGCATGAAAACGGTCGCCATTGACGGTTACGTTCTCACCGACATAATTTTTTGAAGAAATACGGACCGATGATTCCACCGGTCTACAACCCACACCAAACCGTTGTGTTTTATCGACAAAATATCAGCTATTGAATCTCTCCAGGTCGCTCTTGGTCCCAAATGCGGCAATTCGCTCTGTCTACATACCCATTGAGGCAGAAAATGGGCCTCTTCGTTGAACAAAATTTGGCTCGAAAACGTCAGATCTTCTTAGAACTTTTCAAGAGCATTTAGAACGAAGCTTGAGAAGGTCGAGTGGCTTCAATTCCTGCACAAGCTGTGAACTGTTTGCTTTGAAGTTAAGATCGCGATATAAAATATGCTTAGTCGTTCCATACGTCAGTCAAAAACGCTGCAAATTGCGCCGAATCGACTCTTTACGGTCTTTGTGTACACTCTGAGTCACGGCTACCATATTTTCTTCACTGCGAGCCGGACATAATCTATTAGGTCGAATATTATCCAATAATGAATGCTGGGTGATGATGTTGCGAGTAATTCGCTCAGTAGGCTGATTATGTTCATCAGTTGATAAGTTGAGCGCAGTGCGCGAAACACATTGTTTAGAGAATTTGAATTTTCATAAAAAAGTTGAACGATTTGTAAACGTTGTTCAGACATGAATGTTTCCATGATGAAATGCCAAACAATAATGAACAAAAATAAGATGACAGCTTGACACGACTCAAGCGTGATCTATCCAAAGAAGGCTATTGAAAAAAATCTCAAAAACACCACTTTTAAACACCGTTATGTTACAACATTATATCAAATCCACAGAATCCCACTTATTTGACAGTTTGAAGGGCCTGTCGTTTAGGTATAAATATGGCCCATGACAAATAAATTTTAGCTGCGATAAGTGAGCAGATACCTTCATTGCGCCTATAATTAACTGACAGACTTTTTCCAACTCTTTAATGATAGGGATGTGTCTTCAGGAATCATTCTGAAAAGATAATATTTATGTACAAGAGATCCTCTCAATTGCGACTACGCTCGTATGGAGTTCATAGAGAGCGTTAGTGAGAACATGGTATTTTTGCTCTTCGATCAGTAGCTTCTGCTGGCACAATTAGGTAATAAGATAGATAGGGTGGAGGCACCTATTCCTTTAGGATTGTGAAGCCATCGGCAATCCCCACACTTTATTATGTTCTTTTTGAACCACACGGGGCTCCTGACTAAGTTCGACACTACAAAAAGTTTTATATGTGCAACTTCTGAGTCATCGGTAAGAAACCCTCGACCGAGAGTTGCGATTCTTTTCCATCCTTCCGTGCATTTGGATTGAAGATGTTCTCAGTTTCTTCTTCTCTACCTCTTGGCAGCTATTAAAGTAGTCATTGTATGGTATCCACAGTCTGTTGGCCTCCCTGTCAATAAAATAGTGACAAGTTAGCAGTGCTGTTAAAGTGCTGTTAGCCAGTGATAATGGTACAGCCTATGGGGATGGATGCTATAGAGCTATGATTAATGACTGACATAATGGCTGAATTAGAGGATGTTGACGAGGTTGGCACATGATTCCAACAACTCGGCGATGCAAGCCATACAGCCAACGAGACAAAATGACGATTATCTGACGATTATCTGACGTCGTGGACGTGTGGTGTAGCTTCCAAACTTGTGCTTTTTAACACTGCTGGACTAGTTTTTGCGTAGCTATGTGAAATCGCTTGCATACGCAGATAAGTCCGAAACTATTGACGCTGCGAAAAAGCAAATTCGGCGAGTTATTGCTGATGAAACTTCGACCTCTCGGCTGAAATTTATTCTACCCAGCCATGCCAGCAATTAGTATGAAATAATTTTTAATTTTTTTATCTTTATGATATATCGTATGATAGGAGCTGAAGTCATTATTATACCAACAAAAAATTAACTTCCTTTCTCCCTTTTATATTAATAAATTGCCCACGATAGGTTAGGTTCGTTAGACAGTTAGGACAATGAGCCACGCATGAACCAGTTTTGGCCTTTTGAGATACCTGATGGAGTTCAGTTACTGGATACATGAAGACTAGTCATATTTTTGGATGGCTGGCGCTTGTGCGAAATTTTATCAGACTCTCGATATCTCCTTTAGTGTATTCTACCGTGGAAACCAGAGTTGCTTACAGCGTAGTCTTGCCAATGCAGGACAAGTGCACAAGAGATGATTCATTCTCTTCCTGGCGCCTTGCTCTAGACTTTTTCTGTGGTATTCTCAATCTGTTAGCCCCATTCTGCGATCGTGTGTCGCTACCAGAGCATGACCAATTAGTATTCTATTCACGTTTCTACAGTCTTCTCCCTTGACAGCAATCAGGAATATTGTATGCTTTCGATCACCGTTTCGCACATGAATTTTGCAGTTTTGCACCCTGGTAACTCGTTCCATCGGGTTTTGATTTTCTTTACCATGCTTGTGTCGGGATCGTCGTATAGACAAGGCATGGATTTCTTAATGTTGATCACTTTTTCGGGTGTTTGCCGTACACTATTCTTGTCCACTATTTAATTGCCCTCGATGCCTTTATGACCTGGCACCTAGCTGAAGTTGCTTGCTTCTTTATCCACTGCGGCCATGCTTCCCATGATACTTCTGGCCGATATGGGATACGAGATTACTGCCTTGATTACTGGTTGGCTGTCTACGTAGATGTTGACTCTAGAATTGCCTGCAGGTGCATTAGAAGCCAGCTCCGCGACTTTCGCAATATCAAAGATCTCCGCTTGAATAAACTGCCGTGATCCGGCAGCTTAAGAGGCTGCCTTATGTCAACTTTGGACAGCATATCCCCACAACAACCTCAATTTTCGAGCCATCCGAATTTAAAAGTGGGATGATATAGTCGGTGTTTGCCAAACCGCCATTACCCACCGATGTATGTCTGAAGGTTCTATATGTGAAGTCTTCTTAGAGACAGATAGCTGGTAATACCAGTTCAAGAGCCGCCGTTGGAGTTGTTCTTAAAGCTTCCATTATGCACAGCGCAGCGAGCCTCTGAACCCTTTCCTTTGGTTTCCGGTAGATGGATTTCCACACGCCTGTCCACCACACTACTGCATCGTGGAGCAGAAATGGTCTTACAATAGCTATTGGACCAGTACATGAGATAGGGAGAGAGCACCCAGGTTATGCCGAATATCTGCCCACACGCATATATAGCACTCCTGGCCTTTCTCACTCTTTACGCCACATTAGGCTTCCAAAGCAGTTTGCTGCTCAATACGACCCCAACGTACTTGGTGCGTTCCTTAGGAGAGAATTGTGTCCAATTTATTGAAGGGAACTTCCATTGAGGCATTTTCTTGTGAATACAAGAAGATCCTTTTTCTCCAGGTTCAACCCCAGGCCCACTTGTGATACCCAGTTCTGAACTGTATTCAGATTGGTGGTCATAATACTGCTAATGGTCTGCAGACACCTATCCATTACAAGAATAGCAATGTGGTCCGCATATGCCACTATCTTAGGAGTTTTGCCGTCTAAGTTTCTTAGCTGTTTGTTCACCACTGACGTCCATATAAGCGAAGATAGCTCTCGACCTTATGGAGTACCTTTACAGAATTCCTTGATAATTCTAGCGTCGTTCCATTCTGCTATTATCCTTGTAAAGGTGAAGAAGCTTTTGATTTATATACTATTCAGAAAAGATTCCATAGAGACCTTATTGAACTCTTCAGAAATGTCTAGAAATGCTCCAAGAGCGTATTATTTAAATTCAAGAGCCTTTGCGGTATTAAGTAACAGTGCATGGATTGCAGTCTCTACTGTTTTAGTTTTAGTATATGCGTGCAGCCTTTTGGGCAGGCTCCGAGGAGGCTCTGTGGCTCTAATATGGACGTCGAAGATCTTCTCTAGCGTTTTCAACAGGAAGGAAGTTAAGCTACCCTAGCCTCTCTCCATGAGTATAGCAAATAGCTGAATTTCATGCAGTCCCTAAAAAAATTTCTCTTAATGAAAGTGCTATAAATTTTTATGCCGAAATACTAACTCATTCCACTCCCTCTCAAAAATAACAAGATTGACAAGTCTATATAAAATTGTATGTCAGCTTCAGGGCTATAAAAAATACACTTGTTTGTTTTCGAATTTCTGTCATTTGGCTATTCATTACTAAACAATATATTAAGTTTGTAAATTGTCCAAACTCAACAAAAACCAAAGTCATTTAACGGTTTTTATAACCGAAAGGCATAGCTGACATGACTACTTTACTGTCAATATGCATATGTAGATTTATAATAAATGAATATCTTCATGTTTTACAAGTTAAATGACAGTAATGGAAAACATGAAGAAGAAGCAGAAACCGAAAAACAACTGCCTCCACAGCCAATGCTGCCGATTCAGCAGCAATAAAAGTGTTTAGATTGCCAGACCAAAGAAAATATATAAACAGCGGTGGCGGCGGCGGCGGCAATAAATTCGCCTAACAAAAGAGTGAAAAGGATGCCGACGCTGGAGCAGATAGCTATCTATGCAAATAACATGCGCGCTATTTTCCATCAAAATAAACAAGACGCACACACACGCACGTAACGTGAAGTTAATATCAAAGCGAGGCAGCACATCCACTCAATTTTATGGAGAGTTTAAATTGGCCTGCTGACGGTGGCGTAAATATATATCATGGTATATGTGTATTTTGTATATATATGTATATATATATATGTCCCCCTATATGTGTGCCTTTATGTATGTATAATATATATGCTTACTTATAAATACTGACATGAGCTGCCTCAACCTCAACCAGCACTATGCAAATGGCAGGATATTAGAGGCATAATCACGGCGCAGGCATGAGAGCGCTGCTAACATTACGAAGCACATTGCGACAATGTGGCACTGTCACACAAGAATAATCTCAATCTTATATTTATCATATGCGGAGCAAAAGCAACGCTAACACGGCTAATAATAATACTTGGCTGCCAAGGACTAAAAATAAAATGTGCAAGTGCGACGGAGGGGATGGTTAGTAAATATACGGGAGACGGTAGAGAGCAGGTGTATAAGCATGGCAGTATTTAGCTGTGTGCTTCGCTCTAATTTATTAAAGATCAAGTGAAATGACAGGTGTTGCTGAAAATAGAAGCGAAAGAATATAATATTAAAACAAAAAAATAAGTAAATAAAGTGCTAAGTTCCGGTGAATATTTAGTACGTTAGATATGTATATTTCAGTATGTTTGAAAGTTTACTCGCTCTGTTTGCAATTTTTTTAACAAAAACCAGAAAATTCCTTTAAAATATTTTCTTACCTGCTATTAAAGCAATACACTATGCTTGTTTAGCAGTAGTTAAACAGTGATCTTATGAAGTGGTCTTTTTTTTGCTCTTGAAGAGAAATTTTGTTGAGCATTGTCTGAGGCCTTCTTAAACTTCAAAAATTTTAAAAGAGCATTATTTTGGCATAAAATTTGAGGTTTTATTTAGTTAGATTTATTCAATTTAGGTCAGATATGCACGGTTTTCTTCATTAACTTTTTTCCGCTTTGAAAAAAAAAATTTTATGGCACTTTCATAGAAACAGTCGTTCCTATTGGTAATATACTTAAGTAGTCGATTCTCACAAGCTTCTACAAGTATTAAGGCTAGTTTTTCATCAGCAAAGTTATTTGCCTTAGACGGGAACATGTAGTAAACACTTGGTGCGAGGTCCAGACTACATACGAGTATAAGGTCAATGAATAAGAACCTCCCAAACAAGCTCTCGAAGCTCTGGCAAGTCACTATCGCTGTGTTGTCTGGATGGAGCACAATTCTTCTTTTATTTACCAATGGTGACCGCTTCAGAGCGATTTCTTCCCATCTAAGGGCCCAATTCCAATTCAATGCTGACTTGGTTTCTGCTGTTCGACACACTTTGTATAACCAGAAACTTACAATTCAGAAACTACTCGATTTTGTGTTATTTAGAACGATGCGCAGATGAAGAGTCGGTCCATAAGGTTCTTTGCATTAACTCGTTTGGTATTCATACATCAAGTTTATGTTTATACTCGTGCTCTTGCAACATGTTACTATAGAGTATTAAAGTTTTGCTCAGCTAACGTATGTAAGTATCTGATAAAACTATGCACGATAGATATGGGATTATACAAGGTCTGTCGCAACAGAAACAGGATTGTTAAAAAAAAAAAAAAAAAATTTTTTTTCAAAAAATATATTTTTTATTCAAAGTAGTTTCCTTGTGCTTCGATACAGCGTTTAGCCCAGTCAATGTATGGCCAGATGGGACGAACTCTCGGTGTACAATACCCTCGGAATCGAAAAAAACAAGTCAGCATTGTCTTTATTTTTGACTTCTCAAGACGAATTTTTTTCGGTGACTTCTGATCGTCACAGAGGTCCTCACAACCTTATTGGAATCGCTTAAACTACCCATGCACATTACTACGGGATAGACAATAATCACCATAAACTTTTTTCATCATTTGAAATGTCTCTGTAAACGTTTTCCCAAGTTTAAAACAAAAGTTAATATTTGCTCTTTGTTCAAAGTACATTTTACGACCGATGACCAAAAGCTACTGCCTCTTTTTGATCGATAACATCGATTGTAGTTATCCAATTGTCTTAAAATTTTTACGAAATGTCAATAGGAGATCAAAGCTTTTATGTCATTTACCCACCAATAGGTGGTGTCACCAGAAACAGTTATATATAAACTGTTCTGTTTCTGTTGCGACAGACCTTATATGTGCTTAAATTAGATAAAATTGTGTGAAGCCTTACCCTCATATAGCTAAAAGTAATATCACGATTTTTAAACATCACTCCATATCATAGATGGTTGTATGTGAGGTACCTTAATTAAACTCAAATAGCATTTAGCCTCTCCGGTTAAGGTTATGGATGACGGGAAGTAAAATATACTTACTAAAATACGATAAATACTCTATAATATAACTTAGTATCAAATTCGTTTGCAATTCATTTACCATTTCATCGAACAATGAATTTGAACCGTTTCATTTTAAAAATTGGATACACCTGAATATGTATACATGTGTTCGACTTTATTTAAATATTTTTATTTTTCATTGTTAACCAATAAATGACTGGCCGAAGTATCAAACTTAGATATCAAGTCGCTCTTAAAGTTCGCAAAACGAGTGGACGTCATGATGAATACTTCACTTAAAATTAAGGAGAACTTCCATCTGGCTTTGCTAAGGATAGACATTAAAATAACCAATATACGTAATCCGGAAAACTCTTCGTAAATTTGACCAGCAATACCAATTTCTAAATTACCCAATTTTCATTATTATTTAATTATTTGTGGTGTACTCTAAACCTATAAAGAATTCGAACGCCTTGCTTTATATGCATTCCTGGCTTTAGTTACAAGTTGCAAGAGTTGGAATTCTTTGCTTACACCGGAGCTTAGCTCTTCCTTATATAATATATTCAGCCTTATTTAAATGATTTGATACGGTTTTTTATGTGCAATGTTTGACCGATTGGTAATCGAAACAATGTTTACACCATAAATGATAATTATGGCCTGTCTCAAATGAAGACAGATTCACATTCCATTTAGTTTGAGCTTATTTTCTCAGGGTCTATAATGTCCTGAATTGTGATAAATTTAACACGGAGAAGGCTTTATAATTGTCAGTCAGAATTAACTTTTGAAACCTCAAAAATGATCAGGATTTCAATGAAGCTGCTTATTAATTCCAGGCATGGCATGCCGAAGAGGAACTTTGAATTTGTTCCGGTCACACAAAAGACAAATCTGGGTTTCTGATTTGAATGCTTAAGGGGGCTTTGTAAAGCAATTGTTTCATATAAAAAACCTCGTTGACTAAAAAGAAGCAAATTTGAAATGCGAGAATTAACGTCGATTCAACAAATATGAAAAAAATCGAGACAGACAGGATTAAATGACTAAATATATGAGTAGTGCCTCATACTGCAAGACTATAATAGTGCTTTATCGACCGTACGATAGATTTATTTTATAGGGTTTTAGAAATATCGGTTTTTTAGGTCGGTCAAAATTAGTCTCCAAACTATGGGTCAAAAGAGAACGATGTGCTACTCAGTAATGAAACAGCTTAAGAAGCAAAGACAAAACCAAAATATATACAACATCCACCAATAAACGTTCAAATATATCGGAGGTAATACAAGTACTAAAAACAATTTTTTCTAACAGAAATTTACGCGAGAACCGGAAGTAATTTGTAAACTACACTACATAACTGTAAAAACTGCAAAACAAATACTTATTTTACGCCAAATTACCCAATCTCTTAATTACAGCAACACAAATGATGTTACGCTTATGTGTATATGTATTAGAGTGGGCCAGTTTGAGGAAAATAAAATATATGAAGTTTGAAATTTTACCTTGGAATAACTTTAGGATGCTTCACTTCAAAGTAATGATTCAGTTAAAAACTCTCACATGTCCAGCTACAAAAATAACAATAACAACATTTTTTTATTCCCTGAACAGGGTATTTTAAGTTTGCCACGAAATTTTTAACACCCAGAAAGAAGCGAATGATCAAAATTCGTCTATTGCATGGAATACTTTGGCACGAACTATTATCTGAGGGAATGCTTCAATCTCCGAAGAAATTATTTAGATCGGATCACTATAGCATGTAGCTGTCATACAAGCTGACTTACCAAAATCAACTTTTTATATGATATTTATATGAAATGCTCATGTAGTCTTATTTTTGCCTCCCTAAAAGTTTTAATACTAACTTTTTTTTTCAAATAAAATTTCCAGAAAACTGCCCCACCCTAATATTACATATTCGCAACTTTTTGTACTACTGTCCACAAAATACTATTTTTAATTAGCTCAATAGAGTTTTTTCCGTTTGTACTTTTTATCGTTCATTTTTTTCCCTTCCTTCGGCGATTTATTACTCTATTCGCACATGGATTCGCCCACACCATATTCCTTCACTGTTATTTATTTACTTTTCGCGCTGCCAAGGGAGAGCTGCCTGTGTTGGTGTCTGGCAGCATAGCTTTGGGCGATTATGTGGATCAATGTGGAGCGCAACAACAACATCAATAGCCCATCAGCTAAATTGTAACTAAATAAACTACGAAAATCAACAGATGTGTTGTTTTTGTTTTTTTGGTTTTTGGTTGAGTTCATTGATATTCAATTCTTTTGAAATTGTTGCCGCCGCTTTTTTTTATTTCCTTTTCGATTATTTAATGCTTTGTTATTGTTTATGTTGCGTGCAATTTCCTCACAGCGTTTCCTAATACAGTTTTAGTTTTATGCGCACACAAGCGGCTATTTCGTGCTGAAGGTTGGTCAAATGGAATTCTATGTTGACTTTCGTTCGGCTTTCACAATCAACATAATACGATAGCGTCTGGTGAATGTGACTATTTAGCGATTACCAGACTGTATGCTTAAAGCAAAGGTAAATACAGATAATTATATTTGCATTGATATATTTGCGTTTAATCGCATAAAGTCAATTTAAGCTAAAAATGGTTTGTCCTAATTTTGATTTTGATTTTTTGTACTAAAAATAGGCTGCTATTCTTTTGATTGCGCAGTACTGTAGTGAAAATATATATTATAACAACAAATATAGAAAAATTAGAAACAGTTGAAACTAATTCAATTGAATTAGATATTGTCGTCAAGGCCAGTAATACAGAGGGACGGTATAACAGTACTCAGGGTTGAAACTTCATTACTGTAATGCTAGACGGCATTGAAGTAGCTAAATTTGACGATTTTTTGACAAACAACTTTTTTATCTTTCGTAATTTTTTTAATAAAGTACCCTATGTTATTTCTAATGCCTTCAAGAGTATATGTACAAAGTTTCATGATGATTAGTTAAGTAGTTTTTGCGCGAAAGCATAACAAACAAACTTACATTCGCATTTATAATACTAGTAGGGATTTAAGTTTGAGGTTATGATCCAACAATTACAGATATTTATTTAACTTCGCACAACTTTCGGTTTTCAAATAATTTATGAGTGTATGTAGCGATTATGCGCTCAACGATTATTACTATAAACTGTTACTTTACCGTTAAATTAATGTCAAACTAGGTCGTTGGTTGACACTTATGTACCCTTTGTTACTTTCAGTACCTTCAAGAGTATATGTGCACAGTTTCATAATGATCGATTAAGTAGTTTTTGTGTGAAAGCGTAACAAACAAACTTACATTCGCATTTACATATAATATTAATAGGGATATTTTGATGGTCCGATAAGTACTAAGATTATGAATTGACAATGAGGCTTTTTCTGACCAAGCTATGCTAAAATTTCTTAGTACCGTCTGAAATAAAAAAAAAGTTGTTTTGGACATGTGGACATGCAAGAGGAAATAAAAAGCATATAATTTAATATTATGACCAAGAATTTAGCTTTATCATAAAGATAAATGTTTGCCATTATGTTCCACAAATAATTTCAGACAAGTAAACGCCGCGAATGGCTTGAATAAGTTCCAAACGAGAGGCTCAATTTTCGACAGCGTATGTCAACAATTTGGGATGTATGTCAGCCATAACGAATATTACCTTCATATGCAACAATCGTTTCAGGCTTATTTGCGTAAACAAGTGACTTCACATAATCTCATAAAAAATAGTACACGGTTTTGAAACCACGTCACTCCACGACGCCAGAAAATACGCTCACGAAAGGTATCCTTCAATAAATTAATTGTTTCAGTGGATGTACGGAATGTTGCGCCGTCTTGGTGGAACCAAAGATCATCCATATCAACATTCTCTAATTGAGACACGAAAAAATCAATAATCATGGCTCCATAGCATTCCCCATTGAATGTTATTGAAGGTGTATTAACCAGTGACCTCATATGTCCATAGAGCACACCAAACAATGAATTTTTCTCAACAATAACTGTGGATCACACACTCAAAATACAAATTCGTTTGGGTGATCTCGTTTTGGGCCCATTCACCGTACATGTGACGCGATTGATTATCATTAATTCGGCTTAAATTCTTGCACGAGTTAGATTATGTAAACCCGCAAACCAAGATCCGTCGCCAAGATCTTTCATAAAATTTATAGGCACAGCTATAATTGTTGTTCGGAAAAGAGGATGGATTCATTTGGGTCTTATTCGGTACTCTACTCCACAGCAGCAATAGCTCTTCGATACGCACTGTGCGATGTCTCTGGCGATGCGTATTATCCATGGTCCAATGAAGCAAACCATTATTTTGGTAATAAATTTTTACGGTTTACAAATATTATTCCGGATTACGTCTGTTCATAATTGCAGACCAAACTGAGTATAAAGCAAGTAACAGCTGTCGAAAAAAAACAACTTTGAAAAAGTATTGCCTCATTGAAAGCCATATGTCTAAAATACATTCGTTACTTTTTCTAAATTTCGAGAAGGCGATTATCTTCAAATTTTATAGATAGAAATTTCACAGAGCCAAACATTGATTGTCACATCAGTTCATAGCATATTCGATCAATTTTGCCGTGGCGACAGCAAGCTGGTGTGTTGTCATTGTGGAAAACTACTTTTTCCTCAACAAAACGAATCGGCCAAATATTTCACAGTATTTGGCAGTCGTTTTCGTTCTCTAAATAGTCCATTTAAATCTCGCCTTGTAAATCCCAGATAATGATGCTAGTTGCATTTCTAGCCAATAGAACAGTCTTCGCCATGGTTACGACTGTTCTGGTGTTGGTAGTAGGCCTACACAAAATGTCGTAGAAACTCCTTCGGATTGCGCTTAAACAGCCAAACACTCTCGTTAAATGGTCTTATTGTCCGACGCGATGAACCGAGACACTCAGTTTTATGAGTGATATAACAAACAGGCTTTAATGGGTCTACAGCTGTCTCACCTAACACTTTTCAAAATATCAGTTTTGGCATGCTGCTTTGGAACGCCAAGAAGCAGGTCATCAAAAGCCAGAAGTTAAAACTCGTTTAACTAAGTTTTGACAGTCGTCACTGAAGAAGAAGGGTCACCATAAACAGCATCAAAGTATTCCTTGATTACCCTACGAGATTTCCTTTCTAAAAGCAGGAATCGAATCTCCGACCTATATTACTCGTTTTAAATTTTGCTGAAAATTCACGAAATTCTTACGAACAAGCGTTTACTTAACATCAAGTAATCCTCCTCATCATCGCATATAACGGTTCTATCGAGCGTATTCTGTGAAAGATGTAAGCCCAGAGTCAACTAACTGGCCGACTATATTCTCACCATACGCCAAATGTTGGAAAAGATCCCTGAAAGGAAGATACGGCGATGACATTGATATCATGGGCCTTTACAATCGTGCTGTTGGTTCTGCTTTCTCCAGACTGGATAGGGAAACGAAGCGTTTGGGTTTAGTTGTGAACGAGGGCTAAACGAAATATATCCTGTCGTCGCTTCAAATCGGTCAACTATTTTAAAAAGTCTATAATTGCACCCAAAGATATGCGCGGCAACCAATTTTATTGAACTGAAACATCTTGTCCAATCCTTTATTACAATAAGAATATAAGCCATTTTTACTTCACACTTACCCCGTATAATTTTTATTTCGTCACGATAAAGACATCTTGCATTTTCACAAATCATAAATCTTAAATAAATCAACGTTCAGAATTCAGAATTTTCTTGGCACTTAGAAGAGACCTTGACAGCAAGAAATCGACTGCAGCTCAGAAATGCTGAAGAAAACACCAAAGAAGATTTCTAACTGTTTATTTGACTTGATATTATATGGCACTTGAGATACATGTAAGCCCGTGCGTAGGTGTGTGTGTGTGTGGTTGCACGCCAAGAAGCTTCTAACACCGTTGAGAGCTCTGTTTTCACCGCAACCGTATCTGCTTTGGCACCTGCAACGTATTTTGCAATTCAAGATGACTTTTGCGCCCGACAGCCCGAGTTGAATAAGCATATGTATATCTCTGTATGTGTGTGACGATTTGTATGCGATTGTGTGTTTCCGAAGGCGTAGCTAATGTGTGCTTGACCGATTTCTAAAATATGACACCTTCTTCTCGCCTGCACATCACCGCGCTCTACTCCCATGCCTTGCACCGGAACATGCGTGCCTGTGTCTGTGTGTGATCGCCTCTTATAATAAGCTTGTCTGTTTCTTCAACCGTTTTCTTTCACTGTCGGTTGAAGCCACTTCAACTAACTTTTCCAAAAGAAAAGCAAAAAAAAAAAATCTAGATACAAAATGTGTGATATAAATTTATGGAGAGGTAAAAGTTTACCGTTTCAGCTTCTGCTGGCGACGCGGACACAGAAGACACGGTATATCAAGCTTATTTGCTGGCGGAAATATATTTCTTGTTAACTTTTTTGGTTTTACATTCAACATATCTGTTTCTACTTGCATTGCTACTTTAGTGGCACTTGTATGCCAGCTGTTGTTACTTGGCGACCCTGTAGGAAATTCAGTGAATGATTCAATAATTATGGGTATTTGCTCTCCTTTTCACCATATAAGACACCTCAGATAAAAACATTAGATTTTAAATAGGGTAAAGCGTATCTGCTTGGCTTACTTACTAATGACGAATCATAGAATAGATCCACAGGTATACAAAAGAGCCCAAAAAACTTTATTGAACTTCAGTTGAATTTCATGAGACGTAACCTCCTTGGTTTAGGAAAGATAACAAGATAACAAAGCTTCGCAAATTTAACGTCTGGTTGCATATAACACCTGTGGACATAGCCACGAAAGTTGCACCCAGACTCAGAAAACTCGGGTACTATGACGTCTTTGAACCTCGCCACTTTGAAATCCTCGCAAGTTTTGATTTCTTTTCATTATTGGATTAGCAGTTTGCCGAGTCTGGCTCTGGCTGTTATTTCTCTGCTCAGATACCTTGGAGCAAGGCATGGGAGGGAAGGACTCGTTAGAGTAGAGAAGTAATGTGAGGTTTTTTACGGATCCTTTCTGACCACCGCAGCGTCTTCAAGGCGGAAGTAGTCATAAAGTCACGAATAGATCTACTGCCTGGAGCACAGTGTCTTTCTGAGTGGTAAAAATCCACCCCTAAAGTTGTTGAGCCTGGGTACTATTAAATTCTCGCACACGTTGAATAATTTCAAAAAAACTTGTATTACCAGTTCGCCGAGCCTAGCTCTGGCTGTCGGGTCTTTGATCACATACCTTCGAGGGAAGCCAGGGATCAAAAGACTCGCTGGAGGAAATGAGTGGTCCGGTTCCTTACGGAGGGATCAAACCTTGAGTGGAGAGTCGTGTCGGGAACTCTCTATCAGATTCCGCTTTAAGCTTCCTAACCATTGCAGCGTCTTCAAGGCGGAAGTGACCATAAAGCTACTATAGGATCTACTGTTCGGGAGTGCAGCCTCCTTCTGAGTAGTAGCAATCCACTCCCATAGTAATGCCGCGTTCCTACTCTTGAGATCGTTGACTGTGTGCTCTAAACTAATGAAGGGGGGTCTACACCTTTTTTCTATAGCATAGTCCTTAGTATTGCCTTCCCAAAGTATTTATTATTAGTCAGAACTGATGTTTATACCTCAACCCATATGTTTGCTAATCTGCCAGTCTTCAGAAAGCTTGTCGATGACTATCAAATCAGCTGACATTAACGAGAGGCAATAAACACATTCTTCTCTCCCATTCTTAACCAAAACTCAATGTTAGTCTAGATTTACTTTTTCGTGTGAAAAAAATTCGAAATTTTTCAACGAAGCGCTGTGTCTACCTGGAGCTAAATTTTCTCATAATTACAAGGAACCGAATTTACTATAACTGTGTCCTAAGTCCACCTCAACAGCCTTCCCTAAAATTATTTCAAAAATCCACGATTTTCTTATCCCCAAAAGGCAACCAAGCGCTAGTTGAAGCCATAAAAAATATAAATTTCCTAAAGTAAGGGTAATAAGTTCCAGTTAGCCTTCATAATCAGTTTATACTATACCACAATTCTATATATATGATCCTTACGCTTGTACCGTTATTTCTATGTCTGGTTGCCTGCACCTCCACAACAAGCTGAAGCGGCCAACAAGCTATCATAAACGAAGCAGGTGCACAAAGCAGCTGCCAGTCACACTATCAAGCCACACACATACACACGCACATACATATGTACTATTGCAATATTGTACTATTATTGTTATACTGTATAAGGACACATTTATAAATTAAGACTTGAGCGTAGAATCTGCTCTATGACGAAGTGGCAAAGCTGTGAACGGCGGCCGGTGTGGCTGGCGTGTATACAGCGTGGAAATAAAAGCAAAAGCAAAAACAAAAACTGAAACAGAATGTGGCATAAAAACAGAAGGACGCTTATGAGCTGCGAAACTCATAACGGTGTTTGCTCTGGCTGATATTATTGCACCGTGCCGTATTGCTGTGTGCTCTCGCAGTTTTCATACAAAGTCATGCCATGGAAAGTTTCTATAACTGTTCGCTTGTATGCCTGTGTGAGCATTTGTTTATGGTGATAATAATACAGAGATTGCTGATTAGTATTATACGCGAAGGTGTGTTACAAGCGCAATTGAATTGGGGAATATTTTACGATTGCACATAACTATTTATGGCTTTCAACCATTTCAGTGCCATAGAAGCTGCAACACCAATAATAATAATCATAATAATAAGAAATGTAATATAGAGCTTATACCTTTATTGCATATTCCTCGATCTTTGCGATTTGTTAAAGAATCTGTCAGACATTTGTAAACTTGTTTTTGTGTCAGAAGTATGCTACGTATTATACCATCTATAGGGTAGGTAGTGAGGTTCTAATTAAAAGATATTTTTTGTTTTAACTTTGTGGGGACTCACAGTCACTAGACCCGTAAATATTCAATCTGGCAGCTAGAGCGTACTTCCTTCCCATAGATTTGCTAAAAAGTCCAAACTCTAAGATAGGAAGAAAAGAAACCTAGCAACAAAAAATATGGGAGTCCATTGAGGTGATATTTTTCTTGTAATGAAAGATCGCACGTGGACTGATATGGAACTGTTGGGTTTTTTCCAGCTTATCTTCATCCATACAGCTTCTGCAGATGACGTCTTGTAGTTTTCTTAGCTAGTAGATAGAGCATGGGCGCCAAAAGGGCAATGGCCTGCTAAAAGCCCCACAACTGGGGAAAGGCAAGCCCTACTAGATCGAGCCTTTCCTTGCTAGCTTATCAGCTTAACAATTTCCTGCGATTCTGCTGTGGCCTGGCAATCATACCAGCCTTATCACAACGACACTCGATACATTGTTAATGAATTCAAGAAAAGTATCGCCGCTTTGCTATCTGAGTGGATGGTGATTTCTCTGAAGAAAACTGCACTACGGAGCAGTAAATCTACTGCTACTTTAATGACTGCAACCTCGGCTTAGAAAACACTGCAATTGTCAGGAAGTCTGAAGCGAGAATTGTTAGAGAGCTCTTGACAATAAACCTCTCCACCAACCCTTCCCCCAAGATTCAACACATCCATAAGGAAGCACACTGCCCCTATCCACTAACGTCTTCTTAGTCACTCACAGCTCACTCGCCGATATATGGGCAGATAAGGAGCCGACAGAGTCCGGTTTGGCGACTCCATGATCCAAGGTTCGGACACTTGTACTTTTAGGAACCCACATATTCTAAATCTGATAGCAACTTTCGACTTGACTAGGATATCGTAGAGTCAGAAGACCACTTTAGGTGAGAGACTCTACCTTTTTCCAATGGCTTCTCTACAACAATATAAGGCAATCGATGCCTTGTGTAATAACTTAATCCATTTCTATATCCCTTGGTTATATTTAATTATCCACTATACACTTAACTAGCCCTCGTGCGATCGATTTGAGCGCTGAGTTTTTGTTACGCAAATTTACAAAAGCTTTTTTACTCTCTAGGAATCTGTTCGGTTGTCAAAAACGTCGATTTCAGACCACTTGGACGTATAGCTGCCATGAAAGCTGTCCTATCAAAAACGTATTTCTTTTTGGTAAACTTTTATATAACAAAATAACTTCACGAAATTTGACACAGATTATTGTCACGCTCCGAACATTCATTAGTCAAGAGAGAAAGGGTTCTGTTGTTTCGCTTATATAAAAAATTTTTTATAAGCAAAATAAAACTTTCTGCGGAACATTTTTTAAACACGCTTTAAGGCTGTCTGGAAATCCGTTTAACCGTTTTTAAGTAGTTATATACGATTCCAGCTCACACATACATACATATTTACTCATAATTGCAAGCATTTATATTCAATTTTATCGGAATGAGTTGATTACACCGAATGTACCCGAATCATAAAATATTTATTTATTACGCAATCTAAACCGGCCTACCTGCCTGTCTGCGCACTCAACCACTCACACTCCCATACATAGTACATGAATAGAGCTACGGTTAGAGTGCAAATAGCAAAACACTCAATGCAAGGATATTTGCGCGCAATTTCCACTGAAAGCAAACACTTCACAGCTGCAGCAGACAAAAACGCCGACGCAGCTCGACGCAGACGAAAGTGTGTCACAGTGATTTTTCATAATTTTTTCACACCTCTCGCCTAGTCGCCATTCACGTTGCACTCGCCCCACTGTTTAGTTTATTTCTTTTGGTTTTACTTTTTTTCGTTAGCGGCGACCTTCACCGCCATTACCTGTTTGGTGTTGTTTTTGTTCAAATTTTTTATTTCTCACTTATGTCATGCAAATGGCGAATAGCGAAAGTAAATGGCCTAAAATGCGGTCAGTGCTATGCATGCCGAAGTATTTTAGGCAAATTGCTGCCAGTTCGCTTAGAGTTTGTGTGAAATTACAAAAACAAAGCATCTTTTTTACATCTTTCATAATTTTTGCGAAGCGTCTGCTGTCGTCAAGTGCTCTGTGCTTAGAAGGAAAGCAATAAATATCGCATCCTTCCACATTACTACCACTGTTGACCTGCCAATCCGCCACTCAAACGGACGTGGAACCAGCAGCAAGGCATCATAAGTACAACACACATCTAATCAGTTATGTCTGCTTATGTCGTCCGTTGTCTGGCCTGGACATGTGAGTCTACAAATGCCACGCTCTGTGCTCTCAAATCGGTTTTTTGGTTTTTGGCAGTCGCCCAAACTGAAATATGCCTCATATCCGGTTCTACTTCGCTCGTCGCCGGGTATTACTGCCCTTGTCGCTGCTTCTGCTGCTGCGCTTTTTCTAAGCTATCTGTCATTTCACTTTTGGTTGTCACTTTTCGCCAATTCGTACAAGCTGTGACACTTTAATACTTTATGCAGCATACGAAAATTGTAGCCATTTCAAAATTGCAGTCATTTCGCTCATTTGTTCGGCTAATGAGTTGCTGCAACGACGGTTTTCGTTTTTCATATTTTTTTATTATTTATGGAAGAAGAAGAGTCTCGAAGTGAAAATAATAAAATCTGATTATTATACCTGCTGTAGAGCTTACGAAAATGTTGGTCAGAGGCACTCCTTGCTCATTTGAAAGAGTCCCAGCCACACATTTTATTTTCGCAAAATTCTTTTTTTTTATTGAACACAGTTTTTTTCAAGGCTGATACACTAATTATAGTAAACGTTCAACTTCCCGATACCATTTTGTAGTACGATTTGTCCTTTGGTTTAAAATAGACCTCTGTGCCGGCGACCACCTCCTTGTTCGGCGAAAATTTCTTGCCAGCAACCATTATTTTCAGATCTGAGAACAGATGATTGTCGCTGAAGGCCTGATCTGGAGAATATGAGAAGCAACTCGAAGCCCAATTCATGGATTTTTGCTATCCTTTTCACTGACTTGTACAACTCAGCATTATTTAGGTGAAAAATCACTTTATTTCTTTTCAAAAGCCGATGTTTTTCGGCGATTTCGACCTCCTAACGGTTTAGTAACAGTTTTTCTTCTTTTTCTAAAGCAGTCAGTAAAAGCAGTTCCATGCGCATCCCAAAAAGCAGACGTCATAACCTTGCTAGCCGACTGTTAAGTTTTTCTACGTTTTGGAGCGAGTTCATCGTGAGCAGTCCACTCGGATACCTTTCACTTGGACTTCGGAGTGAAAACATAGAGTCATGTGTCATCCATTGTCACACACGGTTTTATTACGCTTGAACATATCCAAAGACTTCTACGAATCATCAACTCGTCGTTGTTTTTGATCAAAAGTAAGCTCGCGCGGTACCGACTTTGCACAAAGCTTTCCCATACCCAAATACTCGTAATCGAAGTGATGTACACGCACAGTTGATGCCTTTAGAGTACCTGCTCTTTCGAACAACCTTCACTTTACGGTCATCCAAAATTATTTTGTGGACTTTTTTTGATGTTTTCGCCGATAAGAACCTTTTTGGGCGTCCTCTGCCTTCATTGTCATTTCAGCATGCCTAAGCTTGGAAATCCACCTTTCAGCGGAAGATTTCCGTGGTGAAGAGTCCAGATAATCTGATCAATCCAAACCTTGGCTTTTACAGTATTTTTACCCCAAACAGCAATGCTTTCTTTACATACGAAATCACTTTTGATCCATTTTTTTGAAACTAACAAAGTGGCTTCACGCAAATTGATATAATTCAAGAACAAATAACTTGACAGCTTTCAAATTTATAAACACGCATTTTGAAGGTTAGGGCTGACTAAAAATTATATGGATTTAATTCTAGTAGCGCCATCTATGTGTGAAATAGTTGCCGCTTTGAATAGCAAGGGCATATACAGTAAGTAACGATTGTCTCGTTCAAACTTTAGTAACACCGGCTCACTAAAGAATTTCTATTCGAAATACTGTGAAGCACGGTGAACCAAAACTAATTTTTCTTCTTCCACGTAACTCCTTAAAAGTTCCACTTAGGCCATGCACGCTCTACTAAGACAATCTCCTCAAGCACTGCGGCACGCAATCTTTTCATAGCAGTCAACACAAAGAAAACAAAAAACTAAAAATAAAAAATTAACCCACTCACGTCCGTCTGTTTAACGCGATTGGAATAATTTAATCACTTCATTTAGCTCGGGCCCCAGTTGTGAGCTTCGCACGCAAAGCTGTCATTTCCTGTGTTTAAATTGCTCGGCGTAAACGGCGGCCAATCAACGAGATGAAAGAAGTGCAGCGAAACGTGTGTTGCAAGCGAATCTAAGAGCAACGTGTAAAGTGATTGTCTAAGGCGAGTGGCTTGAAATGAATGAGGCACGAAGTACAGACAGAGGAAAATTGGCTAGAATAATTGTTTGAAATATAACAAAGCATCATGCAGATACTTAATTATGTTTTTTCGTTTTATTTTTTTTTGGTTTACCATGCTTCTAAAAAAAACTGGAATATGTAAAAAAAAAAAAATAAAATAAAATTTAAAAGTATTTATATATAATAAGAGTTTCAAATAAAAAAATTTAGAACTATAGTAACTATCTACATAAAAATTTACTATGAATCAGCCTCTACGCTTACGTAAGACAAAAAAAGTTTGAAGAAATATTGAATTAATAAATATTAATGGATAAGGGTTGCCATTTAATTCAAAGAAAATTTTAGTAATCATATTAATGAAACTTAAAATCGAAAATTATGGAAAAGTTCAAAAAAATCTTGAATTAATGAATATTAATGTATTAGGGTTGCCATTTAATTCAAAGAAAATTTTAGTAATCATATTAATGGAACTTAAAACCAAAAATTATGGAAAAGTTCAAAAAAATCCTGAATTAAAAAATTTTAATGGATTAGGGTTGCCATTTATCTCAAATTAAATTTATTTAATTTATCAATGTAGGTTAATACTCAAATGTATTTAACGAAAAACATACGCAAAAGTTTTAATTTATGAATTTTTCGAAATAGTGTTGCCATATCTGTTATTTTTTTTAGCAATTATATTGATTACAGTTAATAATCAGATGTGTTTCAAAAATATTGAAAGTCTTTAAATTTATGAAACCATTTTTCATAATAGGGTTGCCACTTCTTAAAGTTGTTCAATGAAACATAATACTTATAAATACAAAAAAAATAAATGCTTGTATATTTTAAGCTCATACAAAGTTTTTTGAATAAAAAAATGAATACTTTTATCCAAATTAAAAATATGATTACCAATTTCTGCCAGGCTTTTAAAAAAAGTTAATGTAATAAATTTTAAATGAATGAATATTGACGATTAGGGTTGCCATTAATTGCTAAGAAAATTTAATTTATCGAATCGATGGATTTTAATACTTATATTTATTTAAAGAAAAAATTATTGAAACGTTTTGATCTATAAATTTTTCGAAATAGAGTTGCCATATCTACTAAATTTTTTTTAATAATTATTTTGATTACAGTTCATAAGAAAATATATAGTAATAAAATAAAAATACTGAAAAGCTTGATTTCGTAAATTTTTCTTAATAGGGTTGTCATTTCTCTAAAGTTGTTCAATGAATTAATGAATGAATATAAACATAAAAAAATTAAATACATAGTATGGATAGTATTTAAAGCTCATACAATGTTTTTTGAAATATATATAAATGCAAATCAAAGATATGGTTTCCATTTATGCCGAAATTTAATTTCAATTTATAATCATATCCCAAGTTTTTTTTTAATAAAAATATGAATACTTTTATCTAAATCAGAAAAAAAGGTTACCATCTCTGCCTTTTTTTTGTTTTTTTTTTTTTTTTGCAATTATATTTATTGTAATTTATAATCATATTTATGTAAGTGAAAATAGTGCTGAAATATTTTATTTTTTTCTGAAAAGGGTTGCCATTTCCCTGAAATTTATTTTTATATAATGTGGCTGCCAATTTCAAAAATAAACCAAGTGTTCATTTAAAAATGTAATTCAAGTTGTTACTTTAAAAAGGTAACCTGAAAAATGTAAGAAGTTTCAAGATCCCAGTTTAAAGATCTTATAAGCTGCTCACTTGCCGAGAAAGCCAATATCAGACCACTGTAGCATGTATTTGTCATACAAACTTAATGAACAGTATCAAATTTTTGTTTCTAATAATACAAATATTATATACAATGATAACTAGAACCCTACCTAGAAGGTACTTAAAACTTTTTGATACTCTTTACATAAACCAATGTCTACCAACCAGCTATTACCTACACTAAAAGCAAACAACCGTGTACAAGGTTGTAAATTTATGCAACATATTGCACTTGGTCACAGTAATTACCGGAAATGCTTAGTCGCTCTTTAACTTTCTACTTAAAGCTTTGCGAGTCTACTTTGATAGGCTTAATAATACCAGCAAAAGCAAATCACTCACACTGGCCAAGCGAAGCACCACTAAGCCCAGCAAGATTACGAAAATGAGGAAGTGGAGTGGTAGCGTTGAAGTATAAAAGTAAATAAAATTTATAGCAAAATGTTATTAAGTCAAAGAGACCAAGGCATTGGGTTTAGCAAGGTCTTAAGCATATGGAGGGAGGGCGCAAGTAATTAATGTAGCCACACCACTTCCTCCGCCAGGCGTTTACGCAACCAATTAGTGCCGCAATAATTTAATGCTCAACACAGTGATGGCGAAATTACCGCAAAAGTAGCGTGTACTTACAATATTTGTAGCAAATAGCGACGAGTAATGGACGACACGGCGTATGATGAACATTAAACAAAATCTTGCACGCAATTGCACTTTAGTATGTTATTATTGTTGTTATACCCTGAACGAGGTTTATTGCCTTGAAATATGTAATACATAGAAAAGAAAACACCGGAGGCCCCATAATATATGCAATGCATAAAAATGACCAGCGAGGCGTGCTGGGCAGATTTACTTCTGTCGACCTTTCTGCATTTATATACGCGTACTAGTCCCTCAGTTTTTGAGATATCGATCTGAAATTTTGCACAAGTCCTTTTCTCAACAAGAAGCTTCTCACTTGTGCGAACTGTCAATATCGTATTAATATAGCATATAGCTGCCATACAAACTGAACGTTCGGAACCAAGTGCTTGTATGGAAAACTCTTTCATTTGACAAGATATTTCCACGAAATTTCTTACATATTATTGCCAAACTTAATGGCGTAATCTTCGTAGAAATTGTTCAGATTGGACAGCTATAGCATATAGCTGCCATACAAACTGAGCAAACGGAATTAAGTGCTTATATGCAAAATTATTTTATTTAGAAAAGAAATCTTCACGAAATTTGACATATGTTATTGTCTTAAGCAATAGTGTAATTCCCATAAAAATTGTTTAGATCGCACTACTATAGCGTATAGCTGCCATACAGACCGACCGCTCAAAATCAAGTATGGAAAAATTTTTATATGTGAAGGGCATTATAGCTTCGACGAAGTTAAAATTTTTTCTTGTTTTCATTTTTTCGCAATAAAATATAAATATAGAAAAATAAACTGCGCTTCAAATAACTAAGAACACACATTAGGCGGCTGCAGCGCACGCGAAGTCCTTAGATTTTACTATAAATGGCGGTCATATATTTTTCGCTCGCTCGCCGCAGCTACGGAACACACGCACACACCAAAACCAAATCTCAACGGTTTGTTGTGAAAAATTGTCTGTAGACTACAAATATAACAACAAACAACTGCTGCAGTAGCACCGCATAGGCACAACAACAACCACATAAATAGCTCAACAACATTTTTCAGCACTTTTTTCTTCGCCGAAGCGAGTGCAGCGTCAAATTAATGGCCTTGAAGAAAACTTGCCAACAGAGCAGGCTGGTCAAATGTACAAACACACTCCGACATATATAAAGAAGAAGAAGAAGTATGTGTGACTGTGTGTTAGCGGCTAGTCTTCAACTTATAAAGCGCCGGAAGAGCTCATGCGTAAGCAGGCCGGCCAGTTCGGTTAACTGGGTCGTCTCGTTAAATGTAGCAAGCCTTTCTTCTCACTAAAGTTATTTACTTGTGCGCTTTTTATTATTATTTTATTTATTTTATTTTTATATTTTCAGTTTGCTGTGTTTGCTGTGAGCCTACAATTTGCACAGCATCGAGCCTTAGTGCCCAACTTATCCTTGAGCCACAAAGCAGACATTTTAGAGAAACTTTCAAGCACAATCACACGCACACATATGAAAATGCTTGTATTTGTTAGATAAATGTGTATACATGAACATCTTCCACTATTCACACGTACACACACACACACACAAACATGAATGTTGTGAGTTGACTTGTTTAACTTGTTCGTCAGTAAATATTGCTTCGCTATGACTGCGGCCGAAAAATTTTGTGTCCAGTTAGGGTTTTTTGAAAAGTTAGAAGTATAAAATTATCGTTATAAACTTCAAGTATTGACTGACAATTTCTAGTTTCTATTTCATACAAAATATTAAAATATTTCAAAAATCGTGAATGAATGTGAGTTGCAAGAGGTTTTGAGAAAGTAGTATCATGTAATGTAACGGTTCCTTTAGAGTCCTACAAAAAAGTATTTTTTTCAGCTACAAATTCTGGAACGCATATTTTCTTCATCCTTTCTATATTCTACTATTATTAAAAAGAACCTTTGAAGAGCATCAAGTAAATACCAATTACATCCTATAAATCGTTATGATAATTGTGTGTTCGTTTCACCACTTTTTTTAAGCTAATCAAGGGCAAAAATTATTTAAAATTGTTACATTTGAAAATATGGGTATTAGACACGTACAAAATCGTTGTCAATATCGTTTTCAAGTTGATTTAAACAAAAAAAATCGTAATAGGGTTGCCATCTCTTTCTCTAAAAATTAATTTAAATATATTATATGTTGAAAATAACGTACAAAATCGATATGGTTTTCGTGTTAATTTAAGCCAATAAAACATAATCGCTAGGGTTGCCATCTCAATTGAAAAATTTATTTTATTTTTTTAAATTAAACTTTATAATCACATGAAAGGCAACAAAAATGTTGAATTATTTCAGATAATATGTTCCTGAAAAATAATCGATAGTGTTGCCATATCACTTGAAAAATTTATTTTATTTTTTTTTTAACTTATAATTAAACTTTACAATTACATGAAAGGCAACAAATATATTGAAGTCATTCAGTTAGTATATTTTCGAAATGGGGTTGCCATATTTATGAAAATTTCAATTTATTTTATTTTTTCAGTCAAATTTTATAATTACCTGAAAGTCGACAAATGTCTTCAAATTAATATTTTCTGGAAAAATTATCAATAGGGTTGCCATTTTACTTGAAAAAAAATTTTATTTTTTAAGTCAAACTCTATACTTACCTGAAAGTCAACAAATATGTTGAAGCGTTTAAATTAATATTTTATAGAAAATAAATCAATAGGGTTGTCAACTATCTTGAAACTTTTATTTTATTTTTTAAGTTAAACTTTTTAAAAACGTGAAATTATCAGCAAATATGTTGAAGTGTTTCAGTTAGTATTTTCTCGAAATAGGGTTATCATATATCCAAGAAATTATTTATTTATTTATAACTAATATTGTGTAATTAAGTATTAACGCCCTGGTGTTCCTGTTGGATCTGTTGACAAAAGACATATTATATAATTAAAAATGTAAATCAAAGAGTACTCAAACAATTTTTAGTTTTTGTTTTTCCTGATTGGGGTTACCAGCTCTTCCAAAAAGTATAGTCAAATATGCAAATTTATTTTATAATTTTCTGCTAATTATTAATATAAATGGTATTTGAAAAACAAACCTAAAATTGATTCTATACTATAAGAGACTCTCCTCAGCGCGTATAATTTCCAAAAAAAAAAAATCTATATAAATAAAAATGAATCGCCAGAATGTATGTACGCTCATAACTTTCATACGACTGAACCAAATTTGATAATTCTTTTTTTAATGTGTTCGTTGTGGATCGGGGAAGGTTTAGAAATAAAAATACTTTATACTTTTAATTAAAAAAAGTCGGAAAACTGGACAATCCCAAAAAAATAATTTCTTTTCATATAATTTTTTTTTTTCAATTTTTGTTTTTCAATATTTTGATTCGTAAGTCATTTGAATCGTTCAATTTTGGTCGCATGCTTTTTTAATCCAGCTATTCAAAAGAAAAATTTTTGAAAATTATTCAGTGAAAACTAAAAAGATCAATTACAGAGTGAAATTTGTTACGAAGCCACGAAGAGGTCGCGCTAATATCGGTCGGCGTTCTGTTTGGCATCAATTTATGATAGCCTAAGGCAAGGCAAGGCAGGAAGTACTCCCAGGATGCGATGACATGTAGTACGTGCTGAATTATGGACCGCGATAGCTACTCAGCGATCGTCACGATGTCACAACACGACTTTTCATACAACAGTTACGATGTTTGATGGACTTTATCTTAAATCTACGAGCTGTTAGATGCTGGATGTACTCTGTTGAGGGGGGGGATGTTTGGATGGTGGATGGTGGTTACATTAGATTAAATTGATGCAATATTTTTTTCGTAAATTCCTGATCCAGATATAGATCCAGAATTATAATAAGTGGTAAAAACCAATATGGTTCATGAACATTGCGTACACCACAATCCTTCTTCGCTTTGTATGTCTGACAATAAATGCACGAAACACTATCCACATGAATTTCTTTAGGAAACGGTCACCAGACGACAATGGCAGAACATTTAGCATTCAATTTAGAGGAGTGAATATCGAAGTTGACATCACATGAAAGGTACTATATTCGCCACTGTTGTCCAATTCACATTCAAAACTTGAGTATTACAGTTTGGTGAAATCACTGACAACATTGCGATTATTGGCCTTGAATGAGATGAGATCAGTAAGTATCAAATGGGTCGATACGTGAACTGCAATAAAGCGGTTTGTAGGATATTTACTTTTGCATTTCACGAAAGTTTTCCGACTATGGTGCGCCTCGCGGTTCAACTTCAATTAAGTCATTGCGTACTGTGAATGGTAGAGTGTTTGCAAGCCAGCAAGTACAATTACTGGAAAATGATAATAACTGGAATCAAATGATGGACGATACGATAGCTACTCCTCATGCCACTGAAGTTCACATACTTTTCGCGAAGATCATTTCGACATATCCTCCTTCAAATTTGCGTCAATTAAGGGTTACGAAAAAAATGATATTGACGATGACATTTTACATTGTATTCGCTAATGAGTGGAAATGGGCAAACTCCGATTGATACTTCCATTGGTTTGATATAAATTTTTTCCTGCCTATTGTCAATTCACTGCAACGAAAGAACTCATCATGCTTATCCCAACAATGGCAAATTGTCATAACTGCGATTGCTTGAGAGCCCGCGCAATTTTAGTTGCCAAAAATACCGATGTTAATGACTTAAACTGGAAGATTCAAAGTCAAATTCAGAAGGGTTTGCGCTCATACAAATCGATCGATCGTCTTGACAATGAAGACAAAGCCGCGAATTAAGCAGCGGAATTTCTAAATTCTTTGGATAGGCTTTGAATACCGCAGCATAATTTGCATCTCAAAGTTAGATCTGTCATTAGTATGTTTCACAATCTTCATTTATTCACCGAAACTGTGTAAAGAACCCCAATAATTGTGTCGTAGTTACCGAATATAAGGGGACAGTAATTTCATTTCAAACATATTCCATTTCCAGAGAAAATTGCATTTGTGATGGCAATCAACAGGACAAAAGGATAGATAGATAGAAGTGTGGTATAAATCTAGAAAAGCCATGTTCTTCACACGACCAGATATACGTGGCGTATTCACGAGTTGGAAACCCATCTTCTCTGTATATTTATGCACCAGAACAGAAAACAAAAAAATTTGTTTATCAAGCTGCGCTACATTAAAAAAAAATTAGAAAAATTGCAAATAAACGATTTTCAACACAATATAAATTTAACTTTCTTTTCATTTCAAAACACATAAATTCACGCAGGGCTACGGCTGCGGGGTCAGCTAGTAACAAATAAAAAAACAACCCTGAACTCTGTGTCTAGTTAAATTTAAAAATTTATAGTGGTCGAAGTGCATGTTTCAAACTAAACCTGAATAATAGAAATTATTCCACCTAATAAATTTTTTTCACCAAGCAAAATTATCCTTGAGAAAACATGTTCACTTTTAACTCCCATAAGTAAATTACATATTGGCTAATACAAGCCTCCCGTAAGGCTAGGCGATATTTTATTACTTATTGAAGGGCAAAGAGACTAATTTCGATTCATTCGTAGCACAAAGTCATATTACATTCAACACAATTTATCTTCTACATTTCACCTATTCTTAGATATTTAATAACACTGGTTAACAGAATTTTGATCTTTTTTTGTCGCATCAAAATTCATATACAATTTTTAAAATATTGGGGCTACTAACCAATGAATGTTCGCTGGAGGGAAATTTTCATCGGAAAAAGAGTTGATCGCGGAAACTGAAGCCTATTTTTATTTAATATTTATTCATAAAAGTAGATTATTTTACAATTTTTTTAATTTTTATTCATGTTTCGTTTTTCATATAAGACATCATCATTGGAAGCACAAAATTCCAAGCAAATCCGTTATTTATTCTGCTTTTTCCATGGTTAAAATCGTCAAGCATACACTAATTGACATATATAAATCAAAATTCACACGAACTTAAAAAAACGGTTGTACCAATCTAGAAAAAACTTGAATGAATGGGTTTGCACTCGCAGTTTATATGGAGAGGTATGAGTCGAAATTGCTGGTGGGATAAAATCTGGTCAAAATATACCCTTTATTCGTTCCGCTTCTGATTGGTATTCCGAATGAAAACTACATTTTTTAGATATTCTGAACTACGTTTAGTTAGTGCTCAATAACTCTTGGATTTATATAAAAGCCAAGTGTATGAGTTTTGGTACAACAATTTATTACAGAAATATTTGAAAGATAATCGGCTCAAATATCTCTTAATAGTCTAGCTTTTTATTGCACATTTTTTTTTATTATTACTTGAAAATATTATCATTCCTCGTAAAAGTGTGTGTGACTTGGATAATGTTAATGAAATTAGCGCCGAAATGTAGGCAACAGGTTGATTAGGTTACTGCTTTTCAGTAAGCAGCCAAAGCACTTCTGGCAAATGTTTATCAAAAATAAGGTCGATTTTGAAAAGAAATGGGTTTTAAGAGAGTCTGTATGTCTTGCTATAAGATTTTAGAAAATAAAACTAGGTATTTTGTTATACCGATATTTATTCTAGGGTGAGTCTTAAGCTAAAAAAGCATGACTCAGGATATATTCTGGCTTATAAATTTAATACAAACATTTTTTAAAGGAAGATTTGATTTAAAGACCATACCAAAAAAATTACGTGATGTTAAAATACTGCGCTGTCTAGTTGGAAATAGATATCGTCCGCGCCGATTTCATCAAATACTCGGAAAACAGTCGGTTATAATGCTCTCTATTGATGGTAACGACATTTACTGCCCTATTTCAGATGAATAAGGACAAGATGATGCCGCCATACCATAAGCCGCACCAAATGTTAAGTTGTTTGGGGATTCAATAAAAAAGATTCAATTTAAAAATGTTTTATAAAATTTTAGGATTAATTTTTGATTTAAAGATTTTATTCAGAGCAATTCGGTCGGACTTCAAAATTTCCCTCTTTATTTAAACAATTTTCAAAATTTAATTCTTAATGCAACAACGATGCACGAAGACAATAAATATGTTCACAAACACATGAATAATAAAAACACTAACACATATGCAAGAAATTACACACATACACATACGTGTTAGTATGCCATACAAAATTGCCAAAAGAGAAACCCACAAAGAAAGCGTAATCAAAGGACGCTGAAAACGCATTCACAAGAGTTTTAAATGAGCGCCCGGAATGCTTTGAAAGCGGAGCAAGCAGATACAACAAAAACAAAAACAATGCAAATAAAACTGGATATTTGTTAACTCAAATTCAAGCGTAGATCCAAGCGAATGTGAAAGTGTAAGCACAAGAAATTTAATACGAAAGTGACTGAGAAAGTCAAATGAGTGGAATAAAATTCGCAGAAACCCAAGAAATGTAATACGTGAGATTAAAAAGGTTAAAAAGCGGATTTAGCTATGAGAAGCCGGCATACGTAAAGATTACCCAAAAAGAAATCCACCAAAGAACAAATAAGAAATGAAGAAATTTCATACAAAAACACAAAAGTGAGTTCCTCAAATTTCACTTAAAACTGCAGCAAGCTACAAAAGTGCACACACACACCCAGATAGCTATAGCTTAGTTTATTTAAATAGTATTTTAGCTCGATTGCTTAGCACAAGCAAACAAGCAAACAAGCGAGCGAGCAAGCGAGCAAGCAGGCAACCGAATGAAAACTTTCAGCTAAATTTACACAAAAATTGTTGTAGGCAGTCGTGCGTGTGCAAGCAGGAAATTTAAGATTTTCATTTAAGATGTAAAAGCCGCAAATCGATTGCACTTTACACTGAATAACTTTGCCAACTTGCTATTAAACGCTGCTGCAGTTGACTTGCTTTTGTTGTCGCCTACATTGTTGTTATTGTTGCTGAGCACTTGCTATAAAATGCGCTAAATATTTTGCTTTCGAAGTGTATTTATTGCAGGAATGTATTTGCTTTGTAGCTTAGCAAGCCAAGCGTGAAAGCGATTGCAGGCAGGTATGACAGGGCGTATGAGTGATTTTTTGAATTTGCATAAAATCTTTGTATGAAATTTCTAGGCTATTATAATTAAAATCTATAGCTTTGAATTTACAAAAATGCAGCACAGATATCTAAAAGCTTTTGTTTAAAACAAAGAAAACATTTTTTTTTATTTTTTATGCTAACTTAAAATAACTCCAGTAAGGCAGCTTGGAATATTTCACATATTTTGCTTTGGAAAACAAAAATGTATGCCATTTAAAGTTATGTAAAAAACAACAATTAGAACAACATACCATTCGCATCTCGCACTTGTGAAAGCATACTTTTCACTTGTCATAAAAGTCCCCTAAAGCAGCAACAGCTCGGGCTTAACAAAGCGCCCACAAATACAAGCGCGAAAGCAAAATTATTGCAATCCAGCATGAATTCATTGGAATCAAAAGTGCCGTGGGACTGTCTGGAATGCGACACATTTCAAATGAGCTGATTGCAACTGCAGATGAGAAACACATTTCGCAAATGCAAACACATAATTTTTACAACACTTCAATTGTTGTTTAGGTACTATGTGTTAAAAGTTATTCTTGATAAAAAAATATGTTAAAAAAAAATACTTTAATCTGCTTAAAAAATAATAAAAGTTACTAAATAACACTACTTAACAAATATGAAGGAAAAAAATTTTACCGAGGTACCTAGAATACACAAAAACCCTATGCGTTAGAAAATTTTCACAATCATTTTCGCGTTTTTCGAGGGGGAAAACAGCCTCTATTACTCTCTCTCTCTAAACATGTAATCGATTAAAGTCTTCCCCTCGACAAACTACAAATTTTTGAATTCAAAAGTGTAAAAATTCCAAATTTCTCAATCAAAATAAATTTTCAAATATCTTTTTAGAGCACCAGCGAAATCTAAAATTAAGAGATGGTAAAACAAGTAAGAGCCATCGAAAATTGCTTTATTGTTCTTCAAAACATTATACATTATTTATAGCTTTTCGCGCTTGTTTCAACTAATTTTGGAAGCACTTTTGTAAGGCATCTCCAAAACATGTGTTCTGAACGCATGAAACTCCGATTCCGGTGTCGAAAAACGTTGACCAAACCATCGACAAACACTGGTCCTTGATGTAGTTTTGTCGTCAAAAATTTTGTTAAGTCGAAAATTAAAAAAAAATATCACCCGAAAAAGTATAAGATTTAATTCCATTATTTTCGCTGAGATGAATATTGTAAATTGCTGTAAACAACAAAAAGAGCGCTCTTTTGTGAAAACGTTCTGAGTATGAACACCAGCAAAAATGTCAACCTTTACTTTAAGGCTGTGAGATTTCAAATTATAGCTATAGGGTTATCAGAACCGTAAATATAAGGCGAACCAAGATAAAAAATATTTTCTTGTCCATTGTTATAACACCCTGTACTTATAACAGAACTTATGGCAGGACTGACCACAAGTTCACGATATACATTATTTGAGTATACTTCTCATACGTTAGACAGTAATAATATTTTTGTAATACCGAATACCATATTCTACGGTAGTATATTTTTGCCAATTTCCCTTAAACGTGATTTTGTTGCCAAAGAGTGATTCGAGATATAATTTATCAAACGCATTATTAGTAGTTAAGAGAGGGGGCTTATGAATAAAACATCGCATCTAACCAACAATATAGTGAATGCTGCTAAAAAATTTACTTAAAACGTAAACAACAAAAATTCTAAATTTTTTTCCAGTCCGGGTCAAATTTGATCATTACAAAAATTCACTTTCAAAACAGTTTTAGCACTTCAGATCGTCTGGAATATAAACAGGTAAATATATGCGTACTAGTAAATATCACATATTAGGAAACTAATGGAAATATGGCCACCACTGCGTATGAGTAACGCAATATACATTGACTATCTCTACTCTCCTATAACAAATGGTTTTTTTTACAATTAATAACAAATCTTAATACTACTTAATCAAAATTTGATGTATAATATTCTCTAGATTTGGGCGAAGGTGTATCCGCCGTATTCTAAAAAAATGTATGACATAACTACTAATAGTAACCTTTTAAAGAAATATAACATCTTACTCGAATTTCCCATTTTATAACTCTAGCATATACTCACTGGTCCCATTGATAACTCAAGGCTTACCAGCCAGAAGTGAGGAGAGACAGATGAGCTGGAAATATCTAGACACTCTCTCCTTCACTGTCCAGGTTTCGCCAGATTAAGCTTAAAGCACATTGGTTGCCATACCTTCTACTAATCCAGCGAATTGCCTGAAGTAGGTAACTATTAGACAGCTTAATAAATTTGCGTTTGGCTCTAAGAGATTTTTAGACGTGCAACGACCTTTTTGAGCTAAACCTACGACTTCTAGACATCTCATCGAACACGCGTCTCCATCTCTTCAAGTGAGAATATTAGTGGTCTTACGAATATCAGCCTAATTACGTGACCAAACCTAACCTAACAAATCCATATCCCGGTTTTGTTGCAGCTTGTTATTGGAAATATATATTTAGCAATCCACTTAACCTCTTTATTCTGAAAAATTTACAAATATTTGATATGGCAAAGAAAGATTATGAGATTATGAGCTTTTAAAATTCAAATGCACTGGTGGAACTCATGAGCCGTGAGATTTGAAACTTGGCAAAACTATGGCACATAAGCACGGGCAATAAGTGAAAACATTTGGAATCCTACTTCTTAAGCATTGCTCATGTAGAATCTTTTCTGTTTTCACGACAGACGGGCCCAGCTAACCGGAGCGAATCTGGATTTTCATCCGGTCAAGGACGGTCAGCGCACACAATCCTCAAAACAACAACAAAAAAGTGAAACTTGTACATTAACTTCAGATCTTATAGAGTTTTCTTTAAATCCTGTTTCATAATGCAGTCTTACGATGCCGAGTCGAGCTAACGAAAGTCTTACAACAACGTACAACTGTTTCGAAATATTAAGTTATAAATTTAATTTAAGTTAATTTATACTAAAAAAGGAAATTAAGAAAATTGTAGCTGCGATTGGAAATTAACAAGTAATTTCTTACAAATGTGTATTTTTATTATACATATATAATGAACAGTATATATATGGTAGATACATATGCATATACACACATATGTATATATTTGAATGGAAATGTCAGTCGAAAGAAATTAATACAATTTAATGTCGAAAAAAAGTTACAAAATTCAAAACACAAGAGAAGTATCAAAAGAATTGAAAATGAACAACGCCGGAAGTGAAATAAGGCAACTCCGAAGAGCCTTCTTCCGCCCACACCGCAGACATGAAGTGAAAAGAAGTGGAAGTATTTGTGTTTCGTTCATAAAATATGGAACACGAAAGGCATAGTGCCACTAGAGCCGGGAGCAGTGCCTGCTGATAGACGCTCAAACACACACAAACTCACATGAACTCGCACCGTTATGCGATGCACTGCGATGAGAACAAAAGGCTGAATGAACAGATTTGTGCCGCAAGGCAGTGAAATGAGCAATCAGCGGGCAAAATGCGGCGTGACGTGGAGGGAAATGTACATTTCGCGCAGACAATACACGACAGCAACAACAACAACAGCAATACCGAAGGAAATGGAGAAAACTGCAAGACTAACTAACGCGCTGGGTAAAGGGTTTGAGGTAGCAGGCAGACCTAGCATGGCGTAGTACAATGCATTGCGCATATTTAAGTATGGCAGCTTGTGTGCCTGTATATGTGTGCCACTCAACAGGTGCAATCGATGTTATGCGCCGCCAGTAGCAATGTGGGTATGTGTGTGTGTGCCTTGGTGTGTTCAGGCGCTGCTGAGTGGCACGTCGACAGGCAGCAGATTACAAATATCACAATATCACTTTTCCTCGCATTGTGTAGTTTATTGTTTCACTCGGCTTTTTTTGTTTTAGTTTCGATATTATTTATTCTTTTCACTCCACAAGGCTCTGCCACCGTTATAAGCTGCCTGATTGCCACATGCACAATGTGTGCAGCGCAAAATATGTTGAAACTATTTGCAACAACAGCACCTTTCTTCCTTGTCTGCATGGCTTAATGGCATAATATTTGCTACAACAACAAGTTGCAACATTTTCAATTTATATACAAATATGTGTGATTGCTTTCGTGCAGTCTTATTATTTGTTAATAATGCATACACTTGCGCACTGATGGTTGCAGGAAAAACTTGTGGAACTGTTTTTATATTCAACAAGTAAAAATTAAATTAAAAAAAGCTAGAAAGCATGTTGGCTTTGGTTGCATATAAGCTATGATACTCTGCACAAATTTAAAAGTTTACATACAAGCATTTGATTGCGATAATTCAGTTTGTATGGCAGCTATATGCTATAGTACCTCGATCTGCATAATTTCTACGGAGACTATCCCGTTGCTTTAGATTATTATCTATGTTAAATTTTATGAATTTATCTCATCAAATCAAAAAGTTTTCCATACAAGCCCTCGATTCCGATCGCTGAGTTTGTGTGGCAGCTATATACATATATATCCTATGAGATCTCACACGCTTTCTTCTCGGTTTTATAATCTTCGTGGCAAACTTAGTGTACCCTGTTAAGGGTTGAAAACTTTTCAGTAAAACTAGCCTTTACTTGTTATTTGCAATTGTTACTCATACGACAAGGCGCACAATTTTATCTGACCGCTTGCCGTAGTTATTTGCAAGATGATCAGATAAAATATCAACACTTTATTATTGACCTACCCTTACATTGAGGTAATTTTCATCTACTCTTTTTAACATAAGCAAATTTGCGATGACTTTAAAACGTTTCTTTGATCAAGTGAATTCATGTTCTTCTCGAGACTGGCAACTTTTTTTCATAATTTTTTTCCTCTAAAATCACCGCTAAAGAGTCGTTGATATTTTGATATTAATATTTATTGAAGACAACATCGAGTATAGGTCACAAAAGAAATCCTTCACAACATAGCTGAAAAATCTATATTAATCCAAGGCATTATTAGTTGTGACGAAATCCAACAATCTAGCTTATGGTGGTTAAAACAATTTATCCGAAATCGAAACAACCAAACTTCGGTGAAAGCACTGAAGGCCATCAATGCCGAGGTTTATAGCTGGTGTATTGAAATTTTAATTAATTATTGACATATTTATATTGTTTATATTGAGCATGCATTTTTTTTCAGTCCGGGTGAAATTTGATCAAGCAGAAAGACTAAACAGCGGGGTCTTTTTATCAAATTAAATATTTAAAAATGTAGTAGTTTGATATAAGAGGATTAGTCACAGTCAAACTTCCATAAATTACCTAACTATTAACTTTTTTTACCAAATGCCAGCTGATTTGGAGAAATATGTACTTTAAACAGAAATAGATGAGAGACTATTATTTCCACTTTACTAAACTATTAACTGGCACCGAAACTTTTCAAACTGATATCAAATATCAGTATTTCAGATAGAATAGATACATTAAAATACAAATATACTCGTAAATATGGCATATTGTCAGCCTAATAGAAATATAGGCACCACTGCGTATGAGTAACTCAATATTAATTACCTGCCTCTACTCTCCTACAACACAAACACAAAATAGTTTTAACGTATGTAATTCTCAAATTAAATCATGTTGTCTTTTCACAAACGTGTTGTAAATCCCCTTACTCCCTTTATATGTATTTTCGACTGGCAAATATTCACGCAGAACTCAGTACAGTGCAGTACAATGCAGTTTACGTGGTCATTGTGGAAAGCAATTGAAAATTGCATTCTACTGAAATTGCACAATAAGCATGTTACAGACCACTTTTAGGTGATATTTCTTATCTCAAATACTAATACTACTTGTTCCAAATTTGAGATATACTATTGCCTAGACAGCTTTCTTTTACGTTATGGAAATGAGCAAAATCATGCAATTGCATACACTTCCCATATGAAACCATTTTCAATTCACTAACAGGATTAGCAATAAATTTAACGAAATACAACTTAAGCCAAATAGTGTCCTAGCTTTTGGTAAATCTCAACAAAAAATAATGGAAATTGATCTCAATCTTTTATAGCTCCTATACACCGAACACGAAGACCTCTGAACTTCCTGTAGACAATAAACTGAAAACAGATGGGATTTTTGAGACAAATTATTGAAATTAAGTACAGTTCCTCAAGGATACCTGAAAATAATACGATCCGGTTTATGAAATTAATAAAATCGGTTCTGCGTTGTCCCTAGTCCCTAAACCACTGCCGTAGTGATTTTTGAGTTTTGTATTGAAATTATGTATAAGATTATCTTAGACTTCTTCTTGGTGCCGAGTAAGAGTGAAACCTGCATGTGATTTATCCCTGACTATTATATACCTAATATAATGCTTTCCGCTCCTCTGTTCAACTTACGACTAAAAATATTGGTCTTCTCCAAGACTACTTATGACCAATATTTTCGGTCGTGAGTTGAACAGAGGATCATCACTATATTAGGTTTATTTAGATTTTTTATAGCCATGTAACACTCAGCAAAAAAAAGTAAGGGTCCCTGATTCAGCATGTCCTCTGTCTAATCGCGATCTAGTCTCTCAATTTTTGAAATCTTGGGCTCAAATTTTGCAAGTGACCTTTCTTCATCAATAAGCTACTTATTTGTCAAAACCGTCGATATCGAACCAATATAGCATATATCTGGCATACAAACTGAAGGATCGTAATCAAGTGCTCGTATAGAGAACTTTTTTATTTGACGGAATATTTTCACGAAATTTAGTAAATATTATTGTTTAAACCAACGACACAATATCCAATAAAAATTAATAAAATCGGATTACTATAGCACATAGCTGCCATACAAGCTGATCGATCACAACCCAGTACTTGAATGGAAAACCTTTTTATTTGACAAGATATTTGCACAAAATTTGACACGAATTTTAACCCAAAGCCACTGCGCAATATCCGAAGAACTTGTTCAGATCGGACTACTATAGCATATAGGCACCATACAAAACCAAGATACAAAATTATACTATAACAAATGCCCCATGCAACACTTTTCTATAAGATATTTTTTTACAATATTTCTAAAAGAACACCTGACACAGACGATTTTATCTTAACAACTATCGATTTCGCCAATTTCCCACCAATTTCAGCATCCGAAAGCACTAAAATGTGGCAAAACTTAAAATTTCAAGCACATTTTCACCAGCACTGCACTTTGTTGTAAAATGATCTAGAAATCTAGAAAGTGTGAGCTGACAAGCGTGTGTCACAAACTCCAAGTTATAATGACTTTTAAATTCTCAAATAACAACAGTGATTACGTGTATGAAGTTGCTTATGTGTTTGTTGGTACGCACAACACACACACGCGCATCAATATTTGCATAGAAGCATGAGCAGAAATTCCTCGCAAACACATATATACAGTTATTACATATATAAGCTAGCCGTGCTTATATATGCGCTGTGTGCGTCACTGCGTATGAGTAGCATGCAAAGTTGCGTTGTCAGGCGCCAAAAGCCGCTTGGAAGCTGTGCACTTTCCCATTACACTTACATGCCGACTTGAGTACCACACTTGATGTACACTTCGTACTTGAACTAGTGGCGACAGCCGAATTCGATTACTCGCTTTTTCCCCGGCCAACATTCCGCACTGCCCGCTGTCGTCTCTGGGAATGCGGAGTGTTGCTTCGCCGTTTGACGCATGGAAAATTCCAGCCAACAACAACACACACACACGCTCGTCGCATTGCTGATGGGTTGCTTAAACATTTATGTGCTGAAATGTGCAAAAGTTTGGGCTTGAAAGTGCTAGCATACCCAAATGGCTGGTCAACAACAAAAAAGCTGTGGCAAAGATATAAAAAAGAGGGGACTCTCAAATTTACTTGGCAAAGCGCAAGCCGTCGCTTGCTGACTTTTGTGATTACATTTCAGTCAAATTTACTTTTGCCAAAGTCATTAAGCGCTGCATGAGACTCACTCAGGGTATGCGGTGCTCTGCATTAATACCGTTATCGCCGCGCTCTGATTGCTGATCTGTTGGCGATAATTGATTGGGATGAAAGTTATTTGCTTAACTGAGGCTTGATGAAAGTTTGGCTATTGGAGAATTTCAACGCAAGTGCATTAGTCTAATGAAATTAACGAAAATTTCTTAAATTTCGCTTCATTTCTTAATTGTTAAGTCATTCCATATGTAGAGATATTGCCGTTTGAGCAAGAGGTATTCTAAAGAAAATTTAACGTTGTTTTTGTTACTGTGATTTACTGGCGATTTTAATAAAGAAAAATCCAAAGTATTTTTTATAATATTTTTTTTTACTGAAAATTGCCATTTTTAGCGTGAATAAATATATACTTTGTAGTTAGACCAAGCATTCAAAAAACTGATTTGTTTATGGCAAATTGCAAAATAAAGTTAGACGGTTATAGCTATTGCTCCAAAAATATCAAAAAAATACATATAAATAGTTGGCTATGTGAGGGCTTTATGCTACGTGAATGTGGCGCTAGTTTACAACCAAGACATTGTAGCTTGTCTGAAATCCATTTATGCATCCTCCTTTAAAATTACTATGCCGCTTTGAACAAGTTGTATATATTGTCACTTATTTTTATATTCAAAAACTCTTTATATAAAAGCTTCTAACAACTACCAAGATCTGAGAATTTAGAATGGTCTGACGACGCACCTAAGTCTCCAGGAAGACCATTGTGAAATTATCGGTACTAAAATTCGCTCACTCGAGTTATTTTTTACTCTCCTGACAAAGTTCATCACTACAATTTTTTATCTGTAGACCTTCCAAAATATCGTAAAGAAGCTCTCATTTTCCACTCTTTTGCTATACAAAACTTTACATTTAATAGAAAATGTTTTAGAGTCTCCTCTTCCTATAATTCCTGACAACTTCTAAAATCTTAACTTATTTATCACATTATTTCCAATATGTTTGCAGTTTTTTGTTTTCAATTGTTTTTTTTTTTTTTTTTTTTCTAAGGAAACTACTCTACAAATTCTCCTATAATGTTTTCTTATCAGCATGTGCTCTGTCCGAATACTTCAATCACTCAAATTATTTCTGAAGAAGACGTCTTAGTTAAATTAAATAAGTTAAAACCAACTTTTAATTGCGGACGAGTTATGATACCTTCATGATTTCTGAAAAATATTGCCAAATATATCCTCTTGTCTTTGGCAAGGATCCCTCTCTTAAACAAGATATATTTCCTTCAATATGGAAACAGTCATTTATGATCCCTTTGCCTAAAAGTGATTTTAGTCATACATTGAAAACTATGTGTCATTGAGTTTTAGGGAACATAAGGACATAGATGTTATTTACACTGACTTTATCAAAGCTTTCGATAAAGTTAATCTATCGAATTTCGTACCTAAAATTGATCTTTTGGGCTTTTAAATAAGATTTCTTCAATGGCTAACTTCATATCTTTTGAATAGGACGCAACGTGTGATATTTGAGAATATCTTTTCAGGTGTTCCATAAGGAAGTCAACTTGGCCTGATTCTGTTCTTGTTATTTATTAACGATATTTCTTCGTTTATATAATTATCAAATATTTTATTATGTACTGACAAGCTAAAGCTTATTCAATCATATTTTTCAATTGATGAAAAGTGTCTGTTGCAAATAATTTGGTTACTTGCTGTGATAGAATTGCTTTGCCATTGCGTTTCAAAAAATGTTAGACAATATGCTTTTCTCGATCTGGATTTTCCTTTCCTTATGTAATAAAAGACTATTTCCTAGAGCAAGTTTTTAACTTTGTTGATTTGGATGTTACTATGGATCCTAAGCTTAATTTAAGTCTTTATATTGATACCATAGTCTTCAAAGCAAAAGGTATTCTCAATTTTGTTATACGCTGACGTAAAGAATTTAGAGATCACGCATGTTACTAAAATACTTTCGGATCTTTTTTATGGAATTTTAGTTGGCTAATTGGCTAATCCATTCTGACAAGTTAGGTTCGGTTCAAAAACAGTACTTTTTTACTCTTCGTCTTAGGGTATTTTCGATGGGATTCTAGTTTGAGTCTTTCTCCATATACTAGTCGTTTAAAACTTATTAAACCACCTACACTTACTAACCATAGAGAAATGCTTTCCTTAGTAAATTACTTAAATGAAACACTTAGTAGTTCTATTCTCATGTCTAAAGTTAAATTTAATATAGTATCTCGGTTTGCTTTCTGAGGCAGTTTAGTCCCTTACTATTAAAATCATATAGATCAAAATTTGAGTTTAACAATAATAAATATAATAAATCGTTAGTTGAAAGAATCCAGTATGCTTTGCTTAATGTTCAGCTAATCATATAATCCAAATTTATAGCCAACCAACGAATCACAAAGGCTCAGCACACTGATAAACTCCAGTGTATTTTTGGATGCTATTGACAAGATGTAATCACTAGTCGGATATACATACGAGTATATGTAGATCCAAGATTTCTTATGCTTCGTTTAGAGACTGCTATGCAAAATAGGTGGTCGTGAGTTTCCGACTCCATGTCGCAGAATCGGTAGTTGGCACAAAAGGATATTAGCCATAAATTATGATACGATAAGAGTGGTAAAAAGCCTTCAAGGACGGTCGAGAGATCGTTAAAGACATGACTCGTACTGTGCGACCTATGACGCCTTCAACTAATGAAAATATAGTATAATGAATTGCATGGTGCTTGAAAATCGTCATCGAGATGTTAGAGAGGTTGCCAGAGAGCTAAATATCTCTCACAAGTAATTTCAAATGATTTTGGTGGATATTTTGGGTATGAAACGCGTTCTGCCTCGACTCGTCTCGATAAAGATTATTTTTTTTTTCAAAAATAGTACCGTAAAAGCTCTGGGCATGCTTGAACGTGCGAATTCTGATCTTTCATTCATAGAAAGCAATATACATAACTGCCGTTGAGACATTGATTAAAAAAATTGACATGCAAACTAGTCAACAATCATAGAAATAGGGGGGATAAACGAACCGGAACCGAAAAATCACACCAAAGCCGCTCGTAATCAAGGTGTTCTTATTGTTTTTTTTTCTATCTTCGTGGTTTGGTGCATCATGAATTTGTTCCTAAGAGACAGACAGTCAATAAAGAGTTCTATTATATGTTTTTACCAAATTTGGCGCCGTGTGACTTTTTCTTGTTTCCAAAACTGAAATTAACTGATATGTTCAAAGGCTACGAGTTATTTTATACAATGATATGAAGAGAACTTATATATATACATACTTGTACATAAAAGTAAGCACTTACCTTCAAGACTATTAAAAGCAGAAATCCGCTAAGCCATAAAATATTACGCGAAGTAAGTGTTCGCGATAAGCACTCGCGCGCAATATTATTGTTTTTGGGGAAAGGGTTCACTACTTAGTTGCGCCCCTAACGGAAAGTGACGCCACTACATGGCCACATAGTTGCTAGTTCCACAACACAAAACCGTTAAACGAAGCACAACGCACAAATCGAGTCAAGTTGGAAGAAGGCACACAAACGAAAGGATACACAATATTATTACAGCTGGCGTAGAAACACACAACCACACACACACGCCAACACTTTATTGTATTTGTGTGGCATACGTTGCACTAGCAAATGCTGTTAAAGTCATTTACAAATTAACCGACACCTACAAAGGTGACGCACAGCTACGCCTCAGTGCTAGGCAAAGGGTGGGGACAACATGGCGTATGAGTGACGGGCACTTGGCATTCATACAACGAATTGCTTGTGTTTGCCTGGATATTTTTATATAAGCGTGTGAAAATGTAACTAGCGATAGTGTAGCACACACACACACACTGCATATATGTATATATTTATATATGTATAATCTTCTGAACCGCGCTCGCTGCCTCCCCTGGCACTGTCACACACAGTTCGGCTGCTAATTGACAGCCCCGCACGGCTAACTATTTGATTGCCTGCTGCTCGCTTGTGATAAGCGACACGTGATGACTACCGTTATACGCGCCAAGTACACACATATACCGTTATATTTATACAAATATGCCCGCAGGCAGGGTCGGAAGCTTAGTTGCCACTCCAATTTCCGTCTAATCTATAATCGATTTATGCTCACTTCACACATTCACACTCACACTCATTGGCTGGCAGCGTTCATTGCTAACTAGAACACCGCAGTGGCCACTTTGGTCAGTCGTTTCGTGTTTCGATCAGTTTTGACGCTACTTCGAGGCACTTTTCATTATGTTATGCCATTGGGTTCGCCTGCGCTGCTTTGCAAATTTCGTGCTTGAATTCGTTGATTATCGACTGACGGTTGATTATCGGCGGCTTATATGTCATTTGGCTAACGGTATATACCATTTGGCATTTAACATTTGCCACTGCACATTTTGTAAATTTATTTGTGTGTGTTTAATGGTTTTTGTTTTTGGTTTTGCTCACTTCACTTTTGATTGCACGCACTCACGGTTGCACTTTGAATATTTGGGTGTCATTTCGCTTCGCACTCGTCAGTTGATTAATTTGCATATTTCATTTGAAACGATTGCTATGTGGTACACAGGGTTGCGGTTAGGCAAATATTCGCTGTTATTTTGTAATATATATATTTTTTTAATTTTGGTTTTTTTTGTAACGAATTTTTTTGTTGTTTTTTGAATTTTTTTTTTAATTATAATGTAATTTTTTTTACATTTTTATGGCGACACAATTTTTTTTAATAAATTTATGGCTTAATTGATCTATATTTAATTATCATATCGATGCATTAAACTTTCCACAATATTACTAAAATATTATTTTACAAATATTAGCTATTATTTTTTTTACATTTTTTTATGTTTTTTTGTTTGATTTTGTTTATTATGTTTAGTTTTAGTATATTTTTTTACAAATATTAATCATTATTATTTTTTTAACGATTTTCTATTTCTTTTTTAGTACTGTTTGCATTAAAAATTTTGCAATATTTTTGTGTTTATAAATAAATACTATATTTTCAGTATTTTAGAAATTTTGAAAAGCTCACAAATATTAATTATTTTTATTTTTCATATTTTTAAATTTAGTTTAGTTTTATTTTCAAATATTTTTATTTTTTTTTTTAATATTTTTTGTATTAAAAATTTTTCAATTCACTGTTTTGAGTATTATAAAAGATTTAAAAGCTCAAAAATATTAATTATTTACCATTCTTTCTTTTTTTAATTTTTTAGCTTTATATTTATCTACATTTTTTTGTAATTTGTATCTTTTTTAAATTTTTTTTAGTATTTTTTTTTATTATTAATTCTTTAATATTTTTTCACTTTTTTATAAATTTATCTTACCTTTACTCGATTTTTAAACCACAAGCCTCCATTTCTAATTACAGCACATAAAAGCACCGGCAGTTTTAATATATTAATTGTTCTTTATTACGCTTTATAATGACTTCTTCAATAGTTCATGCCTTTTGGATTTTAAATTTTATGAAATTGAGCACTTTATGAAATTTTAGAATATTTTTTAATTTCACATTGTAGATAATTTTTTTCATAATATTCAGTTGTAGATATTTAATTTCAGGTTTTTTTTTTATAATTATTTTTTATTTTTATTTTTATTTTTTTTTATTTTTTGGTGTTTATTATAATTTATTCTTTGTTTGATTTTTTATAATTTTTATTTATTTTTTTTTATTTTTCTTTTACTTTTCTATTCACCGTATAAATGTTTAATATTTAGAATTTTCAGTAATTGAGTAAATATTCATTTCAATTGCACTAAGGTACACCACTTTTACTATATTACTTTCAAAATCAAACTATATATTTTTCAAATTTTATTTAGTTTTAGTGGCGTACACTTGAAATGCTGCACATTTTCTATTTCCGGTAGCGCTTTATTAAATATCTTTTATTTTTCTTTTTATTAAATTTTTTTTACCATATCATAAAACTTTAGAAGAGATATATAATAGTTCTAGCACAATTTATAAGTATTAAACCATTGACTTATAAGCTTTTAATTTTTTTTTTTTTTAGTCTTTTATTTAACTTTTACGAATTTATTTAAACATCGCTTTATCATGTTATCATTGTAAATATTTTTTGCTGCAGCTTATGAAAATGTTCTCTTTTAATTTTTTTTATGAATTATTTAATGTTTTTTATTTTGAAAATTTTGATATTTATTTAAGAAAAATTTTTTTTTAATTTTTATTTTCGTTTGTTTTTTATTATTTTCGTTTTTTTAACATTCATGCAAAAGCTTTAAAATTTTTCTTGATAGTTTTAGTTTTTTTACGCAAATAATGCTGCTGTTAAATTTTTTTCAACTATGTTTAATTAAATAGTATTTAGACCTCACAAAAATTTAAATTTCGTTTAATTTTTCTGCACAATTTTTATATTTTTTATTTACTAACAAATTGCAGATTGCACCATTTTTATATAAATTCGCCTTTAAATACTTTTAGTAATTTATTTTTTTTTTTTTTTAATTTTTGACTTAGATACTTTTTTAAATTTCCATTTTTTTAATGATTTTAGTTTTATTAATTATCGTTTTCCTTTTATTTTATTATTTATTATTAATTATATATTAGTCATTGGAATTCGTTGATAATTTTGTAGCACTTTTTGTTTTCCAACCAATTTTAAATAATTGAAGTCTTTAATTTAAATGGTTAATTCTCAAAATATTTGAAATTTCCTTAGCAAAAACGCTTTTTTGTTATTCTTGCCTAATTTGGCACAATAACTGCCATATTTGCCTTCTCACTTTAATGCGCACTTAACGAGCTTTTAATTAAGTTTTACTTTTTGTAAATTTTACTTTGTACACTTCATATATCTTATAAAACATTATACCATTTATTATTTTTAATTTTATGTACTTTTAAGAATTTTACGAACTTTTTTACAGACATTTAATTATCATTATAGATTTAGTAAGCATTTTTCTTGTTTTATCGAAAGTATTCACGCTTTAGAATTTTGTGTTTCTATATTTCTTTAATTAGAACTGTCTTAACGTTTAGATATATACTTCAACCTTTCTTCACCAATTTCTTATTACTTTGTTGTAACTTTATTGTTGTTGATTTTTTTTTTGTATCAAGCTGCATTTTGAATAAAAAGACATTTAAAATATAATATAGCCTTCACAACAATAATTTATTCATTTTCTTAATTTTTTACTGATTGCACAAACAGAAATTTTTTTTTGAAACCGATTCCTGAAAACTGATTTTTTTTTAACTGAAATTTTTTCACTTTTCCACTTATGTTTATTTGCTTCCAGTAAATTTTCACATATATATTTAGGTAAAAAATACAAAATAATTAAAAAAAACAATTATAAACTTTTTTAAAAATAATTTTAAATAAAAAATTATTTATTATTTTACTTTAAAATAAAACGAAGAATAAAAATTATATATTTTTTTTAACTAGTAATATAGAACAAATAATTAAAGTTTTTTGTTTTATGATAATACTAAAATTAAAATTAGTTATAAGCTATTAATCATAACTATATATACATATACATTAATTGTAAACAAAAATAGCGAAACCAATATAAAGAAAGTAATTTAACCATTTTTTGTAATATAAAAATTACTAAAAATTAAAAAAACATATATACATATATTTTATTTGTTTAATTATAATACTTCAAAATAATAACAATTAAAATAAAATTGATAAATATTTTAAAATAATATAAAAAAATATTTTTTTGTTTGAAAAAAAAAATTTTTAAATGAAATTAATAAATTTGTTTCAAACAAAATTGCAAAACATACACACAATTTTTCTAAACTCTTATAAAATAAATAATTCATGATCTTCAAATTATTTTACTTTATTTTATTCATTTTTCATTTAATTTATTTTATTTTATTTTTGTTTCATTTTATTTTATTTTATTTTATTTTATTTTATTGTATTTTATTTCATTTTATTTTATTTTATTTTATTTTTATTTTATTTTATTTTATTTTATTTTATTTTAGTTTTATTTTTATTTCAATACATTTTATTATTAATAATAGCTTTTAGATAAATAAATTTTCGCCTGCCTCAAAGCAGCTCCCGATATTTTACATACATATGTACATACATACATATGTATACGAAAACCACAAAAATACAGTTATTCCTTATTTTTCACCAATACGAACGCCAACAAAAAGTTAATTTACACAAGCATACCATATACATACATACATATATACAAATAGACACGCAAACACCTGCAGAAAATTGATTTAAAATTTTCATTTAATTAAAATTTCAAAATTCAAAATTTTCAAATTCACAATTTACGCAAAGTAAACAAACACACCAAACATTAGAAATGAATGAATTTTTGATGTAAACAATCAGACCGCAGTGCTTTCACACAAATAAACACATTTTGCTGAATCACACACTCATATGTGTATCATACGTATGTATGTCTATAGTACATATGTATATATGTACATAAGCACACACACACAAACACAATGTCTCACCACTGAATATTTGGAAAATAAAACTTTTGCAAATTGCAATTTAACTGCAATAAAGAATAGTGTAAAATATTGTTTAGAACGTAAACAACAACAAAAGCAAGTAATTTAATACATTTGCCGATGATTTAGCTAATAAGCACAATTTAGTGATTTAATTTTTGAAAGCAAATTCTTCCAAAACCAGATGGCAGGCGGCTTTTCCTATTAAAAATCCATGAAAAGTTGTAAACACTTCGCTGAGTAGTTCGCAGCGGCAGCGCATTCGCTGCAGTTGGCGCTAATGAACTGCAATGCAGGCAGCAGCAGATGCTCAACGGTTGTTTACACATGTTCGTACATGCATATACACTGTATTTACATGTGTAGCGCGAATCATAACAAGTTCTTTTCCAATTCGATAATTTTTTTTCTCACCACCCAAATACCCGAAATGATTATTGTTCTTCTGAAATTCTACGAATTGTTTAGCTTTTTATCGCCTTCTCTTGCCTTTTGTAAACTCAAGAATTTTTTATGATTAATATTAGAAAGGTCTTCAGTTACTAAAAAGGTGTGTTTGAAATTTTAGAAGTGAAATTGAAATAAGTTTATGAAGTTTTGGTATGTGATGTAAATTATGGATTCCGAACAATTATATTTTTTTTTTATATTTCGAATTAAGTAGCAACATCGTTTTGATATTTTGCTATAATTTTTTTTTTTCTATGTAGTCTTCAAACCACAACCGAATTTAATTTTTGGTTTAGTATTTGTGTAATATTTTTTAAGAAATTTAATAGATGTGGCAACACTGTTGCGAACTATTCCCGAAATTCCGTCTTTAGGAATATGTGCTGTTACTTTTTGTTCCACAATTTCCCCCGTTTAAAGCTATTCTGAAAACTTTTTCTATTACATACAGGTGGCAACTCATAAAAAAAATTTTGATAAAAAGAATTTGCTTATCCTAAATGTAATGCAAATTTTAATTGCGATTATTATTTTTTTAGCTTACTACGTGTGGGCGAATTTTAATAGGATGGCAACACTGTTGCACAATGTTTATGTAAATAGAGCTTTAAGCATATTTTCAGTGTAGTAGTCACTCTTTGTCTCCCACTGCTCATCATTTTGTGGTATTTTCGAACAGTTTTTAAATATAAACAGATGGCAACTCCATAAAGTAATGTAATCATTACCAATTTTCATGTATCTTATGTGCATTTAAAAACAGTTCATACAATTTCTCATTTTAGCGCAAGAAACAGTAATGAATTTAGTTAGTGTGGCAACACTGTTGCATATTATTTATAAAAATTACGTTTAAAAAATATTTGCTCTGTCATGGTCAACATTTGTTCCATACTTTTGATGTTTTTAAGTACATATTTTCAAAGGGATTCTAAATAAGTACAGATGGCAACTCTATAAATGTATTCGTAAAAACGCTTTTATTTATTTTATTGTTTGCGATAAGATTTTAATTAATTTTACCTTAAATAATTTAAAAATGTTTTTTTACTGTAGCAACACTGTGTTACGGAACGCCTGAAATTCAAACTTTAAAAATATTTGCTGTGTTTATTTCGCAATTTTCATCTTTATAAGATATTTAAAAATAAAAATTTTAATTAATTGCAGGTGGCAACACTGCAAGGTACTATTTTAAGAGTAGTTTGCAAATTACCGAATCATACGGTCAAATATTCCAGATTGTCCTGATTTTCCAACTAGTAAATTATTAAGAGCTCGAATCATTCCATTGATTAATCATACAGACAGTGTGTCTACATTTCAAAATTCAAATGAAGGTTCGCTGGTTCGTTTGTTAATTGAGATACGAAAGCATTACTCCATGTTTCCATTAGAAAATCATTCAATAAGGAATAAAACTCTCGCTGATATTTTCTATAATTACCATATTTCCACAATAATTTGTCAATAAGTTTAAAAAGTCTATTATAATTAAGTTTTAGGAAATAGTCAAGTCACAAGTTAAGATCACTTTTTACATTTTCTATTCTTTTCACATGATGAGACATACAATTTTACACCAGATATAGTATGAGCGGGCTTTATAACAGTCGCGGTAAAAATTAGACGATGAGCTTGGCACCGCTCACTGTTAGGTGAAATTACATATTTCAACCAATTTTGGGACGTGATATTCTTCTCACATTCCCATATAAAAAATGAGCGAAATCGGACTTTATGTTTCATCCAACTCTTTCTATTAAAATGTGATTTTTGGTCATTTGACCTCTTTAATGATATCCTTCGAATGTTGGATTTTAAGCTATTTTTGGTAGTCCGTTAATTTGTGCAGAACAAACCGTGCACACACCTTTCGTAAACCCAAATGTTCGGCCAAAATGCGATAAATCGATATTTTGGAGATGTTCAATTCCATTTCCATGAATTTCAATGATGATTTGGCTGATTTTTGATGAATTCACGCGCAGTTTCGATGGAATTTCCGGTGATACTTTATGTCCTCACGACCACTTTGAAAACGTTGAAATCACTCGTGCACCCTGCTACGGGATAGGCAATAATCGCCATAAACTTGTTTCATCAATTGAAACGT